>JACAXG010000046.1:5670541-6270541 GCA_018881555.1 Amblyornis subalaris | reverse complement strand
GTTTGTTGTCTTTGTCTTGAAATACAKATTCTGTTTCCTGTGTATTTCAAATCTAATGTACAGTTTTCTGTTTCCTACCAAATACAGTTTTATTATGGTGGAAGCTAGAAGTTGGTATTTTGCATTTGTTATGAAGTAATCTGAGGTGGAAGTCGTCACCTAGTAGAGTTAGTACAGGAAGGAACTTACTTGCACAATGAATCGCCAGATCTTTTGACAGGTCCTGAGGCAACGGGTACAAACAGAAACACAGGGGGTTACTTCTGAGCATCAGGAAACACATTTTCACTGTGAGGGTTACCAAGCACTGACACAGGCTGCCCAGAGAGGTTGTGGAGTCCCCATGCTTGGATGTGGTCATGGGCATTGGCTCTAGGTGGCCCTGTCTGAGCCAAGGAGTTGAACCAGATGATCTCTAGAGGTCCCTTTGAACATTAACCCTTCCATGATTCTGTCATCTAAACAAAGCTTTGAATTTATTAAACTTTATATGAATGAATTAACAGTGTAAACCCTATTACATGCTTAGGTACTTTAATCCTTCCTTGCTAGGTTTCATTTCAATATAGATATATGTATTGGGTAGTATTGTTAATTTTTATATTTTCAAGTGAACAATGTCAAAGATGAAAGCTCTTCGGGTGAATCTTGAGTTGATGTTAATAAGGACTGTGTGACCACATCTTGCCATGCCCTTCCCCCAGCACAGTCTTACAGCTTCAGAGATTTTAGCCCCACAAAGATAATCAGTTCTGCTGTCATTATTTTGGAAGAGGAGGTTAGGACACTGGCCTAACTTGGCACCTGCTGCAAAAATGACAGGTAAGGAGCCTTAAAGGAGGGAAGGGGAAGCATTGCGCGAAGTTGTGTCAAGCAGAATTGCGAACACTTCAGAACCTGTGTATTAGTGAGTTTCACAATTCCTTAGGAATACTGATTTTTTTTTAAATTAAAGAAAATTGGATTATGCACAATATAGGAAGTTTTGTGTGAAACCAGATTCCCCTTTAGTTTTTGGAAGATCCAAAATGTCCTCAAACTAGTGAGGTCATCAGTACTATATATGTGTTTTTCTATACGAGAGAACTGTCTCTTAGGCTTTGCCTATACACACTTTTGCTACTTCAAAACCATTTAAAATTATTTTGAAATAAAATTAAATGAGTCTTAATAGAACTATGCCTATTTAAACATCTCTAAAATCTTAGTGGTTCTCTTGTCTCATTGTGTAATTGTAAACTTGTTTCCATTGTGTGGCACAATGGTATCCTGACTTCTGTTAAAGTAGTAGAGCTATACAGATACTATTTAACTCTATCTTGTTTACAGCAGACTTCTAAAAATTTGTTTCTGTGATAGGTGACCTCTGAGTTTCCAGAACCTGGCAAAACTCTTTCATGAAATTTTAACTGTAGCTTCCAGTGCCGAGTGCAGCGTTTTCAGAGGCTTTTGATCTGTCAGGTTTCCTAAGTTTTCTTTGTGAAGTCACATCTATATGTCATTATTTTTAGGTAAAGAGATGATGAGGGTTAAAGGTTATTCCCTTGCTCCTTCAACAGTTTTGTACTTTTTAGCTGTTCGTGATAAGGTAAAGCATGCTCAGAACTTCACATCCATGTAACGTGTCGTGTGAGTTCTGAATGGAGAAAGTTATACCATTACTTGGGACATTTTTCCAAGTTGCTCAACATGAATGAAGTCGTTGAAAGTAAAAATCTGAACATCTGAAGATATTTCTGCTGCATCAATGACGACATTTGTAAAATGGATAATTATGAAAATCACTGATGGGCCAGCTATTCTGGTGCTGCAAGTTCCTCATCTTGAAGTGGGAGTGTCATATAGGGGAGGGGGCTGTATTAAAAAATACAGGATTTAGCTGCTGTTTCATATAAAATTATCTTAATGACTTGGACTACTGCCTCACAGTGCACAAAATTATGCAAAAAATATAATGTATATATTTATAACACTTGGATTATTCTGTGTGATAGAAGCCTGAGCGATGTTAAGACATTAAAGATCAAACCCAAACTTCTTTGAAATTGTGGGAAATCTTTTTTACAAAAAAAAAGTGGATCCTCCTCTTGTTTTAAATGCATGGTCTTGCATCTAGGAACATAATGACTTGCAAATGAACAATTTTTATTAATTTTACAAAGTGCTTACAAATTTCGGTATCTTTGAATTCAGACCTTGCTGAAGCTGTACACGTGAAAACTTCTGTGTCTTCTGTTTAAATACTTTCAGACATGCTCATAATTCCCTAAATACTGAAGAAATAGTCTAATTTCTGTATGGTGAAGATTTACAGTCCAGGCAAAACAGAAACAAATGTCCCTTGATTGCAGATTGTCACTGGCATGGGTGTATTGCCTGGCCACCAGTAACTGCCACCATTTGTTCTTTTTTTGAAATCTGATTCCAGAGGAGGAATATTCACATTCCTCATTCTGTGTAACATGCTAACTTCAGGTACCCTACACCTTATACATTGGAATGTGAAATAGATATAAAATATTTTTAATAATCTTGCAAAGGAAATTGATTGCCTTGCTGGCTCAGCTCAAGTAGTATCTGCCCTCTTGTTTCTAGGAACTTAATACTGCTTTTGAGCCTTAATTCGGTAATATTAATCTTTTCCCTCAAGTGCTTATTTTTTTCTACTTCTCTGCAAGTATATGCACTTCTGGAGAGAATTTGGCAAACATGAGATTGGGAAAAATTGTATTGCAGTTTGTCTCCTATAATCCCTGGCAGCCATGCAGTGACACCAGGTAGCAATTGATTTACTCTTCTGATGATTTTATTATCCTCAGCAGGGACTACTCATAATTAAGACGAGCAGGTTTGGTCAGACTTAAGTTCAAAATAAGAACGGGGAGGATAAGATTGCTTGACCACTTAAGAATGTCTAGCACCATATCTTCTGTTAGTATGTCAGCAGCCAACATTGTTATCTGTTACCTTTTGATAGGTAAACCTGAACAAATGCAAACATGAACACAGCTCTGCGGATCATCTTGGGTTCCCTTTGGAAACCCTGAAAAAGTGGCCACAAGGCGATTGTGTGTTTTCCTGAGAACAGCTCAGCATTGGAGTTCTTTCTGTGTGCTGCATAGTGGTTCTACTGCTCTTAAAATGATACCTGTGCCTGCTGGTGCAAAATGCCATATGGTGACTTTAGTGGAAGTCAAAATTTACCCATGCTGCTCTTGTGTGTTGCTGGGTAATTTTTAAAGTAGACCTAAAATAAAGGGGGAAGTCTAGAGGGGAAGTTCTTTGTTACAGTAGCCACCAAAAATCCTGTTAATTAAAAATAAGAAAACCAAAAAATTCTCTCAACCAAACCACAAAACCTGGTCTGTCAGTCAAGCCAGTGAAGCTGCTGAGCATCCGTTTGCAAGGTAAATGTGAAGTGTCCTTTGGTGTTGTAGTATCACAGCTGTCCCTGCTCAGAATTGGTGCTGGCAGCCTGGAGCTTGTAGTGCACAGCCTGTCTCTATTGGAGATGCCCTTTTATGCTGAATATATGTTACTAGACAGAGGTGGATTTAGGAATTGGTTTTGAATTTTCCTTCATGATGGCACAATATTATATGCACAGTATCACTCAGTTTGTGTGCGATGCATCTGTTCTCTTCAGAATAGGCATGCTTATCATGCTGTTAGCCTTTTAGCCTATTTTAGATTCATTTTGCTTGGCGCCATACCTACATTGAGCTTTAATTTAAAGAAGAGCTTTATCATATGAATGAAAATGCAGTGTCTATTACTGTGAAAACAACTTTTTGTTGTATTCCAACTCACTCTTAGAAATTACTTTTTTTATCACTGGCTGCTTGGATACATTCAGCTCTAACAAAATAATTACTGTTAATCATAAACAGTAGGGTTTATGTAGGTTTATACAGGGTAGAGAGGTTGGAATGATCCTAATTTTTTGTTGAGAGAGAATCCTGAAGAAATGGTTGAGAGGCACATTCCTAGTAAAAACCACACACATTGTAACACTCACAGCAGTTTTACGGGCTGCTTTTAGGGCCTGTCATCAAAAATATACCATATTTATTTGGCTACAGCTTTGTTACTATTATCTACTGGTTGCCAAGAATGTGGCTCACTGCTTTCTCTTCAGTAGATCTGGGTGGCCAGGAAAGAGAAAGTGATATACACTGACCATTACAGAAACCGGAGAGACTGTGTTAGGCCTTGATGCTTTAGCTTTCTTGATGGGGGAGGAAAAAGGGAAAGAAAAAATTAATTATTGGGTTTTTTTCATATTAAAATACAGGCTGAAAGACGTCTAGTTTGTAATTTTAGCTTTCCTGTTAGGTGAGTACATAGCTATCAATAGCTGCATTAATTTCACCATGTGGAGGCAATGTCTCAGGACACTAATACTGGTCCAGATGACAGTTGCAGCCAGGTCCCTGTGACTGACAGTTCATCACTACGGCTATTACTGCATTTGACCTGCTAAATAATTCTAATATTAGCACTTGCAAAACTATAACTCATTAGAAAGGGTTAGTGGGCTGTGCTCTGTCATCTGTGCTTTAGGAAGAAAGCATCTGTCTGGCTGATTGTCTGGCACAGAATGGATAACCAAACTCAGTCTGATAGCAAGCTGCACCATGGGGTGTGAGGGAAGGGGGTGGGGGGATGAAAAGGAACCAAATGGGAGAATTGATGAATTAACAGCACATTTTATAGGATTCGGGTATTAAATCATGCCAACTTTATATTTATTCTGAGCTGCGAGTCTCAGCCTGTTTTCAACTGTGTCTGGTAAGGTAAACGTTACCTTTATTGTAAATGTTTGTGGTTGTGTGTTGTAATTTATACGTATGTCACTTGACTCGCTTTTTCGGACTGTTCTGAAGGGAAGCTAGCCTGAAAGGTGCAACCTGTGTGTGGCTTTCCAAAGGAATTCTTCCTGTAACAAATACTTTGCAGGGTGTGCTAAGTTTTATGATCATCAAACAGGACTTCAAGATGTTGGAAAATTCTTTTAACAAGTCTTTATCTGAGAGTATGGAGAGTTCTTCACCCCTTCGTGCTTCTATAATCAGGATCTTTCCAGGCAGTCTTCCTCTCCGTAGACACTTCATTAGGGCTCTTGGGCTAAGGGGTTGTGTTAAACCTATCCAACATTGCAGTGCTCACATCTTGTTTTAAGTCGAAAGCATTTCTGGAGAAGAGGTGATTTTAATTGTGGGAGGAGGGAAGGTGTCTACAGGTGAGAGCTGTTCTGAAGCCTGAATGGCTGGGGCATGGAGCTGTTGAATTTTAAACACTTTCAATAATTATTTTGCATGTGGACTCTGTGAGAAGACACAGAGAGTGAAAGATGGATACACTTATTAACACTTATTTAAGCATTTTTAATAGAATTACAGTAATTTTAATTATGAACTAGTAAATGTAATAGGAATAAAATAATAGTGACTAGTTGTTCTTCCAACTGCACTTACTGCAAATCCAAGCAGATCTATTGCAGAAGTTGTACAGTTACGAAAGTCTTAAACTTTTGCATCAATTTCTAATGCTTTTAGTATTAAAATGTATTTTAATGATACTTGTATGCAGTTCTGTTCTGAGATGTTATTATAAAGTGGGACAACATTTTATTCCAGTTCTGTTCAGTTGTATTATTTTGATAGGTAGCTTTGCCCCTAATAGATGATGTCTGTATGACAACAGGCTGTGGAAAGAGGAGGAGACTGCAGTGAGAGCTGGTAGTTCTCAAGTGTCACTAATGACTCTGTGTTGTGTGCAGGGACCCTGATTATTTTAGTGGCACTAGTATTAGAAGGATGAAACATTACTTTGGCCACGTGCATTGACAGGCCTAGAAGGTGACATGTAGTATGTCCTCTGTCATATGAAGTATGTGTTTTAGAAAACCTCCTAAGAGAAATGACTTGGGGCTCTTTGGAGCAGAACTGCACTTAATCTACTCCAAGCAGAAATATGAAAATCTAGGGACTTGTTAATGTTCTTGGAACAGCTGTTGTTTAACCACTGAGGTAGTAAAAATTTAAATAAAATCTGAGGACAAATCTGTGTAGTAACAACTAAGTGGTAAGAATGGGTAGAGAATAAATGGATTTTTTTTCTGGTGATGCGAAGTTTCATTACTGTTTATTACTCCATATATAATGGGTTTTTGAAAAGAGAAGCTACTGATTTCTCATTTGCTTGAAATGTCAGTTATTTACTGTCTCTTTATTTTTTAGGTTACTATTAAAATCTTAAAATGCAGATGAAGACTGGCTTGTGCAGAATCCTTTTGTTATGCACACAAAAGGGAATCCTAAACCAAGTTTTATTACAAGGTATGTATTGGGATATGTGGCTTTATCCAGCAATTATTGAAATCAGTACCCTACTTTTTGTTCAGATTTGTGATTTGATGTAGTTATGCTTCTACACTTCAACAAATACTGAATTTCAGATAATGTAATTCCTTGCATAATTCCTGCCATGTATTAATATGTTTTTAAAGGACTTGAAGTATATGTACACAGCCTCTAGCAGTCAATTCAAACTCTGGCTCCCTATAGTGCCACATTAATAGGATGCCATGTCTGAGCTACTGCATGTTACTGATACAGTGTCCAGTACACTCAAGAGTCCAGTTTGTTTGTACAACCAGCACAGTAGTTACTGATTCAGAACAGTCCTCAGCATTAGCCAGAAGGCTTTGTCTGGCAGGCTGTGTCCATGCACTCTTTGAAGCCTGGAGTACGTTTGGTTTGGGTACACACAGGTGTGTAGTGCCATCTGCCCTGGCTATGGGCAGCATCTTGGTGGGGCTGACAGATAGCAAGGTTCTAAAGGGAGTTTTATGCAGCTAGGTTCAGTAGTTCTGATAGTTCTGATATTCCAAAATACCAGTAGTTTTTATAAAGTAAAAGTAATTTTAAACACAGGTGGGATTTTACCAAGATGTGCAAGTTCTGCTGGTAAAGCAAGAGGAATTCAGGTTAGTTCTCCTGTGTTTGCTTGGCCTAGTAAAAGGGCTCAGAGTCTCTATAGTTGTGTTAACAGTAAATAAGAAAACTGGATATGTAAAGAACAAGAACTATTGATCTGTTTTGTAATTACATGTAAAAGGTGTCCCTGTCCATGGCAGGGGTTCAGACCAGATGATCATCTCTCTCTGTGTGCTGGCAACTTTCTTCGTAAAGCAGGATGCCATTGGCTGCCAATGTGGCCAGGTCAGATTCTTTGCTTGTGGTGGTTCTTGGAGTTGGTGTTCACCAGGACCACCACATCCTTACCTGCAAAGCTGCTTTCCAGCCAGCTGGCCTCCAGCCTGTCCTGGTGCCTGGAATTATTCCTCCCCAGGTGCAGGATTTGGCATTTCCCTCTGTTGAATTTCATGAGAGCCTGTTGGGGGATCACTGGAGGGTGGCATGACACTATGGCCTTAGCAGCCACTCCTCTCAGGTTTGTGTTACCTGCAGACTTGCTGAGGATGTGCTCTACCCCATCAACCAGGGCAGAAATGAAGATCTTGAAAAGGACTGGGTACAGGGTACAGGGTTCCTTTCAGTACAGGGATACTCTGCTACTCACTGGCCTCCAAGAAGACTTTGTGCCATTGACAACCCTCTAGGCCCGGCTGCTCAGCCAGTTTTCAGCCCACCTCATGGTGCACTTACTGAGCCTGTAGTCTGTTCGTTAGTATTATGGCAGTGTCAAAATGATAACTGGAGATATTATGGCAATGTCAAAAGCTTTCCTGAAGTCAAGGTAAACAATATCCACTGCTCTTCCCATGTCCACTTGTCACCTCACCACAGAAGCTCTGGTTAGGATCCTTAAGAATTTGCAAATCCCCCCTTTGTAAATCCATGCTGACTGCTGCCACTTACCTTCTTGTCCTTCTTGGTCTAGAAATGGTTTCCTGGAGTAGTTGGTCCGTCACCTTCCCAGGGCCTGTAGTCCCCTGGCTCCTCCTTCCTTCCCTTCTCAAAGACAGGACTGACAGTTGCTTTCCCCTGGTGCTCGCACACCTCTCCCAGTTGCCATGCCCTGTCAGCAATGGAGAGTGGCCTTGCAAGGCCAACAGCCAGCTCCCTCAGCATTCGTGGTTGCATCCCATCAGGCTCAACACATGTGACTTGTCCAGTTTGTGTTCTCCAACCTGGACCCTGTTACCTTTTTCATACTGGGAGGTGCACTGAGGAGGTGGGAAAATTGTTGCACACCTTGTTCTGTGATGTTGCCTTGTCCTTTACTAACGAGTCCCTTGTTATTTTCTAGTTGTAGTAAAATCACAGTATAAAAATAATCACACAATAATGTGTAATATAAACTGGGCTATGGAAATCAGCAAGCTACAAGCATTTACTCAACAAAATCTAAAAAAGACAAGTAGCTAGAACTCTTCATCAGAAAAGTAGCAGTAACAGAGAAAATGCTTAATCTTTTGAGTTTGACTCAAATGGAATTTTTTTTGTCCAGAGGACATTTTGTCTTGACCATGTTTGCCATTGGGAATTCAGTCTTGTTACTACATAGGAGAGGGCCCCTGTGCAAGAGAGCCATTTGGGAACCTCAGTGTTTGGCCAGTTTCCCAGGCATGTCAGAATTTTTCTGTCAACTTACAGTTACCTTCTTGCGAAGGGAAAAACAGATGGTCAAGATTTCTTGGAGACAGAAGTGTTTCTTTGGCTAAAAAACAACTTCTTGTCTCAATGAATTACAAAAATCTTCCTTCCTCTTCTCCCATTATTCACGTGTGTGTGCATGGAACTCAGACTGCAGTGTGAACCTGGCTGACAAAGTGTAATGGCCCAATGAAATTGTGTTAAGAATTAAGGGAAAATCAGATAAAAATGTGAGTGGATTACATTGGATTTGGAGCAGAGCATGCAACAGCAAACTGAAAACGTTGCACAAGACTGGGAGGGTGAGCCAAATCAGTGACCTGCTCAGTTGATCTTCCTCAAGTTGCTGCTGAGCAGTACTTGTAGAGATGGGAGCTGGCTGTTCTCCGTGTGTCACTGCATTCCCTTCTTCATCTCTGAAATTAATGTTTGCACACTGCTGTTACACCAGGACATGCACTGGTAGATCAAAGTGGTGTGCCAAGCTGGCTGCCGCTGGGGCTCCTGAACACAGCGAGTTCCAGGTAACCTCACAGGGAGGGCTGTCTGAAAAAGTGCTGGCATTTCTCAGCTCTTTATCCAACTGTATTTACTGGTGTGTTGCTCTGTTATTTGCTGTTTGAGTCTCGTTATGTGCTCTACTTTGATGACAAAAGTACACTTTCAAAGAAGTTATCATTTAAGTGTCTCTTGTCTCAGCCTGAATCATACTTACTTCTTGAAAATGTTCCTCTCCATTGATTGGATTAGGTTTCAGTGAAAGCTGCTGGTAGCTGCACACCCCTGGAGAGGGCTTTCTGCTATACTGTGATGATGTGCAAAGTGCTGCTCTGCACCTTGGAGTTACAAGGACTATCCAGGTGAGAATAAATTGTGTTGTTGCCTGTTGGAACACTGAACAGTGGTTGTGACTTCTGTAGTGGTACCCATTTCATGTTCAGTTTTCAGTCTCTTAGTACTGTTTTTGTGCTTAACAGGTGTAGTTTTTCTTCTTCGCTGCTCTCTGTGCTCTTCAGCACCTGATAAAATAGTAATTAAATCTGTCACACCTGGCTGAAGGGTGGAGAGGGACAAATTGCTCATTCTCACTTAAGCTGATTTCTTTCTGCTTGCAGACAGGCCGGACCTGTGAGAGCTGAGGGAAAAGAGCTGTTTGAAATGATAGGAAGGGACCCAGCCTGGAGGTGGGGTGTCCCCCACCAACACTCCAGCTTGGAAAAGACGCATGAGAAGAATGTGAATACAATGTCTGCTTGTGAGGTTCAAGAGACCTCTTCCTGTACAAGGAGACAAGTTACAGCTCTTGTGATGTTTGTGTCTTCAGCCTCTGGCACAGAAGGTGGTACCAGTCCAGCATTTCATAGTAAAGCTGATGCTGGCCTACTTTGATGTGTAACTGAGGTACTAACGCTCTTTTTATCTAGACTGCACTGGAAGCAGATTTTCTTTCTAGAAATAGTAGTGCTAAGGGAAATGGGTGTCAACAGAAGGATTAAAGTTTGTACATGCTACAATAATCAGGGTAAATGACATATTAAATGACTGTTTCTTGTTTAAATGAGTGCTGTTGGACTAAAAAAAAAGCCTTTAAATGAGTAAGACCGTATTTTCAGGCCCTAAAATATATGACAAAAATAGTTTAAAGTAAAAGTAGTAATGTGGATTGTGTTTATGCTGCAGTAATTTAGATGAGCACAGAAATATTAATTACCTAGGGAAAAATGGTATGAGCCAGTGACAGCTGAAAAAACTGGAAGGAAATGTTAATCATAGGGGAGATTAAAGCTGCAGTTAGCTTTCACTCTCTGTACAGCTGAGTAGGAAGTTATGCTACAAGTGCCTGCTGTCTTAATGTAGCCCAATAAAAAGATGAAAAGCCATTAATGAGTAATGAAAAATTTTATGTGATGCAATTTTAACACTGGCCTGTAACGTATCACCAAGGTTTTTTTCAGTGTTTCTCTAGCTACTGTAAAACTGTTTCAAATGAGTAACACAATGTTTATTTTCTATTTCCTGAAATCAGCAAGGCAGTGAACATGAATTGATGGCTTGACAGGAACCTCACACAGTTAAGTCCTGCAGTGGAACTGACTGAACTTGATGCAGTTGTATATCCTGGGCCCAGTCTGGTGAAGTAGCTTGGTGGAGGCTGACCTGGGGCCCTGAGGCACAGGTGAAGATGAAGGTGTCCAACCACATTCTGGGCTCCATTAAAGAAGATCACAGCTGAGCAGGGGCCAGGAGAGCAATTTGTCCTCTCCGTTCAGCACTTCTGAGACTGCAGCTGAAATACTGTGACCAGTTCTGGGCTCCTGCAGACAAGACAAGATATATGTGGGAACAAGTCCCATGGAAGCCACTGGGATACACAGAAGGCTGGAGCACAGGATTTGTTCCACCTGGAGAACAGGAGGTGGGGGTGGTTAGGAGATCTTCTTAATCCAGTTGTGTAAGGGAGGGAAGGGGGTAGAGAAGATGGAGCTAGGCTCCTCGTAGTGGTGCACAGTACTGTGGAAGTCTTGTAGCATTGTTTCAGTGTATGGAAGTGTTGCACCACACCACTAATAAAAACAGTCTAATCACTACTCTGTGGTTGTACTTACTTGGAGTTCCTGCACTGTGGAGCCAGTGGGGACTTCCAGGTAATCATTTTGTTTCAGGAAGGGTGGATGCAGGGGACTTGGTCTGGGGGGATTCATTTGTGGTTTTAGGGATCTTGATTTTGCTGTTCACAGAACTATTCTAGTATTGTCACAGTAGAGATGACAGATCCAGGGCAGTGAGGGAAGCTTTTAAATCTTCTGTGAAAGCTTTTCCAAACAGATTGTTTTTCTTAAAAAGGCTTTATGAAGTTGGGTGAGACAATCTGTCAGCACAGCCTTTCCAGGTGGGGGGGGCTGTGACAGCACCTACCCCTCCTTCCCCCCACCAATGAATGATTGTATTCTGTAACATGCCTAACAGGGCTTTCTTCCCCAAATTCATATTCGCTGTTCTTGGCTAGGGAAAGTCTGTGCAAATAMCAGCTCTGGGGAACAAGACTCCTCATCAGAAAGTAGGAGTTTGTGATAGAGATCGAGATGTCACCACATGGGATAATACTGTCCCCTCCAGCTCTAGTGGTCCATGCCCACACATGCAATGAATCCAGTTTTGGAGCAGCCACTCGTCTCCTGGGTATGTGACTGCATCTTCAGTTCCCATACACGTGGTTTGGGTTGTCTCAGCAGCAGAGCTGTGCTGACCCTGAGGAGTAACAGGCACACCACACAAGGGAGCCATTGTGAAGGTCTGACCCCTTCACTATAATTGCACCAGTGCCACCAGTAACTAATCAGAGGAGTTCCTTACACTTCAGATCATGTAGGAAGTATTACAGAAATTCTTGGAAAAAGATGAAATGGTAGCTACCTTGCATAACAGGTGAGACTTTGCTATGGAAAAACAGTTGAAATCAAAAAGAACCATCTTCGGCCTGGTCCCTTCCTCCTGGCTGCAATACTTTAATTTTTCCTGCTGCCTCAGTTCTGCTCAATTTTGTAGTCTGTGGTGTCTTTTGTCTATTTCAGGTATTTTTTCCCAAACCTGTCTTTGTCCTTCACTCAAACATTTTACGACAGGCTCAGAAGGTGCAAAATATTTTCTGTTTACATGGGACACAGAAAATCAGGAATGTTCAAGTGTCACAGATTCAGTGATGGGCTTGCAGTGCATGCCCATGCTGCACCCGTAGCTTAGAAACACATGGCCTTTATAGTTCTCTTGCCTTCTTGAAAGGCAAGACTCCATTATGGAACCCAGCAAAACTAAACACATTGCAATAGGAATGCATCCTGCACGGTCATCACTGCTCCCATGATCCTGGGCTGTCACCACTCTGACAGACTGACCTAAGGAAGATGATGTCACACCAGCTGTTTTCCAGTACTGTATGGAAAGGCAAATGGTGGTAACAATTACAGCAGGTACAGACAAGGAAAACATTCTGGACAGCTCTCCTGTGCACTTGGAGCAATCCTGGCTGGCTAAAATGGCAGCTGCACTCTATGCTGTCTCTTTCCCATATTGGAAAAGCTTCCTTGAATCCAGACTGATCAAAACCCATCTTGTTTTTGAAAATGGGTGCAGAAAGCACAGAAGACCTGTGACCTGGTCAGCTACATCACCCACCAACCTTCAGTACCTGTGAAAGAAGCCACAAACAGCAGTACTGGTGATGGAGCAGTGAAGATAAGGAGCCTGCGCCTTCAGAACCATCTCCTACCATTGCAGTTCACAGGAACTGCAGCTGCAGCCCTTGCTGGTGGCAGCAAGAAGAAACCGAGCAAATACTTCAAAGCTGTTTCTCCACAGTGCCTAAAGAATTGTTTTTTATTGTAGCTAGTTTGTCTTCATCGTTTGTCCACCAAAATCTTTTTCAGCAATTGGATAAAAACCATACAATAAAAACAGACAAACCCCAGCTTCAAACAGCTTTTCATACCCTTTTTATGCATCTTCTTTAGGGATTCTGAATTTATACTGCCAACTAAAAGAGAAAGATGGCTGCAAAATATCCATCCCTTAAAAGCATCATGAATCCAATTTCATTCCCATGTCCTGTAAAACTCCTCCCTCTCTCCCAAGTGCCTGAAGATAAAAAACAAAGCAAACCCCCAAAATCAACAGCCTTTGACAAACTACTTGCTCTATCAACTCTTGGAGTATTACTAGACATTTTTAAGTTAGACTGTACAAGTTTCTAAATAGCATCTCCATCATATGGACATTTGTTCAAAAAACCTTTTATCCCCGCCTTGAACATCTCCAACACTTCCCACGGGCAGGTGCTGTACAGAGCTKGTCACACGCACGCTGTACTGTCACAGGTACAACACCTGAGGAACTGCGGAAGGGGCAGCCCCGTACATGGAAACTCACTCCAACATAAGGAAGTACGAGTGTCCCCTTTCCTTATGCATCATCCAGGGTTATGCACAGTGACTAAAATTTCAGCTACAGAAAGTCCCAAGTGCTGGCAGTGACATACCTGATTCTCAGCCAGTGCTTTTCATGCATCTCAGGTGTTCACACTTGGCAAAGTGAGGTATCTAACGTATTTCAGAGAGGTGGAGGTATCAAGTCTGTTCAAAACCCAAACTTGTTAAGATTCCATCAATACTGTTTGCAAAAACATAAGCAACTATACTAAATCAAAACTGAAATGAGTATTTGTATGTCATGCTGCTGTTCTAGTTTTATATAGCTTAATGTGACATTCCACAAAACTGAAAGTAGTGTCCTTTGTTTGTTACTCATTTGGCATCTCTTAAATATGAAAGATTTAAACTTCCAAGAACCAAAAATTAAAAACTGGTTAATTGAACTTTCTATTAAAAAGTCACAGTTCTTAAAAGGATACTTGATACATCTGCACCGTTTTGGTGGTGAGCAGTCAAATTCAAGAATTTATGCACAACAGTTTTGCYAGCAATATAGGCACATAGTGGCATGTAAACTACACATATCAACTAGAACAGCAAAGGCACGATCTGGTTTGGTTTTTTCCTTTTTCCTACCTTTCAAGACGTTGGTTAATTTACAAAGAAAAATATTCTATACTCCATGCAGAAGTATTACATTTATATTTTACGGCACAGGACCATTACAAAACTGCTGTCATCTGATAAAATGGGTCATTTAAATAAAATAATAATAATAATAATAAAATAAAAAGATAGCAGCTTTTTGCACTGAGGAACTGAATTTCTGAATTAAAGGACAACACGTGTTCTCTCATCTGTCAGGCTGACATCTGAAATTCTCTGTGTACCTTCTTGTCTACAAAAAGCACTGCCTGCACACTGAAGGTAGTTACAAGTTTTCTGGTTTGCTATTTTCAGCTTGTGTTTGTTTTCCCAGATGTCATCTAAGACCTCAAAAGTTACAATGTCTGTAAAACTACCAGTTGCTTCTCTAATACAAAAGTACCTTTAAACACTGATTTAACCAGGAACCTGATTGCGACCCACTATGAACTGAGCCTGTTCAGATGTCTCTGTTCATGCCTGAAGACTTAACTCTCTTAGTTCAAAGGGAATCACTCTAAGCATAACTGCTGTCTCACTGAGAGGAACAGTTTTAAACCAGAATACAGCCCTCAGCAACTTAAACCTAATGCAGTCATTTTAAAGTGTAATTTCTGCCCTTGGCTCCAATAATATGACAGTTCTGCATTTCACATAGAAACATTAGAGTAAGTAGAAAACTTTAGTTTACAAATGAAAAAGATCTTTCTATTAAAAAAGACATTTCATGTAGTCACCTTAAATAGTTCTTATATGCACCATTCCACATTGTGGAAAAGCTGAAATATGCAGTCTTGACTCCACAAATTAAAGAAAAACAGAATTATATGTATTGGCACAAATACTTACATCTACATCTGTACAAAGTAAAAAAAGCTGACAACCCTGTCCCACCAGTGCAGCCTATTCAACTGCTCTCCAACACACACTTTCCTGTGACTGCCAATGAGCGACAGTGAGCTGGGAACTGAGTCTTAACGAGAGTGGTGCCAAAAAGTTCCAAACCGCTTTGTCAGTCTCTGAACAGAGGAATCAGAAGTATATCCAAGAAAGCATCAGTCCACTCAGCGTACTCGCAGCCTGGAGGTCACTGCAGCTGCACTCTGTATGCTCCTATGAGCAGCTTTACCTGTAAAAGCAAACAAAGGTTTCATATCAATGCTGGTCACACATAATTACTGTGTGAAATGCTTCTAATGTAGGAGTGGCAAATGAAAAGGCACACAATTGCTTGTGACCAAGAAAGGAAAAAAGAGGAACTTACAAAAAGTCTTAAATAAAATCAGTTTATAGCAGCCCTACTGAAACATTAATGGCTTCTAAAAGGGCTCCAGTAGAATACTGCTGCATCATGTGGTGTCTGAACAAGTTAGCCCTAAATCTGAAGTAGACAGACATATACTTCCATCTGAATACACCTATTTACCCTTAAAAAAAAAAAAAAAAGGGCACAATAAAACAGTTAAGAGTATAACTTTAGTTTAATTTTTAAATCTGAACATCTGGAAAATTTACTGGTCTGTCTTCCAAAGATAATATAAATGCTACCAGAACAGGTTCATCTTGCAACATGTAGTGAGGAGTATTGCCCAAACCTGTCAAATGCAACAGACTACTTAAAAGCAGAGTGCATACCCTAATAAATACTTCCAACACAGAAGCAAAAACATCTGTATACAAAAAAAAAAAAAGGATGGACACTTCATGTATCTCTCAGTCATTAAATTCACAATATAGACAGAGAAAATGTTTAGCTGGAACATCAGTTTATCCTGGTGCATGAATTATTCTGACTGCAGCATAAAAACATTTAATTATGACAGAACTAACCCTTGGCAATGTTCCCAAGTTCTGGCAATGTCACAAGATGGAACTGTAACTGATGGAAACTGGCACAAGGCGACAGTGGAAAATCCTTAGTTTTATATTTGCAACATACAATTGGAAGTATTTAGACTATGGAAGAGTTATTGTACAACAAATGAACACATGCATTTAATTCTGAGAACATTTTGTACCTTGGCAGTAGGAGCTTCTGCCAACCGTATGAAAAGCTTGTTAAGGCCTGCAGTAGGGCTGAAGGAATAAATAAAGTGACTATCCTGCAAGGAAAAAGAAAATGGACTGAGTTAATGGTAGGATATGGTTGAAAGAGCTATGTAAGAGGACTAACAGAACACATTTTCACTATGCATTTTTTTGAAAGAACATTGTGGATAAACCTGTCGTACAATGACTGAGAAAACAAGAGGACTTCAAAATTGTACAGAGTGATGCATTTAATAGATTTAAAAAAAAAACAGAAATGAACCATGAGAACTTTGAGGTAGGTTGTTAAGAAGACAAATTTAAGAACTTATTTGGGTCAAAAATGTGAGAAGCTTGGTCAATTTGAGAAGTGACACAGCTTTAAATTCAGAACTCTCACCAGCCTGCTCAAACCCTCAGTCCCAGAATCACAAAGGTGGAGGCTGGACGAGACCTCTCCAGGGTATCTAATGCAAGCCCCTGCTCAGCGCAGGGCCACCTAGAAGCAGGCTGTCCAGCACTATGTCCCTGACTTTTAAGTCATAAATTTTTATGGAATCTAGTACAAGCAAACTTTGTAGTTCTTTCCATATACAAAGAAAATTAATTCTCATTTTAAGAAAAACCTTATCATCATAAAAAATATGTTTCATCACAATACTTTAAATCCGAATTATGGCATTGAGATTTCCCAGACTTCCCAATGAAGACTTTATGAAGTAGTTTTACAGTCAATCAGTTACATGAAAAGATTTACCAAAAATACAGGGAGCTGGAATTTGTCGTTTAAAACCACAGCTTGTACACTGCATGATCCACAGAGGCGAGCAACGACTTCTTTACCGAAGAAATTTGAATGGAAAACAAAGAGAAGAATTCCAGATCCTGAAAGTGAAGGTGATTTGGTTACATGAATTTGAAATTAGATCCATTATTTAAAACTGCCTACACTGAACCCTTGAAGACAGTTAGGTACAAATACATATAAATAAATCCCATTATATGGTATATATGTATTACCAAAGCAACATGCAAAAATCCAATTTCCCAAGCCAGTGGATCCAGAGAACAACTGGACTGGTCGCCAAGTTAAAGATCTTTTGGCAGCAGAAATAATTTTATGTGACTATTAGAAAGGAATGCAAAATGGAAATAGCAATCCTCAGCACAGTTCATTTCTGTGGTTCTAGGTTTACCTAAAGAGAGTTATGGAATTTAGTGTGGTTTGGGTCTAGTCAAGAGAACAGACAACCAAGCCCAGCTAATTACAGATCTTTATGAACTGCACCGGAATTCAATAAGCAGCAACTTCAAATACCCACAAATGCCTCATTTTAATACATATAAACCTATATAAAGTTTCTTAATTCTGTAAAATAGGATACCTATAATCAAGAACTGGAAGACTTATACAACAACTCTGAACAACCAGAAAACTGGGCAGACATAACCACTTTCCATGTCAGTTTAAGTGGATTCTAAGAGTCACCCTGATTTATCACTTTGAGAAAAATCAGTATCAGTAGATATTTCCCTGATACACTCATCAAAAATGACTTAGCTAAGCCAAGCAGCAGAGAATAGTATCTGAATTCCTGAAAGAATGAGGAAATATTCCCAAATATCTTGGGAATTCGATTCCCAGCTTTTTCAAGGGGTTTGTGGGCAAAACTAAGTTGATTGCTGCTGCTTCCTTTTCATAGTATTTCTAGACTGCATTTGTCTCAGGGCAGTGCTGTGACCACACTCCAAGCCTCCAGCACATGATGTACTGTCTATGAAACAAAAGGATCCACTAAAAGATTTTCTCATTAAGCCTACATTTTCCTGAATCATTAATTCCAAGGTGAACCACTCCTTTCCTGTAATGCCTGTCACTTAGCTAATGCAACCCATGAACAGAAAGCAGCTGTGGATGTGGCAGTTAAAAAAAATCTTAAAAAAAAGATACACACAAAACCCACCCACAGTCCATCAAAATACAATTGCTATCCCTATGCTCCATAATCAGAACATTCTTAATGTGATGTACTGCAATGTCATACAAAAATAATTAAGATATGCTTAAAACACATTGTTCTATCTTTTTTAAACAAACAAAAACACCCCCCGCCACAACAAACTCCCTACCTTCTGGAACATTTTGTGGAGGTTTATAGTTAAAATCCGTAGAAAAGTCTGGCCCTTCACACAGACGATGACATGCAATTGGAAACACCGGCTCCAGCAAAGCAAGGCGAGCTTCAAAATAAGCCCTGATGGTATCTTCTGCTACTTTTGAGAGCCTAAAAGACCAAACAAGTGAGGCCGGTGCTTCACACAATTAATTATTTTACCAGACACAGACATGGTTGAGAGCTGACACAGAAAAAAAAATAAAAAATTCCAGGTCATCTTTTTTAACTCCTGATTTTCAGGAGTGAATGCCTTCACCACTAGCATTTATGCATAGATGAATGCCAGGTCTCAATACATTTTTTAATGAAATATTTTATCAGCAATCTGTTTGTGAAATTCATCTTTTGGATCCAAAAAAGTAAAACGTTAATATAAATGCACTACAGTAGATTAAAAAAATCTAACTAGCCACATATTTTGAAGGGTTTTTATGTAAAAAGATATCCCTGAAACATCAATATATACCTGGTGGCTCAACAGACATCACCACTTCCCTAGCCTGACTGAATTACCAATCTGACTGCAAGTACAATGTAAAAATAAACAAGCACATCCCTGTGTAATTTTACTGGCAGTACTACTGGAAAAATGCAGTTCCCAGTTAAACTCTATGAATAACACAGTGAAAAAGTAGCCATACTATAACTAAAATAGGCAAAGTGGGTTTTTTGGGTTTTTTTTCAGGGGGGTTAAGGAGGCAGGGGGTGGGGAGCAGCCCAGCCTTCAAAGAGAGACCATATTAATCACCAGTGTTTGGCACCTTTGCAGGCAGGTTACTCAGTAATCCTCTTCAGAAAGCTCTTTTGTCAGAAATGGGTTTTAAATGCTTTTGCACAGCAAAGGTCCTGCCTCTCTCAGCTTTGTAGCTGTTTCAGGTATTATTCAGAGCACACTTCCCTGCCTTGCTAGCTGAGATTATCATCTGCAGAACCTAAAACTTCAGTGTTCCACTGGAAAGAAACCACAAGAACTGCCATGCCAAAGCAAGCCCCGAAGCCTATCTAGCCTATTTTCCAGATGCTTGACAAAGCCATATTAAATATGAGAAATTAAACCATTATTTTTTTTGGTATGCTGTCCTATTTTCCAGCAGTCTGATTTAGAGCCACCCAAAACTAGAAACTGCAGCCAAATCACATTTCCTTACATCTACTTAATCCCTTCTAAAATCCCATGTATTCGTAACCACAGCATTCTGCAACAAGATCCATAATTCAGTTTTGCTGTGCAAAACTACTCCTCCACTTCAAACCTACCACTAAATCATTTAGCAGGATGGCCCACAGAACCTGTCTCATGGCTTTGGGTTATTTTCTGATTTTAGATTTTGATCTTTTAATCATTTGATTTTTAGTTCCATTACTACTATATTGTCCTCTTTTTTTACTGACAAAAAGCACTGAATGCATATTTTCAGGTAATGAGTCTAAAAGCTTCCTCAACTAGCAAGAGCTGTGTTACTCCCTGTATAGGTCACATTAGCAGACTGATACCCCCTGGACATCACTTTGCAATCATCAATATTTAATTTCAACTGCCATTTCACTGGCGAAATTACATGGTTGAGATCTATCTAAGCTCATTATTTACATTAGACAAAACTGAAGGTGGCACATGTCAAATAGTAAACAAACTGGAAAAGGCATCAGTCAACGAGTGACAAAGCCTCAATACACTGAACAGCAGATACCACATCACTACCTGCATGCTTGCTGTTGCCTTCAAAACTTTAACTAACAAGTCATGATTTGCTTCCCTAGGCAAGAATCAGCATACACCATTCACCCACTTCAGCTGCCCCTGCTCAATTTAACAAGTTTTCTATGTTTGAAAGATAATTATTAGCTTTTATGCTTTTAGCACTTTTTTCTCCATTTAGCCTCCTACAAGAAGAAAACATTCCTTATAGTGTTCATCTGCTCGGGACAGAAGTTCGATATAGTGATTGACAGTATCTCAGACAAACTTTACAGGGCACTAAAGACAGTGGCATCACAATACTTTCCTCCTGGTATGAAACCAGATCCAAACATGTTACTTTGGCAAAAATCAGTAGCACAGAATCTAGCTGCAAGTCAATCACTACTGGTGCACCCCTGAGATCAATACTGGGTCTGGTTCCATTTAACATCTTCATTAATGACCTGGATGATGGTGCAGTGAACCCTCAGCACGTTGGCAGGTGAGACAAAACTGGGAGGAGTGGCTGACACCCTCTGGTCTGTCATCCACAAGAGACCTTGACAGCCTTGACAAAGGGGCTGAYAGGAACCTCATGATGTCCAGATATCTTCTGAAAGTTTCCAAGAATGGAGACCTGACAACCTCTCTGGGCAGCCTGTGCCAGTGCTTGGTCACCCTCAACAGTAAAACTGCATTTCCTGAGGCTCAGAGGTAGCCTCCTCTGTTTCAGTTTGTGTCCATTGCCCAGTCACTGGGAACCATTGAAAACAACGACTCCATCCTCTTTGCCTTGTCACTTCAGGTGTTTTTTGATAGATACACACTGACCATTACAAGGCAGTTTCTGTGGAGATAGATTTAAGAAGTTGGCTGATGGGAAACACAAGAGATCTGAGGCAGAAAACAGCCACGGCTTTCTAAACAGTAGAAGACAATGAGCTTGGACTACAGACTACTTGATAGATTGTCTTATATTACACAGATGAATCATTAGGACTAAATCATTAAGAAACAAGAAAAGAATCTTGCACTGAGATACGTGTTCTTCCAGCACTAACTATGCATTCATGCCAAAATCTCACCTGCTGCAGAAGCCCTTGATGCCTTCAAAAATCAAGAAAAGTAACAACACGCTTCTGAGACAATATTAATATAGGAAGTAATATAAAAGCAGGTCTTTAATGGAGGCCCTCCAGGTGCAATAGAGCAAAATGCACATGTGATATAGGACTTCTACAATTTTTAAAGTTTAACAAATTAGCATATTTAATAAATGTTAGCCAATTAGAAGAGCAGTTGGTTAAGTCATTTTCCCCTTTGGTTCTGCCCCCTTTGGAGCACCCCTCTCTAGCTTCTAGCCCCACATTTATCATGTCTACGATACATGGTAAAAAAACAAGACATCCCTGGTTGACTAAAGAGGCAAGACTAAATAGGATTCCAGGAATGTATTAGGTTAGCTTATTGTTCTAAAATGTAGGAGAAAAGGGTAGGAAAAGTACTGGGAGCTACAGCCATGCATTAGCAATCTACAAAGCTACAAATATATGAAAAATATATAAAAAGCTTAGGCACCACCCTGAGACCCTCCCTGAGTCTTCTCCAAGTTTAGATTGTTGGCTATGATATTCTGACCCCATACATTATCAGTATTCCTCTGAACTGATATTTAAAGAGCTTGCTCCTTCTCTTTGTTTGTCTCACTTTAGCTCAGTGTATTTTTACATGACCACATGACATGAACAGTTCACATGTCACATACACTGCACTGCTCTTCAGTCATTCTGCTGCATGATGATGGTGATTTCCATCATCTACTGGCATGAAAGCTTTATCCCTGGCACTTTCAGCTCACAGCTGACGTTTAAAGGTCCAACAACACCCCAACTCTCTGCACTTTTTCATGGTGTTTTTGTTTGGTGTTCTTTTGTTTGACTTTTTCCTGTGCTTTCTATCAAAGCAAGGTATTTTATTTGGCATGCCCTACTAAGAGTTTACATTCAATGGCCCAGTGCTTACACACTTCCAAATTTTCACGACTGCTGTACTTCTAGTTTAAGGAATCTTATCTTTCACTTTTAGTAATTACCCTTTCCTCCTTTCCATATTTTTAATCAGTGTTTGAGCAAGTGTATGCCAATTCTGTCAGCTCACATAGTTTTAACTTCACATGATTTATTAGTTTTCTGCCCAAATCAAATCTATTTTCTTTCCTGAAATTTCCCCCTYTTTCCCTTGATTTAAACTGAAATTATGACATGCCTACTATTGCAAACTTCACCAGAACAAACTTGCAAGTACACTTTACTCACGTGTCCAAGTGGCTCCTGAGCTGCTCATACACCAGTATGTTATTGCATTGCTTAGCAAAATGCATGGCACTGTTCTGATGCTTGGACAAAATGTTACAGTCGGCTCCACTTTCAATCATAAGCCGCACTATATCAGAATTCCCTCTTTTACAAGCCTGTGTGGAAAGGGAGAAGATGGAAGGACAGAAAACAATGACAAACCCGTTAGAACAGAGCGTAACATGAGAGTAAGTAGAAGTGCAGAAATGAATAAAAATCCAAAATTAGCTCCAATTCAGAAGACAAGCTGAAGTATTTGCTCTGTCAATGGTAAGACAACTTGAAACCCAGAAACACATTCCATAAATATTTTATCTTTATCCAGGCAATACTACGCACCCAATCCCACAGAAGCACAACAGTCAGGATTATCAAGCAGACATAATTAGAAAAAAAAAAGAGATAAAGCAAACCCCAAAAGTTCTGTGAAAACATCTAATCTGCTGGAGTTCAGTAACTGTAAATTTTTTTGCAGTTGTTTACCTGAATAAATATGTTTCTGTAGAACTATTTGGAATGACTAAAGCAACACGTCCAAGTGCCTGCTTTTCCAGGCATCTCAGTTTAAAGTGGTACTTTAGGTGTGCAGTAAACTTACAGAATTTGTCCCAGACTGTTATGTAGCTATGCTAGACAGCCACCATTATCCACTGCATAAGTGTTCAAGGCTGTTCACTGTTACTTACAGCAAGAATTTCAGGGCATGTCAACCAAAGACTTGACAAAAGCACAGGAAAGTCTGAAAGTTTTACTCTGAAGAATGCAAACACAAGTTCTTGGTCACTTGTTTTCAAACACTTCACTCAGATAAACTAGGGAAAGGCACAAGAGATAAAAACTTTCTATCTTTGTAAAGCCTTTCAGAAATCAGCTTCTGAAATTTATTGCTGCTCTGCTTTGATCTGTGCCTTCAATCCACAATCTTCCATAAACAAAACAACCCACCTGCCTTCCTCAAACCAAAAAATCCAGAAAAATCTCATACCACCTGACAGAAAAGAACTGAGTGCCAAGACTTAAAAAGTCTGATCAAACTCCTAAGGTTAAAGAAGAGTGACTTGATAAACACATTGATATTTCTGTCCATACAGGGCTAACCCTGTTCCAGTAAGTCACTGAAAATTAAGATCCTATTCTTTGTATCTGCTTTGCTCAACAAATACTTGGAATAAGCCACTGTAGGCTGCCAATTGACATGTACAGCTGTGCACCAAGTACTAATAAAAACTTTAAAAACAATGAAGGTCAAAACTGAGGCTCATGGAGGTAGCCAAATTACGTAGACTTGGAATGAAGTGGCTGAGGAAACCACAAGTGTGTTTTTGTCTTTAGAGAAAATGCGAAATCCCCACACTCGTTAAGCCTCGAAGAGAAACAATACCACATTGTCTGGACAGAAAAGCTTCTGTAACCTCTTCTGCAAACAAACTACACAAACAGCCTACATATAAATGTTTATCTAAATGGGAAATTTGGTGAAATTAACTGATATAAAGAAAAAAATATTAAAGCACAGACTATCTTAAGATTATTAGAATTTTCCCATTACAACAAAAGAAAAATTAAAATTTCCTTTGTGACTGGGGGAGTAATAGTGCAGAACAGGTAGTGGGAATTAGACTGCAAATCAGCTATTTTATTTCTGGCCTGCAATAAAACAAGTGTCAATCACAGCAATACCCAAGTGAGAGATTTTCCTTTCTGGAATTTTTCTCTTCCTGCTGACAATCTGGATTATCTCAGTTTGAAGACCACATCTGCATTTCTTTGAGCCAAACAACAGAAGAGGCTGATGAGCCACATTTAGCACTGCATGCTGAAGGCATCTGCATTTATTGTTTAGTTAGTACATTAAAGAAACAGATTAAAACASTGCTTAGAGTAACTATGAATAGTATTTTTATTTCAAATACAGTACATGTTCCTGAAATGAATTCTACAAATACATTTTTATATTTTATTAATTTGGCAAAAGTATTACTATTAAACCATGTACGAATAAACATTGAATTTACCTTCATTAAGGCAGTTTCACCACTGCTCTGCTGCATATTCACATATGCTCCAGCTTCCAGAAGAATAGCTACTGTTGTTAGAAAATTCTGGAAAAAAACCAAACCAAAACCACAAGACAAGTAAGTAAAAAATATTCTGATTTTGCTTCAAAATATAAAATGACATTTACTTAAAAAACAAAACATGAGTCACGACACAATTAACACTGTTCTCTCCCATGGCTAATAAAGAGCAATTCACACTCAGGCAAGTAGGTAGCCCTAATAATTGACAATTCTTACTTTTTTTCTAAATCCTGCAATAAGCAGCACAGGAAGGAAGCAGTGTATCTGCATCTGTCACCAAACCGGAATGAGGCTCCCTTCTGGCCTTCTATCTATTGTACGTGGGAAAGCACATGAACCAACCTGAGCGGAAGAGAGCACCCATGAAACTCTAACTTACTGATTTAGCAGGTCCTAGTTTGGGAAGAGTCCACTGTGTCCACTGTCCAGCTTTAAAAGACTATACCCTGCTTAATCAGAGATTTTCTTTCTAAGTCTCTCCAGTTTGGATTCAGTGTAGCCAGAGATCACAACACGCAATTCTAACACAAGAACTTCAGTTCCCACAACAGACCAATATTCTGAGATACTCTCTGCCTCCTCTTTTCCTCCTGTGATACTCTCTCCTCAGGGCAGGGTGTGTGATCAGAACTTGTTTACACTGCAGTAACCAGAGGTGCCGAAATTATGCATTTAAGGTCACTATGCTGTACCTTGCTAACTGCTTTTTAGGCATCATCCAAAGGTAAAAAATTGTGTACCACCTTTAAACGTAATAGCCCAGAGCCACAAATACAACAATAACCAAGCCAACCTTTTCAGCTGCATGTATCAATGCAGTTGTTCCGTTTTTCTGTCTACCATTAACTTTAGCTCCCTTCCTGATAAGGACCCGGAGAAGGTCATCGTGCCCACCAGCAGCAGCAAGCATTACCAGGGTCATTCCACTTGCGTCCTGTAACGAGAATCATTGCCATTAAAAAAATAATAATAAAAAAATCAAATACTTCGAGATCAATCAAAGCTGCAAGACAAAAATTGCAAGTGCATCAACACATTTCACAAAGATTTCCCTCCCTGGCAGAAGAATTCACACATACATGGCTGTCAGATACAAGCAAATTATCACCACCCACTTCTCTGATCCACAGGTCTCACACTCTGAGCTCCATAACCTCCAAAATCCGTAACATTCTCAGGACCAGAACAAGAAGCAGGAAAACCAGGATGAACCAGGAAGAAAGGCAGTAAGGTAGCTGAGGGTGGGGAAGACAGCAAGGCAGTAGGAAATAAAAGTCAGCACCCCTGCAGAAAAACCACTATGGCTCAAGTCAGCTGCTACCACAACACTGCTTTTTGATTGTATATCAGGGTGTACGCACAAAGACATTTCTGTGAGCGGCCAGTCTCCTCACTCATTCCTGCATTTTTCACCAGACCTTACAATTCAAAGAACACATGCTTGCCTCAGTAGCTCATTTGGCATCTTTTCTACAATGCTACAGAAGTCTTAGCATAACGTAGGGTTCTCAAAATGCTACAGAATACAACTACACAAGATCACCAGTGAAAATATGGGTATAGGAGATTTTAAAACTCAAACCCAGAACTACAGTACTATTTAACTGGAAAACAGATCCTTGAAAATAAACCCAGGAAGAACAGAGCTGATGGCAAACTGGCAGAAAACTATGATGTGAAGTGGTCCCAGTGTGTCAAACAGCTTTCAGGTTTTGGAGATTTTTTTAGATTTTTTTCCCCCATGTATAATGCTTTACACAGTTCAGCCACTTGAGCTGATGGTTATCATTCCTTATAGCATGCAAAGTTCTACACTTAACAGTCAGTTAAATATGCTGGGCAWGCGGGCTGCAAATCCAGCTGCTGGGATGGTTCCATGAAACTCCATTTTTTCTTGGAAGAAATGAATAGCAAATACTGAAACCTCTAAGTCTGTACTCCCTTTTGACACCTTGTGCTTTTTTACCTAGGTGAGATGGGAATCTGCTACAACACAAGACAGGAAAGCTTTTCAAAGAAACCAATTTGTACTCTTCCCTCTTACTCCCTTCCAATGCTTCTACTGCAGAAATTTACCTCTTGATCCAGATTATATTCCTCATTTGAAGAAAGCGCCATTTTCACTGTCATGTAGTCCCCACTTTTAACAGCATCCCTCAGAAGACCTAGAAAATAAATTCAATGCAGTTATAGGACATTTCCCTTTGAAATGTCAGCTAAGATATTCCCCTTCTTCCCAGAAAATACTCACTACTTGATATTGGTTCTGTTGATACATGATTCTCATCTTCTCCATCAAGATGCTTCTGGAATTCTTCTAGTGTCAGCCATTCTAACTGCATGTCCATACCCAAACTCAGGACTTGCTGCTTGCCATCTATCATGTATTTAATTTTGTGGAAGAACAAAATGTAAAATAAGTAATAAATTGTACATTTCCAAGCTTTTCAATGCTTGCCCTTGCTTCAATGATCAGCAGCTGAACATACTACTAACTGCTGCTTTTCATTCAAATAAACTCTGGTAGTCAGCATGGAATGGTTCTCAGCAACAAAGGCTACATTACCAACAGACATAAAGTGCTTTTACTTGAAAGAAACTGCTCATTTGTTGGAATAAATAAGGCTGCAGTGATTAGGGGAAGGYGAACACTCTGTTGCTGTAGTAGCAGAATCACTGGAAATACACTGAAAAGGCATCAGTGAGTTTCAAGAGAAAACTTCATTTCAGCCCCCTGCAGAGACAAGAAATAGAGCACTAGAGATGTAAGCAGGAATTGAGAAAATATTAACTACCAGTGCTCAACTTTCCCTGCATTTGTTTCTACTGCTCACCAGAGTTCTCCATTTGACATACATCCACTATTTCTCAATCACATTCTGCAACAATGGAAGTCCATGTGTCTGTTTCATCTCATATTTCTCCTTTCCCTGTATACCTTGTTATCTTTCGATTTTAATTCTTCTATGAATTTATATTCTAGAAAAGATTCTTCTCTTTCGCAGTTATTCTCGTAATATTCACTCTTTTTCTTCTGAAGCTACATTAAACAACTCAAATGCACTTTTGAGTCCTTAAAGCCCAGAATATTAAGACAGTTACCAAGAGTGACTACTTGAGCCACTAAAGACTATTACATAACAAAGTTTAGGTGAGTGACCAACATCCATCTAGAAAAGATCTGTTCTCTTTCCATAAGTAAATCACCCGTGGAGCATAGGAGCAAGCTTAACATAAGACAGAAGTCAGGGAGAGCTATCCAGCTCCACCCATCTACCCTGTCAAGTCTAAGTTCTGACTGTGTTCACACAGTATCATCTTCTTTTTAAGCAACACAGGTTAGAATTATGCATAAATTACTGCTTCTAAAAAATGGTTCAGTATCTGTGATGACCATACGAAGGACAAGTGCTGCATAGAAACAATCATTAATCATTCTGTTTCTTACTACTTTTCTTAAGCACTGTAAGCATCTACGCCACTGTCAGAGAAATGTATTTCTCTAGCAACAGCTGTTTGAAACATCATAGCACCTTCTGTATCCATTCATGATTACCAAAGGTGCAGTTACCTAGTTTTCCTTAGTCATCCTCGTCAGAGTAGTGAAGGAATTTATCCTGAATAAAGTAATCCAGAGTTTTACTGAGATCAGGAGGAGTAACAGTAGTAATCCGTTAAACTGTTAAGGACAGAAACAGAACCCTGACATTTTTCGTTGTGTATCAAATCATCTAGTTCTAGTGATATTTTAAGGGTTGTGTAATACAACTCATCCTTGTGGCTAAAGCAGGAGGCAAGAAGTGTGTCTGACAGGAACCTCTACTAGTCTTTCTAAATATATAAAGTATATATTCATAGTATCATCAGAACACTTCTGAAAATAGCCAATAGTTGGATGAATTCCTCTAAAAAACTACATGCCACAGAAGCATAGTTGTCAATATCTTGACTTGTCTACAAAAAAGTCAGAGACTTCTAAATACTTCCATGCTTCATACATGAAACATATATTAGCACCATGAAGTATATATTAGCGAAGTCATTAAACAGAAGACTTTCTCTTCCTAAAATTCAACTTTATTCCTTGTTTCTGGTGTGTGTGTTACAAAACTATACAATATCTGCCCTTGTAGAAATAAGATGAGAATGCCCTGAAGAGTTATTCCCTTCTCTGTTTGAAGTAGTTAGCACTTACTTTTTAGGCCCTTCTGTTCTTTTCTGTTTTTTTCTTCTTTTTCAGACTCTTTTTTTTGAAGTTTTTCTCTAATTTYGGTTTTCTTTACTTCTTTCTCCTAAAATTGAGAACAAAGACCAAATTTCAGTGGTAGAAAAAAAATGGAAAATAAACTCCTTTCACCACTCCAACAATAAAATATATTTACAATTAATACTACTGAAACCTGTATGCAAGAGACTTGTGGACATTCCTAAGGATTAAACAGGTGACTCAGGAGTTAAGTCTGTGAAGGCTTCTTCCCTACAAGAAGAGGTGTTATTTCCAGAATGTAACAACTTCAATTCATATTTTTACTGCACTTCAGCCATGCAAGTTGCTTTATGGAATGAGGTGCAGATATGACAAAACCAGCATTTTGAAGGAAATCAAAAATTACGAACTTTTCATTTGTTCCAAATACTGAACCTGAATAGAATGTAATTATATCAAAGTATTTAACAATTTTGTAGCACAATATTCAAAGCATTATGACAGCACTGACTTGAACCTCAGCTGAGAAAACCTGACATTTGGACACAAAAGGTTCCAAGTCTTCCAATTTACGCATACAGAACGTTATGGCAACAGCAGTTTGTGAAAAAGAGACACTCAGAAAAATTCACCCAAACTCATGATATCCACACAGAAGTCCGAGCTTAGCAATATCCAGTATCACAGAAGAAATTTACTGTAGATATAGACATATAATCAAATTTGCCAAAATGTAATTCAACTGTCTCTACCAAAGTTTGCCTTTCTCCTCCTGTAATCTTCTCTCTCCATTCAGACAGCAAATTCACTGCAGAGTAAGTTGGACAAGGCTCCTCGGCATGACTTTGTACCAGCCTCTGACACCAACCTGGCACAGGTAAGAGCACTGGCTTTCTGAAACCTGCCCCAAAAGAAGTCCTCACAAGAACTACAGACAAAATTTATACATATGCTACTATTTTTCTGACAGAGGAAAAACCTTAATTAAAACAGATTAATTTGGTGTACCATCATGTATTAGCAGAGCTGAGACATTTAATCGTTTTACTTACTGCCTCCCTTTCCTCCACAAAACTCAGCTTTGATCACTGACATTATTCACTGGTAACACAGAGAGCTGTTAATCCTGGCAGATGCTCAGTATTTAAGAGGAAATCCGTAACTTACTAAAGGGACTACCAGATATTTGCTGCAGTGGGGCTGTTAAAATCAGTAATCCTGAATTCTATTCCAGATTTCTAATATGGATCAGATGCACAACACACACATTTATTTCTGGAGGTACATGAAATGGAAGGATTGGTTCAGCGTCCAAACCGACCCCAAAGAGAGAAGACTGATGGTGTTCTATAAGCAGAGTTACATAAGGAAAGGCAAGTAGCGGAAATATATCTGATGACTTTGAAAAGAATAATCTGCTTGGGCCAACAATTTAGTGAACAAAAAAACCTCTCCACCAAACCCACTCGTTCAAGTCCACAGCTGCTCCAGAGAATAACTAAGCCTTCTGAACTCAAAAAAAGCAAAGAACAGAATGTCTTCCTTGCCTCCCTGGTACCTTGGAGCATGACCTTCCACGGAGCACAACCATGAGAAAAGCATACAGACAACTTACTGAGAATGCTGGCTGAAGAGCCATAAGCAAACCCATTTTTATCTGCTGTTGATTTATTCATGTTCGGGGTGACAGGATTTTTATACTACTGGTAAATAGAACAGAATTCCAAAGATTTATCCCATTATTGTCTCTCTCTTATGAGCACTACAGACCCAAACTATGAGTAAAATATTTGGATAATGAAGAGCCAYACCACCTCAGGTAATTCAATAAACTTCTGAAACTGGGCTATGTGCTTCATAGTAATTGCCTGTTTTACACTCTTTTGCGTAGCTGTACTCTGAGATCCTGCCGTGTAGTTCTCTATCCCCAAAACAACTACTTAAGTTTAAGGTGACCTACTCCACACACACAACAATCATAAGCAGAGGACTACTGCTGAATCTACAAAAGAAACTTTCCACCATGGAATTAAGGCCTCAGAATTGGGATATAGTCCAGTTAAGTATCAAGGTGTTTTGGCTGCAATCCTGTTAAATCAGAACATGGTTTCTCTGACCAGCCAACGTTTTATGAACTGCAAACTGTATTAGAACAGTCTGAAGCAGCTGAAAGAAATTATACTCCCAGAAACATTACCAAAAAATCTTTTTCTTAATTTTTTTTCTTTTGCCTTTACAATACTGCTTTTCTTAAAACACTACTGTTAAACAAGGAAAAAATAATATTCTAGTATTTGCTTAGCCCATTTCTTACAACCAGTACAGCATTTCTATTTAATATAAAACCATGTCATGAAACTAAGCATTTTCTGTAAGCACTCCAGGAATTCTAACAAGACTAGGCTGCTGCACAATTATCTGGGAGACCTGGGCTGGAGAAGCACTGTCAGCATTGCAGTTCTCAGGTAGGTGCTACCACATGTAAGGTGTAATGGAATGGCCAGTGTCTGAGAGCAAGTGTGTTGCTCAAGACTGTTTTGTCTTACTACACAGGGAGAAAAAAAGTCAAACTGAGGGAACTGTTCAATGTGGGCAGGAACAAAGCTAAAAACAACAGCATCCTTTGCAAAAACAGGGAATTTCATTCTAGGAAGACATAATAAACAGGAGAAATTTATCTTTTCACATTCAAATATGCCCTTCTCTCCTAAAGCATTCCCCCCTTTATAGTGTTCAGACTCCAGAAATTTTTCAGTCTCTTATACATTGTGCAGGTGTTTCTTTAATTGCATGCAAGTACCTTTCCAATTTCTACTTTTCTCCTTGCCGTCATGAACAGTCACTGTTTGAGGCATCTGTACCTCGAAGATGACTGATTTTATCCCAAACCCTACTCTAATGTCCCAACCTTGCTTACCTCCCCAGGTGAATCAGTGGACTTGCACACCCTCTCATCAGTGCTCAATTTCAAAGCCTTCTGCACTGGTGATGGAGCATGTGACATTTTCTCCAGCTCTCCTGGTACTTTTTCTTGACCTGTTTGTTTTTTGTGCACGCTTTTCTTCTCTAAGTAAGTATCTTGAATTTCTACTTTTCCACCTTCTTCTCTATAGTCTTCCGCTTTCTGAATTTTTTTCTTCTTTCTTTTAACCTTAACATCAATACTATCATCTTCATTACTTGCTGATCCATCAAGATACCTATCAGTAATGGCATCTTTTTCATCAATTTCTTGTTCCARTCTCTCTTCTCCACTTACTACCTTTTGCGTCTCGCCTTTATTTTCAGAATTTAAGTTTGCATTTTCAATATCAGCTCCTTGAGAAAATGTGTCATCCACAGTGCTTGATTCTGAGTCAAACTGAACATCTCCATGCTTCTCCTTCTGAGATTTTTTATTTTCTTTAGAATCTTCTTTAGATTTTACTTTTAGATCTTTAACTTCACCCTTCTTTTTCTTGATTTCTTTAGTATCTTCTTTCCTTTGCCTCTTCGGGTCCTTTGAATCCTCCTTGGTTTCTAAAGTCCTTTTTTTTGGCTTTGAATCTAGAACAAAAGTATCTGAGGAATTTTCACATTCTGTTCTGGGTTTTTCTTTGAGTTTTGCAGACTTAGATTTTTTCTTCTTCGGGTCATCTGGACTTCTGTCCTCTCCATCTTTTGACTTCTTCTTTTTCTTCTTTGGTGAAACATCATCTTTTGTTTCACTCTGCCAGTCACTGTCAGATTCTGCTTCAAATATATCATCATTTAGAGACAGTTTCTAAAAGGCAAAGAAAAAAAATTAATTTTTTTCCCCAATAAACTATAACTTTGGTACAGAGTATGCAAAAATGGTAGTGGTCATGTTTGGGAAAAGTAAATTTTTAAGCACTTTAATCTTTTGATCACTGCCAAGATCACTCCTCATTGCCAAATTGCAAAATGTGTAAATACAATTCTAGCTTACTTGCCTAAATTACATTACTAGCTGCTTTGATGAGAATCAAGACATAAGCAAGTCAAGTAAATGAACTATACATCCAACAACCAGACTCCAGAACAGAATGAAATCTGAGCTATTTTACATCAAAAATTATTGATCTGATTCTGTAGAATTTACCTACAGGTTTCCCAAAAGCAGAATACCAGTTTTCAAAACAGATCCTTGCACTGCTTTTTCAAACTGACTGAGTAGTTAAAAAAAGCCCTACGCTCCCTTCTTGCAACTAATTTTTCTGTATTTCTCTCTTACCAAAGTTAATGATAACATGTAAAAACTCACTGATCTGCTACAGAAAACAGGAGGGTGATTGGAACAGTGTTCCCAGCTTCCGTACAAGACAACATGCATGTGAGTAGAGAAAGGCAATTATTTATGTTATCAAAAACAAACTAAAATGACCATACATTACTTACACAGTCCCGTTAAAAATGCAAATGAAGTTTAGATGGATCGAATCTACAAGCAAACTTGTCAGTTAAAAACAGTCCCTACCAGAGAACAGCAACAATACTAAGTTTCACAAGAAACAAAACAGTTTTAGATGAAAGAGATTCCTTAAGTCTTCTTAATTCCACATTTCAAATACCTTCCCTTTTCCCTCATTAGTAGAGCCTAGACTGTGAATATGTCTTCAGGATAAGATACTGAAAGGTGAAACACACCTGTATGTCTTTTTTAACAGGTTTAGGCTTATTATCCACAATTTTTTTTCTGAACTCAAGCAGCACTTCTTTGCAGTCTTCCAAATGAGCTTCTGGTTCCCAGGTATCATCATCAGAGGTGTATCCTTTCCACCGTACTTTATAGAGAATTTTACCCTGTAAAGAAAAACCACAACATTTAATACAGTACAGCACAGTATTGCATCAGCTATTCAATTCTTGGGGATCTCAGTGGATGTATCATTTTATGTATATAGAAATCAATGTTTCTGTAGTTGGAACAGTTTTATCCAAAATACTTGCAGTATATAACATTTGTTCAGAACCACAGCTACAATGCACAAATCATGAATTCCCAGTCATTTTATCAAAATTGATTTTCTGACACTTAGAAAACTATTTTAAGTTTTAACATTTCTTCTATAAAAATTTCAAGCTTGATTTCTCTTTCCTGAAGAACTCTATATAAAATCTTAAGATTTCTAATGAATTAACACCATTCACCTATTTTATATTAGAATTTTTGATTTATGCTGTATTTGTAATCAATTCTATTTTTGATAAACTGAAATACCAACAATTAGGGAAAAAGAAACCAGCAATGAGATCAAGTTAAACCTAGACACAAATCTGAGTGTGTGCCTTTCAGTGGAGTTAGTTACAAAGATTTTGGTAAAAGATTACATACAAAAATCTGAGACCAATTGTTTCAACAGTATTTAACTTCACTGAGGGATAAAATTGCACCTTGTAGTCTCTATCTAGTTTTTTCTACTAGATTAGGATGCTTTTTACCATTAAAAAATTAATTTACTAGCAAATGTACTAAGGAAAACACCTTTGGAGAGGCAAAATAATACTGCTTTCTTTCAAACATGGACTGATAATGCTCTGAAAGACGTTACACTGCTAACCAAGCCTGGAGAAAGAAAGGTTGAAAAGAACCGCCATTTGGCACTCAATGTTAAAGGCGTATGCATAAATTTTTGTGTGAGCACAATTATCCTTCGACCAAGTGTATACACATRCCACTAAACTTCAACAACCAACTTTACTTACAATCTTCTGTATTTTGCTTCACAGACATCTAAATAAATAACCTATATTCGAACACATTAGCTGAATACCTCTTAAAATTTAGCTTAGGCCTATACTCTTGATTTAGGAATTAAGTTTTCAAAATCATATTCACCTGTCTCCTCTTTCTTCTAATGGGGTTACTTGTGAAATAAGCAACTAGTAACTTTCTTATTAGTCACAGAGTAAGTTAGGTTATAAGAGATCTCCAGAACTAAGAAGTAAAATCCCTCTCAAAGCAGGACCAGCTACATCAGGCTGCTTAGATATCTGCCCAGTCAGTGTTCTCTATTCAGTTTTCCCTGTGTTCCAGCTTGTGTCCACTGTCTCATCCTTTCACTATGCACTCGTGAGAAAGATCTGACTGTCCYCTCTACACCCTCCTGTTAGATAGATATAGCTATTACTGTGATCTCCCCTGATTCTTTTCTTCTTATCGCAAAGCAAATCCAGCTCTCAGCTCTCTAACTGTTCTCATAACCCTTCTCTCTGGTATGTCCAYGTTTCCTCCGTCCTGGAGATCTCAGAACTTGACACAGCACTCTGGGTGCATCTCAACAGTTTGAGAAGAGAGGAAGAAGCATCTCCCTTGATCTTCTGGCTACACTCTCAGGTGCTGCTGGCCTTCTTTGCTGCAAGAACTGCTGACTCATGTTCAACTTACTCATCTGTGGGGACTCCCAGCTCCTTTCCTGTTAATCTACTTCCTAGCCAGCTGTACTCTCACATGTCTGATGGCACAGGGTTATTCCATTTCAGATGCAGGACTTCTGCATCTATTAGCTGCAGAATTAGTGACACCCTTGTAACTCAGGAACAAAATGAGCTAGAAGTCCTTTTTCAGTGAATTGAGAAAGCTGGGTAAAATAAAGTCTAATGCAAACACAAAACCACTTGGCTGTTGAATGACTCTACATCCCATACATCGAGAGTGATACAAAAATTCAGCCTAAGTGAAGACAAAAGACTGATTCTTACACTCATCTGTCCACACAGTTTTACTCAACTGGCCTTACAATGCCCTGGACAATGGCCGACTCAGTCTGTGGTAACACATGACCCTTCCCAGCCATTTCCCAAGTCAGAACTGGGCCTGAGTTACTGCCTTGCCCTGTACTTGTGAAGCCCCAGAGCACAGGCCATGCTGCAGAGCAATAGGAAGGGGACCTGATGCATTTGGAGCTCCCACCACAAAGCTACAAACATGTGCTGGGTACACCCACACAGTACAGCACATTGCACTGACCAAGCATGGAGAACTCAAGCACATGCAGCTCGGAACCTACTGTGGAACGGGGTGCTTGGAGGAGGATGGAAAAAGGACACTCTTTTACCAGCACGTGCCAAGGACATTTTTAAGAGATGGTACTTGATGTACTCTGGTACTCTTTAAAAGTCTGTGGAATGATATGTCTCACCACCAAGAGCACCACCACCTAAACCTATAGATTTTAGGCTCTATCACCTGAAGAGGGGATATAAGAAAAAAAAAGAGAACAGGAATCTTCTTGTTTGCAGCTTGACTTACGTTGACCAACACTTCATATAGACAAAGCTATAAATACTGTAATACCCTGAAAACACGACATAATCTAAAAACATCAACATATTCCAGCTGAAGTACAACTTAATAACATCATAGGTATCAAACTGCTGAAGGTTCTCCAACCTAAGAGTTTCAAACCCCTGATGTTTTACATGGAACTGGTAGAATTTTATTATATCAGGTACCTGACTGAAGCCTAGAATAAAAAACATAAATTAGTTAAAATAAAAATGTTTCAGGCACAAAATAATAAAAACCCCCTATGTTAATTATTTTTTCTAAGGCAGGTTTAGGAAATTTTTCAAGAACTTCAACCAGTCTAGGTTGCTTTCAAASAAACAAATGTTCAGTTTAAACAACGCAAAGATCACTACAGTTTGGTTTTTTAATTAGAAGAAGTCTCTCTTATTTTAGGTCTTCCCACGTTTTGTAACCCAGTGAACAGAGTCTCAAGAAACACACCTTGAAAACACCTCTAAGTTCCCCATTATGTTCAATCCTGCCCATCTCTGCACTAAAATATTTTACATCAAAACAGCACCGCAGTTCAGCCCTAAGAGCCAAGAGCAGTTTAATAATGCAGACAAAAACAACAACTTAGTAAAGACAGAGCTTCGGCTGAGGAGACTGGATCTGGAGTAAGGGACAAAAAGCCTCCTGGCACAATTGTGCACAACGTGGTTTAGATTACAACGGTAATGGGATTACTCTTTTTGCGTGGTTCTTGCCCCGTGTCACAGACCCGCGCACTCACCCCCTCGGTCTTCTCGTCAAGGATCTTCTCCACCTCGAACACGTCCTCCCCCTCCTCCTCCTCGTCCTCCTCGCTCTCGCCGCCGCCAGTCCCCCCGCCGGCTGCTGCCGCAGCACCCGCCGCTTTGCCCGCCCCGCCGCCGTCTTCCGCCCCGTCCTCCTCATCCGCCGCCGCCGCGGCCGCCGCCGTCTCCTCCTCTCCCTCCGCCCCCTCCAGCCTGGCCGCCGCCACCGCCTCTGCCCCGCTCCCGGCCGCAGCCGCCATTTTGGGCCGAGTTTCAAACGACAACGGCGTAAAGCGGCTGCGACACCCAGGGCAGGGCGCGGGGGGCGGGGCAGCGGCCGCCGCAGCCAATCGCCGTCGCCGCAGCCCGTGACGCACCGAGCCCTCGTGCCCTCCGCGCGGCGCCGATGGGCGGGGGCTGGGAGGGACCTCAAAGGCCGTCCGGTTGCGGCGCTCGGCCGTGGGCGGGCACAGCTCCCGCCGGAGCGGGGTGCGCAGASCTGCGCCCAGCCTGGCCTTGCACACCGCCACGGGTGGGGCATCCACAGCTTCTTTGTGGCCTTGAACACTTCCAGAGATGGCGCATCCACAGCTTCTCTGGGCAACCTGTGCCAGTGCCTCACCAYCCTCACAGTGAAGAATTCCTTCCCACGATCTAATCTAAATCTCTCCTCTGTAGTTTAAAAGCATTCCCCCTTACCCTATCACTACCTGCCTGTCGCTCTTTCTCTTTTCTATAATTCCCCTTTAGGTACTGGAAGCTCTCCTTGGAGCCTTCTCCGGGCTGAACAGCCCCAGCTCTCTCAGTCTTTCCTCACAGGAGAGGTGCTCCAGCCCTCTGATCATCCTGGTGCCCCTCCTCTGGACTCGCTCCAACGGGTCCACGTTCTTTCTGTGCTGGGGACCCCAGAGCTGGATGCAGCACTGCGGGTGAGGTCTCACCAGAGTAGGGCAGAATTCCTCCCCTGCCCTGCTGGCCATGCTGTTTTGGATGCAGCCCAGTATACATTTGGCTTTCTGGGCTATGAGGGCACATTGCCAACTCATGTCCAGCCTCTCATCCGCCGGCACCCCCAAGTCCGTCTCGCAGTCTGTACTGATGGTTAGGATTGCCCCAACCCAAATGCAGCACCTTGCACTTGGACTTGTTGAATCAAAGGTATTCTTTGCCCTCAGCTGGATGAGGTTTTGGGGAAACGCACAAGAAGGATGCACATGGAGCTCAGGACAAGGTCCTGCTGTGGCATTGATAGGGTTTCTCACTAAGAAAAAAGAACTGTTCTAAATTTCATAGTATTTTGCATGTTAAAGAAATTGGCAAGGACAGCTTTTTTTATGTAAGGGGCAGGAGGAAGAAAAAAAAAAGTCTTGTAAGGAAAAGCAAATAAACCATGCCCTATTTGCTTATTCCACTGCCTTTTGCTAGAGCCACAGTGTTAATATATTGTATCTCAGAAACAGGTCCTTAGAGAACACACATCACTGAACCGCACCTTGGGTTGTAGCACGAATGTGTACCTTCCACACATACCTTCCACCCCATGTGGGATGTACTGTTGCAACAGTGACAGTCATAGTGAAGGAAAAATATTTCTTCCTATTTTTGCCAGCACTTGCATTCTAAGGTAACTCTAGTAATGCAGCAATTATCATGCAAAGACTAAACAGCAGATTTGGAAGCTAGTTTAGCCATGTCCATATTAAGGAGTCTTTCTAATTCTTAGGAAACCCATATCCTAACTCTTCTTAAAAAGAAATCATAGTACAAATATTTCCTTTGTATTTTTACTATAAAGAGCCAGTATCTTACACATATGAAAACAATTATTCAGAGCACCTTAGAAACAGGAGGACATAACGATATCCCTCTTGGCAATGTCCTCCACAAGATCATACCCATTCTTAGCAGATGTTTGCTTAAATTCTCATGAAAACATCTATGAAAAAGATTCCGCAGTTTTCCTTAGTAACCTCTTACAACACTTCTCTATTACTGCTAGGGAGCACTCTCCATTTGCAAGGGTAGTATAAGGCATTAGCTGTAGTACTGTGGAGTGTCCCGCTTCTGAATATTTTCAAAAGATGGACAAACAAGTGTGGAGTATGTTCTGTACACACTTGATCCCATCTCAGTGCAAGCATTGTGCTGTCTCCAACTACATTTCCTCAGATCACAAAGTATTCTTCTGTGCAGCTCCTTAATTCAGAAGAGGTAATGCATTCATTAAACACCTGTGAAAAGCCCACTAAATTAAAATAAATGTTAGTCTGATTTTGTTATTAGGCTTCAGTGTTTGGCCTGGTATAAAATAAAATTAATGAGTTAGTTTTTCATCAGCATAAGATCAGAATACAGAGTAACAGCAGGAAAAAAAGAGAGAACTCTCCTCCTAACAAAACTGAGCTATGCATTCATAAATTGGCCAACGATCAGTAAGAAAAGCAGTGCTGGAGAAAAATATCTGGTCTGCTGTTTGCATTTCAAGGCACACTGTAGGAATTACTAAACCATCCAATTGAAAGTGCTGATATGTCATGAAGATATTTATTAGTTCTTTGTTAATCACACTCTTGTATCTGCCAAAACATCTCCTGCCATACCAAACTGAATTGCTACACTAAGCTTTTTTTACTGTGTCATTGCAGTACATAAGATTTTAGCAGAAATCCAAACAAAGATATTATAAAAGTACTTTACTATATGCAACAAACCAGAAATTAGCATAAAAAAATAAATATGAAGATCAAATATCCTCAATTTAAACATTGTATGTAAAACTGCAAGGAAAGCTAACTGCTATTATCTTAAAGAATTATGTGATTAAATATTTATGTAGAAAGATAATTTATGTTAGAAACTCGATACCCAATATCGTCTTAGTAGCAGAATCCCAGTCTTTCCCAAGCTGAAGCTGATAGCGAATAAATGGAAATTGCCTTCTTACCAACTCTATTGTTCTTCATCATTGCAAAAGCCCAGTGAACAACATTGTGTATAGAAATGAAGTTTCATTATAATAAAGTCTTATGAGTCCACCAAAGGAGCATGAAGAAAATAATTTCTTCTAATGATAATTATTTGAAAGACAAAATTTTCTATAGCATGTATAAAATATCATCTGATGCCAATTAATAATATAATTCATCAAAAGAGTAAGGAAGATTTCAAGGGCTCTCTTGACTGTTTCTGTATCCTTTTCCTACATACCCTGTAGTTAATTGCTTCACCATTCAATCACTGCTAGGGAGAATGTTCACATCAGTGGTTTGTCAAACATGCTCCTGGCTTTCACACTTAAATTTGGTAATGGGTTGTTGAGAATTTTGCAGTTTGCGTTTGCTTGGGTTCTAATCTACTTCTGGCACTGACAAAATAGAGCACTAACCAAAACCTGATGCCCTAAGTAGTCTGCATCCAATCCTTTGGTGCCCAAAGAATTTTCCTTTTCACTGAATGTTCTTTGGACTAAGTGCAGCCTTCACTTACAAATTACAGATTTCCAGAAGGAAGGAAGTAATTTCGTCTCTTTCTACTGTGAGCAAGCAAAGAGAGGTATGAAACTCCAGAAGATAAATTTAGGGGGAAATAAAATTCAGATGGCACTGTGCTTGTTATTAGGAGAAATTTACTTCAAATAGACTAAATTACAGAAAAATCTTAGAAGCTGGCCTAAACAAAAAAAAAAGGAGAAAAAATTGCATATTAGAGTTTTGAAATGATAAGCATCCCATACAAAGAAGCACTCTTTAGAATACAACCAAAGTGATTCACTTACTGTAGTAAACCCCTTCAGTGATGTCAAATCTATGATATTCATTGAAAAAGAAAAAAATTCTGTGAAATATGTGAGTAGAGATTGATTTTAAGAGCATTAAAATATTAAGCATTGAGCAACAATATGTAAACACAAGCTTAAGTGTTATGACTGGAATATCAGAATAGAAGTATTACATAGTGCCACTGYTCGTGGTTCAGTGTGTTAGGCTGGTTTGATAATAATGATGTGCATAAAATTAAGCCATGACAAGAAGGTAACAGCTCGCTGTCCGGTAAAAAGGTAATAGAGAAACTCACCTATGCCAAATTTGACTGTATTCATTCTTTTTCTGAAATAAAGGATTTCCAAAACATATAAAGCAATTGGCTTTGCTTGATGTAGAGCTGAAGCTGCCATAGAATTTGAGCAACCTATCAAAATAATAATTTCATTGCACAGCTGCTCTTCAAATGCTGTTTCAAACTCTAGTTGAAATAGAAGCATGCAAGCTTACAGGAGGAGAAGCAAAATCATGAGTGCAGTGGACAAATATTATTTCATTACAAGTGTACCCAGGCATCTTCATTATTCTWATTTTGCAATAAGAGCAGAATACAGCCATATTTTAAAGTTTTAACAAATATATATGTCATTTACTTGTAATGCCTGAAAAGTGAAAATTCCCTGTTCTTTACCTATATCCCAGGTCTCACATGAAAAACTGAAAAAGGAATTTTGTGGTTTCATGTTCTTATCCAATTTAGTCTTCTGCAAACAGCACTGGATTCTCTTCTAAATCTTAAAAAAAAAAAATCACAGATATAATCTTTTAGAGTCATCACTGCCACCATCAGTTTGTGAGAAATACTAAAATAAAAAAAAAAAATATGTAAACCAGAAGTGCATACTGTCCTTGCTATGAACAGAGATGCTATAAAAGAGGTTTTCAAAAGTGGAACAAGTGAAGAAGTGAGTGTTTCCAATAGGGAAGGAAAGGTTTGCACAAAGAGGAATCTCTTTCTTTCTCCTTTCTTTGGGGGAGTTGCTGTATTATTGCAGTCATCAGAAAGAAATCCCTAAACTATTACATTTAAACTAAGCAACTCTGATGAAAAGGAAGAATAAGAAAAGACATCATTGTTGGATAGAAAATGTTATCTGTAATTTTACTTATTTTAATCAGTTTCAACATTGGATGGACAGATTAGTCATGTGAAGACTTTGCATTTCACCTCTGCAGCATTTTCTCTTCTCTAAGAAAAAAATATAAAAAAGAGTTGAAATTAACTGGAAGTTCCAGGGACTTCACAAAACCTATGGGAGAATAATAATCTGGAATCACGTGTTTTAAGATATCCTCTTGAGTTTTAAATGTATTTCTCAGGCAAGGAGTTCCTGCAAGTGAAAGTAAAAGGGGTTGAATTGATCCTTCCTTTCCTGCCTAACCTTTTATTAATGTTTTCCAGTGGTGATAATGGGCTTTTCTGTGACATAGCCATACCTGGATTCTGTTTGTGGGTGCTTCAGACTGCTAGAAGTGCCAGCTATGTCTTTTTCACTTTTTAGTGAAAAAGTTTCAAATATCTTTGAGAAAAAGGACTGCAGCAGCAATAACTACAGCAGAATGCAAAATCTTCTAGAAGGCCAGATGCGTTAGAATAAAATACTGACAGATTCTATAAATATTTGTATGTAAATCATAAATACAGTAAAAAATTTTAATGGTTTAATAATTTGTTTACACTTAATTAGTATAGCAATTACATGACTCATAAATGCTACTTAGTTCCAGCCTCAGCTGTGACTTGTTTGTTCACATCCACTGCTGCAAATGTAACATTTGTATCAAACACTGTAGTCACATTTCTAGAAAACATGAACAGCAGCACAACGATTAGAAAAAAACCTGTGATTTAACAGAAATGACTGGACACTATGTTGAAACATTTACTTGTATGAGGCAAACGATAAAAAATCCTCAAAAGGTACTGTGTGACTGAAAAGAAAATTAATTTCTGGAGAATACTCAGCTTAATAAAACTGGTCAAATTGGTTGCTGCCCATGGTGTGAAATACTAAATACTCATTGAAACTAAACTGTTCCTGTTTATTATGTTTTAGTATATTCATTATCACGTCATGAATGGTACCAGTTATGCATTATGTCACTTATTTTGTTGGGATGCTTCTCTACCCACTTTTGAGGTAAGTAGACCTGAGAAATCTAGATATCTAGAATAAAGCCTTGTTAACTAATTTAATTACAGCCTGCCAGTTTGTTTCCTAGAAGAGGAAAAAAATAAGCATTTAAATATTTATTTAATAACAATATAGTGAATATTTATTTTGTGAGGACAGAGAATGACAATAGCAGATTTAATAGAGGTAGTCCCAAAGCTTATTCCCAAAGAGGTTATAGAAAGTTTGCACAGTACAGTTTCCATTTACATATTATGTTCTTTAAAATATCATTCACTTTCCCTGATGCATTTTTGGATAAGGAGACAAACCAGAAAGGCTTCAAGCACAACAGAACTTTTCATCCAAGAACAACGGAGAACCAAGCTGTTTGCTGAATGAACAGTGCACAAAGTCAAAGAGGTGAGGCACAAGTGTTTTCTAGGATAAAACTTCCATTTTAAATACACAACAGAACTGTCAAGGCACAGGCATAGCTACAGAAATTAAGTTACCTTTATTTTATCTGTACAGCTATGTATGTGTTTAATCCTAGATGGTATCTCAATACACATATCCATGGAAAATCCACTAAATAAAGAGGAAAGAAAAAAACATGAATGGCACTCCAGGGAAGATGATGTTAAATCAGCATGCCGTGACATATCCATGAGAATGAACTATGTTTTCTGTCCTTTTTAACTCTTTAGATGAAAGTGAAGAATACCAAACTAGTTAGACAAATTTTTGTTCATAGGATACCCAAAGAATAACCACGTTGATTCACTATGGGTATTCATATCATAAAAGGTTAGAAAGGATCAAGAGGTCATTTGACATGATCTCCCCTATAACACATCACAGTTATTTTCTAAAGCGAAGATTTATAACAGCCGGCCAAACTGGATTTCAGAGAAGGTGAATCCATTGTTTTCCCTGGCTAACTGTTCCAAAACTCACTGGTAAAACTGCATGTCTTTTTTTCTTTTTCAGCTTTAATTTGCAGACCTTGCTTCTTAGTTTATTTCTGCAATAACATTAAAAAGCAATTTGATAGGTCTACTAATACAAACAAGAACTGTGGGTTATTGGTAGTTGCTGTATTCCAGAATATAATCTCCAAAGATGTATATGTGTAGGGCTGCAATCATTACATCTACCTGTAGCCTTGCAYTTATCAGTCTCACAGCATTTTTGTTACATGGGCCCATTTTACTAAATATTCTTGACTATTCTGAGTCTTAACCTCAATTATTATTAATGTATCATGAAACCRTGTATCCTCTGTATAGCCTATAAGCAATTATTTTCTATTTACAGCCACATCTCCATTATCTTTAAGATGCTTGTGGATAAAACATGAAATACATATGCACAACCCCAAAGTATATGCACAGAGAACCAGCTTGCAGACAGAAATATGTATTATGTTATTAATGTAATATTCACAAGTTTGCAGCTAACTTGGATGTCTTTGTGCTTCTCCCTCTAGAATCTGAAGCTGGAAAGAGTGAGATAGAGATACCCGATCTCCATCTTGCCACAGTAACTATTCTTAGGTGTTTCTCAATTTTTATTCGTATTTTCTAGTTAAATTTTCCCTTAACATTCAAAAGTAAATTGTATTATCATTTTAAATTCCTTTTCTACAACTGGATAAGTAGTGTATGAACTTAATTTTAGGTGATCAAATCTTTAGCTGATCAATACAATATTTCTGCTAACCTATTTCTACTAACTACAATTGTAATTGTACTAAATAAAAGCAACTTAATAATAGGAATCTCTCTGTCAAGATTAAATATAACTTCAGAAACTTATAACAGATGTGTGTTTGTGCATACTTTGCAGACAGAACAGAGGAGAAACTAGGACATGCTCATGGAAAACACTTCTTGTGGTTTTTAATATGGAAATATGAATAGCATTAAGTTTTGACACATTTACTCCTACTGGTACCTTGCATTGCTTGTTTGCCTGGTTGAGAACTCAGTTTCCAAGAAATGTTACTTTACTAGCATCATCACAGTGTCAGGTAACTGTAAATTCTTATTTAAAATGCAAATGCAAAGAAAGTCTAAAATATGAAGTGCAGTGATGTTGGAAAAAAGATGATCAAGGTCCTCTTTTAAGTTTCATGACTTGGGAATTTGCATATAATCCTTAATAAAAGAAACGTTTCAGAAACAAAAGGGAGTATTTAGTGAAGAAAAAGAGTCCTACAATTAAAAGTTGTTCCACTATGATATTACCTATTTAGGGATAACAACAGATTGGAGTGAAAGTGGAAATAAAACATGTTACTTGATAATGCAATTTACCATCAAATAATCCATGTAAATAGAAAAACCATTAAATTTAAATGTTTTAAATTAATCATTTAAGGCAGTGATAAAATAAAGCAGATAAAAATATTAATGAAAACAACTTCTTTTTTATGTGGTTTTACTTGTTTAAAAGAAACCTTTTAAGGAAAAAAATATTTTTTAAATGCACCAGTTATGAAATATTCATATGTCATTCCTGGTGCTTTTATCCCCTTGGAGCTCCTTTCTCTTATTACGTCACAAAGCTGGAATTGCATGGAACCCTCTTTACTTCATTTAATCATACACCTTTGTTGTCTGAGTGTCACAGCAGCTAAAACGCAGAACCTGTGCATGTTTCCCTCCCAAGGACACAGTGAAGTTTGGAACTCAGTACAACACAGCTCTGAAGCAGAAGGTATGACTGCTGAATGGTCAGGCATATGATGTGTCTATATGATGTCATGGGGACTAGGACCACAAGGACCATCTCTGGCTCCGTGCCAGCATTTAAACACAGGGATGACCTATCCTTCCACCTGGAGAATTCGGGAGTCATCATGGGCAACTTTGTCCCTGAAGCAGAGAAGGATAATAGGAGAGTGTTCAGCAAATGCTCAACTTCTGTTTCATAAAGGACATAATACAATGTCTTTGCAAGCCAAAGGAAAAACAGCAGCACAGACACAGCAGATAATTCAAAATAGAAGATCTATTATGTGTCAACTCAAGTCACCTTTCCAAGTCCTACAGGAGCAATTACATCCTGAGAGATGGTTACAAGGCTTTCTACCAATCACAGCAAACCTAAGTTTCTATTTTAGTTGCTTTATGACAAGAATGATTACAAACAATTATCCTCTAACAAAAGAGGAGAAATTAAAAGGAAAACAATCATAAACTTACTCAAGCCTCTTGTGTAACTACTTTCCTCCAGGCACAGAACTCTTGCTTCCAAACAAGCTGTTATTTTAAGATTGTGTTTTAATAAACCTATGTGTTTTCATTCAGTGCTTTGTCCTGTTGCCATAGTGACACAGAAGCAGGCATATGAAAGGAGATACAGCCATTCTGAAAACTCAGTGCAGTGATACAGGTGATTTTGATCACAACTGTAAAATCTGGAGATTAATTTCCAACACTTATTACAAAAATATCCTAAGAAAACCCCAAAACAAAGGCCAGAAACTAGCTCTAATGATATCATTAAAGCCTATGTTTTTCAAAACAATAATTTCATTACTGTTTAGAGGAACTGAAACTAAATGCTAACACAGAAACTACTATTTGGTTTTGGTGAAGCGTAAGGAAAAATGAGCCTATAACATGAAATGTCAAACTTTTAATAATTCCTTAATTTCTGGCAAAACCTGATTAATAGTATCAAATGTATGGTCCAAATAAGTTCTAGTAAAAAGAAGTTTCCCAACAAAGACATGACTCAGCAACGAGTCTGTAACTGGACAGTTGTAAATTTTCAAGTAGGCACTAAACCACAATATTCAACATTACTGGTGCATCTTGGTCTGTTAGATAAGCTCCATCACCCTGACTGATAGATTTTTGATATTACCTATTCTTTTGATTCACCATTCTTTTCTTTAACCTGTGAAACATTTTTCCAAAGTAAGTCCCTTAATCTCTACAAACAGAAAACTTAGCCAATATTCTCTTAAATGACACTACTACATTGAAATACTGGTAAGTGGCAACAACAAAGAACATGAGGGAAACTAATATTAGCATAGCATATCTTCATTACTAAGTAAGTGGTTTCAGATCTTGTGATTGAAGGAGCTACATCAAAGGCCAAGTACAACAATATTTTATCTCTCCAGTGATGAATTTTCCATTGATAAAAGCTTCAAATCCACAAACAGCAGCTGTACCATCCAAAGAAAAGACATATTTAGCTTCAGTTGATTTACTGTTTTAGTTGATGTAAGGCTGTAACATCACTACCTCAAATGAGTATTTTTTGTGCAATATTTAATTTGTGATTAGAACATCAACACTTTCAGTGTAACAGTGCTTTTCACTACAAAATGTTAATCAGCATGCCACAGCTGGAATTTCTATTTGTACTTTAGAAATGAAGGTATAATATTCATCGRTGCCTGACAAATAGATATCTCAAGAAATATATAAGGAGCTGTAGAACTTTTAATCTCTAAAGAATTAATCAAATCTCTGCCAGAAGAGGAAAACATGACTTTCTAAAGGGTATTTGATACACTGGCAGAGCTGGAGGTGTCAAGCTGTTGCCTACAAAAGAAATCACCCCTGCAGTATGTCTGTAATAGTACAAAAACCATTATTTGCTTTTATGAAGCTACTTTGGCACTGAAACCCCTGAATAGAGATTCTTGTGCAGAGACACATGTGACAGAACTTAGCAAAGCCATAGCTCCAGCATGATCAATACTGCTCTGGGCAGGATGTCATTGAAAGGGGAGGAGATTGTGGAATTATGTCGCAGGATTGGAAAAGACTCATGACTTGACAGAATGTGTTCTGAGGACATATGTACTAAAAACAAGCTGGGCCTTATTTTAGCCTGCTTGGCTAACTTTTATTAGCTTATTTTCAGGTTAGAATAGCAAGTTCTTCTGTAGTGATTGATATTTTACTTGTAACAGATAACTTAGGTTGTCTAACCAAAGTCAAAAACAAAACATAAATACATTTCCAGAAACCTTTAATCATCCTAGGTATTTCTCATGGTTTACGGTTCAGCCAAGAATGTCTTTTAAAGGGGGCAGAATGCATATACTACTGCAGAAAGTTTCTCCACAATAGTCACTTGATTACACACAGGCAGAAAACAGACTTAAAAATAAAGCCAAGCCTTTCACTGACCAAAGAGCTTTAGGCATTTATTTGACTATACATCTCTAAGAATAAAAACTGTTTCTACTCAGTTTAGGACTTGCCTTCATTTAGAGATTGAATTGCCCCCCCTTTTTTTTTTTAAAAAAAAAGTTTACTTAACTAAATACTAAATAACATTTTGAGTAAAAAATAACAAATGGATTATTTTTTCAGGGCTGAGTTATGGAAAAGGACAATAAATAGCATACTCTACCTGGGCTACAAAGCCTATTATCCTTGCGACAATATAAACACCTTCCAGAGGGAATGGATTTTCCAATCTGTCCGGAAGACCTGTTTTTACAGGATTTGAGATTTGCATTTGGTAATGCATAGGCTAAATATGGAAGATTAAAAAGCTATTTTTTGAAATATACACTCTGGAAGGATGGTTGAAATTAATCCTGTATCAATGGCCCACATTCATTTATGCAGTTCAGAACACAAAGGTAACACTCAGTTTCTCTTATGAAAACCTGTGTTGCACTGCTGAGCTGTAGGCTGTTTGTCTAAGGGATCATGAGTTCAGGATAGTTCTTTAATCTCTTACAACGTCTTTGTTTAGAACCTTGCATTTGAATTATTTTAAGACCATCTGATGATTTATGCAAAGGTACTTCCTTTGCTTCTCCCAAAACATGCTGTGCCAGGAGGACTTGCAACTGCTGTTAGTAATTTTGCCTGTGGGTAATTGTTAAACAGATGCTACACAGATGCCACATGGTAATCGCTAATTTGGTAACATCCACCAACAAACTACAAATTATTTTTTGTTATCTTCATACAAGTACTCAGAAAAGGGTTCCGATAAACATTTATGAAACTCAAGGAGCAAGTCAATATACAAATAGAAAAAATTTCTTACTTGCGTGCTGCAAAGGACATTGTGACTCTGTCTCATTGCTCTCTTGCACCAGTTCCACCCCAATTGCAGGCTGAAGTGGTTTTATTTGATCTTCATCAAGGCAAAACTTCTGGATATCCTCTGCCAAAAGAAAGATGTATCTCTGGCAGAATCTATGGAATTTACATTCCAATTGCAATAAAAGAGGGAAATTTGTGTTTGCTCTGTAGTTCCAAGAATGATGTAGCTGTCAGAGTTCTGACTGTCTCTCACCTCTCCAGAGGGCTCGGTGGCTTGGGCTCAGTGCCAGCTTTTGTCAGTGCAGCTGTGGAGCCTTGAAAGATTGCTGGGAGAAGACTGCAGATTCCTGCCTCTCCTTTGCCCATATATCTTTGAGCTTAGGCTCTTACCCGTGGTCTCTCAGCTGAACTATACTGCCAATACGTCTGCATCCAGCCTTCCACCTCCCTGGTTCTGACCCAGATGCCGTGGACTCAAGTTCCCGTTTGATCTTGGACCTGCAGATGAGTCGCCATGAGAAGGCCAAATAGACTGGCCCGGGCTACTATCACCAGCAGTCACTGCCTCCTGCTCTGATCTTCCTATTTGGGTACTGTATGATCAGAGCCACTGCCAGTTTCCCCCAGCAGGCTGAGAATTTCCCAGCTCGTTTCTGCAAAGGTGAGACAATGAACTGACTTGCAGCAGTAAGTGAACTCCTTACTGGCTGAACTCCTACCCAGCTTAAAAATTAAGGAACTGACACAGGCACTGTGGGGGAGCTCCTTGGAGACTCCTCTAGGCAGGCCAGCTGTGCTTAGACCAACTGAAAGGTGTTATCTGTTTAGATAAGCTGACTAACTCCTTGCACTAACAATCCAGGCAGTCCAGGGAACTCCCCCAAGTAGTCTCTGCTGTAGGCGTAGGAGGAGACCAAACTGTACATAGAGTGGTAATTTCAAATAATCTCTAGAAACTGTTCCAATATGCAGGAAAGGAAAAGGTACACAGAACAATCTATGCATGTAGTTAAAATAGCTTAGATATATTTTGCATATGCTGGAATACTTGTTAGGGTCAGCTGGAGGATGATTATAACATTTCCCTGATTCTCCTTTGATCCAGCTGAAGATGCCATCACAGTGATTGCAATGGAAGCTCTTGTCACCATTTGGAGAGCAACTGGTCTTCCTGATCAAAGCACTGAATTCTTCCCATCAGTGTTACTCTATTAATAAGATTCTGATAAATTATTTTTTTTAAAACTTACAGCCTGTGACTAGTTGTGCAAAAGTATCCTGTCAATTTATCTAGTGAGCATGTTCAAAACCGGTGTAGCACAGTGCAGATCAGGGCTTACAAGCAATCTGGAAAAGTTACCTGCCACAGGTCCTATTTTCTAGATAACAACTTTTTGGAGACTATATAGTCTATTTCAGTTTTGTGATGTGTAACTTCATAGAATTCCATCAGCATCTCTTACAGTGCCACCTCACCAGCTCCCTCAYTCAGTGCATTTTTCACTTGGAGTAAAATACCTTCTGCTTTGCTCACCTTTAAAAGAAGAGATTGTTAAACTGAAAGCTATTGCAGAAATTGCAGAAAGAGCACAAAGCAATAAATACTGAAAATGGATCATTTAATTCCACACTGAAATAAAACTTTAACTCTCATTAATGCAATATACACAAAATATATTATTGCAGCTAGAATATSAAAACAGTATTTAACAGTCGGATATTATTCTGCCCTCATATTGGGCTACTTGAAAAGTACCTCAAGCAGAGCTAAGAGACAGTAAAATAACCTCCCTGAAATAAAATGGAATATAAATCAGATTGAAAGATAATAACATTGTGTTGATTCATACTGTCAGCTTTAATGCATTGATGAAATAACATAAAGAAGAAAATAAATTTCTTTCTAAATGTCTAAGTGCACCAGTTGATCCTAAAATACACAGTAGAAGCCTTATTTATAAAGTGCAACTTACAGATGAACTGAAAGTAATGAATACTCTATTATTTTGTCCTCTCGAGGCAAGAGGAAAAAGGCAAAATGCCCTTTAATTTACATGAATCACAGGCAACAGCTAGTAAAATGCTGACATAAGAGGCTGCATAGCAATATCTTACTCAGTTCAGTATTGATCCAAGACTAGTCTCTCTCTCAAACACCTTTGGGACAAAATGAAAGGTCAATCTAACTTAACGGCATCCCACTTCTTAATTATTGTGTGATTTTTTTTTTTTTTACTGAGTTTTTTTTTCCTTCAGTACAAATGCTATTTCACTTGTAAATTAATTATAAGTGGGAAGAGTTAGTGAAAACAGTTTAATTGTATTCTTACAGATCGATGCATTGAAATTCAGAATATTTTATGTCTCTATGGTTCAATTCTTGTAAAGGCTACCAATGACTGAACATTATTTACCAAATATTTATCAAATTTCACCTACCTGAAGTATGTTAGGAATCTTAATATTCAAACAACTGCATATCATAAAAAGCATTTACCACAAATAGCATTTCCTTGTGTCTTTGCTGAGTTATGCAAAGTAGTCATTACAAGTTCTTTGTTCATTTATACAATATTGCTAATGTACTCCTTACTCACCAGAACCCATATAAATATGTATTATTTTCACATCTAAAAGTGAAAGGAATTTTCTTCTACCATATAGCAATTGAGGAAGAGCATCAAAAGTGAGTTTCATGTAATAAGATTTAGGCAAAGTCATTCCAGAATTGGGGACATTCTACAGGCAAAGCTCTTCCAATTTAAGACTAACATAAGATGATTTTGCCTTCAGTGATAACAAAGKTGAACAAAACTCTCGTCTTAAAACAGTGATTTTTTTCTTGTTGTTAAGTCATAGTAGTTTGTTAAGTCATAGGAATTCAAATTACATGAATAAACATTATCCTCTTCAATGTTTAGATAGCAAACTAAAAGAATTGAGGTATGTGGGAAAGTGGGATTAAATAAGCCATAGACTTAACAAAAGGGTGGATAGGCAGTTACTCTCAATAACAGCTGTAATATCCAAAGGCCTTCAACACTGGCTGTGTGTTAATTACGTGTCATCTGATAATGCAACAAGGACTATAATTAAAACTATTTTTCCATTACAAGAGAATGGCTGACTGAAGTATGGTTGAAACCTGCTGTATGCACTGCTGTGTGTGACTATCTTATGTGACTTGATTTATCTCATGAAGGGGATCCTAAGAATTGTGTGAATTGCTATAAAATGAAAAAGACAATCATCTGCCCTAGGGAGGTATGGCATGGTTTAGTGTCATGACTCTAAAGCAAAATTTGACATAAATGTCTCTGAAGCAAGGATTGGAACAGACTGCACAGGGAAGCGGTTGAGTCACCATCCCTGGAAGTATTTGCAAGACGTGTGTATGTAGTACTTAGGGACATTGTTTAGTGGTAGACTTGGCAGAATTAGGTTTATGATTGGATTTGATGATCTCAAAGGTCTTCTCCAAGCTAAACAATTCTATGATTCTAAGGGTTTGCTGAAGTACAGAAGTATCAAAAGTGTAATTACCAATCCCAACCTGAAACACAACTTACATGTTTGCTGGAAAAAATTGCTTCTAACAGCATTTACGTACTCATCCTCACAGAGTAACAAGAATTAACTTACACCATTTAGGCTTATGTTGTTTGCTGATTCAATTATTAAACTATCCAGGCCTTTCATTGAACTATCAGGTACATGGACATAATAGTCTGCAGACCACAAATTCTTGCATTAACAATAACATAACTAAAACCCAATTCAGTGATGCATTTCCTTATTCAAAATTTCCCCTTTCCAACAATGAGAGAAGAAAAACAGCGTGGCAATTTTAGCCAGGGAAAAAAAGCCCTCCCTGGTTCTTTTGTAGAGGGAGAATACTGTTCTTCATTTTTTTATATGACATTTCAGTACTACAGTGCCACATGCATTGAAATGTAAATGTATTTTCATTTAAAAATTGAATAGAGATATAATATTTACAGTTCTTGTTTCTCTACATGAGGGCAAAACTCTACAACACTTGCACCACTTGGTATTTTGCTTCTGAAATCTCAGAAATAAGTATGGAACTTACTTTGTGATTAAGCACAAAATTAACTACTACTGTTTTCTTTTATGGATGCTTTCAGCCTGCTCTTCTCCTGAACAGGTAAGAATTTCACGTTAATAAAGAACACACAGTTTGCAAAGATTACCCTTGCCCTCCTGTTAAAAGAGAAAAGGTTTTTTTTTTTTTGATTGAGGAAACTTCTGTTCCCACTATCCACCTAAGTAGTCTCTTGTATTCTTTGCAGTTCTAGGGAGTTCCAAAACAAATCCCATTCTATCAGCATGCTAATCAAACCCACTGAAAACATATCTTAATCAGTTTTATTTACTTTGTTTAATTATGTGGAAAAATTAGTGCGACCTACATTTTCAGTAAAATCATGGCTTGAACTAAGTGCAAACTATTGTCTTAATCTCTTGCTGCTAATACATGCTGTTAGTAATGTGGAATTACCTTAATTTGGACTGGAAAAACCTCTCCTTCAGTTCGCCTTTCACAACAGAACCATTGTAAAATAATTATTTTTCAGGAATGCAAATTGCACTTCATGATTCCACTCACTGATTTATAATCTGCAGATATTACAAAAAAACCCCAAACCCCTCATTGCACAACATCTAAAAAGAACTTGGAAAATTGATCCAGACTAAACCCAATGCAGCAAACACACAACACACCCCTCAACTACAACAAAAACCCCAAACCCAAGAGGCCAGTATTAATCCAGATCTGTTTTCTCATAGAATTCACCTCTGGTCTACAGCAAAAATTTACAGAAGTAAGTAGTCTAGCAGTGGAAGTGACGCAGTAGGAGTGCTGCTCTTCTCAGCAGCATCAACCTAAATCATCTGTAAAACAACTTGAATGGAAATGGGCTGCATGTCATTTGCGACAAACTGTGCTGAGATATGAGAGACTGGGAAAGTTTTATTTAAACAGGAGCAGAATTTATGACAACAAAATGGCAGTATCTGGTTTAAGTGATTAAAATCTATCATCAATGTGTATTTGTTTTCCTGGATGCTTATGAGTGTAAAGTTATTTTATAAGCTGGTTAGAATGAGAAACATTGTGCAAATGAGCAGACTGCACAGAGCACTGACCTCTTTATATAGCATATGAGCTCCTCAGCATGTCATGGGGCTTTCTAGGGTTTCAGAGCCCATCAGTGGTAAATAAGTCTTAAGTGCAAGCTAGCTGGTCTTATGACTGGGTGGGCTCAGACAGAACAAAGCCAAAACCAATGCCCCCATTAAGCTTATTTGAAGCACAGTGCACGGTTTAGTTTACTCTGAAAGGCATTCAGAGGGTATGCTTCAAAACTGCTCTGAGAACTTAATCAACCTAAGGCAGCTCTTGATTTGGCTTAAAATTGCATCACTGCTCCAAGCCAAACTGCTAATGCAGACACACTGCTAATGCTACAGTAACCGGTATGAAGAGAACATATGCTTGTAAAACAAAACGTTAAGGTCATAAATTCTTTTCAYCAAGGAATGTTTGGAACCCAGTACACCATGTCCACATCTCGTCTAGAGGGTTTGTATCAGTGTCACTGGTGAAGACTTTTACTCTATTTATATGTCTGAAAAAGCTACTTGATKATGTAAATTTTCCACAGTGACTTAAGGGCAAGTAATTTTATTTTTGAGATAACTGGACAGAGCTGACACTCTAGAATAATTGAGCTCTCCAAATTCATCCTGGACTCCCAGGATGAGGCAGAAGAAATCAGAAACTGCTTGTTCAAAAGTACTGTGAAAGGAAAGCAGCTCCTGTGCTTTGCAAAAACATCTGATGTTAAATTGCCCTCTCTCTTGGGGAGGCCATTTGGAACAAAAATGCCTTTTCTCTAGCTTAATGAGAGCTCTACATAGACTGCAAATTCTGATTAAGCTTCTATCCTTCTATAAATAAACAAAACCTACACTACACACTGCAAAAAAAAAAAACCAACAAAGGAAAGCAGATGCTGTTTGAAGTGCTTGTTTTCATTTCCTAATTCACATTTTTCTGCCCTATATATGTGCAAATGGGGAAACAATTATTAGAACATTTTATTTAGACTAAACCCAAATAACTTAATTACCCAATAGGTCCTTCTGGCTTCAAAATTATTGGTCAAATTGTGCCAAAGCCTTTACAAGGTCAATAAAACCTTTGCATCAACCCTGCAGGAAGATTCCACTTTAGTGCACAGAGAGAATAAACCAAGAGACAGTGACAATGCAGAGGAAATGTTTAAATGGCTTTGACATCAGCACTTCACAATCTAAGATAAGATTATGGTTTGATTAATTTATCAAGGGCCAAGTTGAGAGGAGATGATTAATATGAGGTTTCAGATAAAAAAACCCTCCAACAAAACGCATTACCCTGAGGTAATTTTAGGGTAAGATTTAGAGCATGTTACCTATACTACATTTAAGGAATATTTATTTATTTTCTTACTCTCTGACATATTTAATTTTCAATATATGCAGTTTCTTCACTAAAAAGGTAATCAGATTTCCAGCTACTGTGGAATAATGTAAATTATTAGCTAAAAAATAAGAAGTAGTTACTCAAGAAGAGAGAGGAACAAAATCCATTTGAATTTGGGTTTCATTAAAACCTGGAAAATCAACACTATCAGACACAATTTTACCCATGTCTGCATAAAATTAACACCTGATGGAACTGGCAACTCTGTAATGGAAGTATGTGCATTTAGGTCAGGTAGATACCAGATCAAAGGGCACATGAGGTCATTTATACCTATATATTGTGGCTCTTGTTTTTGGGTGGTTTTTTGCATTAGCTGCGCTTTTGGCATAAAAGTACTCTCTGCTCACACACACAGACAAAAAATGGGACAATGCAGTCATCAGTCACAGCCAGCATGGGTTCTTGAGGGGAAAGTTCTGCTTGACAAACTTATTTTCTTTTTACAACAAGGTAACCCACCTACTTGATCAAGGGAAGCCAGCTGATGTAACCTTTTTGGATTTCAGTAAAGCTTTCAAAATGGTCTCTCACAGTGTTCGCTGGTTGAGGGTGGGAATTGTCCTGCTCTGCTTTGAGCTGGTGTGGCCTCACCTTGAGTGCTGGGGGCAGTTTTGGGTGCCACAATACAAGAAAAACACTAAAGAGAGTGTCCATAGGAGGGCAATGAAGATGGTGAAGGGCCGGGAGGGGAAGCCGTATGAGGAGCGGCTGAGGTCACTTGGTCTGTTCAGCTTGGAGAAGAGGAGACTGAGGGGAGTCCTCATTGCATCTGCAGCTCCCTCGTGAGGGGAAGAGGAGGGGCAGACACCGATCTCTTCTCTGTGGTGACCAGTGACAGGACCCGAGAGAATGGCCTGAAGCTATGKCAGGGGAGGTTCAGGTTGCATATTAGGAAAAGGTTCTTCACCCAGAGGGTGGCTGAGCACTGGAACAAGATCCCCAGGGAAGTGGTCACAGCACCAAGCCTGACAGAGTTCAAGAAGTGTTTGGACAACACTTTCAGGCACATGGTGTTGGGGATGGTGCTGTGCAGGGCCAGGAGTTGGACTTGATGATCCTAGTGGGTCCCTTCCAACTCAGCATATTCTGTGATTTTATGAACTTTGGAATAACTGACAGAGAGCAGAAATTTAAGTTAAGACCTGTTCAAAGCCTGTCCCTAGCAGATTTTCTCTGCCTTGAGTGAGGGAGATTCTCCCTTTTCTCTTTCATTCCTGATTAATGTTATCACTGGATAGTAGCTACTTTTCTCCTATTTCCCTAGAGAATGAAACTTCTTAAGGAATTTTAGCAGTGTTTGGCTTTAATGTTTTCGAATGGCAAAATTTCCAAAATTTAAAATCAGAATTTGTATTTAAATTAAAACGATTGTATTTAATCTGTGTTCAGAATTGACTAACTGCTAGTAAACCCTTTTATAACTGGAATACTGTGTTGTGGCAGCACCTAGTAAGAAAGTTATGCAAAGTGTAACTGCTGGCGGTTATCACTGGTTTAATTCTTACAATTTTAATTTATATTGGTGGAGATCCATAAGATCCCAATAGCCTCAAAAGGATTTCACACACTCAAGCTTGTACTTCATGATCAAACCACAAACTCAACACTACTGCTAGTAATGGGTTATATTTTTAGCAAGTAGAGGGAGCCAAAAATAAATTCTTATCATCCACTAATATACCATGAATAATCTGTAGTCCTGTGAGACCATAAGTGTGCAGGTAAACTGAAAAAAAAACCCCAAGCCCTTTACTAGTATTTTCCTACTAAAGATGTCAAAGGGACTGAGTGTGATGCTGTGGTTTAGAAACACACAAGTACAAATCCTTATATATTCTAGCACATTAACTTATCACTGTTAGTGCAGAATCCAGTCTGAGGACAATCACGTAGACAGTGTATTTGTAACTCGCTAAACCCAAGTCCGGGAAAAATGGTGGGAGTATAGCAGAAAGAGCCCCATGCAACTACAGAAAGAAAGAGAGAAAATTAAAACTGGTAGTAGGCACCTGAAGGGGCTGCCCTGGGCTTGTACAGCCCAGAGCTCGGTGTTGTACCTGCCCACAGCAGCTGCAGGGCCGGGACACAGCCGGCGACGCTCCCCGAAACTTTGGAGCGTGATGCTCTGTCGCGTTCTGCATTTTAGAGGAAAGCACTGATTTCGCTTAGTAAGACGGAGCATGGCTAAAGCACAAAACGTCAGAAAGCCTGGGGGTGCTTTGTGCCCATTTTATCTTTGYGCTCCTTCCGCCCTGCTGCTATTTGCAGTTTAAAAGGGGTGTGAGTAGCCGCAGCAAAAGCACCCCGGAGGTCCGCAGCTTCACTCCAGCAGCAGAGCGACGCTGATCCAAGAGACATCCCCCAAGGGGGAAGACCCAAGAGCGACACCAGCCTGCGGGGCGCCTTCGGGAGCCGGGGACAGCCCGGAGCGGATCCCGCCGCCGCTTCCCGCCCGGACAGCCCCGGGCAGGAACCGAGCTGGAGCCGCCGCTGTTGATGCCCATCAACGGCCTTTTCGCCGCGGAGGCTCTTGGGAACTGTAGTCCGAACCCGCCGCCTTCCCCGCCCAGCTGCCAGGCGGCATTGCGGCGCTCGAACTACAGCTCCCAGCACGCGGGGCGCCGGGGCGGTGCCCGCCTGTGGCGCCGGGAGGCTGTGCGATGGCGGCAGGTTTGTAATAGCAGGAGAGGGCTGTGGCAGCCGGAGCCGGGCGCGGCTGCGGGGGCGACCTGAGGAGCAGTGCCGGGGCTGCTGTCCCTCTAAATGCGAGGGGCCGCGGGTCGGAGCTGTCGCGGTGCGGGTGCTTTGGGGCCGCGGGAGCGCTTGAGGCGACCTGTGTGAGGGCGATGTCTGTGTCGGTGTCCGTGTCCGTGAGGGAAGGAGGGCGCTGGGCCCGACCCCTCGGCTCGGCTGAGGAACGTGGCTGTGCTCGTCTCCCCACCGTCGACTTTCTGGGAATCCCTTTGTCCCTCCTTCCGTTCCTGGGACGGATCAGCCTGATCCCTGCCCGCTGCCCCGGTTGGCACGAAGGTGTTGTTGCAGTAAATTTCATGTGGAGGTTTAGAGTGGCAGGCGGCCTCCAGAGGGTGTCCGAAAGGTGACAGATAGACCGTGAACGTTGCAGGCTTGGATTTGCCCCTGCGGGCAAATCTGCACCTCGCTGGGAAACTTCCCTTAGCGTCTCAAAACAGAAGTCAGTCGGAAAACATTTCTATAATGGAATTTCTCTGTTTCTCCCAGTCACGGTTTCAAACTCTGATTGGAAGCATAAGCCTTTTTACTGCGGGGAAGTTAAATGAGAGCTGGCATGAACTGATCTCTTGGGAATGGAGAAGCTTTAAGAAGTTGTTTTCTGATCGGCAGGACTATTGAACCTAGGCTGCTGTGGTTGGTTGTCCTTGGTCCCTGGCCCCTTCTTTCCCCGGTATTCCCCCGACAGRCCACATGCACAGGCAGAGAGTTACTTGCCCTGGGACTTGTTTGAGGTAGCACGGCTGAGTGGTGCGGCTCCTGCTGCCACACTGTSATCTGCAGCAGTTTTGTCTCTTTTTCTTCCTAAGTGAGGAAATCGCTTTGGGTCTCCTTCCTGCCCGAATTCATTAATGATTTATGGCACTAGTAGGATTTGTTGCAGAATTTAAGGTTTCTTTTGGATGGATTTTAAATAAGCTTTTTGGGAGAAGGAAGATAACAGGCAGCATGGCTGTAGAGTTTCCATGAGAAACTAAGGAAGACACAAAAATGACAAGTGTTGCATTGGAATATATGCAGTAAAATGTCTGTATTTAAATGGACATATTTGAAACTTTGTATTAATATGAAGGACCTGTGGTGGAAATCTCTTGACTCATCAAATCACTTCTTTCATTGCAAGTGTTTAAAAAAAACCATCTGAATCCTTCTTGCTGCTACTGAAGAGAATATTATATACAGCTTTATAATATTTGAGATTATATTAACTGCAATCAAATAAATAAGATGATTAAGGGTTGGATTATGTTGATTTTCTGCACAGAATGTGTTTGTTACTYGTGGTCCAACTTGTTTCTATTGGTTGTGACTTATTTTTATGAATACACCAGGTTGGTTTTAAGACAGTAAACTGGGAATCTGTTATTGTAGATTTCTTATTTTGTTTATCTGCTTCATTTCTAGGTGCTAAAAGTAGATAACCGTCCATACCAACTACGTGAAACTTTGAAAGTTATACTTTCCTAACCCTGCATAACATAATATTGTTATGTTAATACTGCTTAGCAAAGAAATTGGAATACAATTTACAAGATGCCAACTGTTGAAAGTTCGAGTGGTGAACAAAACTTCGTTGCACATTGGATGTTCAGTAGTTCCCATGCTGGAGTTTTATTAGATCCTAGTTTTACTGGTTTGAACTTCAAGAAAGAAAAGTTGTTATGTGGATCTGAAAACATCACAGCTTTACCTGAAGAAGTGTTGCATCTTTCAGACAGCTGTTCTGTAAGTGATGACTCCCTCTGTGAGGAGTCTGGCAGCTCTCAGGCCCTTCAGCAATATTCCACTGGAACACCTTTTCCAGCAGCAGCGTGTAACGCAGAAAGCTCCAAACCAGACTTAGTCCATGGTGAAGTGGATGGTCAGAGAAAATCCAGTCACAGTGATCCACTCCTACAGAAGCTTGAACAGGTAAAAGTCCTAGAATTCCTTGACATACATCTGTTAAGATTTATTTTGTTCCTGCATATGATTTGTCATGCCTGCAAGTAACCAAACTCCAACAACCGCATAAAAGTTGGTGTCCTCCTCATGATGTGCAGTTACTGAGAGTCTAACTATCATTGTTTCCAGGTGGCACAGGTTCCAGTTTAAAATGAAATTGTTCTCAAAATCATTTTACCTGCAAAGGTGCACAGAGGTTTACAATGTGCCATTGCTTCTTTGCTTGAAGCTGTGGAAATGGGGTGCTGGTCATTGCAGTGGTGGTACTTGACCACAGACATTCACAGCAGGGTGCTGTTGTATGTTCTGGTATCTATAGCAACACCTTTTGTTAGTTCTCAAAGTAGGTGTGAACATTCATATACCTGGTTCTGTTGAGATGGACACAGATGTTAGTGTTGCATGTGATAAAGTGTCCAAGACATCAGGACAAAAAAGCCTGGAATTATRATGCTGCGATGTTACTTACTGTTCCTTTTCTAATGCAAGTGTGTTAGTCAATCCACTATAAGTGGCTGTACCTTCGCTTGTAGCTCTTCCCAATTATTAGGTACAAACTGTGTTAGATGAAAGTGTTCAGCAGCACTTTAATAGATCTTGCTGCTAAGGACTAAAAACTCTCCTTGTCCACACTGCCAGCAGCTACCTCAGCATAAATCCCTGTCTGCACACTCGAGTGGAGAGAGGGAGAGAATGCGTGTCTCTAGAATAGAATTCTACGACTTACCTGGTGCTATAAAAGTTTTCTCCTGTATTTTACATGATAGGAAAATACTTACTCATTTTTTAAATATTGTCAGTAGTACCAATCAGTGGCTAAATAAATATTAGCTGGTTTATTGGTATCTTAAGAGGAATTATTAAGTGTCCTTAGAAAGTTATTGACAACCTATAACACAGTAATTCTGTGGTACATTCTAAATAAACCTAGCCTCTAATACATTTATTTTTTCATTTGAAAAGCTGAAGGAATTGCAACAACAGAAACAAGAACAGCTAAAGAAACAACAGATGGAACAACTTCAAAGGCTAATGGAAGAGCAGCAGAAGTTATTTAGCATGGTATTGGGCCAGACAGCAGCTCTTGGTAAGTTGAGAAAGCAAGCACATGATGTACTTTGAATAAACTAAAAATTTAATCTCATTTTTCAATTAAAATCTAAAAGTATATTCTGTGTTCTTCATCTTAAGATTACTTGATTAGTCAAAGATAAATGCAGCACTGCTTCAGTGCCTGCAAGTTGAGTGCTACTATAGAAGGAATACTGTCCTGTCCTGTTTTTATAAAATGCCAGCTGTAATTGTGACTTGATCAATATGTGCTATGATGGGAGCCCTTGTTTCAAAGTACATGTATTAAAGTGTGAACAAGCAGTTCACAGTAACAAGCAGTTATTTCCTTTTTGATTAAATGTTTCTCACACTACTTTTGATTGCTTTAAGCTTTCAGTGTAGCCAAATGAAGTGGTCCCTCCGTGTTTGTGCTCACATATCACATTCAGGAGATGAACTGAACTAGACTAGAGAGCTGATCTCTATTTAAAAACAAGCACTTGTAACCTGTGTCGGTTTTCCAGTCTTGTTTGCCGGATGCAAGGGGAGGGGACAGCTCTTGGCTGGAAAAAGCTTTTAGAGTTGAGCAGGGGTATTTTCTCCTCTTGGCAGTGTCAACCTGACTTAAATGATTGTCTTTCTTTCACTCTGCCTACCTGAGAAAATTAAATTAGGGCTCATTTTAGGAGAAGAAAATCAAGATTGCCTAATCACTTATTCTGGATCAGTAACATAAGGATGGAGACCGGGTGCTCAATCTTTCCAATGCCATTTCTTTTCTCCCATGGAGCAGTAGTTTTGTAATACAAATACAATGACACAGCCATTTGTTCCTTCTAATTTCAAGGTTATACTCGACCGGCCAAAAGTCAAAAGCCCAGACCTGGGTGTTCAGCAGGCTTAGCAACTTTACCTCAATTGCCATCACCTGGATATCAGAATATCTTTGAAGACAGAGCTCGTGCTTCGATTGTTTCTTCCCATATGCAAGACAACGATTCTTTACAGAAGTTGAAAAACAAAGAATGCACCTCATCTTTGAAGAACAGTCTTTCAGAAGTGTCTGCCTGTGAAAAGCAAGGTCTGTGTGTGCCTCTGAAAACGCCAAATTGTTTGAACAACAAGGAAGACAAATACATTACTGCTTAGTCTTTTGTAGAAAGATAAACTCATGTGTGGTGCTTTTTTTCCCCTTGTAGTTACTGAGAGTAATTTTCTACTACTTATTTTGAAGCTTTTCTAATTTTTGTTGGTTTACTTGATATGTTGGTTGGTTTACTGACAGCTTATGGACCTCAGAGCGTTCCTGTTGTTATCCACATGAGTTTGATTAAAAGCAGCATGAGACAAAAATCAAATTTTTCTCAATTTATTTATATATATGTAGGAAACAGAAGCTTGATAAGAGAGCTTGTCAGTACAGCAGACATCCAAATTTGTTCAGTTATTTTTTTAAGCCATACATTAACAATAGCTCCCTTATGGTTTTAATCTGACTGGAATGCTACTTAAAGTATGTGCTGAAAACTGATTTGTTGTTGGGATGGAAAAAAAATTCTATTGCTCTCATAGGAAAAAACATCCGGTGTCCAGAAGAAAAAAAAGTGGAATTATTAATGGAGGGTGAAGATAATCACATTGATCCTTTAGATGTGGGAAGCGCAGATCTCTCGGAAAATTCCAGTGGAGGTGAACAGTTGTGGACTAATACAGAGGAAAGGTAATTCAGACCATGACTGTGCAGTTTTTATCAAATAACACAAGTTTGGTTGAATTCTGAGTCCTGATTCAAAGAGTCTCATGCTCTCAATTTGTGTAACTTTCTTAACAAAGGATTAGATTTTTCTAGGTGCTGTAGAGACCTGTAGTAAGAGAGGCTCTTGGTTGGAATTGCTTGTGCTGTAGAAGATGTGATGTTGTGTGTTGGATGAAGAGGTGTGTGTGCAGCCTGGGGTAATGACAGCTTAGAAGCACTTTTTARTATAGCTGGGTATATAAGCAGTTACAATTACTGTTCCCAGTTTATTACAACCTCCTATCCATTATTTGCTAAAAGTAGTAATGTGAAGGAGGAGTGCAAGGCTGTGACTGTTTAGTTTATTACCAGGAGTTATGATTGTTTGAAGTGTTCAAGGCCAGGCTGGGCAGGGTCTGAGCAACCTGGTCCAGTGGAAGATGTCCCTGCACATGGCAGGGGGGTTGGAAGTGGATGATTTTTAAGGTCACTTCCAACCCAAACCAYTCTGTGAATCTGTGATTATATGATTCTATGAGATGCCTGTGTACGGCTAAGGCTAATCACAGTGCTTGTGGCAGAAGCCTTCTCATGTATGGTAAAAGATTTGTTTGTGGAGTTGATAGAATGGCAGTAGTGGTTGACATTGTTTTAGAGCTCTGCCTTGTCTACTGGGTCATCACAGAAACAATTTGTTGCAGGCTGTGGTGGGTTGAGCCTAGCCAGCAACTAGGCACTGGCCCAGTCACTTGCTCACTGTTCTCCAGAGCAGGAAGTGAGAGGGTATCAGAGGAGGAAATCTGAAGAAACCTGAGGGTTCAGGTAACAGTTTAATAAGTAGAGGAAAGAGGGGACCCCCCCCACCCCCAAGCAATACATAGGCAGTCATGTTCCACATCCCATGAGCAGACCGGTGCCCACTTGGTCTCTGAGCAACAGCTGCTTTTGGCAGGCAGAGCCCACAGTTTTTACTGCTAAATGTGATGTTATATGGCATGGAATAGCTCTTGGGTCAGTTTGACTCAGTTGTTCTCGCTGTGTCTCCCCTGTGGTAGGTGTTGCCCACCCCCAGCCTGCTTCCTGGGGTGGGGAGCAGCATGAAAMAGCAAAGAAAGCCTTGATGCTGTGCAAGCTGGGTTCAGTAATAGCTAAAAATTACTATGCTTATCAATGCTGTCATAGTCACAAAGCCAAAACAGAGCTATCACAAAAGCTTACTCCACCCCAGCCAGACCCAGTACTCCTGTGAAGGAGGAAGAGTATCAAAGGGGGAGACAGGGAACATATTCTCAGTAGCATTCCTGAGTGGAAGGGTGATAATGGAGAAATCGGCAGTATGACTAAACTAGGAGTGAAAGTTTGCTGATTTGGCCGAAAGAAAGGATCTTTAAGGACAGCAGTGAAAGAAAAAGCATACAGTACCTTTTATATCTATATATTAACTATTGCAGGGATTGGATAAACACATAGTGTTAAAATGCGTTTCTCAAATTAACGCCTAAAGCACCTCAGAATTTGTCATCTTTTATGCAATAACGTCTTAGGTCTTTGAATAGCAGTGATGTTAAACATAGTTATTTTATATAGAATTGTACGGTTTTTTTTTTTAATTACACTAGACCTATTAAAGCTGCAATACATGAGAAGAAACAGACTTTTGAAGAATTCTTGGAAGAACAGATACAACTAGAAGAGCAGCGTCTGGAGCAAAATCAGAAGTTACAGGTTATTTATTATTACTACTGAAAATTTTATTCTTCTTTATATACTGTGCTGAGATGTGATAGGTGCATTAAAAGTGTACAAGGAAGGTGCTAGCATGGGAAGCTAACACCAAATGCAACATTCACATTCTTAAAAATAAAACAATAAGCCCCAAATATTCCACTTGTTTAAGTCTTTAGAAATCCAGTAGAAATGTAGCATTTAAATTCCTACTTGTATGTGGGATTTATTTGAAGAAATCTTCAAACTGYTTCAGGAACTTTTTAACATTCTGTGCTTTGCTTTTCTTTACTCATTTTCAGGAGACAAATGGATCAGCTGTTGAAAAACCAGTGATCAAGAGACCCTTCCTGAAAAGAGGAGAAGGTTTAACAAGATTCACTAATGCCAAATCTAAAATTACAAAACTTGTAGAAAACACCTCTAAACTTCAACAAAGGGCTTCAGATGACAGAAATGTTATTAAAGTGGACAGATCACAAATACAGAAGAAAACTGTGCCTACTGGCAAAGAACTGGTTTCTGAAAATAATTTTGCACCATGTAAAAAGTACAACCACCCCAATAAAGTAAAACGTTGTCCTATTCAGAAGACAGTGGTACTCAGGAATCACAATGGAGAAAATGTCTTGCCATTAGAAACAAGAATGCAATCAGGAAAAAATCATGATGGACAGATGAGAGATTCTTACTCATCAGAAATTAACAACAAAATGGAAAATAAAGAAAACAGAGTAGAATTTGTTAAGTCTAACACCGACAAAATCAAAACCAAGTTACCTGGCACTGAAAAGTCTCAGTTCTCTCAAGAGCTGACCAGTGCCTTTTCTAATTCTAAATATCCTGTAGGTCACCCTGTAAAAGATTCAGAACTGTCTTTTGAACTTTCATTTCAGAATAAACTGGAGAACTGGGAAAAAGAAAAAGAAAAAGAGAACCTAGAATTAGATGAGTTTTTGTTTCTAGAACAAGCTGCAGATGAAATATCTTTCTCGAGTAATTCCTCATTCGTGCAGAGGATCTTGGAACGAGACCAGCAAGCTTTAAAAGGCCATAGGATGTCTTCTACTCCTATCAAGGCAAAGCAGCAGCAAGTCAAGGCTCTGGCTGTTGAACTTACAAATGAGAAAAATAAAGGAACAGACTGCATGGCACAGGAAAATAGAAATGATAGCCTAGTTATGCATACAGTCTCAAATTCAGGAACAGATTTTAGAATGAAGGATCCATTGAATAAAACGGATGGTGTAATATTTTCAGTTTCCTCCACGAAAGCAGCTCCTGCTTTAAAAAGTAATCACTGGATTGTAAATGAAGATAAGAGTGAGGGCAACGGTGATAATACAGATTCTGAGAGTGAATTTGGGACCACATTGAAGTATGGCAACAAAGATGCTAAGATATCCTTTGTGAGCCATAGAGAAAGTGACCCAGAATTTTTTGATTGTGGAAGTTCTGTTACAGACATCAGCAAAGAAAGCAAAAATGGAGATGCTGACCTTGGCTTGTCAGACAAAGATTGCAGTGCACTGCCAAAACAAAAGATTAGAAAAGCTACAGATGATCATACAAACATGTTGTGTATAAGTAGGAATAAGTTTGAGTTTGATGATGAAAGAACATGGAGTGATCTTGATGAAAATTATGTTAGCAGTAATTTACCTGAAAAATATACTACAATACCTTTGCAGATGGACTTTTCTGGTAAGAATGACATAACTGTCCCAGATAAAGCAATAAGGAGAAAAGTTGCCTCAAAGAAAGCAGATGAAATGTCCAAAGAGTCTGCAGCAGACAGTGATTCAAATGGACCTCCTGTATCAAACCTGATGATGAAACTGTTTCCGTCACTGAAACCAAAGCAGAAGGCAGGCTGTCGTCTGGAGCGTGAACCCAAATCAAATGTGGAACGGGAGCAAGGAGGTGAGAGAACAGCAACTGGTGGGAAGTGGTGAAGAAGGCATGTCATACACATCTTCCCTTCTAGTGCTTAAGCTGCAACCTGAAATTACACCAAAGGGTGTAAGTACAGACTTCTGCTGCAGGAAGCAGCCCTATTCTCCCCTTACATCTCCTCTGGTTGCATGTCTGATGCCAGATCTAACAGTTACGCAGCTTGCAGAATGACTGTGGTTGGTGAAAACTTTTTTAAAATTTATTTTATTGCTGTGGAGTTTTTTAATTCCTTGCCTCTGGAGGCTAGCTTTCTGCCATATCAGCTCGTTGAAGTAACTTAATCTGGAGCTGCTTGATCACTGTTTTTGAATCAAGGAAAATACCAAAGGCAAGCTGAAAATGAAGTGGTACCTCCCTTTCCACTACAGTGGATTTACACCACAATAGGGTAATGCTCTGCACTGCTAGGTTGGCTTGTTCCTCTTATAAAATATGTGGAAGTGGCAGACTTGTCCGTGTTTTCCAAGAGTACTATAGTATCTAAGGAATTCATGTGGAATATGGGAAATGTGGATTCATTTCTCTGCTTGGTCCAAGTTGATTTTGTCTATATGATTAGAGTCTGTGGAGGACTGCCTCTAAAACCTCCTGTTGAAGCTGTTGCATTTCTGCTATCATTAAAAATGGAGTTGTTCAGTGAAAGCATGATGGCACAGCCTGGTATTTAAATCTTTTTTCTGTAAGGTTGTGGTCTTGGTTTCAAACTCTGCCCCAGTGAATGTTTAGGATTTTGTTTAGGTTTTTATGATAAGCCAATTGATGTAATCTTTTTGGATTTTGGTAAAGCTTTTGATACCCTCTCTCACAGTGCCCTTCTGGACAAAATGTCCAGCATTCAGCTGGATAAACTCATCATGATGTGGGTGAGAATTGGCTTATGGGTGGGGCACAAAGGGTTACAGTGAATGCAGTGACATCAGACTGGCGACCTGTCACTAGTGGGGTTCCACAGGGCACCATCCTCGGTCCTGTGCTCTTCAACATCTTCATAAATGACTTGGACACAGAACTGGAAGGAATACTGAGTAAGTTTGCCAGTCATACTAAATTGGGAGGAGCTGCTGACTCCCTTGAAGGCAGGGAGGCCCTGCAGAGAGACCTCGACAAAACTGGGCAATCACCAACCACTTGAAGTTCAACAAGGGAAAGCTGGATTCTGCACCTGGGATGGGGCAACCCTGGATGTACAGACAGACTGGGGAATGAGACACTGGAGAGCAGTGCCGCAGAAAGGGACCTGGGGGTCCTGGTTGGTGGCAAGTTGAACACGAGTCAGCAGTGCCCTGGCAGCCGGGAGAGCCAAGCGTGTCCTGGGGTGCATCAGGCCCAGCATCGCCAGCCAGGCAAGGGAGGGGATTGTCCCRCTCTGCTCTGCACTGGGGTGGCCTCACCTCGAGTGCTGGGGGCAGTTTTGGGTGCCACAATATMAGAAAGACATAAAGCTATTGGAGAGTGTCCAAAGGAGGCCTGTGCGGTGGTGAAAGGCCTTGAGGGGAAGCTGTATGAGGAGCTGTTGAGGGCACTTGGTCTGTTCAGTCTGGAGAAGAGGAGACTGAACGGAAACCTCATTGCAGTCTGCAGCTTCTGCATGAGGAGAAGCGGAGGGGCAGGCACTGATCTCTTCTCTCTCGTGACCAGTGACAGGACCCAAGGGTGAAACACAGGCCTCACTTGACATAAGCACCTTAGCATAAGTATGAATTAACAAAAACTTAAGTGTGAGTGCTGTGTCTAACTAACAACTGCAAGCAGTGAACTAGCCCAGGTGGGCTAAGGTGATAAGAAGGGAGAGGGATATTAGCGCTTCAAAAGGCTAGGAAAATGCAAAGTCATAGGTTTTAATAGATAGAAAATAGAAGAATGTAATCAATAAAGTACAGGTATAGAAAAGCATAATACCAGTTAGGTGAATGTGATGAATATGTTAGATAGGAACTATGTATCACGTTTGTAACCCTAGGATAAAGAAACCACAAGTTATGTAAGACCCCAACCCTTAAAACTGTAGGTTTCAGATAAGCAAATAAACAAGGGTGGATGCCAGAACTGTAAAGTATAAAAGCCTGTGTAAAATGAACCACAGACATGCACATGGACTTGTTAACCCCCCTGCATGTTCTCTTGGTGTCAATAAAGGTGTGCTTTACAGTACCTGCTGTGGAGTAGATTCCTTTGAATCAAGGGAATGGCCTGAAGTTGTCAGGGGAGGTTTAGGTTGGATATTAGGAAAAGGCTCTTCACCCAGAGGGTGGCTGGGCACTAGAACAGGCTCTCCGGGGAGCACCAAGGCTGGAAGAGTTCAAGAAGTGTTTGGACAACACTCTCAGGCACATGGTGTGACTCTTGGGGTGTCCTGTGCAGGGCCAGGAGTTGGACTTGATGATCCTAGTGGGTCCCTTCCAACTCAKGATATTTGATGATTCATATGAAAGCTGCTACTTCTGCTTATTTTTTCTGGAGAATTGATTGTGTAGGGTTGTCTAAWGATGGCTGCTAAAAGCTTGCAGGAAGAGGGGTAGAGTTGGGGTTTTTTTACAGCATTTCAGAGTATTTAAGGGTAAACTAGGCAACCACCTGCACTGCAACATCAGTATGTAGTCTATTCTGTTGCGTACTCAGACTCTTTAGAACCCTGGGATTCTTAAGTACTGACTGAACAGCAAACTGAGATGGGAAAAAAACCCAGAAACTCCCTCCCTAATACCAGCCTCTGCAACAGATTTCACATCAGGGATAGGTATGAATAGACTTCGTTGTGACTAAATCTTGAAAAAACGTACAACCGTAAACTTTCCTGTTTGATATACCCTGTACCTTCATACTATATACATGTACCTCGTATATATATATATATATATGGTATGTACCTACACGTGTACCATATACATTCATTATACCCTTTATACCTTCATTTTATTTCTCTGGTTTGACRTGAAACCCTTCACATTCCAGTTCCCAATATATCTTTAGTTCTACCAAGATGATAGATATATTCAATACTTAAAAGTACTACAAAAGTGATAGATCTACTCAATATTTGAGGTACTTGAGCAAATAGTACTGAGTGTTTTAAAACATAACTTCTGTGTTATTTGGTTAGTAGAAGTTTTTTGCAATATTTCTACTGTCTCTAAAAAAGTATTACTTGGTTTTTATTTTTTTTTTTAACAATTTTTTAAGCTGATGTGTGATAATTATCTACATCAGTCTTATAGATACCACTTAGGTAACTGCATCTGGCTGTACTTTGACAGGAAACACTGTTCAATCCCAGCTACTGAGAGAGAGACTAGCCGAGTTAGAAACTGAAATAGAGAGATTCCGGGCTGAAAACACAACTCTGACTAAACTCCGTGAAGAAAGAGAGCACGCCCTGGCAAGTATCAGGTAATTTTTAATTGAAATATTTTGGTGCATTCACTTACGCAGTGTGTTGCACTCTCCTAAAGTCCAGTTACCAACAGCACAGGTAAACAATTCCTGTGTGTCAGTTACAGTGGAGATAGATCTAGAAGCTAGTTGTTGCTCTGTGTGTATGTTAAACTGTAATTATTACACACAAATTATAATACTAAGAACCCCTGCTTGGTTAATATGATATCCTTAAAGGCTGTACTTGGGAGAATGTGTATACTTTTGTTCTGAGGGATAACAGTCCTAAATTGGTCTTGCAGAACTGATCTTCACGATAACATGATTGATGCTTTTGCTTTGGATTGGATTTTTATGTGTACACACTGAGAATCTTTTAATTTGAACTGGGGCATTTATAAGTAGCATATAGAATAGAATAATTACCTCTGATGACTTTAATGGGGCACACCTGTTCCTACCACAGCCACTTTTGTTTTCTTTGGGAACAGCATTATGTCTTTGGCTAATGTTTAATTTTTGACCTCCTGTTAGCAGATTCTTTTCTCCTCTACTTTTGGGGGAGTGGTGTTCTAATGTTTCGAAGAATGTTGAAAGATTTTAGCCAAAGCTTTTCTAAATTCACTATAATGTTTGTGACTAGAAGATATAAAAATACAAATTGTTGGACTTCAAACACTAACTGTGTGACAATTCTTACTCCTTAAATAAGTAATACCATTTATAGGCAAGTCTTCCTGGGGGTAATAGATGCTGAATTGCAGTCTGTGACCACAAAATAATGAGTCTTCATTTGCTGTCTTAAAATCCAGATTTGAAGTAGATTTGGACTAAAACAACAACTTTGTTTCATAATTATAGGAAAGAAATTGCAGACTTTGAACAGAAGAAAGCCCAAGAACTGGCTGAAATAGAAGAATATAAAAAAAAGGAAATTAAAAAACTGCAAAAGGAGCGTAAAGTTTTTGAAAAATACACCACGGAAGCTAGAGCAATTCCAGATAAAAAGGAACGTGATGAAATTCAGGTATAAGAATGTATTATTATTCTAGTCCACACAGGAACATGTAAGTTCACTTAAAGGCAGTCAAGAACTGAATTCTAACTTAGCTGAAAGATTACAAGTGATTTCAAGATGGGAACTGTTAGCAGACATGGGTTAGTGGTGGACTTGGCAGTGCTGGGTTAACAGTTGGACTCCATGATTTTAACAGTTTTTTCCAATCTAAATTACTCTGATTGAGGAAGGGAACTACAGACTTCACAATGCTGGTTTTAAGGCAAAAACTCCTAATGAGCAAATCTTTTTGTCACATTTCCGTACTCAAAACTGCTTGTGACTGATAGAATGATCTTCAACTTTGAAGCAAAATTACTGAAGTTACAATATTAGGTTGTGAGTTTTTATTCATGGTAGTGGATCAAAGTGCAAATTAGAACTGCACAGGAGTTTTATTCTGTCTATAACTCTTGTACAGTCTATGTAGTCATCTTCTACGATTTTCAAAGCTACATTTTATTATCACTTGTAGGTCTTTAGGTATCAGAGACATAAGAAACAAGATCTGTTTGTTCTTTCATTGTCAGGATGTGTGGTATATGGGATGTATAGACAAGTCATATCAAACACTACACAGGGAATTCCTTCTTCCTTCCCTACAAATTTTCCTTACTTCAAAAAAATTAAGTAACATTTGCTAAACTGTCTAGGCAGATTTATGGGTGTTTTGTGTGATTGTGTCCTCCCTGTTTCCCTGTGCCAAGATTTTTGAAGGGCCCTCCAGGGGTAGCCTTAACGATTTCGTGTTTCTGTCTCACGTGTATTTGTACTGGCCAATCTGTGAAGTGTAAAGGATACCAAGAGAGCATGAAAAACAATTCCTGTGACTGGAGTAGAGCTTATAAAGTTGGTAGTCTAAAGTAAATAATCTCTCTTTCAGGGAAGAAAACTTTTCCTACCTTTCAGCCCCTGCACTATTAAGCTGATCTGACTTTTTTGCCACTTTTGTCTTTTTTGCATACCTGTATATTTCTATTAGAAACTAAAATATATTTTAATATATTAAAAATGAAAACTCTTAAACTTATGAACATGCATTTTTCTAAGGCTTTAAAACAGCAGATTACAGAGTTACAGGAAGATTTAAAACGAAAAGAGGCAAAATGGTCAACCACCCATCGACGCCTGAAAGATCAAATAGAAGCTTTAGTAAATGAGAATTTGGAACTAAAAGAGGAAATCAGAATTATGGAGAAGTTTCGTCTAGAAGCTTGGAAGAAAGTAGAAGCTGCTGGAAGCAAGAGGAAAATAGAAAATTCTGGGATGACTCTGAAAAGAGCAGAATCTGTAAGTTATTAATCTTGGTGTTTTAAATACATTTGTGTGAATACTTGTGAGTTTTGTGTCATGTACTTGGACTCTGATAGCTACAACTTAGCTGTTTACTTTTAATTTACTAATGTGGGGACTCACTAGTGGTGACAGACACAGAATTTTGTTAATGTCACATTCTCTTCAGATGTCAGTGTTCACAATGTGCAGCATCCCTTTTGTTGAGGAACTCATCTTAGAAATTAAAAATGATGCAATTGTAAGAGAAAAATCATTGATGGGATCTAACGTATGCACCTCTGCCCCTTCAGGATCAACCAGGCAAACCAGGCAGTTCCTTATAGTCTGAAGCAGTWATAGTAAGTTTTGAAACTGTAACTATTATACTGGATTGCTTGCACCAAGTTAACATTCTGTAGTTGTTGGTAGTGAGGGAGCAGATGAAGAGTTCCAAAGTGCAGCTTGAGCTACATCACACGAGCCTTTCTGCTGAACAAGTCTCAAAACTGTATAGTTTGTGAAGCAAGTTTCCAGTAAATGTCATGTCATATGGTCTATACGTTTTGTAGATGCTGTATGAACAGTTATGATTACACATCACATAAACCACAAATACTTCCTTTCTTTTAGTGTCTACCAAACAGAGGCCGAAAAAGTCGAACTGCATCTCCGCTTCTTCCAGTAGAGAAGTGCAGCAAGATAAATGGCAAAAGTTGTTCACAGACGAAAGGTAAAAAACTCTTCTAGTCAGAGAATTGTTAAGCTTTTAAAATAAAATGAATACGAATTTTTGCTTTGTGGGGTGCATCACCACCTCAAAAGTAGATAGAGTGGGAGCTGTCATGGGCTTGAGCATATGGATAAATACCTCATAAGGTAGGATTCTGGAGAAAGCTGGAATGAGACAATCTCAGAGTGAAAATGCTACTGGTCATATTTGATGATCTGGAGCATGGCAGAAGCTGCTTTCTGTAATCAGAAATGGCTTTCATCACTGGTGTTCCCCAAGCTGCAGATGTTGGTTAGATCATAGAATCACAGAAGGGTTTGGGTTGGAAGGGATCTCAAAGATCAGCCACTTCCAACCTTCCTGCCATGGGCTGAGACACCTTCCACTAGATCAAGTTGCTCAGAGCCCCATCCAACCTGGCCTTGAACACTTCCAGGGATGGGCCATCCACAGCTTCTCTGGGTAACCTGTGCCAGTGCCTTACCATGCTGACAGTAAAGAATTTCTTCCTAATACCTAGGTGACTGTGTTGATAGCATCAGAACTGCTGTCTTTTCAGAACCTTCTTTTATCAGGATCTGTAATTGTATGGGCAATGCTGTAGCAGCTGTTCCTTATTCACAGTTAGGAGAAAAGGCTGTTTTCCTTCCTAAGGAATAATCGTATATGGAAAATAACTGCAGGGTACTTGTTTGACACCTCTGACAGCTCACACAACCATCACATTATCTGTCAGAGGAGTATGTTCCAGAATTGAAGGTGGTTTTATTTTGGTAACTTGATAGGAGAGACATGGGAAAAGTATGCTGATCAGTTCCTGTTAAAAGCTTATATTAATCTTCATTTGTTCATGATAAGGCATAACTAATAATATTTAAATTTCTAGGAGGAGAAAATCCTTTGTAAATCTACAGAGATGACATAGGAGAGAAAGTGCATTAAATGTCTGTTGCAATGATTCTTCAGTTGTAGCTTCTTGCTGACACACAAAGCAATGGCAGTGATTGGTTCTTTTAATAAATATCCTGCTTTCAGTTTCTACTGCAGTTAAGAAATGTAGGAGTCCTGTACAGCTTGACCTCCTATATAATTGTAACACTTAAACCATACTTTAATTTCTCTGTCCAATTAAACTATTACATGTATCTCAGTAGGTAGACTTTCTATAACACCTGCATCAGGACCTGCTGATGACAGAAACAACTCTGAGACAATGACAGCACTGCAAGATTCTTCTAAGACTTTTATGGGAGTAAGTCCTGTGCCTTGATTTGATTTTTAAAAGGGGGAGGAAAAAGCCTAAAATAGAAAAGTTAATGAGGATCTGGAGGGTGACTGATGAGGCTGTTGACTCACATTCTTATGTTCTTCAGCTTTTATTGTCACACCAGAAGCTGGCTATGTACAAGTCAATGAGGAGTGTTTTGCTTTTGTCTAGCAGTTGCATTATTCTTTGGCTCAGGAAAGAAAATAATCTGCTCTTTTAAATTCTGCAAAACGTTTTACCTTTTGAAAGGGTCAAAAAAGATGGATGTTCCTATGCTCCATGTAGGGCAATTGTGCAAGGATCTTTTAAGTATTTGGATTAATTCTTACATTAATTGCTGTAGGTTACACTTAGGCTTTAGAAATGTGATTGATTCATACCCTGATGTGGATGTCTTAAGGAAGTTGAGCACCATGCTACAACACTCCACTCCATTCCACTTTAGTCCAGACTACAACTGGCCAGACAACCAATTATTGCTCAGTCTCCATCTCTTGTACCAGTTGAATTAAACTAGAAGTTGCTTAAACCCCAGATTGTGTTTATGCCTCCTCATACTTGTCTTTCTTCTGTGATGTTCCTTGTTTCCTAAAATACTTGTCAGCCTAGGAAAAAAAAAAGTATAAAGACAAAATGTGATTTGAGTTTATGCTTGTCACCTCAGGACACCTCTCCTATTGAAGCTCACATGTCACTACCATCTGCCCCTGCATATACAGGCAGTGAAGAGATACAGAGAGAAACTGCTTACCCTGATGGAAAGGTAAAATGAGAGCTGGGCACTCTGAAATTCTGGAAGACAGCTGTTGTGAAAGATGAATGAGAACGTGAGTGTGAGGGCTCAATACTAACCTCTCTCATGTTTTCATTAGGTTGAGAAGGTTTTGAAAAATGGCTGTCACCTCATATTTTTCCCAAATGGAACATGGAAAAAAGTGGGTTCTGATGGGAAGACCATAACTATAACTTTCTTCAATGGGGATGTGAAACAGGTTATGCCTGATCAAACAGTGGTATGTATCCTACATCCTCTGCATTTTCAATAAATACATACTTAAGGGCACATGTACACATATTTAAAATTTCTCATTAGTTACATTAAATCTGAACTGTTTTCTGCAGATTTATTACTATGCTGATGCTAAGACTACTCATACTACATACCCTGATGGTTTAGAGGTCTTGCAGTTTTCAAATGGACAAATAGGTAAAGAAATCATCCAACCCAACCGACCAACCATGAGAATTAATTGCTCATATATATGTGTATGTATATATTTATATAATAATCATATTCTCTCAAAATACATTTCAGAGAAGCATTATCCTGATGGCAAGAAGGAAATAACCTTCCCTGATCAAACTATTAAGAATTTATTTACAGATGGCCAAGAAGAAAGTATCTTTCCTGATGGCACCATTGTTCGTGTGCAGCGGTGAGCTCTTCCTGCTCAGGTTCCCTGGCCTGGGGAGGGGAGGGGAGCACTTGACACTGACGGGGCACCATCTGGTGATAATCTGTTTCTACAAGTTTACATTTCAATAGACTGTACTGTGAACAGGTATTTACTGCTTGAAATCTCGTTTTGGTTGGGGGTTTTTGTTTGGTAGCTCAGAAGAGGCACAAAGACTGAATGACTCTGTGTACTGTCTTGCACCCTAACCCTGAGACTTTTCTGATTTGTACATAATTCTAGTAAACAGATGAGAGCCTGGCTCGTGGGGGAAGCAGGTGTGACTGATAGCTCATCAGCAATAGTGCTTAAAATGTCAGAGTTTAAGCTTTCCTTGGACTCTAGGAGCAATGGATTTAGTGCAGGTAAAGTGCAGGGGAGGGGCTCAAGTATAAAGAAGTCACATCAGTTTTGCAGAAACAGCTTTTTGAGTATGAACCAGCTCTGATATTTAACAGATTTTTCCACAAATATTGTATTTTTTAAAAAGTCTTCCTTCATTTCGGCTTACATATTTGATGTTTGTTCCAAGATTAATCTTTCACCAATGCATAATCTTTACTTGTTTTTTTTTTTTTTTCCCCTTTAATGCAGAGACGGAAGCAAAACTATAGAGTTTAATAATGGCCAGAGAGAACTACACACAGCACAGTTCAAGAGACGGGAGTATCCAGATGGTACTGTCAAGACTGTGTACATGAATGGCCAGCAGGAAACAAAGTATGTCTCTGGGAGAGTCAGAGTAAAGGATAAGGATGGTAATATTATCATGGACACAAAGTTGTAGACCATGTCAAAACTGTTGAAGTGTTTGCACATATGCAAAAATAATGTACATTTCTGTAAACAAGAAGGGAAAATGCTTTAAGCTTGTTCTGTATATATTATTTATAGTTTTCTCTAAATAAATTTATTTTTCAGTGGGTGCTACTACATCAAGAGCTTTTGCTACTTCTTTTTCCCCATTTCTACTTTTAAGAAACAGTTTATTGATTCAKTATTCAGTCGTGTGATTAAAAGGGTGTTTTTAAAATCAGCTGTCAGTGAAAACTCAAACAGCTGTAAAGTAAACTGATGTCTAAAATAAGGTACTGCTTGACTTAGATGAGTAAAGGAATGGCAGTCTTGGGCTATTCTTTTTCCTTCATTGTCACAGAAGATACCTACTTTCCTATCCTTCTCCCCTCTGCCCCCCTCCCCTTTTTCTCCTCAGTGAAAGCAAGCTCTGTCCTTACTCTGTCTATGCCCCTTTTTACTCAGAGGGTATTAATGAGAACTGTGCTCACTCACAACCAGAAGTTGCTTGGTTGGGTGGATAGGTCCTGGCCTTTGGAGCAAATCTCAAACAGCAGCTCTTACATAATTCAGGGCTGAGTCCCTTTCAAGAGGGGTGATAAACAACTGTTTTGGTTTTTTTTAAATGAAAATATTTTGAAAATGAGCACATGACACCTTTATAGGGTATTTGCAACAGYACCTAGGACATGTCTGGTTAGTACCAGAATATGCACTGAACTGTGACAGGAATCTTCCRCTGCTTGTCCCATCATGCCTGGGCACTGTTGTCTACCCTTGCTTTCATGGGAGCTTGAGGGAAGAGATATGTGCACAGACCTGGTGTGTATGAACACAGCCAAGCACAGGAGCTTCCCTTGGAACAGCAAAAGGCTTTTTCACTTGTGAGGGTGACAGCCCTGGAACTGGTTGTATGGAGAGCTCGTGGAGTCTTCATCACACGTGTTTGACAATTAGACAAAGCTCTCCCTTGAGAGACTGGGAGGGGCTGAGCTACATGTAAAGGATTTAGTACAATAAAGAGACACCCAAAGAAACCTTASATAATATAGCAGTAAAGGAAAACAAGCTTTCAGGTGAATGCTGACCAAACTGTTTATTCCCAAACTCTGAAGTGGAAGAGGTGTAACAACACCTGAAAGCGAAAACAGAAAACAGCAACAATGCAAACATGTTTCATAACAAACCACCCCCAACTGTTTGCTCCCCTATCTGGTGCTGGATGGAGATGTCTCTCACCATATAAACCTAAAACACAAACATGAGTTATGTCACAATCGTAAAACTATCACCTTCCCTCCAAGTCTTCTAACAAGATACTGGAACAAGTGTCCCAGCATCAGCTTTTAATCTAATTCTTTACCACTGTGCATTCCATCTACTCCTATGTGAAGAATATCACAGAACTTAAGGCTCCAAGGTCCAAACAGACTGAGATGTGGATATATAGTTTCACTGTTTCAAGATTAAAAAGTGTTGGGAACATAATCTGTTAACATCCATTGGAAGAGTGCTGATTAAATGGGAAGGAAAAACACTCCGCAACAGAGTTGACCAMGAAATCTGAAAATCCAAGTCTCTGGTATTCTCCATGGATAACACATAGGATAAAGCTCTTCATTAAAAATATTCCATGTTTGACCACAGAATGGACACCAATATGTTACCATGGATGTTTGCCTGAGAATCCACTGAGAACCACAGGCACCTGACACTGAGATTAAATTCAGAAAATAAAGAAAATGAATTTTGATTATTTGGGCAGAGTACACTGCCACACATCTGCAAGCTGCCTTCAGTTACTGGCAGCAGAAGCTCTTTATGTTGTATCACCTTAGGGCTCTTTGTTTCAGTACCTGTAAGTTCTTAAAACTGTGGGTTTCAGTAATGGTATATAAAGAAATTAAYTTTTAACAGCTTCTTGTTTTAGATTAAATACTTCACTAATAAAATGAAAGTGTGGACAGAAAGGATTTTTTTTAAAAATAAACTAGTTTTCAACATTACTGGCAGTTTATACTTCACTTAAAACTTCTGAAATGATCCCTCCCCARTGGTAGGAATGTAGGTCACTGTACTTACACATCACTCATCCCACTCTGCAAGTCCCATTTCTATCAGCTTCTGATGAACCAGATTTTTGTCATCTCCGTACAAAGAAATGGTGACCTCTGGTGAAACAGTCTGAAAGTTAACAGTTTTGTCAGTCACAGTTTTAAATCTCAAGCTACCAGTACTGAAAGTTATTTTAGTGGCTATACTCACTGTCTAAATGGAACTGTGAATATACAAGGAATATTTCTGTTTTTAAGTACAGGAAACTGGTTTTAAAATAACAGGAATGCTCAGAAACTTTGTGACTGCAGGATTAAGAACACCACCACATCACTTCCTCTTAGCATTCCCTCATGGTAAATGGTTTTCAATTTTAAATTATGAGGGTTCCCAGTAAAACAAATACTTAGAAATCAGAGCACTAGTAAGAATTCTAGGCTCAGCAAGAACTAGGAGGAAAAAAAGAAAAAGGCAGCAAATTTCTTACAAGCATGGAAGCAGAGAGACGTTTTCCTTCAACGCAGTCCACCATGGTCCACAATGCTTTCAGGCTCCATTCTGGAGAATAAGGAATTCTTTCCACATTTTTGTCACCTGAAGTAGGTTTAAATCCAGCCAACAGAACTCGCACTGCCTGAACAGGATACTTCAGCAGATGACAAGGTATGTGACGCAATCTGAAACAAAATGAGAAGCATTTGCCCACAGCAATCCACCTATCAGTAAGGACATCAGGATGGCCGAATGGTTCAYGCAGTACATTTATGGTGTGGGAACTGGAATCAGAGTCCTTGCTCTACGGGAACATGCCAGCATCAGACCCAACAATTCCTCAGGCAGGGCTAGRCCCTCTGAAGGACTTAGCACAGGAACTATCAAAAAGCAGCCCAGCGTCAGAGACCCCGCCTCACTATGGTGCTTGGGGAGGAGTCTCAAGTGCCTAACACAGATGGGAGCACAGGAATCCAAGTGCAAATCATCACAATGCAGCTCCACAAACCTTTGTGGTCCAGGGTGCTTCATGCCTGAACGTGCTCTAGACACACTACCGGAAATAGGTACCTATATTATCATCTCCCCATTCTTCTTTCTATCCCAGAAGCAAGGGAATGGGGAAGCACAGCAGGAAATGCAACCCTGAAATAAAAGACAGTGTCTCCCAAGATCCTAAGAGTCTGTGAAGCAGAAGTCTGTTCAAATCCCCATTTTTGCGTCATCCTCAGCAAGAATGTGCAGATTCCCCAAGAAGCTTGAGCGCGAGTCATTGTGATTAAGCAGTACACACACATGTGTATATATATACACACATGTACTATATATATAGGTACTATATATGTAGTATAGTACTATGTACTATCCATATTTTTATATAAATATATGTATGAGAAATTCAGAGAAGCTTAGGGGACCCTAAAAGCCTGGGGTGTTTGAGACAGTCAACTGACATCTGTGTCAGGACAGGAGCAGTTCTTASAGCAACTCAGCAGCACACAAAACAGGGTGAACTTCCATTCTCCACACAGGCAGAGCAGGGTGTGTCCCACTCAGACACTCCCTTATCCCTCAGTTTATTCCTCAGCTATCTTCTGTGCAGACTGCAGTCACACAGGATTGGGATTTGTTTTTTTCCAGGTATAAACACTACATTTAGTACACCTGGAGGGCTCAGTCCTTGCAGAAGCAGATTRTATACCTGAGCCTACTCACAGGTTAAATAACTGCAGATAAAGAAGAAATCTGATATAATAATAGTGGGCTTCTCAGAACAACCTGAAACAAAGAAGCAGGTGCACACCCCCATACCCTGCAGCCAAATTATTTAACCAGCCAACCTACTTTCTCTCTAACTGAAATCCAATGGTAAATTATAATAAGCAATATATATGTAGTTATAAATAATAAATAAATGTATGGTTTTTGCATTTATTGTAAGTACATATTTTATGATCCAAGTGTATACATACAGACAAATTTTACATGCATTTTTTTCTTATTTATTTACCTGCTTGTTGGGGCAACTAAGTAAGTACCATAGTCAACAAACTGAACCAGAATCTGAACAGGGACAAGCTGTGTAATGGAGAGGAGCTTTGCTCTATACCATAAACCATCCACATATTCTGCAAGGCAAGGCAGTTCTGTAAAAAGAAAAAAAAAAGAACACCATGCAACACCCTAACACCCCAGAATACTCAGTGCAGTACAAACTGGACTTGAAAATCCACTTTACTTTGTGACCAAGATTAAGTTTCCTCTTCCTCATCAAATTCACACTACGATTTTGTTGTATGCATCCTCCAATTCTCTCTGAACTCCAGTTCAATCACTAGTATGCAATTTAAGTCAAGTTTCTCTACCTCACATGAGAATGATGAGAAATAACAGCAAACTCCTTGGTAAAAAGACAGTGATCCCAACAGTTTAAAGTTTAAACTTTTCAACTTGGACTCATTTGAACAATCCAGTTTGTCAACAAATTAATCTGCAAAACAACAGACCCAAGTCTGGAGGACATGAGGCRGATGCTGCCTCGAACCTCACCCAGAATTTTACAGGTTGGTAGAATCAAGTAAGAGCAATAACTGTTTTCCTCACGAAGTTTTAGATATGCACACTTTGTGTTATTTTAGGCCCAAAAGCTGTGGACATTAAAGTGATGCTCTTTAGGGCTCACACAACTTCTAAACCTTTATAGCATGTTTTTCTGTACAAAACTTTTGTCTTTTGAATATTTAATAAGATTTTCGCAGTTACAGCTTCAGTGACAGGCGCCTTGAGGGAAAAGTTTTATTACTGCCAAATGCAATCTAAACTCAGTTCACAACTTTAACAGCCACCAGGAGTCTCAGTTCTGTCCATCATTTTCCACTGGAGCAGAATGACACAAAAGCCTCAATTTAGTGAGGAGGAAATATATTATAGTATATCATAWAATCATAGTATGATGTCACTCCTTACTCTCCAAAGTTTTATTTAAAGATACATATAAATATTAGTATTCTTCAAAAAGAAATTCAGGTTTTTGGTATACCCACATGAAACAACAAGGACAATAAAGACATTAATGTACCTTTTTTGAAGTTTGTTAGATGAGGAAAAGACTTCACAATTTTATTGCACCACTTCAGGGCTTTATTAAGGCTCTCTGAGCCATGGCTGGCAGCTCTCTCTGTGTCAGACTGCTTTCTAAGGTTCTCAGAAGAATCAAGACAAATATAAACCTATTTAAAGAAAAGGTTCTCATGTTACAACTCTTCCAGATAACTTAGAAACTAGGAATTTCAACTGTGATCAACCATTATTAAAAGATTACTTGGTCCCATCCTGGAAAGGTTCAGCACTTTCTTGCTCCCCTTTCTTCACTATTTTATCATTCAACATTCAAAGTCCACATAGGAATCTTTTATTTGATCAATGTACATTACATTCTGCCTTTTGCCTGGGAGATTACCAAAACTCCAAGAAGTTGTGTGGGTTTACACAGAATTTGCTATTTTTCTGCCAGATTAATATCCAGTGACTTATTTTCTTATTTAAAAAGCTAAGTACCAGACTGCAGTATTGTAATTCTTTAAATTTATTTTTCTAGAGAAATGATTAGTATTTTGCTGCCCCCATCCATGAGGGTATTTCAATTAGGAGTTCATTCAGAGGGCTGCCCTGCATAGCCATCTGCATCAATAACTCAGTACCATTCTGCAACCTCTAATGCTCTAAGATTGTCAGCTGTGACTGCCTTTTCACCAGCTCGATGGGACTGCAACATATGTGGTGTTTACAGGTCATACCTCCTTAGGGGACACCAAGTGGGTAACTGTGACAGGAAAGGTTTCTCCTGGAAAAGGCAGTGGTTGCAACACGTACGAAGGCGAAAGGTCTCCTTCAAATAGCCCCTAGATCAAGAGAGACTTCAGCTGAGCATCACATTTAATCACAMACCAGAAAGTAAGTTTGGTATGACTTCTGGTTCAGAGGACTTACCTAACATACATAATAATAATAAACTGTGTGTCCTTGATAAAAAAAACATGTTGCAAGTACAGATACAGATTTTCTCCAGTGTAGCACGGCATTCTCTACCACATCTTGTTTAGAACCAGGTACTTTACAGTTTGAATTCTACATGTCATTACTGCATTTGGTTCACAACAAAATAAACCCCGGTGCATTAAATTATACTTTTATAAGGATAAATAGCACACAGGTCAGCTGGATCATGGGTCATGAAGAGAGCTCCTATGATCTCTTGTACTTAAATATGATGCATAACTGTGCTAGGTTAACCAAAAAAAGGATGTATTCTATCACCACCCACATATTTCCTCGATAAACTGGGTTGTTTGCTCCCAGAGACTCCCTGTGCTCATGTGAGGTAGGGTGGTACTCCTTATCTCAACTGAGATAACCATTACTGTGGACAGCAAGCACCACCCATCCTGAGTAGATTATCTTGGTTAATGGCCCATTACCGAACTGATAAGCCTGGACAATAGAACCTTGGAACCATCCTGAGTGCATTATCTCGGTTAATGGCCCATTACCGAACCAGATAAAACACCAACCAACAGAATGTCAGAAACCATTTGCTCCCTGAAGACTCAGCTCATGTGAGCCAACCAACAGAATGTCGGGAACACCCCCTTTCATAGTGGAAATCCTCGCCCCTGGGGGAGGTATCAGCCAAGAAACATGACATAAAAGTAGGCTTTGGGATGGGAGAGATCACTGGACTACCAGACCACTGGAAAACCCAGAGGACTCCGGACCACCACRACTGGACCCTTCACCACTGGGCTACTGCACTGGAAAACCAGACCACTGGAACCCAGAGGACCCCAGACCACCACCACTGGATACTCAGCGGACCAGGCGTTTCTTTAGGACTACTGCTTTCAACAGGTGCCCCGCGCCAGAGATGGAAGATGGCAGCGGCGAAGCGCAGCGTTCTCTCCTTGCTGGCGGTTTATGCCTCCAACTCAGACCTGGAGTTGGACAGTGAGGCCAACACGGCAGGAGTGATGGGGGAGCGCCCACAGGAGAGAAAGGAGGGCTGGTCTCAGCTGGGTACGGAGAAGACGACTTTACCCGCCTGGATGGGGACAAGGAAGGGTACGAAGAGGGGGATGAGAACAGCAGTCAGAAGATGATGATTCAGAGACTGAAAAACCTGAGGCTGGTGACCTAAAGGAATTCTCAGGAGTGGAGAAGAGAGATCCTTAGGAGCTGGTTGCTTCTTTTTCAGAGAGAGTGCAGAACCTGTCTCCAGATGAGATTAAAATCCCTCCTGAGCCTCCTGGCAGATGTTCTAACCAGTTTCAGGATGAAATTCAAAAGCTCTGTGAGAGGAAAATGAAAGAGGGCATGGATATGAACTACATCATCCAGAGGAAAAAGGAATTTCGCAACCCCAGCCTCTATGAAAAGCTGATCCAGTTTTGTTCCATTGATGAACTTGGTACAAATTATCCAAAGGACACGTTTGATCTTCATGGCTGGTCAGAGGATTCATATTACAAGGCACTACATAAAGCCTGGAAGACTGAGATGGACAAACTGGAGAAGGCCAAGAAGGAACGAACAAAGATTGAATTTGTGACTGGCACTAAAAAGGGTACAAGTGCTGCTTCTACAATCACCACAACATCCAGCACCACTGTGGGAGATGTCCAGAAGAGGAAAAGCAAGTGGGACTCTGCCATCCCTGTAACGATGATAGCTCAGCCCACCATCCTCACCACTACTGCAACTACTGCCAGGCTGTACTGTGGCTCTGCCAGTCTAAGCCCATGTTCTTCCGTATCACCGCATTTATTACAGCCTTTCTATTAAAACTGTAAAATTCTTACCTAAATCTCTCGAGGTATTTTGTGTGGGGTTAATTTCCCCTGCTGGTTTCACATTCAAACTAGCACAATAACAAAATGTATGATGTCTCTAAAATACGTGTTTTACACATTTACTTGATAAACACTTTTCATTATGCCCTGAGCAAAGAGAAAGTAAAAGCAACATATATTACTGGAAAATGAAACCATAAATTATRACCCTTTCTTCCCCCTGCAGGATCTGACAGAGGATGCAGTACAAAAAAAATTGTTATGTTCCTCAGAATTAACTGAGATAAATAATTTCTTCCATTCAAAGTATGTACTCCTACAAGTAAAGAAAAGATGTCTAACTGTCTCATAGATACATATAAACTGAATGCCACATTCCTGCAAAGCTATCAGGAGCATTTTGAGAAGCCACCTTACTACACCTGGACACRCACACCTGGGAATGAGACTCACTGGTATAAAGCTCACCATGCTTGGGGTTCTGGTGTATTCGCCAACATCCTACTGCCTACCAGGAATTTTTCTGGCTAATGACTAAGCTAGGATTGTCATATGGTAACAAAGACCAGCCCCTAAACCCATCAGTGCAGCTCAACAGAAGTGCATCTCAAAGACAGTGACATGCTGCAGCAACAGGTGTAGTGGGCTCTGCGTAAGCCTCTGTTAGCATAGTTACAAGGCTCACAGAATAATAGAATGGAGTCTTTATCAGCTGACTTAGCCCARATCATAGATTTGAAGCAGCAAAATAGAAGTTAGAAACCTACAGAATAAAATAATGTATAATGGCTATACCTTATGTAAAAATAGTACACTTTAGCTGGCTTGTGAGGATGGCTGCTTTAGTCTCTACAGCTAAACCCAGAGCTGATTATGTTTGAACATTCTCAGAGCTGTAGGCTTCCTACTTCTGCTGTTCCTGAGGTTCTGGTCCTGGAAGCAGCCCAAGTTCTGGATGCCTTGCATCTTTTCTGGTCTACAACTGAACAGTTCTGATATCTGTTTTCTTACAAATTGTTCTGAGTCCCTTATTCCTGGAATGGATCTGCTTAATGCTACTACTCCTTGAGGAAAGCATTCCAGGCATTCTGAATAATTCTTGCTTGCAACCTTCTTAGACAGCTTTATTTCTGTTTTTCAAATTTAATTTTTGTGTTAAAAGTACAATCTCATTTCAAGATTCATACTTTGCTGCAAGCTGTATGTAATGTGCTGCCTTTATGAAAAGGCTACAAGAGACTCATTTACAATTAGGTTTTCCATGGTTACTCAGTTCTAATATACACTGAGAGATTTTTCTAACTGCATCACAAGCCCACTGACATTCAATTCGAGCCTTATACCAGCAGTGACAGCAGCATACTCTCTACTGGCAAATTATTTTTTGAAGCAAAGACGTATGTTGGAAAGAAAAGTACATTAGCAGGCTTAAACAGAATTAAGAGAAAAATGCAGTAACAAAGTCTTAGCAATTTAAATAAACCCAGTCCTCAGATTTCAAGGAACAAAAAAAGTAAATAAAACCCAGAGAAATTACTTATGTACTACTTTTTTTTTTTTTTAAGACAATGAAGTTAGGGGAAAACTTCCAATCCTCCCCTAAAGAACAGCAGATATCTATCCCAGATTTTTGGAATAAAGAACCTAGATAATTCCCTTAGAAATCACTGGGTTTATGTTGAAATACTTAATTTACTCCATCCTTGGATATATTTCTATGAATAACTAATCCCTTCAAGTGATAAAAATATTACCCTATTCCTATCCTTTTAGGTTTTAGAGGAACATGAAAACTAACTGGACATTAAACAGAAATGCAAAAATCTCTTTTCATTACAGAGCCTGTGAACAAAGTCTTGGCAATTCGCTATTCCATACAGTCTTATCAACTCATTGTAGCTCCCAGTGATATGCTGCAGAGCTGTGTACTCAGTCCTACTGCTGCTTGCATCACAGAACTGTACAGAAATGTAAACGAGTAACAAATCCTCAGATGTCACAACAAGCAACTAAGTAATCTTTTCAATGTCAGAATAGCAACAGCAGAAGGGATGCACGTACACACACACAGGTCTCACCAGCTTTTGTGTGTCCTGGCCATCTTCAGCAACACAGTACTTCTGGTATGCCATGAAGGATGAAAGCGACATCCCACCAAAATACAGGCTGATGGATAACTTGCCCCATGGATTATCTGGCAATTCCTGTTCACGCAAGAAAAAACAGGATTGCAATAGTAATACTGGGACTGAAAGAGCAATCAAGAAATTCAAACTTGTCATGTCAATATGCACCACCCTCATTCATCAAAGATACAAAACCAGGATGGCTGTTAACATCAGTTAGGACACAAATGGGAATCTCTCTCTCTGGAATGGCAGCACCAATTCCTCATTCTAACACCAAAATACCATCCCATGTTTGCTCACTCAACCCCATCTCTTTCACAATATTATCATTAAACTGTCTGAAATAGCTTGATGTGTTTCCCTATAATTTTAATATATAAATTTAAGCACATCCATACTTAATTATGTCAAAATTTTATCACTTAAAATAGAATTTAGAAGAATTTATGCTGTTGATAGGTTACTCGTCAGAATGACAACTCAATGTGAAYAGGATGAAAAAACAGCATTAACTATAAGCAACACATTTAAGGCCTGAAAACTATAACAAAGGTAAAGTCACAAGAGAAGTACGTTTAGTTGTGGCTTTGTCGTGTGTAGGAAATACATTTATTGCTATACTCCTTCATAATCATTCTTAATGCCAGTTAAAAGGAAAGACAACAAAATGTAAGCTTCATTCCATATCTATGAATAAATTAAGCTACCTTAACATGAATTTCAACCTCTTCATTTTTAAGTAGTTCTTGAAGGTAATCTACTGCATCCTGCTGCCAAAAATTTCCAATCTATTTGGAGAAAAGCAAGAAACCCACACATTAGGATGCTGACAAGTACTATTCCTCCTATCCTTAGGGCAGACAGAAATACTCAACTATCATTAAAAAAAAATCTTACTTGAAAACACACACTGTTAGTTTGTCTACAACCATTTAAACATTRTCTGCTATTTGGTGCATTAAAACTTACATGACAACGCAAGCACTATTTTCAGACCCTGAAATGGCTTAGAAAGATGCTGCTTGCCAAATGTATCCTGTACTATGTACATAATAATGTACACGTACAAAAATATCTGAAGCATAATCCAAAGAATTACAGAATCTAAGATAACACACAACAAAACACGGAATACCTTAAATACTTTTCTCAGCAGTATCTGTTTGCTTTCCAACCCGCAGGCTTCCAAGCCAGTCTTTCATAGAATCACAGAATGGTTTGGGTTGGAAGGGACCTTAAAAGATCGAGTTCCAACTCACCTACTCTGGGCAGGGACACCCTTCCACTAGACCAGGTTGCTTCAAATCCTCTCCAACCCGGCCCTGAACACTTTAGGGATGGGACATACACAACTTCCCTGGGCAACCTGTTCCCATGTCTCACCACCCTTGTAGTGAAGATTTTCTTCCTAGTGTCAAATCTAAACCTGCCCTCTGTCAGTTTGGAGATATTCACCCTTGGCCTTGTAATACAGTCCATGGCCTTGTAATGAGTCCCTTCTCAGCTGTCTTGTAGCCCCCTTTAGGTATTGGAAAGTGCTGCAAAATCTCCCTGGAGCCTTCTCTTCTCCAGGATGAGCAGCCCCAGCTCTCTCAGCCTGTCTTCACAGGAGAGGTGCTCCAGCCCTCTGATCATCTTTATTGCCCTCCTCTGGACTTGCTCCCACAGGTGCTCTCCTGCTGACCTCTGATCCCTCTCCAGGTTTGTCAAGCCTATGACAAAAGATGCTCTTCCTCTTCTCTGACAGATGGGCCCCACAGGACTCCAGCAGAGCAGGTTCCTCAAAGCAAAATTGCCCAAATAGCCAAACGAGTGTTGTGGCACCAGTCCTGTAATCATTTGTTAACTCACCCGACTGGACTGGCCCTTTCAAACCCCTTTTCTTTGACAGGCACAACTGATGAAAAACTACCAGCAGTCCACAGACCCTTACCAACACTCCTGGGATCTGCAACCCTTCCAGATACAGCCAGGAGCAGTCTAGGAGCATCACTGGTGCCAACATGAGACAACAGGAGCAGATAATAACAAGTGGACTGTACGAGGCTTGGCAGTCTCCCAGTGACATCCCTGACACAAGCTGCCAGTAAGCACCACACCTCTCTARGGAGAGTGTCAAGTCAGCACATGGGTTCCTCTGAACACTCACTACTATAATCTGCTGCCTTTTCTTATTTGCACTCAGGGCTACACAGGGAGCAGATGGTGCTGCCTTCCCTCAGCCTTTCTCCTGATGTGATGGGTCTGTCCTTGTCATCCTGCAGTGACAAAGCAGTTCTGAAAGTGCACCTCAAACTTTGGGGGAAATCTCTTCTTCTTGCAGGTCCTTGCCATTGCAAGCTTCCAGTGTTCTGCATTATTGCCCACCCCCYCGCCTTCTGCATGTGCCACCAGGAGAGTTTCGGGCTGTTTAGCTGCAGGCCCACTGAAGGCTGCACTTGGAATCAGCTACCCAACTCATTCTCAGTCTCCCTGGTGTTACACAGCCCTCTCACCACCTGCTGCAGGAGGTTCCCTACCTGGGCACACCTTTTGCTGGCAGGTCTGCTGCCTTTCTCCCGCTACAGGAGAAAGGTCCAGGCACCATCTGCAGCCTGAGGTCTGTACCAGCAGGACAGGTATTGCAGACAACCCCCCACCCCACCACCCCTGCTGCAGCTGCAGCCTTTCTTCATCCATCAGTTTAACTGTTTCCAGCAATAAAAGTAAGTTGGTAATTCCAGTAATTTCCTTCTACTAGGTGGTGCACTCAAAGTAAGCAAAGTATGATGGTATGTGAAGATGCTRTTCACGTCCCAATTACTTACTAACGAAAACCCCTACACAATTCACTTGTATTAGTTTAGATTGTTTCCTACACAATCTAAGCTAAGTTCAGAATGTTAGAAACACTTCTGCAGGACGAAGATTTCAAATTTTCTGGCCATTCCACGTTAAGAAATGCAGGCCTAACTTTTTGCTGCTGCTATTGCAAAACAAATTACCATTTCAGACCATCACCCTGCCAACCCTGCAGTGTCCTGTCTCACAAAGGTTTAACTCCACCGACAGCTGCTTTTGAAGCATGACCTCTTCATAAAGCAAATCTGTTAGCTCCTGATAAGGATGTACTGAAACGATCCTTACCARCTCTTCTCTGAATCCTTGCAGGCAAGAAAAGATACCAGCAACTACTCTCAACCTTTCTGTGACTAAGCAGTGGATTGATTTGAGTGACTACCTACAAACACACCAATTTGACATTACTCACCGGCAGTGTCTTGTAGAGCTCACATGGTATGCAAAATGGAGGAACGCCAGTGTAAAATGTAGTTGGATACAGATGACACTGAGGAATGCTCTCTATGTAACCACGATCTATGTACTGCACCTATAGGAAATGCAAAGCTTTCCTGAAATAATTCCCGGGTTTTATGTTAAGTTTAGTAAGATGAATGCATTCATTTACAGCATTTACTTTTTTGGAGGAAAAACATAATGGTTTGATGGTTAAGTAGGTGACATGACAAAGCTAATGTTTGTGCAATGCTAAACCTAATTGTTTTCAAAGCATTCTGCATATGGTAAGAATGTAAAAGAAAAAACCTAAAAGAGATTATACTTACAGGTGATCAATGGTAGGTTTATACCAAAGGAAGTTTATCATTACTAGAAAAACTACAGGAAAAATTGTGTCAACTGAAATAAGTAGACAGATTTGATCTTTAAAATAAATTTTAAAATGAGGACAGTAATTACACTTTTAAGCAAAATAAGCATCTGCACAGTCAGGTTAGCTGAACAAAAAATGTGGAATCCTAAACTTATGTTAGAGGATTGGATTATTTGCCTTTTTTTAACATACATATGTACATATATATACACCACAACCACCCCCCCCCATCAAACTTACCTGGAGAGTACTACCACTGACTTCTACAATTTTGCCTCGATACCACATAGTATCTGATCCTCTTACAACACAAGCTTCTCCYTTTTTCCAGCAGTAGGGTATCAGAAGACCAAGGCCTTTGAAGGTATTTTGTATTTCAGTCATCAATTTGTTTAATGCGGGTTCTTGGGGGAGGGAAAAAAATAATAATAAAAAAAAATTGAAATAGTCAATAACATTTGTGCAAAATATTTCCACCCAGCAGATTCAGATGAAGACATTTATAAACACAAAACACACGTGCTGCTCCAAAAAATAATTTTCCAACACTGATACAATACTTATATTCAACATCTAGTATATGCCATAAAGTTACTACTTCATGTAGCTACAGAAAGTAAACTGCATTTCCACTCCTGAAGCCATTAGTAATTCTGAATTCTAATCTCAGAAGAACTTACAGAAGGGTCTATAAATTTTGTAAAGGACACCTTGGCAGTACTAATATAAGAGCCGTACAAAGCAAAGCATGAACAAGACAACAGACTCCTAGATCACTGTTTCAGTGGCAGAATCCTATTAAACAACACAGAACAGGTGTCCAGAAGAACCTCTTCTGCTATGGGTACAGTCTACAGTAGTAACTCCAGGAAGAATACTGTCTTGTGCAAGTGGGGTTACTGTACCTTCCATTTCAGTTAAATGTACTTATGAAGCAAAAAAGATTAAAAAAAAAATGTTCTCATATGCAAACATTTCTCTAAGGCACGATATATTATCATGGAACTGAAGATTGACACTGCATCTGTCAGATGAAAATGAACCTCTTTCAAACAGTACAAGAGAAAACATTATGATATATAGAATGCATCAAAATACAAATAAAGAGCCCAAGGAAACTGGGTACTGACCTTAAACTAAACGAAAAAAATACAGTAATATTTGAGAACCAGGCTAACTTCCAAGAATCATTACAACTATCTTTGTCACTTTAAAATAAATTACTTCATTTACTTTATCAGTAAAATGYAGCACAATCTCAACATTATAAAATAAAGCACTTGCTGCTTTACCCAATACTGCCTAGAGAAGAAAGGCAAATAACCTGCCCACCCAAGCACTTCAGGTTTTTGGATTTCTTGGGAGGCTGGAAGGACAGTAAAAGCTGATTTACAGACAGAGTGACGATCCCTTGTCCCCCATACAAAGGGGGCATCACCCCCCAAAAGGAATCTTCCAGAATTGTGTTCTGATACAGAACATGTATACTAGAACACCTATCTGGTATATTCTGATAGCCCAAAAAACTCAGATTCATAGACATTTTCTTCTATCTAAACTTACCAAATGATTTCGGTATTATATAAATAGTTCCATCACCTCCAATGCAACTCACTACTGCCTGGAAAATTTTTCCTTGAGGAACAATGGGAGACTTATATATTTCATTCATTCCTGAATGAGACAGTGAATCATGCGTTTGGAGTGATTTTTGTTCACTCTCCAAAATAGCAACGTTTTCGTCTGGAACAGCTCTGTTTCTTGCACTTGCAATTTTGGAATTACAACCATCCAGTTGTGTGTTCACCTGTTCAAAATGTACTTCAGGATGCTCCTTGGAGACTAAGCAAGCTTTACCAGTTCTAGAAGATTCAATTGAATATCAATATATTAACTGACAAAGAACTTGAACAGTGCAAAACAATAAAATAGAAGTAAAAAACCTGAACACACAGAAGTGGCAAATGCTTGTTAAAACACTGTCTAACATCTCATCTACCAACTTAAGAGAACTGAAACGTGCAATGGATACAATTAACGTTATACTCAAAAAGATTTAGTGAAGATGGAGTTCTGTTGCTACCTATGTTGTAGAGGACAATCCAAATTTTTTATTTACTTACTAGTTTGCCCATATATGAATATGAGAGTCTGAAAGAATATTAAAAAAAGTATCCAAACCTTCTGTTTCTAAGAGCCAAACCCTGTTCAATAAGGTATTCAGAAGTATCAGTCATTTTTCCTGTTTCATCTTTGCAGAGTATTTTCACAGGCAATGCACAAGCCACATCACTTTCCTGGAAAAAATGAGAGAGCTGGACAATATATTACAAGATGCATTTCCTCTAAACTACAGGCATATTTTTCAATTTATTGGTACTGACTGTAAATCAGACATCCTTGAAAAACTGAGGCCCACATCAGAAGACACAAAAATTTACTTAATCCTTGTGACAGTTCCCATCATTTTACCAACTATTCTACACATGACATCAAAAAAAAGATGCAGAATAAAAACTCGCCTTTTCCCTTAGCTGTTTTATTAGAATAAACTGCCAAACACTTGTTTTCCAGCATGAGCTTCAAACACACTCATAGATAACTTCACTCATCACTGCTTTTTTTTCTATACGCACTGCAAAATGTCCCTGGCATCTGCCAACAGACACTGAACAAATCAAACCCTTCTAATAATCCCGTTTTGGCTCTTTGTTTTAACTGTGGGAGAAATCAATTACTAATGGTGTTCATACAGCACTAGATTAATTATTTCAGTCTCTGAGGCTTGAAAATATAGTGGCTGGTGAAAACATTCCCATCAAGAACTTGAGCATCTTGCTTATCTGTCCCTAAGGGCTGTCAGCATCTGGTGATCCCAAAGATACAGCTACTATTCTTCAGTAACAAAATATATTAAAGACTAGTTCCTTCCACACTGCGTAGCCAAATTGCTCTAATGCTCCAGTGAATAACAAAAATGCACAAAGAAGAAAAAGCACCTTTTTCCCTACAGCAAACAGTTATCCAAGCAAGTTGTACTCAAGACTTTTTAAAAGGTAAAATATTCAGAAAAAACCCCAAAGTAACAGACAGCCTGACAGAAATTTTATAAGTACCACTGGTTTTGATTACAAACCTGTACGACTATTTTCACTTGTGCTCCAGTTAGGTAATAGGATAAGCATTCACACACTGTTGCTGTCCACTGTGTGCTTCCACCTGTGGGTCTAACAGAGAACAAACGATGATCTCTAGTACAAGAAAAGTTGGTTTCTCCTGAGTGTAACCACCAACCCCCTCCATCTGCCGAGAATTTGTTTTTTCTTTTTTTTTTTAAACTGCCTAAACTGTTATGGAAAAAAAGACAAATCTCTATTACAGTCAACAGTAAAACAAAATCATGATTCATTTCTGGATCTCTACTACAGGAAAAATTAAAACCTCAAAACCTCAAAATGAGGACGATCATGAATTCCAGAAGTATAACACCGGCCGTAAGAGTCTAGAAAAGAGACCTTCTGTACAGTTTCATGAGATATCAGTCATCTCAAATTCTGAGCCAAGGAAAAAAAAAGAACTCAGTGCAATAAATCTGTTCATTCTTTTATAACTCATCCTATAAATATTATTTATTTCTATAACACAGTACCTGCTTTACTAGTATGTAGTATAACCCCTAAAAAAACCTCCAAACCTTTATAAAGTAAGTCACAGCCACTGCCCCACTTCTTTATTCAAACAGCAAACCACATCCAAATCTTAGATAATCAGTGCTAACACAGGAAAATAAAAAAGTTATTTCATTATTAGTTTCTAATGCTGCTGCTACTCAGTATAAGGGAAAGGATACCTTATTTCTGTCAATGAACATTCTATTGCTAATGTCTTAATTATCTTCACATTTTCCTCAAGTTTTCTTAGACAGGTGACCTCCACCGTTTTTTCAGCTCCAGAATCATAAAGTATTACCTGTTACAGGCAAGAAACACAATGAAACAGAAAAAAACAACCCTCTCTCCTGGTGTTATCTGTAAGAAATGATAATCCAAAACATCCCTGAAGAGGTTAAAAAAATTTCAAACATTACCAGAATTCAACACATGCCTTTTGCAGCGAAGTATTTCATCACACAACACAAGCAACTACCACAGCCTAGCAAGGGGACAAACCACACTAATGTCCTCAGAGGGGGTGAAATGACTTTACTGACTTTTTGGTAAACCAAGAAGTGCTGATACAGCTCCCCTCCACCCCTTGCTTTTTATTCTGATGAGGTTAAATAGTTGTTTGAAGGATCTTAAGCTCAGAAGGCAGATGATGCAAATCTGAAGTCTACAAAGTCCCACTTCTGCTTCCTACTAAAAAGACCCATGGACATAATTTGATGATGGTGGAGAGAACCAATTGTAATCCAGTCCTGGATTATGTGTATGATTAAAAAGCCATTCTTTCTTTCCGGACAAGTAAGCATCCAGTCACAAAATGCTTTTTCTGATGCTCATTGTTTTCAAATTGGTGCAACAAAACCCATGTTTCATGCAGCGCTTTGTGAGAGGTTACTGTGGAAAATAKTGTACCGACACGGCACAGTGCAACACCATCAGTTCAGGGTTCATGCAACAGCATGACTACCTGTGTTCCTGTGGTGGTGCACTTGGTGCAACTGGCTCCATCTTTTAACAAGGATCATTAAGTCTGAATTACTGTGACCCTCAGTTTCACACACCTTCTGGAATCTAAATTGAATCGTTAAGACTATAGCTGGGAATCTCTGCCACGTTCCAGAGTGTGCTGTAAATAAAGTCAACCTCATGAGCCTTCTTGAACTACCACATTCCCTGCTAAAGGCATCTGAGCTTTGGCAAGACAGTCAACTAACTGGCAGCAAAAAAATGACAAACTCAACAAAAGCAAAAGACCATGTGAGAAAACACTAACACAGAAGTAAGAAACAAAGACTTGACCTTATTCTAATTAGAGTGCTTACAAGTTTAGATATAAAAGTATGAACCCTGTTATGACAGGAGGTTTACCTCTGCACTTGTTTCAGAGACAATCCTGCTTATCTGACCTCTTTGCCATTGTCCCACATCATGCACATAAACAGCACAGTGCATATTAGTTTCCCACCTCACAGATTGTGGCTGGGATTCTTTGTAGATGGAAGCCATCTTCTCCTGTAAACTAACATTCAAAAAACATTTTTCTAGTGGTAAAATGTTATGCAGGAAATAAAGGTCTTATTCAGTCAATCACTGTTTAACTAGCATACAGTACAGTTTTACTAATTTTTAAGAGATGCACAATATTGCAGTTTTTCTTCATGACATGTTAGAAATACATGAAACAGGAGTTACAAAGCACATGAAACCTGATTAAAATTCTGTAAACCTATCATGTTTTCTTGAAGACTGGAATTAATCTGAGCAATCCTGAGTGCTTCATATAGGACTATTTGAAAGTTTCAATGTTTTCTCTTGACAACTTGAAARTGTAATACTCATCTTGTGTCATGACTAAGTAAATGGAACTCTAGGTAGTTACAGCCAAGAAGATGACAAGACAAAAAAACAAGCAACTTGCACTAAACCATGACATTTTCTTTTAACTGTCTTGAAAGAGTAAGCATGACTACCTAAATGTTACCTAAATATTTACCAAAGCGAGGCTGATACACTATGTCGAGAGATTGTCTTCAAACTTCCTAACAGTGTACTGGAAACATGCTGAAAAAAATAACTGCTACTACTACTAATAACAAGTTCTATGACTTAGGATACTGGTATTATTTAATCAGATTTCTAATGAAGGCATGTGAAAGAGAAAGAGCAAAAAGATTTAATCTTTTTGGACAGTGCTGCATTCATCAGGCCTCAATACTTCCCGCAATAAAACTGCTTTGAAATTGGAGTGAGATCATGTACGTAATATGAAATCAGAAATATTCTGCTCCTATACTTTCCTCAACAAAGGAAAGCAAGTCAGCAGCCTTCAAAAAGTACACAGTGTCAAATACAACTCTAATCAGAGTTTGTTCTAACTACAGTTCATGACTTTGTAATAAGAACATCTTAACTGAAGAAAAGTTATTTGAATTTTAGTACCTTTTTAGCATACTTTCTGATGACAGCAATTGTACAAAAATTTTACTAGGAGACACAACATGACTAATTCTCCCATGCAGCTCTTTGTTACAAAGTGATCTGAAGTTTCCTTCATCCACAGGTTCCATGTCTATAGGATTTAAAACTTCTGAGGTCTTAGAAATTTCTTCTAGAGGCTCATCCCATATTTCATTGTGCCTTACTTCAGTTCTTTCAGCGTATCTGTAAAGAGCACAAAATAATTAGAATGGGAAGTTTCAACAGATTTTAAAAAAAGTGAAAAAAAGCTCAATAATCCCACTTCAACAAGACAGAAATTATTCAACACGAAAGAAAGTAACTTAGACAAAAACATTTATAAATGCTACTTCTGAAACACTCACAATAGTAAAATTTTTGTTCACCTTCAGAAGGTATCCATGCACATTCTTCTGTCAGATGGAAGCACTACTGCAATACAGGTTTCAGTAGAAAGCTGAACCTCAATATTTGTGTCTGTCTTAAGACACCAAATTACTAATATCATGCTTCTGGAAAGCAATGCTGCCTCCGAGTAAAACCTGCAACATTTGACTTCTACAATGTTTAAGTATTTCTTTTAGAGGTAAAGAATACTAACATTAGCAGAACATTTACCTTTCTAGTGTTCCCTGAGGATACAAATACAATAAAACTGGTGCTAGTACCTTCCTAAGTAGAGTGTCAGATGAAGTTCAGTCATGACAATACCTTGATGAACACTTGTTTAAATTGTGTGAACTGGACAGAACAAAGAGTTGGGTGGTATGCATTTTAAGCCACAGCCCAGCTTAGTCCAAGTCTCTATGAATTGTGYCAGTTAGAGACGTAAAAGATTGCAGCCTGAAGAAACATCCTTTAACACAAAAGAACTGGTTTCTTGCAAACATTACTGAAGGATACAGCAAGCTTGACTCTAACTGCTGGCTGTTTCTGGGCCTYTAGGAAGAAACAATTTTTTGTTTTCAGAGATCTAACCACCTGTCTTCTCCTTCATGGGAAGAAAACCAAGTGCTCTGTCAGAGAGGAAATTCCTTAGTGTTTTKAAGTATTGACTCATTCACTACATAGGCTGCACAATTGTTTATGCAAACCTTCCTGATGCAGATATTGGGAAACTGCTGGGTTAAACACTTAACATGTAGAATCATGACAGAAATGCACAGGAATTTACTTATCTCGTGAACAACTAGCCTGAACTATGAAACGGACACAGACAATCTGCCACAGTGAGTTCTCCCAAGTGAAATTCAAGTTACATGTCTTACAACTTCCTGTCTAGTAACTCCAGTATGGCATTATAATTGCAGGTCCATAAGGAAAACGCTATCAATTTGGAATGGACTTCAGAATCCAAGGTTTCACTCCGGAAATCTGTAYGGACCACCTCCTACCCCAACACAAGAGTAAGGTTACAGATTGCCTGTCAGCAAGTCAGCTTTAATAGAGCACTGTGCTCTCCTGCTTTTACTATCTTCTAATAGTTTAGGGCTGACTTGGGTATCYCTCAACAGCACTAAACATAGAATATAATCATATCATAAATGTAATTCTAAATGACCTAAAGTAGGTTTAAATTGTTCAATCTTGCCTTTTTGCAGACATTCATCTTCACAAATGGGAAATTAATAAAAAAGTGTGACAAATGAGCTCTGAAGAGCTCACACACTGGAAAAGGCAAGCCAGAACCCCCCAAAATGTCCCTTTGCCTCTACTCCCCAACAGAAACACATTTCCAACTAAAAATCATGGTGCACTGGGTGTAATGTTGGTGGCKGGGGACAGAGGCTCAAGGGGTGATCCTTGACAGGAGAAGCCAGTGCTGCCCCCAGCAGCCACTGCTCTGCAAAACCTCCTCCAGGGGACATGGCTGAACCCCTCCTTCAGTGAAGCTGATGGCACCTCTGATTTAATGAAGGGCAGAAAACATCAGGGAGAGAGAAGAGGAAACAGAAGAGAACGTAGGGAACACCAAGATCATAAGAACAGAAGATATGTCRTAGGGCAAGTGGTCCACTCCTGAAGGGACAGAGGCCTGTGGAGTGTCCATGCTGAATGTATGGGAAAAAAAAAGACAGAAGGAGCAGCACAGATAAACTGCTGTGTCCTGAACCCACCTCCCTGCATTACTGATGGGACTGAGTGTAACCTAAGTGCTGGAGGGGAAGGAAAAGTGCTTGGAATAAATTTGATCCTGGGAAAGGGGGAGGGTAGTGATGCTTTAAATGTTYGTCTTCTGTACCAATGCCTGTATCAGTAATTAATTATTTATGCTAATTCRTAATAACTAAGTAAAATCAAGTCTGTCTTGCTTGTAACAGTACTTGGTAAGTAATTTCTCTGTCTTTGTTTTGACCCGTGAGTTTTCTTGCTCATGTTTCTTTTCTCCCCAGTCCAATGGGGAGCAAGCAGGCAACCGTAAAATCCACATTAGCCAAGTTACCAGCAACTTATGTTAAAAGTATTCTACCCTCTTGACTGAAGGCTGGAAGCAGACATCTAAGTACAGATGGAACACAAGAAAATACCTTAGTGACGTGAAAAAACAACTCAACCGTTCARGTTTAAACCAAGCTGCTTAACTTTGCAAAAGTCTTACCAAAAATTGTGACTGTGACAAGAAAAGTGTTACTAAGATTTAGTTACATTTCTGAGCTAAGAGAGAAAATCTACTAATATGCTTCCTCCTGAAGAAAGCAAATCCAGGAATCTGCTTTTGGAATGAAAGCTTGCCATTTAATCATCTTTTTATTTCCATTAGTATTCAAAAATTATTAATGGAAGAGTAACTATAGATTTGCAGGAATACAGCCCATGGACTATCTTTGTAAAAAGCCAGCAGATAAAGATATGACACTGGTGCATTTAATCAGTCTTGTCTCCCCCAGCACACTTCCCACCTCTGCTGTTGCTGTCAAAGCTGGTTATACAAGTGTTTTCTATTAATATAGCTTCCAAAGAAATTACTTAGGTGCAGGTTAAGCACACAAACTTCTTTTCATACTACAAGGGAATGGGAACCTAAACAGCAAACACTTTGGGAAGATTTGGCACTTAAGGACACTATAAGTAAGATGCAAAAATTTAATCTCCARTTTTTTCATCAACTACAACTTCAACACATTATCTTAGTCAAGATTTAATTTGAGAATTCAACTATGAAACTGCAGAGTTACACTCTAAATTACACCAGCTGATGAATGTGATTTGAAAATTAATTTATCACAAATGTGGTAAATTGCAGCCACTGGAGGTGACATACTAACAACAGTAATTTTGATACACAAATTCAGTATTTCCAAATGCTTTAAGTTATGCACAGTGTATTTACCCAGGTATGTAGGACGCGAGGTCTTCCTCAACTAGCTGGCAGTTAACACTAAATTTTCTCCCATTATCAGCAGAGGCATTGAAGAGTTCAATAGATAAGATGTTATTATCTAAAATTTCTGTGAATAATATAAACATAATTAGTGCCAATCCATGACAATATAAAGACTATTTCTGGTTTTGGAGAAAAGACAAATGGTACTAGAAGAGAGAATTCTGCAAAATTACATTTGATGTATAAAATAATTGATTCTGAAGATCAACARTATATACAGGCTTTGCTTTGCACATATCTATAAAATTAACTTTAAAATACACCACTAATCACAAAATGTTTTTGTACAAACCCCCCCAACTGCTACACATAATTCCATTTATTAGATAGGTTCCAAACCACAGTTCCACAGGGGCTGAAAAATGAAATACATACAAACAATATATGGTTTTGAGAAAAATCCTACTAAGGCATGTATGTGTTATCTGAAATTATGTGGCTTTTTTTGGCAACATTTTAGAGCAGCAGCAATCACACTCCCAACTACCAATAAAGCCAGGAAACACCAAGGGCAGCTAGTACTTTTGGAGACAAGCTCATCTGAATAATCAGAATACTTATATCATGTAATGCTGGTGTGGTCTGTAAGAGAAGACATAAACAAGAGTTTTTGTCAGGAGTTTTATCTGTTATGTCTCCTCCAATTAGAGGATAGAATTTAGATATTCTCACTCCAGGTAACCTCTAGCAGGTATGAACATAAGCATTTCAAATAAATACTGTTTTAAATATCAAAGTGCACGTTTCTACATTTGAGTCAGCTTAATAATATGTAAATGAAAATTAATACACTCTTGATAACTTACCAATAACTGAACACAACATAAGCTGATCTTTAGCCATTTYTTCAAATCTTTCCTTGGCTTCTTTGTTCCATTCATTTGCCCCTTTAAATGGCTCGATGCAAGCCAGCCTACACCTGATTGCCTGAAGAATAACTCAAAATTATGCAACCAACATCACACACAGATCAAGATGACCTCATTACAACCGAATCACAGGCTTTGCTTTGCACTCATGCAAGACGGTAAGACAGTGATCTTGGCTTCTGGTTCCACATTACCACTATCTGATTTAGTTTAAAATGATCCCTCCCTTCCCAGTAGCTGAGCAAGAACCTCAAATTCAGAGATGTTCTTGCTGAAATACAACGAGCTTCCTTCTCTTTCTCCCCCTTTATGGTAAGACAGAATTGGTGCAGAAATCAATAAAGATTACTGCACAGCAGTGATAAAGAAAGTCTAYCGGTGCCTACAACTGGTTAAAAAAATCCCTATCAATCGAAGTTTAGCATAATTATGAATGGTAACCAAAATTATCAAATGAATAGCTGAAAAAAAACTATTTTCCATTTATGTGCATTTTTTTATTTGACAGAAATACTTTTTTTCTTCACCAAACAGTTTTTCTCCTTGTCAAAAGGGGAAAACTCCAACCATACCTCAAGTTAGGAAAACACCAGAGTTTAAATGCTCTAAACCAAAGAAAAATATAATTAACTCCCCTCCATTAGATTATCATTAAAAAATGGAAGAATGCAAAAATTCATTTGTCTTACTACACAATATATATGTACCTCCACACTGCAGGGCAACATTATATCATTCAGTTGTAAATTAACTATTAAAAAAGTTACAAGTTTTCAATGTGCACCCAAAACATTAAGTGAAATATACCACAAACGTGGGCAAAAAGGAAGTTGCAACCCTCTCTTTCCTCTCTCATTCACTGAGACTCTATTAATTTTGAGTGTTTAATCCAGGCAAGCACTGATTTACCTTTTCTGGAAAGCTCAGAAACTCCTGTTTTATTCTGCGTATGTCTTTATTATGTAAGTTCGCAATGTTGCCATAGTCAACATATTTTACCAGGACTTCTTGACAACTTGTCAGCCCTTCAGGGAAAACAACCCAAGTTATTGTAACAAAAACTGAGTATCTGACACAGGTTATAGCACCAGAATTTAGGAGCAAAACCCGCACTGACGCTGTATCAGTATCATTTTTTTCAAGTTTTTATAACCCAATTAAAGACATATTCTTTAAAAGCCAGCTCTTTCAGGTTTCTGAAATGACAGCATTGGCATTTTGGTCCCCTAGCACGTAATCACTTTATGAGACACTGGCACATCAAATACATGCCAAATAAACATGTACGGACACAGACATGCTACACTGCCCACATACAGGCAACAAAGAGGTTAGCACAAGCACAACCACCCCCATCCCCTTTGGAATTACTATGGAGAATCATTAACCAACACCAGATACAGCCAACCTGTGGGTGTAATGGCCAAATCTGCAGTTCAAACTGTAACAGTAAGTGAAATACTACTTAAAGTATTTATGCAATAGAATTTCAGTAATCTCTACAAAATTAAATCTATTGTGTCTCTGTATTTAAGAAAGAACAGATACATAAATCAGTCTATTAACAGCAAAAGACTAAGAGTTAGTACTACTGACTTTAGGAAGCTACCTGGTAGTACCAGAATGCCTAGTAAAACTCTGGCTGTTTGTTACTGTTCATACCCAGGGTGTAACTCATTTGGCAGCACACCTGATTTTTCAACCGAGCATTAGAGTGAAAGAATCATTACTCCACCTATAACCTGTGCTCTGTACCAATTCCCATCCTCCTGTTTTGCAATACAGGCTTGGCCTTCAACTGGGCAGAAAACTTCCAAGTTTTTCCCATTCTCATGTTTATATATCTCCTGAATTTTCTTTAGAAGAGCTGAAGATTCTGGAGTCTCTCTCTGAAATAAAAACAATGAAACATATACACACTAGTGTTCTTTTTTAATGGCATTTTTGCTCTTTTAAAGGGTATTTTATTTCTAGTAATGTACATTTCTCTCCAAAATTAAAAAGTGGTTATGAATACATAAAGTGAATTAAAGAGCCTAAAAATTGTTGAATATTGCCCTGTTCAATCATCATTCTAAACAGTAAAATACTACTTACCCACAAAGGAATTAATCATGTAACATAGCTGACAAAAACTTGCTAGGATTTTAAGAAGTCCTGGAATTTAACTAGGCTCAATCAGGGACTGTTGGAATTAATCTCATCTATTAATTCTAGGAATCCTACCACTGGTAACAAGTGACAGAACTTAACAGAAGTTATAGCTTATTTAGTGTGGACTACAAATASCTCAACATTAAAATGTTTATTGAGCGTTTTATCTCAACAGACTTTATTTCTAAACTTACCAGCCGGAYGTAGAAATCACTTGGACTACTAATGTGACAAACTACAACAGAGACTTCTTCTCCTTCTTGCGGAATATTAGGTGGGCTGTAGTGTGAGATGGTCAAATKTTCTACCTGACTGGGAAGCTGTAATTTAAACCTAAGGTAAACAAAATGAAATTTTGAATAAAGTCAGCCAAAATTAACTGAGAAGGAACCCCTTTTTTATTTAGAAGTCAAATTTCTCATGAAAACACAAAATGATCTTATAAAAATAACTTCATTCATGCTTATATGTATCCCCTAAACTTTCCTTCTTGCAGCAGGTGCAGCCAATTACCGGTAATGCTTCGCCCATCACAAATGTAACACGAAGAATGATATATGGCAGCTGGTTCCTAAAAAGCTTTTATTTGGGATGTTGTAGTGCATATTTAAATTGTTAAAGAAAATGACCAACAAGCACATTTTCTTTAGATTTCCTTTACCTCACTCATGAGATAAAGCAATTATCCAAGGAATACAGATGCAGCAAAAAATTATTTCCCACTGTTCTCATCACCATAACTAGTTATGCTCAAACATAAACAATGACCTTTGTCTATGTGCAGCAAAACGAAGTGCATGTCATTTCCTACAGATGTGCACGCTATACCCCACAATGCTCATGTTCTCTGTCTCCTGCCTCTTCCACTGGTCCCTCTAAAGCAGCTCTTCTGTTTGTACATCAACACCAAGCTACCCCTTATGCCCTGTCATGCATACATGCATCAGGTTGTGTGGCTGGTTCACGTGTGCTGATTAGCCTGTCAGCCAAATCAAAACAATACCAGGCTCATTTCTGTACAGTTTTCTGTCTGTGACAGACATTAAGGGCTTCTCCTTCAGCCCCCTTGTTATGTAAAATTTGTACAAAATTTTAAATTTTGTCATTTTCTAAAATAAAGTTCCGTATCTAAATGAAGCCTGACTAGTGAAAATGAGTATTAGCGAAGGAGAAAAAAGGAAATCAACAGATATTGCTGAAGGTTATATATCACACATTAATATACTGAACACTGTAGAAGCAACCTACTCGGTAAACTTCACTTGGCAAGCATTATTCAGTTATCAATTATGATGGCATATAGGAGCATGAACTAAAGGAAACACATACCTTGCCAAATCTAAGAAAACTAATGCATCCTTGAGAGACAGTGGTACGTTACTGCTGATTTCACTACATGAAGGTTTTCTCAAATCCACAATGAGCACACCATCCTCTTCTCTAAATACGATCATTGAAACAACTTTGTTGTTTACCATTTCTAAAAATTTTGTCTTTGCTTCCTCTCCCCAGCCTTCATTCTGTATTGGAAAAAAAATGTTACTGAAGACGTCAGAGAATGTTAGAACAAAAAATACAARGAGTAATTAAAAATAAGATAAAATAGAAGGAAGGAAGAGAGCACAGATGCATCTGAACAGACTAAATAYCAACGATGGTCAGATTTGTCTAGTTCATAGCCAGGACAGCACTAAATAGAATTCTTCTATTGTGGATTAATAAGTGTATTTAACTGTACAAAAACTGAGTCAGATCAAAGGATGGCAGCTTCCATCACGTTTCATCTGAAGATCCTCTCAGATTGTTCTGATACATATTGTTTTACGCTGTTTTGTTTCATGACTTTCACATGAATTGGGAGAGCAGAAATGTAAGTTTATCTTCTTGTGTCTTTACACAAATGCACAGCATAGTTTGGTCAACTTACACATTCCTACTCTCCACAACATCCTGTATGATGTTTTATCTACCTTGAAAAAGGCTGTCTGAATTTACTTCTCTGGGATCAAGTTAATCCATTTCTCATTTGATACTGAAAATCTGTGCCCTTCAGGTGTGAAAAAATGAAAGCACACAAGGAAGGGATTTTATCTACACTTGTGAAAATTCTTCCAAATCTTTTCTATTTAAAGTTATTTCAGTCAACATCAGACTGGTAAAAACCCCTCAAAACTGACAAACAGTTACACTGCCAGAAATGCACAACTGTATTGGACGTAGCTCATTCCAACGTGAATGTGGCAAAAATAAAGCATAAAGTGAACACTGAAAAAAATAATGCTGCACTATATATCTTTTTGTAATGGAATAAAGGCTGGTAATACTTTATTTGTTGTTATACCAAAAGAGAACAAATAGCACTTTTCAATAGGTGGCAAATATTTTTAAGTAACAAGTACAACCCCTGAAAAAGAGTATCTGAAAAATTCTGAAGCCCTTTCTTGTCTGTTTGGATGATTTTTTAAAGTTGCTACTTGCATAGTTATCAGACAGACACGAAAATAAGAGGATCASTTTTGCAATTTGTTTTTAAACTTCACAAAAGAACATGTCTAAAGTAAGAGCAGTGAGAACTAAGGCTAAAAAAAGCATTTGTAGACCCACAGGCTTTTTAAGAGAGACAGCTATAAGCTCTTGTTGCCTTTCCAAAGAAAGCAATGCAATCCATCTTATAAAAAGAGAATTTAACTTTTAAAAAAAAATAAAATACACCCTGTACTCTTGAGTTTCCTTCCATTTATACTAGAATAAACTAACTTTAAATTACGTATTTAAGTTCTTTAATATGAATCTTATGAAAGAAAAAAGTTCCTGAAATACTTCAAGCAGTTTGTACTTACTTCGTTTTTGGGAACAACATCCTTCAGTGAACACCGTACTGCTAAAGGAGGAACAGCTGCAAGCTCTAGCTCAATATGCTGATCAGGCTTCCTTACAAACAGACAAATGTCATGTGTTTCAATAGTTTGCAGCGTAGCAGGATCAGGCTTTTCAGCGGGGTCACATCTAATGTCAACGGGAATAAATGCAGTACTAGCTTAAAAGCAAAAACACACAAGCCCAACACCTGAAAACACCCAAACCAAACCCTAGACTTATAATAAAAGTCATTATTGCAGTAATTGGCATAACGTCACATCAGCAAAACAGAATTTTAAAGTCTCAGTGGAGTGCATTTTTTTAAGCATTTAGTACTCACATACTCTCTCTTACAACCCAAGCCTCAGTTAATTATTTTAATGTATGAAGGACTGTACACTTGTGCACTTAAATACACCACCTCTTTCTGTGGGGAATACGTATGAAGAGGATACCACAGTCATTTGGGTATCTGGTTATCTGTTTGCGGGAAGTTGAGGAAGGACTTGTTTCTCAGCAGAGATCTTGAGTAACTACAGCCAAAGACAACAACTGCAGACAAAAAATCCTCTCTCCATAAACATACCCTGAGCAAATTAGAACTACAGAGCTTCCAAAATCAATCAGGAATACTTTCAGCAAGGCAACATCACACACTTTGTATCTTATTGGACCACAAGGCTTCCTGTGATTTTTACTTTCTAGGGGAATTAGTTCAGTGATAGTTCCACGGCACCACATTCCAGTTTCCTTACTCTTAATAAAAGTTCTAGCACCTATATGGAAGCAAATAAAAAGGACTAAAGTCAGTATTTTTAATTATTTCACACTGCAACTTTATTACAGTTCTTCATAATGTTCCCTGTTCCCATCCTCCACACAGGTAGTAACAGTGCTACTGCTAAAATAAAGACACAAAGACAGTAAAAACCTTGTCCCCCCAGCCACCAAGATTTCCCCCCACATTCGTTTACACGGTGTCTGTAAGGCTACCAGGTGTTTGRCCTGTATCAAGAAGTAATTTCTGGCAAACTTTCTATACCTCTGAGTAAAGTGGCAAAAAACCCACTGATGTATAAAGTTATTACATACTTTTTATCAGTTTTCTAAATGCATTATGGAAGTGGGTAAGATTATCAACATGTGGGTTAGGAAATAATTTTTACGATTTAGGAATGTATTATTGTCTTTCATTTTTATTTCTAGAATGGTTTCTATTCAGTCAGTAAGCTTTACAAGAACTCCTTTACTATGTAAGGGGGGGAGAGAAAGAAGATAATATGGTACTGAGGAACGTATATCGCAAGGTAGTATGTTAAGCTGTGTAGACCTTTAGAAATTAACCATTTACCTAGTTCTAAAATGTCTGAAGGCAAGAGATAAGAACTCTTATTACAGCAGAAGTTTTCCAATCTCTTCTGCAAAGCAAATGCTTCTTTCTTCTGTGAATATCTCCGAATATAGAAATGGCATGGATTTATAAAATGGCTTACAAACACCAATTCCGTCAAACCTGAGTGAGACATAAAACAAATTAACAAACATCCTCCAAGTGACTCCAACAGATATTATCAGACATACGAGTTTATGTTGCATTAATCATGATAACACKAACTCGAACGGATTTTAATCTGACAAGTCTCTTCAGACTTGTTTCAAATTATTACCATGCTGGCTTTCTGATCAAATTGCTCTTTTGAACTACTTCCCTTATGCTACCCTGCGCAACAAAAGGGTGTGTCACAAGGTGGCAGCGTGAATTTAAGCAGGTAATTTAGAGTTTTTATTCCCCCTAACACAGACAAAGAAAGCTTCTAGAATGCAAATTAGAGATTACTCTTACCTTTAAGAACAGGTATACAAATCACTTTTGGATGGTTATTCACTATTAATGCAYAAAGATCGAGGAACTAGCCAAGAGATAACACTATCTAAGTACTTGTGATTAAGCATCCAAATCCTTTATACTGCAGGTACCTCCCACCTTTTGGGGATACAAAAGACATGTTTCTCTTTCTGAAGTTACTCAACAAAGGCTGTTAATGGGTCAGAGGGTTTTAGAAGCCCCACAACCCAATTCTCACAAGAGTATTTTATACCACAAAGCTGCCTGCAAAGAGTGGACACCATTTACATTCAATGTCACCTGCATGACTGACCAGGACACACCAAACAGATTTGCAACATCCTCGAGCACTGACATCTCTGAACTGTAACACGCCATGGACAAAAGACTAATACATCTGGCATCTGAAACACTGTGAGAGGATATGCAGGACTATGCTTCCAAGTTTAGCAAATGCAGCATCCAGAACAGATGCAAGATTACTCCTGGGCATTTCCAGTGTATAAGATGGCATCTGAATAAAAAAATCTAAATGACTGGAAAGATTTCACCTGTAAGGACACAAACTCTTCTGGATCACCCCTGGTCACCATCTCCAGTGAGTGAGAAGTCAGCTATCTTGCCTCACATATAGAATCATAGAATCATTAAGGCTGGAAAACACCTCTAAGACCCTGAGCAGACCCTGGACACCAGCCTGACAGGCTCTGCTGGACTCACTCCTGTATGACAGTGACTTTCAGTACCTCAGCATCCAATACTAGATCCCTTCATGGACCTGTCAGCTACATTCTTACTAGTACAATCCAGGGAAAACCTGACCAGCTGAGGAACTTAATTGTTACTGCCAGATACCATAGCACAATCGCCTGGGAGAAGATTCAGGAAGCTGAGGTAACTGACAGAAAAGAATTCTCTGGGAGCCAATCTCAGAAACTGAGGGGGGCAATAACCACAAGTCAAAGCAAATCATCAAAGCAGACAGTGGAATGTGTGACCCCTCTTTGAGAGAGCCTGTGATAAAGGTTTCACTAAGTTAAGCAGAACAACCACAACAACAAAAAAGGACCTGAAAGAGACACCATTAAAGAATTTGTATGAGCCAACAAACACACAACATAATACAAGATTCAATAAGATCATGCTCAGCAACACAACACTGAAAGCATGAAGTATTAAGAAACTTGCCTTCCAAGTCATCTTCAAGTATTTCTTCTACTATGACATCAGGTGTTTCTTCTTGGTCATCAAGGATAAGAGTGTCTTCACCATTATCTTCACTAGATTTGGCAAAAATTTTATTTGGAGACAAATTAATATAATCCAGTCTGTTTCCAGAAAAGCACATGAGTTAAAGCAGAGTTTTTATTAAGAACGCAYCACTATGTTAAGAAAACACCTCATAAGAGCTGCTAGAATTAAACTGTGTTAAATTTTTGAATATCAAAACAASAAGAAACAGTAACGTGACTTCTGAATCCTAAAAAGAATTGGCACAGACACAGCACATATTCTTGGCCACAGTTCAGTGCAAGAGCTACCCCTGCTTAGACGATCAGAGACCACAGGTACCAATACAAACTATTTGAAAAAAATGTTAATATTGAGATAATATTGAGTTTATGTTAAAAGCAAAAGGCTTATCAGATGCTTTTGCACTAACAGATAYTATTCACTGTCATATGTAGGATTTTCAAATATTACAGTATGCAATAAGCTTTTTTTACCATAATCAGTGTCAACTGCAACAGCCCTAACAGCAACTCCATTCCATTTTCTCAAGTTTTAGTCAAAGACCACAGGAAAAAAAAATAAAGAGGATTAATAAAAGCAATTGTACTTTTAAAAGGGTTTTTTAATAATCTTAAGAAATTTCTTTTGGCATTTGACACAATCAGTATTTAGACTGCGAACTGGAAATACTACCATTTTCAGTATTTGCTGTTCATTTTAGAGATTTATTTGCACTTACATGAATTTTCATATGCTCACATGATAAACACCTCTATTACATGTACTGTGAACATGTAGACATGGCTCTTAAGGACATGGTTTAGTGGCTGCTTTGGCAGCATTAGTTTTACCGTTGGACTCGATCTTGTCCAGCCTAACTAATTCTATGATTGAAATCACTCAATGCCAACTAAAGTTGAAAAGTACACAAGATAAATAAAATCTGGGTAACTTAAGTGGTTCAGTGAAATATACATGGGCAAAACACAAGTAAAACCAAATTGTCAGAAYTGAAACACAAACTGGACTAACTGGAATGCTGACTGAAATAGCAGCATCTGAAGATTTGCTTTGTTTCAATATACTCTTAGAATTCCATAAGCATCTGCGCGTTTTTTAATTTAATCTCCAATAMATACTTAATCACTAGAACAGGTAAGTTACTGTAGCTATCCTCTTTTATAAAAAAATACTTACTTCCCTGGCATTCCCCATTTAATCTCGCCCAAATTTTCTAATGAAGATGTAATCTCACAAGTGTTCAGGAACAATCTCAAGAGAAGAGAACAAATATTACAGAAGGTGACATGAATACCTAAATCACTTTGACAGTTTGAGATCTACGGTGTTTTTCAGCACAGTATTCATGGAGGGGCAAAGTAAGAGATTAATTACCTACTCCAGTTTATTTCTTCCTATAAAAAAACAGATTTGGCTGCTCATTTATCTTCCTGCTCATAGTTAAAAACTCTTGTCTTTTGCTTTCTCCCTCATGCACAGAGTACTGCAACATTGACTTACTCGGTTTTCACAATTATACTCAGTTTAGTTTAATAAATTATTCTGCACAGAGAAAAAKAATTCTTTTCTTTGTAAAGAACAAAACCATAACTCAAGTCCAAAATACATTTCTGCTTACTCTTACACTATTAACTATTTTCTTTACCAATGAAAACTGGCAAAATCTATTAAGCACTTTTATGATTAGGCTAATGAAAYTGTAAATATAATTTAAATAAATGCCTCAGCTTTTCTGTCCAGTTTTAATTAATTTATGAAAACTGAAGWGCAAGCAGTATTGAACAGCTGTCTGTGGGTCTCTCCCACTGCCCCTTCAGGAACGTATCCATTCTTTGCTCTACAACATTGTGTGTCTACAGCATGTGCCTCAATTTCTATGCACCTCCTGCCTGTGATTTTTTTCACCTTTGGTGCTATTTTGAAGTGGCACAAGTTATGCAAYGCCTTTTTATTTATCCATCCTCAGGTCTCCTTTGTCCCCTGTTCAGCTGAAGTTCTCAACAAGTTTTGCCACGTAAAATAATTGGATTTTGTCATGTTTCAGTTGTCTTCTAAGTTAGGAGAGTTTGCCATTGTGCATTTAAATAGGGTTCTTTGAAATTCTCATTCATCACTGACAGTACCTCCAAAATAGTAACTTGGTAGGTAGGGCCTAGATTTTCTGAAAGATTTTACAGAATGCTTTATCTGTATTCTAACTCAAGAACTCAACTAACATGCCAGGAGGAGTCCTAATTTTCATCTAGTATTGGAACATCCTGGCCAGGGATTGGCTGAGTCACCATTCCTGGAGGCATTTGGCTGAGAGCTGGAGTTGTTCAGCCTGGAGAAGGCAAGACACCAGGGAGACATTATAGCACCTTCCAGAAAGACAGGCACAAGTTTTCTGATAGAGCCTGCTGCAATARTTTAAAACCATTACCCTTTGTCCTAAGAGAATGTAGATTCAGACTAGGTGCAAGAAATTTTTTTCAACAAGAGTGGTGAAACAGCAGAACAGGTGGCCTGGAGGGGTGGTAAATGCCCAAACCCTGGAAAGGTTTTAAGGTCAGGTTGGATGCRGCTCTGAGCATCTCAATCTCCCAATTTATTTCTACTTATAAGGGACGGAGAAGTTTAGAATTGGCGGAAGTCTGTCAAAAACTTCTAAAATGCACGTTTGTTTACATAGCAATAAACTGTACGTGCTTTCTCCCTGATGACTCAGATGAAGGCTGTCGCCTATTGTCAGTARGGAGTTTACACTAATGTCTGAAATAACAGTTTTTCAGTCAACTGCAAGTGAAGCAGCTCAGTTTCTGCTGTTTAACTATTATATGAACAGCTTTTGTAATTAAGATATACAGGGAGGTAAAAGGAGGCACTGGTTATCTCCTACTCCAGTCATTTACCTTGAAAGTAYTTTTTCCTTTAATATCTTCACTCTTGAGAGCTCATCCTCAACTGGCAACTTCAAGTCAAAAATAATCTGAAATTAAGAAGTACAGTCTTAGCTTCCATCATACAGAAAGTAGATTATACAGACACCAATTATGTACAGCATGAGAAAGCCAGAGCATGACACCTTTAATTTTATGGTAAAAACCCCAAGAGTTTAGCCAACAGCTAATTCTCAAATATGTCTTCTTGCCTTGCTAGACCTAATGGGTGGCATTCTGTAATCCAAGCATATGAACAGAAGCAAAAATCAGAYGTGCCTTTTGTTTCAACATCTAATGAAAAAGTGACCTCTAAGTAGGAAGGCAGGCCTATGAGAAGACAGTGGTGGCTGCCAGTTCCCAAAAAATCAAACTGGGCAAGACAGAAGTAAAGGACAGAAAAAAAGGAGGGATTAGACTTCTTTTCTGGGTCAGAAGACCCAGTTTCTTCATATGGAAAGTGACAAATGGATGCAGGGTGGATGATTCTGAAAAGCACATTTCTTCAAAGAATGACAAGACCAATTACCCATTCTTTTTCTCAACACAAAGACTACAAAGGCTCCAAATGAAATAATTCGGTGGCATGTTTTGAAAGAACAGAGGAAGCTATTCTATATACACCTCGTTTTAAACAGTAAAATGTGGAACTCACTGACACTACATAGGCACATGTACATACAACGCATGTATGTACACATTCACGCACACTGCCACAAGCTTTACAATGACATTAAAGGAGGCGTTACACAAGCTTATGACAGGATGAGGTAATATATATTCAGTGTAATGAGCCTGATGTATCCTACTGATACTAAAATCCTTAACCTTCAAATTCCTATACTCACTAAATACCCAGTTTCTTGGATGCTTCCTCCAAGCGTCTTTTCCTCTCTGTCGTCAGAGACAGGAGACTTCACAGGATGGACCTTCGGTCTGATAAAGTATGGCATGTAGCAGGGGTTTCTATGAATAGCAGATATGACAGGGAGAAAGGAGGAAAGTAAAGGCCTAGCACCAAGAGGATCAAGCAAATGTAGTTCAGTGAGAAGGTTGGAGAGCTCTGGAATGCAAAAGGCTGGGAGACTGAAGTGATGCAAACACCACCTTTTCACTGATCAGTACTGTGTCACAGTTTTCCTATCCTCCCCCTCCATCCTGTTTCAGATGGCAAACTCTTCAAGGCAAGAATCACCTTTTTTGCTTCACAGTCACCAGATTCTAATTTGTGACCAAGATAAAATACAAATTCCATGTCTGTATAGAGGTGGGGTAAGAATACAATACTGCAAAAATGTCAGTACTTAAGTCAGCAAACTGGGATCACAAACTTTCAATCCAAATTTGAATGTATTCCTTAAAAATAAATTATTTCACAGTGCAAGAATGTAACTACCTGAGCAAGATCACAACAGTTTCTCAGAGAATGTGAAAATTTTAATTCCTTTGCAGTCCTAATGGCACCAATCAAGTGCTTTTTCTTCTCTTCAATGACTTCCTTAGCTTTTGCAATACTAGTACTGTAGTTGTTGATGTTCTCCTTTAATTCTGCAAACAATTTCCTTTTCCTGTATTAAAAAGATGACTTTTCAGAATTTAACATGCACTCAGCTGTAGAGATTCAAACTTGAATTGTAACACACAGCTGCCAGTCATACAGTACAAAGTGGATACATCTCACACATGATCCTGAAAGAAGGATCATGTTCCCCAAACAGTGGGAAGTAGAAGCATGGGAAATGCACTTCATAATTGGAGGAACCACAAAAGTTGAGTTCACACTGAAAAGACATTTCTTAATTAAATGTTAGGAGCACTCTTCTATTTAAGCCTCCTGCTATTTCCAAACACATCCAACTGAAAACTAAAGAGCTGGATTTTACAATTCATTCTACTAAGATCTAAGATGTCCCTCTCAGAGGCTCTTCTGGAAACCTAAGCTTTAACACCTCTCTCTCCCTTAAATATGAAGATATAAATAGTGGTGAAAAATCAAGGAATGAAGTGTCCTTGGGCTTCTATCAGCTTGAAAATTTGCAGAAAGTAAATTAAAAACCCCACATTATTCCTGCTGTAAAAATTGATCATTCACTAATGACACTATTAAAAAACCATCAAAATTGAGTTTTTTCAGACAATTAACATTATGACTAGTTTTTCATATTCTTAAGAGCAGAGGCAGCATAAGCTATTGTTTTCCAACCATGCAAACCAGCTCCAAAATGCCACAATGAAAGGGCAAGAATGAAAGACAGGTATTATGAAATAATGGTATGAGAAAATTCTACACAAAATTTTAGTCTTTCACCTGAATTACAAAGAGGTTCTTGATAGAAGTAACTCACCCGTGCCTTAGTACAAAACTAGATTACTACCTTGACAGAAGAGTAATAAGTTCATCAAGTGTTCTATCTGCAGCCTCTGTAACTTTGTCTTTTTTATGCTTTACTTTCAACTCCAAGTGTTCCAGCACCTATTTTATTCAGTAGGAATAAACATGCATTATTTCATTATTCATTATTATTTTATTCTCACAGTACTACTTTTAAAATTCAGAACAGAAGCAATGAACAGTAAAACAGTCATTGATACTCCAGCAGAAAGTGACACTAAACCACTTATAGCTCATTACAACCCTTTATTTTCTCTAACTTGAAGTCAGCTGGCACTGTTTGAATCCTCCTGAACTGAAGCCTTTAGGTCTACAAAGCAAGAAACAGATCTTGGGCCTACTGTCTCACTTTCCTTACTTGACATTCAAACACAGCACCATACACAGATAACCAGCATTCTGAGATTTCTACTGTTTTTTAAAAACTCACTGAGAGCATAAAGGGAAAGTAAAACAAGAAAATTCTTCCTCTCTAGGCATCAGCTTTGTCACTATAGTTACATTTAATGAAGAGACTATGAAAAAAATCTCAATGCAATGCTGCTTTGGCAATTCTCAGTCTTTGCTGAAAAGCTTTTTCAAGATCACAGTTGTACCCATGAATTATTATATTAGAGCTGCTGAAATGGTAGGTTTTTACAAGATGCTATTAGTGTATGAATTAGGAATTCAACATAGCTTTGCTTGACAGAAAGACCGGCCACCGCAACAAAACSAGTTAGAAAGGGAATGGAGAACAGGCTTCAAAGACAATTCATGCCACACTTAACAGAACTAAGCTTCTGAGACATTAAATATTTCTGTATCTGTGTATCTTACAATACCAAGTAAAAAGCAAATAAACAGCAAAGACAGAACTGCAAGCTTTCCTACAGCACATCTAAGAAGAGTTAAAGTTCAAATAAAATAATTATTACTGATAAAATTCAAAAGTTACTCAATAAAACCTATTAATAGCATTATCCGGTATTTTGTACTGTGTATAAAAATATTTTACTTGATTTACATGTTTTTGCATATTCTGTTAAATTTTTTACTTCTGTTGCCCACATAACTTCTTTTCTGCCTTTAAATGCAGAAAGAGGCGCATCAGAATTAAAAAGTTAGTGTAGCTGCTAGAGCAAAAACAAATGCTGAATTTTACCCTGATCCAAGGAAACACAAACTTAGTACTTACAAACTGGCTTGCATATGGTTCTGCTAAATGTATGTATTAACCTATTAACTTTAAATTATGCACAGGYTCATGTACTCCTTTACAGACTTCTTCTCAGGTTGTAGCCTGGAGTTTAAGGCTGTATATTCACAGAAATAACATGAACAGTTGAAGGACAAAAAATATCAAAACAAAAGTAGTAAAAGCACATTTAAATAGTATGCTAATGTGTGGCTACTCATAAAAACCTTAAATCTAGAATAGGACTTAATATTTCATGATTTATTTAACTGATTTTCACTCACCTTRCTTGCATCATGGAAGTGGCCAAGATTATTAACAGCTATGCACAAAGCTTCATCAATATCTTGCCCAGGGTTGTTGTCCTAAGGAAAGGTTTGCCAATGAACATTAAGTTGCTTGTATGACTAAAAGACAAGATGGTCTATAACCATTTGGCATTTCGATAGAGGCATTTGATGTGGGTGACCGATGAGCTATGGAAAGACTGAGCAGCTCCATAGTGCCCATCAGGCCCAAAACACTTAGCTCACCTGAATTTCACTGAGAACATTTACACTGTAGTATTTCTGAAACAGATTCTAAATTTGTTTTTTAAACATATACAACTTAATTGCATGATCACATACAAAAACCAAATGAAAAGAGCACATGAAGGAAAAGCAAAATAAAGTTACTAATAGAGACAAAAGAAAACTTTGAAGATTGAAGAATGCCAATACTGCAGCCTAGAAAAAAAGTAAAATATTCAGGAATATCACCTGGAGAAAAAACCCAAAAAGTGTAGCCAGTTCCCAGTATTACACTGATGCATGGGCACTGTAACAAAACTACCAAAGAAACCACATCAGACATTTGTAAGTTATGATTCTTTCAAGGTCAGTGTACAGCACAATCTCCACAGAAAAAAACACAACTGGCACTGGATATATGGTTCCCTTCTAGTGTACTCAGTCACKTTAAAATATCCACAACTTTAGTTCGTCTGGTCTGAAACTTCACAAACCTCATTCAGAAAGATGAGGTTAGGAAATTTAAACAGAATGCTTAAAGAGAGATCAATTTGTCCAACAACCTTGTTGCCCTGAATTACTGCTTTAAGGTGGTGGGCATGAGCCTTCCAGATGCCCCAAATTTAAAAAAAAAATAAAGTCCCCAACTCAAATATTGTGAAGCCTGGGGTATCTTTTAAGAAAAGCTAAATTCAAAATGCAGAGTTTCACAAACAGCTGAATAGAACTAACCCTCTTCAGCTATGACCTCACTGGGGGGTTTGAGCTGCACTCATTTTGTCAAGTTATKTTATGAACACCATAGCTGCACATCAGTTCTATATTAAGATAGARTAATAGCACACAACTACCAAGGCTGCAGGGTTTTGTGTTTTACAGACCACACAGTTAACTATGCATATACAAAAATAAGTGAGAATATAAGGAAATTCCATGTTAACACACCGTGTCAGCTGATGGAGCCACAGCAGGTTCATCACTCAGCCCACCATTGGAAGAAAACGGATGCTGAACATTTTTCTCTTTGGTATTGTCACTGAAGGGCCTGCAAACCAAGACCTTTTAAAGAAAAAACCTATGCATTTTAAATAAAGTATCAAACTTCCTACAAATACTTTACACGAGTATTTCAAAATCTGTCATTAAATACATACATACCTATTTTTGAAACAGTTAAATTCACACATGCAGCAGACACCCCATTTTTCAAAAAAAATCTCCTTTCTACTAGAATCCCCTTAAAAGTAACTATTTTTCATTTGGCAGTGTTGGCAAAGCTGAACACCACCTTAGTAGCTGGTAGTTATTCTTATCCTCAGTGAGTGTAAATGCACAACTATGAACATTCCAGCATTCATCTTTCATTTGTTGCTCTTAAAATCTTTAGAATACATGACAGATGATACTAAAATCATTTACTGGCAACCTGTCAGGAAGGCTCTTAAATTCTATTATATGACCATTCATACTTGCTCTTCTGCAACAGCTGACAAGACTCTCATAAAAGCAGTCTGCATAAGCCAGCCTTATTCCAGGAAGGAAGCCTTATGTTGTTCTTCCCGCGCTCATTCAGTTGCCTCTGACCAACTGTGAGAGGATCTGGAGAACACTGCTGCAGAGACTGACAGCAATACATGAAATCTTGAGTTTCTATTTCACTCTGGGCAAGGTTAGAAATGCATGTTACATGCACCAAACTCAGAAGATAAATTTCCTACATCTTTCTTTCTAAACAGGTTCCTTATGCAACAGATCCGTAATTATCTGGGATTATCCTTATCTGCATGAACATCAAGCTGCACAGCAATAACACTGGAGGGGTAAAGATCCCCACTTTAAGACTTCCTCCAGGTTCACACTGACTAGACAAATAAGCAAGTGAATGTAATTCAGATACAACAATACTGCAGAATATTGGTGGCATCTAATCTTTAAGTCGTGACTGGTTTCTAAGCAGAAGGTGTGATGGGATCAGCAGGTGGTGGGGGAAGGAGGCACAGCCCTTCCTACCACAGGCCTGGCATTTCAGCAGATCTCTCTCCCTCTGAACCCTTATCAGCAATCTACCACAGTGCTTCGAGCATTCAGTTTCATACATTTTCAAGCCCAACCAATTTGTTTCTTGCTGCCTCTCAATGGAAGAGTATTTTTTACTCCAAGTGTTCCCACAGTACTAGACACTCACACCAACATGTTAGTAATGTTTAAAGAACATTTAAAAAAAAAATCAGCCCAAAGGAAGTGTCTGGAAATGCTTACTTGGTCAAGTCTTCCCCCAGGTTGGCATCTAAACACACAAAAAGATTTAATACAGGTTTACCTTGCTTGTCTTTCTGAGATGCCACCACACAGCCCAAGTTTAAAGTTCGTTCTGGTCTACATTCAGAGGGGAAAATGAAAGCAAGTTCAAATACAGGGTTACAGCCACATTCCAGGGAAAAATGTTAGAAAACATGTTTTCACCTTCTGTACCCACCCCTGCCCACCATTTCAATTAGACCAAGCCTCACAGTAAGTGCTGTTGGACTGTGCTAGGGGAGGTCTAAGGAAAGAGCTTCCAAGTAGATCTGTAGCCACCAATGCACCTTTGTGATGAATAAAAAGCATTCCCAATAAAAGGAATCCCAGCTTTCTGTTTGCACTTAGCATTTTTCCCATTATTATGCAATACTTGTAACATATTGCATTACTAAATCAGACTCTACAATTTACTTTTTCGATAAGACTTAATCACAGGGCTTAAATGCCAAAGATTTGACTCATTTGTATTTTGCAATAAATGCTAAATCTGAATTTCATAAGAGGAAAAAAAAAAGCACTCAACGTTTGTCCAAAATACAGATTTCTGTGAAGCATATGGCATTAGCATGTCATAATACAGAAGAGTCACATACAGAACATTTTTTTCAGATGTAGAAACAAATCTAGTCATAATTTAAGCACTACTGGGCCAAGTGGGAGCCGACAGAAAATGCACACTCATCAGTCGCTTTCTTGCACATTGTGTGCAGACAAGAGGGTGGAACAGATCTGGCAACATGGGGCACTAATAAAAACCATAAAAATATACTTTCCTAAAACCAGGCTTTGAACCTCTCATGTGCACTACACAGCAACACTGCATAAGGAGAAATGCTAGGAAGCATTTGCTGAGGAAGTAGGTGGTAATAAAGTGCAGGCCCTTAGCTCAGAGGGGACCTGARCTTGCTTTAATCACTCTCAATGAAAATGCACAAGATCGTACAATATCACTACTTCGGACCACCACAGTGACTACTRAACAGAAAACTTCAGATCAACTTACTTCTGGATAAGAGAAACAAAAAAAGTCAATGTCTTCATCCTTCCCATCACCGTGCAACGCTGTAAAAGTAAGCACAAAAACCACTTCTGTAGGGAATCCTAATGCATGAGACAACAGGAATACACGATCACCAGTGCAGTCATCCGAACAGCATTCATTAAGTCAACAGAAATTAGAACACTGACACTTTAATGACAGAATTTAAAAGGTAGGAATAGAAGTCCAGGTAAATAGATATAAAAGTTATCTGGGAATTACAAAGACTGACTTGCATGTCGTGATTAGAATATTATCTGTACCATTAACTATATTATGTTGCTGCTACATTCAGGACAGGAGAAACACAGGAAAAGCAAAAAGGCAAAAAACCCCACACATTCAAAAAGCATACCTGAAAGACAGGAAAAAAATTGTTTCACAAACACCCATAAATACTACACAGCCTGTACAATTTTTCAACTCTTGGGAAAAAAGCTACCCATGCAGAAAAACCCASAAAAATGAGATTTTAGAACAAACTTGTCAATCGCTTTGTCAGGAAAAACAGCAGGAGACAAATTGAAAGGTATCCGTTGCTCTTGCTAACTACTGGGTAAGTAGTAAATAAGCAATGCATTAATCTAATGTAGCATCTTACCTACTGTCCTTAACAGACCATATAAAATAAAAACTAACAGTGTGCACACAATAAAACTGCTGGAAATAAAAAAATACCAAAGCCTTACCTTCCGCACTGAGAGCTTTTGACATATGACACAGACCACCATTTCTCTGATTTRGTTCAGTAAAATGTTCTTCTAATAGCTTAGGAGATTGCCTTCAGAGGTAAAAGTGAACGTTTAAGATCATCAGGAATATCAGTAACAAACTAATTCTGACTTCCAGGTCTTTTAGAACTAAGCTCATCTACTTTTACCAAACAACATTATGAAGAAGCTGCAGTTAACAAAACACACACACCGCAAAAAATCTATTACCTTTTCTTAACTGGGTAAGTACTTTAGCTCTGTGATACTGAATTTATTATACAAAAAGGTGGTACTACAGCTTTTAGGTGTGCAGTATCTCATAACTCGAACCACCGTGAGTAAATTGTTACATCATCAGTTTTAATCATATTCATTCTAATTACTTAATTTAAAATGTATTGAATAAATCAACAGTGAATTATTACTTCTAAAAAATACATACATACCAATACATTAATAACCTAATAACTCAGTATTTGACAGCATACCAAGTTGCATTTGAAACGTATTTTCCCATGAACCTGCTCCAAATACAGCAGCTTTTCACAAATTGCATATTATACTCACATACGTAAGACATAAAAATGGACTCCCTTGCAACATTGCAGAATATAAACATTGCTTTCTACACTTTCTGAATTCTATTTCCTAGTAATTGCACTGTCAGAGTTTAAAAATATTAAAGCCACTAACTCAAAATTCACATACCTCTCAGCCTTCATTCTACTTCTGGAAAGTTCTTTATTACTATCATTCAACAAGGAGAACTCTTCCCTTCTGCTCATGGCACCTGACTTAAAAAAAAAAATAGAGGTGACAAATTCTCTACAACATAGCCCAGTTCATCACTTGAGCCAACACTACAGCTTCACATCACTCTACGAAGAGCAAAATGAAAGCAATAGATGCAAAACCCATATAAAGTATGTACCTATTTCCTTCCTGAAAAGCGAATCATCTAAATGCAGCAGGACAGCGGCCAGCTCTGCACCGCCCAGCTTCTCCACCCCGACCCACCTACTATTCCTGGACATACCAGGGAGCACTACTACTGGTCTTCAAACCTCCTTCCTCATCACGTATCCTCAACAGGATGACTTCTCCGTACTGCAGTTATCTCCATACTGTAGCATCACGCTCTGCCTGCAATCTACCACACGCACGGACCCCGACTCCTTTCTTGGTTTTTGTTTGGTTTTTTTTTTTTTGCTACTGCACGACAGGTGCCCTTTCCCCCCGGCGCATCCCTCCCGCAGGCGCGTGCCGGAAGGAGCAGGGACCCACCGATCCCGCGGGCCCGGGGCGCGGCTCCTGCTCGCGGAAGGCGCCCTCTCCTCGCGCCGCCTCACGGAGCCCCTCGCGCTCCAAAATGGCCGCGGCCCCGGGGCGCCTTTCGAGGCCGCCCCAGCCAATCAGGGCCGGGCTCGAGGGGCGGGCCAGTGCCGCCATGTCTGAGCCGGGAGGGGCGGGGCGGCCGTGGAGGGCCGGTCCCTCCGCTATGAGCCATGGCAGCAGTGGTCCTCCTGTTAAAGCGAATGTGTCTGCCTTGGTAGAGTGGTGTAACCTCAGCCGGCAACCGAGCTGAGGTTATGAGCAACATAGCTGCTCACTCGCTCCCCCACCAGTGGGATCGGGGAGAAAATCTGGAGAGKAACAGGTATAATGCCCGTGGGTTGAGATAAAGACAGTTTTGCTGTCCCTTTAATAGGGGAAGTAAAAGCCATGCATGCAAGGGAAGCAAGACAAGAAATACATTCACTGCTTCCCATGGGCAGGCAGATGTTCATCCATCCTCAGGAGACTAGAGCCCCATCCCATGCAACAATTAGTTGGGAAGACAAATGCTATCACTCCAAACATCCCGCCTTCTTCCCCCCATTTTATACACTGAGTATGATGTCATACGGTCCGGAATATCCCTTTGGTCAGTTGCGGTCACCTGTCCCAGCTGCACCTCCTCTCAACCTTCCATGCACTCCCAGTCCCCTCAGCAGCATGTCAGTACAAAAACAGAAAAGGCCTTGGCTCTATGTAAGCCCTGCTCAGCAATAACAAAATCATCTCCAGATTATCAACCCTGTGCTCAGCACAAATCCAAAATACAGCCCTGTACCAGCCACCGTCAAGGAAATTAACTCTACCCTAGCCAAAACCAGGACACTGGACTAGAAGCCAGTAAGTCCATGCTTTGGGGTTGATTTATTCTACATGCATTCTCATTTGCAGAACAAGAGATGTTTTTGCAGTGTTTTGCCACTCATGTTTTGGCTGTCACAAATGTAGCATGATACTCTGCAGCTATCTGTTTAATTACCTCTACTAAAATACAGTCAAGTTTTAAAATTAAAAAAACATTGATTTTCCCCTGCTAATATCCAGGTGTTAGAAGGGTAAATTACTTGTTGGTAGAATTGCCCTGCTAAGGTTTTGGGCTCGACACGCTTCAATGATCTCAGATCCAGGGGGAGGTTACCAAAGCTTGGCAAGAAGGAGGTACCACTGATAGTGGGCACAGGGAATGCAGAAAAACAAACCTTACTCAAGGTTTTCTTAATAACAGGGCGTAGTGCAGTTGGTGTGGCCAAGGGAAACAGTATTTGTGGAGAAAGGAGGAGAGACTACAGTTCTGTGTGCTGAAAGGGCAGGAGAAGAATTTCAGGAGTAATGAGGAAGAAAGCATGAAGAAAGGAACAGAAAAGGCCAAAAATTATGCAATTCTATGGATGTAGGGTCTCACCTACTTTTTGGTAAAACACCCAAATCAAACAAGTTTGCATTGGTTTTGTTTAACTACACTTGAATGAGCCTGATCTGTGCGTGAGGTGCGGAACTTCCCAGAAGTTATCCTCAAACTGATTTGCCTTGTAAATAATTTCTGTCAGAAGGAAACAAATTAACTTTCTCTCTCTGTGTCCCGTAGAAGCTAAACCCCCTTTTCCTACTCTGTGAATACCAATCCTCCTTTCTCTCTGATTCTCCAAACACTTTTTCAATGAAGCTAAAATATCAGGTGTTTTCTTAACATGTATTTAGCTTTGGAAATTGCTTCCTCTACTTCAAAGGTGAGGCTCAAGCACCCGAAATTTTGTCTTAATATTCCTTATTCTGTGTTAATTCCCACTTAAAATTTAACTCGTAAACAATTTCTTAAGAACGTAATGAGTGACAGCTGAGGAGTAAAATGTAGGATCAGTGATGGCAGAGCTGTTGTGGATGTAGCAGAGAAAGGGAAATGCTAGGAAGGTTTGTCTTGATTAGAGGTCTGAATGCAATTTTAAACCAGCAGATTAAAACCATGATTGTCTAAAAAGCAGCCTAACTAGCTGTGAGAAGCCTAATTAGGCCTAATTAGCTCTTTGGTTGGAAGACAGCTCATCCTTGCTTATATTTTAGTTTTAGTTCCATTTAATAAATTTAATAAATAAGTGGACAATAGCAACAAATGCCCAAGTTATAATTTTCTTATGAATCTTGTCAAAATTAAAAAAAATATAGCTTCACATTCTCCTCTTCATGCCTTTACAAAGAATTATAAAGATATACATACAAGTTATGTTATATATCATGTATATATTATGAGTTTTTGTAGCTCCGTCAGCCTATACCTGAAAGAATAAACGAACATGCACTGCACCCCTTGAGTTGTGCGCTCTGAAGATCTCAAGACAAACCCGACAGCTCGGTTTATTATTCCGCAAAAGGCAGCAGTARTTTTCCTGGAAGGAAGGAACACCTTGTGTCTATGCCATTAGCAGCCCAGAGAGCATTGCCGATGTTCCCTGGTTTTGCGCGGTGGTGTTTAAAGCTGTGTCTCGGGTGAGTCCCCACGAGGTGGCAGCATGGGCTAACCCTGGCCGCGCTCGCTCTCCGCCGCTCCCGTCGCGGTGAGAAGTACGCTGCGGTTGAAGGATGCTGTGAACAGACCGTGTCTTGGGTGTGAAAGCTGCAGTTATATTTTAAAGTCGTAGTCAAATGCAGTTTGAAAACACATATTAGGTCACAACGATCCCATGCAGCGCTACAGGCTGGGGTAAGTGTCTGGAAAGCTGCCCAGCAGAAAAGGATCTGGGTGTCCTGATCAACAGCAGCTGAACATGAGCCAGCGTGTGCCCAGGTGGCCAAGAAGGCATCCTAGCCTGTATCAGCAATAGTGTGGCCAGCAGGACCAGGGCAATCTGCCAGAACCAGGCAGTGGTCATGCCGCTGTACCATGTGCATTGTGAGGCCACACCTCAAATCCTGTGTTCAGTTCTGGGCCTGTAACTACAAGAAAGACATTGAGGTGCTGGAGCATGTCCAGAGAAGGGCAATGGAGCTGGGGMAGGGTCTGGAGCACAAGTCTGATGGGGAGTGGCTGAGGGAGCTGGGGTTGTTTAGCCTGGAGAAAAAGAGGCTCAGGGGAGACCTTATTGCTCTCTACAACTACCAGAAAAGAGGCTCTAGGCAGGTGGGGATCAGTCTCTTCTCCCAGGCAACCAGTGACAGAACAAGAGAATGCAGCCTCAAGTTATGCTGAGGAGGTTCAGGTTGGACATCAGGAAGAATTTCTGCATCAAAAGGGTGGTCAAGCATGAAGCACCCAGGGAGGTGGTGGAGTCACCATCCCCAGAAGTGTTCAAGAAACGACTGGACGTGGCACATAGTGCTGTGGTCTSTGTGGACAAGGTGGTGATTGGTCCAAGGTTGGAGTCGATGATCTTGGAGGTCTTTTCCAACCTAAGTGATTCTATGATTCTATTCCATATTTTCTTGATAATCTTTCCAGCCATCTGTTATTTCTTCAAATGCATAATGCATCCTCCTTTCTCACTGTTTGTGTCTTGTCTTTTCTCAGCAAGAATTTCTGCTTTCAAAATTTAATTACTAAATGCACTAAAACTGTCCAGTTTTTTTTTTTTTTTTTTAGTGTGATTTAGATGATAGATTCTGCAAATGTGTACCTTGGTTATTTGGTATGTAATCACTACAGATTTTTTTTCTGTAGTATGGCCATGTGATTAAGTCTAAGCAGAAACAGTCTTCCCCTAAATACTATGTGAAGGGCTGCACATGTGTTTGGAAAAGGAAGGATACCTGTTACATTACTGCAGGCAGGGCCAAATGACACAATTCAATAAAGCTTGTAGGTAGGGGTTGTGCAGGTGTATTGGAAGTGTGATTTCATCAATTGCATAGCATTAACAATTGAAGGTTTACATGTTAGACATGTAATTTCAAAACGTTATAGTGGCCTAACAGAGACACTGATGCCTGAAGGAAATGTACTTAATCTTAACTCCTCACCCACAGTTACTGGCTAATTGCACTTATAATTATCTTTCTGACACATCACAGGTTTAGGTTATTTATACTATGCAAGATATTCAACTTTTCATGATCATCAGATTATTTGTTAGCCAGTATGTACATTTGTGATTTCTAGAATTACTCAATGTGCAAAATTTCTGCTCTAACAGTACAGCTGGTATTTTCTTCAGTGAAGTTTATACCATGATAAATAGTCCATTTTTAGAGCTCTAGTATCTGGCAGCAGTCAGTCAAGTAAAAGTTATTGCTTACTTATCTTGATTTAATACATTGCTTTTATCACTGTGCCTAAAATTACTTTTTGTGACCAGTTAGAGTTGATCTAAACCTGTGCGGTTGCTGAAAGGGTAGGTCTTGCATTTTTCTCATCCCAGGTGTGTGTTCACCCTTTCCTTGTGTAACTACTAGTGTTTCTGGCACCATACAGTGAGCTGGATGTATAGGTTGCTGTTGAATAACCATTTAGTTCCCTCATAATTCATACCAAGAGCCTTGGAGCCTTGTATTTAACAGTCCAATCAGTGGCTGTTCTTACATGGGCTTAGTAGTACCACTACCCAATAACCACTTAGTAGTGATTATTGGGTGCTTATATTCAGTAGMTATTATTTATCTAATTTTCTATGAATGAAATTAATTGAAGTATGCCAGATACTTATTTCTCATCCACCCTGTTGGTTAAAACTAACAATCAGTAAGTGTAATGGTGGACAGTTTGGTCCTAGGTATTTCTGTGGCATTGGTGCTGAAATTGCACTGCTTTTTTTCTCTAGAGAATCTTTTTTTCTGTCTGAAACACAGTGTAGGAAATCTGCTGACTCTGTCTTCAGATATATTAATAGTAAAAATATGACATGAAAATTCATAGGGATAAGAGTGTGTAATTTAAAATGTTATTTCAATGCTTGAATCAAGCTTTCATCATTTAAAATTCCTCTTACAAGCTTTTTACTGTAAGCATAACACAGTCCTATTTGTTTAAATTCCATGCTTTTTTGGCATGTGGGGAAGTAGCAGCCAGACATAGAATTGTGAATTAGCCTGGTCCATTGTGCTCAGCTACTGGATCTGGTAGCCTGACAGAAGTGAGGCTGTTGAAGCTCCATCTGGTCCAGCCAGTAGCGAAGTTTGAGTGTGTATTCCCAATTTTGATTTACTATTGAAAAGACTACGATGCACCTTTACCACATAGTATAAATAGGGATATCTGGAAATAAAGGCTTGCTAAACAAGGAGAGAATCTCTTTCTGACATCAGCTTTTAATCTCTGAAACTCAGTGGGTCTGTAGCAAGGCACAGATTTGGGTCCCATTGCAGAAATGAGTATCAAATAGAGAGATTGCTGTATCCTGTGGGATCTGACTGAAGCCTCTGTGTGGGCATTGAAGCTGGTTTGGGGGTCTTTCAATTGCTTTTGTGTATATGGAGAGTTATAAAAGATGTTGACTCTTTCTGCAGATGAGCCACTGTTAGGCTCATTGAAGATGAAATTCTGTCTCTAGGAAAACCAAGCTTTCTCTTTTGTTCTTAAAATCTTCAAGAAACTTGGTTTCACAGCAAAAATTCTGGTGCTTTGTGATGATTCTCCAAAAATATAGACAAAAGAGTTGGGCAGCTATTAGGATGACAAATATTACGTATCGTTGGTTCTGAATTCTGTTGCTTTACTGATAAAAGTGATGTAGTTTAGAAAGAACAGGATTACCACCCTRTGGTACATCCATTCCAATCCCTGTCATTTTAATTAGTATCAAATTAATTYTGGCTATTCTAGGAAAGATAAAATATTTTACTAGAAGGTACTCTGTGTCTTAAGGTTTTTGTGTTAKTCATGCATAAAGAAAAAGGAATGAAATCAATGACAAATGCAGAATCTGAATTTAAAGYGACTGCTAAGCAAGTGGGGCACATTCTCAGGACTGTGACTGTTTTACTTTTCAATCTTCACAAGGCATAATATTAAAAATCCAAGAAATAATGTTTGCGGTCCTAGAGAAAGATATGATTATATGCCTCTTGTACCTACTGTTCCCAGAAGTTCTCTTTGTATTGTTCATTTTTTTGGGGTGCACATCTGCTATTTGAAAGAGTGTAAAGCATTGCTGCTGTATATACAGCACATGAGAATTAATATACCCAGAGCTTTTGTGGAATAAAAAAAAAAAAAGGAGGTGTATTTTAAATTTCACTTCCTTTAAAAATACATGAAAATGTCATGAACAGAAAGTATTTTTGTTTATTTTGGGTGGTATAGCTGTCTGCTTCATCTTTCATGTATCTATCCCTCTTTCTGATTTTTTTCTGGRATAATAATTGAAATGTGTGGTTAATAACTTTTATTGGTGAAAAAGCTATCTTCTAGCACATTCATATAATGCAGAGCAGAAAATTGAAGTTGATGATCATACATGAGGAAAAATTACTCCAAATTACTTGCAGGAGCATTCACTTTTATTCTTTGCATTTAAAGGTAAAAATCACTGTGAATGATTAGAAATACACGAAGATTTCTCTAGCAAAACGTTTACATGGGCTGTAAYTCTTAGGATGGATGCTGCTGAAGAGGGAGTATAGGATAGAGTAYTCTTTAAGAACATGGGCAGGCATGGTTGTTCATTCCTTCTAAGTGATGTAAGAACTAGAAGGCACCTGGTGAAATGATAAAATGACAGACTTATATTAAGCAAGAAGCACTTTTGAAAACAATCCATAATTAAACATTAAGAACTACTTCCTACAGAATTATAAATATATTAAAATATGATCAGTCAGTTTTACAGTCCATGAGTYAGACCAGCAGAACTGTTAAAAAGGATGGTGCACACACGATCTGTTGTAATTCTGTTGGTCTCTCAGTGCTCACAGCAAGAGAATTTACTATGGGAAGCACCATTCCATACTGGTCTATTTTTATATGTTTGTTCTAAACACCCACTTACAGCCACAGTAAGTGGCATAAATCCACTTTTCTCTAATTGTTTCTTTGTATGGACCAGTATGTATTTGCTTGTGTTTCCATGCTAATAGATTCTGATCCCAAGAATCTAACGAAGGTCTAATACAAAGTTAATATTATAGAGTGGTACTGTGATTTTGGAAAACTAAATTCAGCCATGACACAAGATAATTAAATATACATACAATAAAATTTTAACACACATACATTTATTTCAGGTGTGGGGTTAGTTTTTTATATGTGGTCTAAATGCTCTTGTGACAAGTGCATTTGTGCATTTGTGCATTTGCATTAGCAGTGATGAAGTAGTTGCACATCATCTGTTTCATATCATYACTAAAATACATTTTGATCTTTAGTGTATTCCCTGGTTGGGCATACATTCCAATTAACATATTGGCTAATTACATTGACTTTAGCAAAACTGACATTGTTTGAGTTGAGAATGGGAAAAGCATTCTTTCACATGRAGATAGAATCCTTCCAATATAGGCTGACGGCTTGCTGTTGGAATGCAGTGGGGAATCATTAAGACCAGTTAAAGCACAGGATTACATTTCTTTTGGTAGTTGTTCTGGCACCTTATTTAATTTAGACTAGAGCTTTTTTTGTGAATACTTATAATGTACCTCGGGTTTGTAGCATTTCAGAGAACATACAATGAAAATTTATGACATATTCTTTATCAAGGGTTAAAAAAACTTGAGCATTTTCCAGTGTCTGTCGTCTGTTAAGGAAGGGCTTTGCTGGATTTTCTCTCCATGTTATTTTCTCCATTTTTTTCAGTCACCCTTGTCAGGCTGAAACAATGCATGGAAGCTCTTCCCTGTAAGTTGCCTATATTCCAGGAATCACTGGAGTTCTAAATGGAAAATGTGAAACCTGTTCTTCTAAACTGAGCAACACACACAGCCAGATTGGAGTGGTAGAGCAGTGGCTGGAACAAGGAGAAAAATAAATCCAAAGTTTTTCATCAGATTTCAGTTAAAATAATGGAAAATACTAGGATATAATCAGAGATGATACAAATTCTTCAGAGTGTATTTCCATGTATTTACAAAGCAGTCCTCAGTTACATTCCAGGCAAAGCTGATCAATTCATCCCTGGTCAGTTGTTTTCAGTCTTTGCAAGCAGGTCATAGATCTAAGAGTCCTGGACACATGTTTAGAAATTCAAATCAAGTTGTTCTCCTGGAGTTGCTAATGAGTCCAGGAAAGAGCCTACACATTGGTTGGAAAGTGTAGGTTGGGGGTGTGTGGGTGTGTGGGTGTGGGTGTGTGTGTGTTTTCCTTCTTTTCTTCATGTGCTTTTAAAAACATTTGTCTCAGATGTGGTTCTGTATGGAGTTTGCCGTTGAGGAATGCTGTTAGGTAAGACACGTTGTTTCAGCAGCTTCTGGATGTGGACTTCAGGGAGATTACTTGAGAATGTAGAAAAGAGATATGCTGTTTGTTGAAATGTAAGTGGAAGAGACTTAAGGAGAGAAAGCTTGACAAAAAGTGTATTCATCCCTGCCTCAAATAGTCTTCTGAAAATATTACGTGGTTTTACTTACCTTGATTTTTGTCTTCCACTGGTGTAGCCATAGAAGCTCTTCCTAGGACTGATAAGATCCCGTAAGTTTTAAGAACTCTTAATGCTAATGAGAGCATTGTGTTTTTCAGGCTTCTTGTAATATTATTTAAAGGTACAGCTTCAAAAGGAGTTCCAAAGTGTATATAGAATACTGTCAAGCTAAAGTTGCTCTCCATTGTAATAGTTATTTTGGTGAGGCTGGGAAGAAATGAAGTTGGCAAAACAGCAGTATGACTTCATTGATGTAATTTAGAGAGACCAGCTGAGATTGGGGCATCTGCATTACAACCTTTCTGAGATTAATTCTACCCAAATGATTCTGCTGTCTAATAATGTGTCTGGAAGAGTTTTCTCTTTCCAACCTGTACATGTTCTTTTGCATTCTGTCTGTGCACATTAGCCATGTCCTGGGTTTGGGATTTATTAATGCTTTCAAAGCACGACTGAGAAAAGAACAAAGTGCGATTGGTTACTACAAAGGAAATTTTAAAGAAGTATGCAGAAGTGCTGAACATACCTGAAATCTGAGTCCCTAGGAAAAAAAGCAAAGGTTTCATTTTATGCTCATCAAGCAACTGACTTTTTGAAGTCAAATTAATTCAATGCAAATGGTAAAATAATCTGACCACAGGGASCATACTTACAGGGTGTCTTTCTTTTAGCAGAGTAGATAAAATAGCGTTTTTCATGCTGCAGTATTAAAGAGACCACCTTCATGCTCCACAAATCATGTGTATTTATCCACTCTGATTGCAGATTTCAGAATTATCATTCTGGTATGAGAATTTACAGAACATTATTTTTTTAAATATTCACATTGTAGCTTAAAAAAAAGGGATTATTATTCTATTACTGATTTCTGTCCTTTGACTCCAAAAACTAAGACCTATACTGTAAATTTTTTTGCAAATTGCTGTAAATTGGATTAATATAACTGCAGTTCTAGAAGCATTCAATTAAATTAATAACATTAACTGAAATTACATGTCAACTTTCATCAGGTTTTTCAGAGATAGTAAGAATTAATTCAGTCAGCTTGGCTTTTACTTATTTTCGTCATTTCTGTGTYGTTGTGTTTTCTGTTTGTAATTATTACTCTAATTAGTTGATAAAGATTTATGGCAAACAATTAATAAAAAGCCATGGACAAGAAAATCTTGTTTGTGTTTTTCTAATAAGATATAGCATTTGCTTTCTCATGATTCAAGTGGCAGGTTATGTAAACATTTCTATTTCTGATCCTTCTAAGTCTTTTGTGTCTTGTCTATTAAGTCTTTTGTGGAGGAAAAAATGATCATCAAGTCGGCAATCTGCCTAGGATTTCAGAATGGCATGAAAATAAATAATTACACACGATGAAAACATCTAGGATATTACATGGTGATCATGTCACTGGCAGACCCATTTCAGGAAGAAAAACAACATTACATAAAGTCTAGTGGTACAGTAAACAAGGGGATTTAAAGACTGATGGATATCGCTGTCTGTTCTCTCCCTAGGGTAAAGTATCAACTGTAATACTTTAAAATTAGGTTTTCTTTTCTTATTTTTTTAATCTTTATTTTTTTTTGGTCCGCGACAGAGAAATCTGCAGGTGGCTGATAAAAAGCTTGACTTTGGCAATCTGTAATAGCTCTTATGGGAACAGAGGACCTAATTACATAGAAGGATTTCCCTCCAAGATAACCTGAATTTGTAAACATCTTACCTTGGTCACCTACCTAATCACTGGGAGGGACAGATATGCTCAGTTCTGGACTCCAGGCCTGAATAGTACAGTGTCTTTGTAATACTCATAATTCCTTTCAGAATCCAAATATATCTGTTATTCCCCTTTATTTATGTCTTTTATCCTTGCTTTGATTATCATTCTAGTACTCATCTGTGTGCCGGATGTTGCACAGACTGAGCACATGGGAGATGCTAAGACGTTTAGTAAGAAGCAAGCGCTTTATATACACTTTCCTGAGACACTGTCCTTCCTTACATGGTATTTTTCTGTCACCCAACCAATCACACATTAGAGTCCTTATATGGGAGTTATCCTTCGTTGTCCATTGGTTCAATAGGTTCCGGTAGGTTCTTTTCCATACAGCGCTGTGTTTTCTTCTCTTGGGGTTAGGTGGAGACAGGTCTTCTTGTACTGTCATGGCATRMYGTAAGTGCATCTCACAGCTCCCAGTCCAACTSAATTCCATCKCTTCCCACACATCTGAGCTTCTGCTCAGAAGGAAAGTTTTACTTATGTGCCGCATCAAAGGAGAAAGTGAAAATGATTATTAAAATACATGGTGACCTAATTTAATGGAATTAATCTACTGTGTTTAAAATAGCTTAGACATGTCTGGTTTTCAGAAGTATTGAGCTTCCAGAAGACTGGGAGAAGACAGTGGCATTAGCACACTCATGAAACAATTCCTATGCCCATACGCTTATAGAAACAGAACCTTTTGGCAGGTCCTATGGAGCTATTTATGTATCTATACTTTAATATATTTATCTTGCTCTCTGATCTTATAAACTGGATTTATTTAATAAAAAAAAGCAATTTGAAAACCGTTTAAAGCGAAGTTCAAGAAATGTTGTTATATCCTTGGTTTTTACCAGCCTTTGTGCTCGGAAACCCTTGGGGTCAGGAGCGCAACTTCCATCCATCTTCTAGTGTGAACCTGCTTTAGTATCATTGGAATCGCCTTGGCTTCTCCCATTTGGGAAACTGCACGCTACTGAATGAGTGGTACAGGATCTCTGTTTCACATTGCTCTTAGCCTGAGTTAGTGGGAGTTTGGGCCAGAGAAAGTAGAGTGACTGAACACATTTTCTCTTTGAAAGAAACAGAGGAACTGTAAGTTCCATTGGTAAGGAGTCATGGAAAAGACCCAGGTTATTCATAATGAGAAGCTGTTTGCTCTAATTTGTGACAAACATGAGATTTTATAAAATACAGATTTTATTTACAGGAATGGATCTTGTGGGCTTTATCTTCAAAAATAACATACAAGATAACAGATATTATACACTATATTCATGCAAGATAATTGAGTTAGATTCACTTCAGAGAAAGGCAGGAATTCTTTGGGATTAGGTGCTTAATGGTGCAATAGGTTTCTGGGAAAGGGAAATGTTTTGCTCTATAGAAGGAACATGTCCTCTCCTGCCTGTGCCATATCTCCTCTGTGACCCACCTGTTTTCTGAGTGGCAGCCTTTTTCAGATGTTATCTCCCAAGACCATTAGTACCACTTTCTTCCTTCAGACATTGCATTGTGGATGTCCTCAAGTAAGATGTAAACTGGACCTGTAAATGTTCTGTGAAAGATTCTGAAATCATGTAGTTTAGAGGCCACAAAGTAAATGGGAGTCCATAACAGTAGTTTATTGTGAACAAGACAAGTGTCATCTGAAAGATCCTTGATGTACTTTTTCTGTTTGGCAGGCCTCACTGCTCTATTATGTCAGTTTTGGGGAARCACATGAAGAAAAAGATGGCCTGGTTGGATAGAGTCCCAGGGAAAGCAGCCAGACTTGTCAAGGGACAGGAAAGCACAGCCAATGAAAAGAAAATTAAAGGAATGAGAATAACAGTGAGACTTTGGACTCTAGCTGAAGCAAAGACTAATTATGTTAAATACTATGGAGGAGTTCAAATGTTAAGGAGAGATAAGCACTTAGTGGGATAATTGATATTTGAAACTACTGCACACTTTAGAACATATTAAAAAAAATCTCTTGGGAATGATATTTGACTCTAGTTTAGAGCAAGGTGTTGGACCATGACCTTATAATATTTCTTTTCTACCTATTGCCAATGATTTTTTGGTAACTACCTACGACATTGACCTGGAAAAGGCAAAAACTCAGAGCGCCAGTTTATAAGAGTAGCTGTGCTGATTTTGGCTGGGATAGAGTTAAATTTCTTCCTAGTAGCTGGTATGGGGCTGTGGTTTGGATTTATGCTGGAAACTGTTGATAACACGGGGATGTTTTTGTTACTGCTGAGCAGGGCTTACACAGCGCCAAGGCCTTTTCTGTGCCTCACCCCACCCTGGCAGCAAGTGGGCTGGGGGTGCACAAGGACTTGGGAGGGGACACAGCCAGGACAGTTGACCCAAAGTGAYGAAAGGGATGTCCCAGACCATATGGTGTCATGCTCAGCAATAAAGTTAGAGGGGACGGTTGGCCAGGGGACAAACACTTCTCARAGAGTTCCAGGGCATTGGTAAGTTGGTGGTGAGCAACTGTTTTCATTTGCATCAATTATCTTTGTTGCGATTCACTTTTTTCTTTGTTATTTKTTCCTCACAGTTCCGATTACTATTATTATTAATTTTTAACTTCTTGAAGATATTCCCTGTGCTTTGAGCCAGGATGTTGGAGAAGGTGACCTTCAGAGGTCCCTTCCAACCTTAGTGAATCTCGGATTCTATCAAGTAGTGGTAAATAGTGGGTGCATAGGGAAACATTAGAGGTACACATTGCTCCTTTTCCTGATTTGTCCTTTTAGCTTCTGGAATCAGTAGGTTAAATATTAGTTGTGTCATTGATCTTCTCTGCATAGATCTGTTTAATTATTTTAAACCTATTTAAGCATATAATGTCTCTGGCATGTTGTGATAATGAATGCCACAATTTGATTATGCAAAACATAATTCATGCAGCCAGAACTATAAAATCAGGCCAGTGAAGTCCCCAAAGAGCAAAGTTCTTAACCATTGATATTGGTAGGAAGATTGCATGGAAGTCAGAGGGATAATGTGACTCTCTGTACTAACTAAACACTTACGTCCCTATAATATTCAACACCTTTTGTTTACAGCTGCAGATCACTGAGAAAATCTGCTGCTGTGTTTACTTCACTTTGATCTCTCTGCTCCTTATTTCTCCTCACTGTCTTTGAAAGGCTTCTGTCTAATTTTTGTAGCATTTCCCTCCATGCTGTAACTCTCAACTGCTAATGGAGCCAATTTCACTCCAGTGCCTACCCTGTCTGAACCCCTAACAAGACTGCTTCTTGATGAGAGTGTTTTGATTCCAGATGACTTTCATGTACTTTAAAGAAGACAGTCCATCAAAGGAGGAGTTAGGACTGTGGGAAAATAATGTTGGATGAACTTGCTTCTCTGCAACCATGATAAAGTCTAACATCTAAAAAAAGTCAATAGGTGGATTTCTAGAGATCTTCATATATACTCACCTATGACTACCTAAATGTATTGTGGCACCTCACACATTTGAAAGCCTTTCTGTAAAGTCATGTGAATTTAAAATAATACAGTGCAAAGACTAGTATTAGAATGTGTTTATACTTTGACAACACCATCTAATTCGTATATTGAGTTACAATCTTAGAAAACTACCCTTTAAGCTTTCCTCAAGCAATACAAAATGAATAACTAATGAATTTTCAATAATGTAAAAAATAAACTGTTCTTTTAAAAATGCTTGAAATGCCATTTAAATTACTAAAGCTGTTTTTTTACTGCTACGGTTACTACAATCACTACCAAAAATAACAAAGCTTTGTAACTGGTCCTGATCCAGTTGAAGTAAAGATTGCTTTTGTGTGAAAAAACCTGGTWAAGGATTAACTAGAGTTATATTGGATGAAATCCATATTGTTTTTTAAAACTAGCTATCATTAYGGACTTTAATTTCTTGCATTTCTCTTCTCTAGTTTGGAACACTATTATTTTGTTTTAACTTAATGTACTAGGAAGTATTCCAGCTCTTTTTGTGCAATTTTTAAAAATTGTGCAATTTTTAGGAAAAAGTTAGAAAAATAAGAAACAAAAGTGTGAAATGGGGCAAGACRGAAATTATGTTAGACAGGCTGGTTTCTGAGTAAGTTCCATGCATTATGTGGGAGGTGCATGATTGGCTGATTGGCTGTGGGACGTAAACCTACTCATTTGGCCTTTAGCTCAGGCAGGGCCTTATAGCCATAGCTCTCGTGGGCCTGTGTAGTTCAAGCCATTTTGCTCTGTATCAAATTGTAGGTTTCCCTGCCTGTCCTCACATGATTGTCATAGCTGGCTGTCTATGATGCCACAAGTTGGGCTGCAGGCATGCTACCCAATCTGATTCACTTCCATCCTTGTCACACCCAKATCTGCTCATTCTGCTCACATTGAGGCCAATGGAAAGAAAGGCAGAAGGGCCTGTGTGTGAGAATTTGTGTGTGAGGGCCCTTGATGGACCATTTCTTTCAAAGACTGCACTTCCATATTGATATAGTCCATTCATAGCTGTCCAYAGAGGCAGCTTTGGAGCAAGAGGTTTAAGTAGGATAAACTACAAAATAAGAGAGACTGGGATTAGGAGTATTTCCTGTGAAAATCTCTCCCTGCATTGCACTGACAAGGGAGCGAAGTACACACACAACAGCCAAAGCCAGACACAGAGGTGGTAACCCAAGATCSTGTGGAACCACAGAGCATTAATAGCATTCCCTTCACACAAATTCCTGCTTCCCCTGGCCCTTTGTGAGTCTGCTGATCTGTAAATACAAGATGACGAGTGTGCAAGGGAGCACAGCTTTCCCACGTGTGACAGAGTTCAAGCAGATGGATATTTTTATCCTAAGGGACACGGGAGGGTYGGAGTCTGCTGAGTCTATAGCAAGAAGGTCAAAAAGCATCCCTGAGCATCTCTCAGCATCTCTGCCATGACARCCTTCCCGGTGGGAGCTCTGCTGCCTGGACTGAACACAAAGGCTGGCCTGCTGTGCTGGAGGGGTGGAGGAAGCATGCACAGGTCCTAGCACTGGCTGCCAGAGCTGGTAGGGCTTGCCTAGGAGGTACTTGGAATGCTCTCGTAGTTCAGGACAGCGCACTGCATACCCCAAGAATATTACTGTGCACAAGGCACTGGAGAAGGAAGAAACTGGGAGATAGAATAGGTTAGGAGGGACAAGCACTGATAATTAACCCCCTTTTTTTCTTTAACAGCTTTATTTWAAAAAAAAAACTGTAAAAAGAAGACATTTCACTACATCTCTGTGGAGAAACAAAAGTTAGAACCTTTTGAAATGATTGCCCCTTTGACAGCCTTTCCTCTCAGTTTAGACACTATTACATTGCTGTACACTGTGGCAGAGGGYTTCCAGCACTCAGCTCATTGCAGGAGAGGGAACCAGTGCACAAGGGGATGGATTTTCATAAATGCATTCTCCCTCTTACAAATACACATAAAAAATTTAGCAGCTAGCAAAATCAAATAAAATCTGATGTAATGTTTAGCATGGATTTTTCATTAAAAAAAAAAGAATAGGAAGAAGAAAATTACCTTTACTGTGACAATATCGAGCATGCAAAGTTGACTGGATAAGGAGAATATCACTGTTATTGCCCAAAATTTTGGMTTACTTTTTCTTGTTCTACTAAGAGATTTCCTATATTTTTATTCTCTCCGATATCTTTTTYCATCTTACGTAACTCATGTGAAACTGTTTTTTCATGGTGAGATATGAATACAAGGATGAGAGAGAAGGTTCTGGAAGAAAAGTAAATAAATAGAAGATTCAGTGTAAATCCTTGTAATGTCAGGCAGRCGACATTAAGTACTAACTATAGAAGCATAAAGAAATTAATTCCAAATGGAATAGCATAATTCTTACTGCATGAAGATGAAAAAGTTCTCGAAATATCGAGCCTGCCAGAGGCTACCAGCCACTCAGAAACTAACAACTGCCCTTTAGGAAAGTGAGCAATGCACAAAGATACACAAAATGTTTTCGGATCAAGCCTGTAGCACAGACGATCCATTGGGAGCAGATTCTTGTCCTATTGATGTAAAATTGCCTGTCTGTAAGCCAACAAGGGATTTGCCTCCAGCAGTTTAGCTGTTCCCAGCAGACTTGTGGAGAGCACTGGATTAGTGTGCATAGTTAAGTATCTTACAGTAGCCTTCTCAGTGGGCTGCTGTCTGTGGTCTCATTACTCCTACAGTGTTAATATGTCGCATCTTGAAGGTATTCCCCATACACTTGAGAATTTGAGACAAAACCTTTGATCAAAATGATAAATTTGGTAATCAGCTGGTTGAGTGTCAGCATCAACAGTGAAGACAATCTAACAAGGGAGTTTTACTGAATACTTACACAACTATATGTAGTCAAGAGTTTATTATTAGCTGTGTGGTGGTCAAACACTAAACTCGATCTGCACTGGTGCCAGTCGGTATGAGCGATGGTTCCTCAGGATGCTGGAACAGATATCTTAAAAATTATGAGAGAAATGAAAAATGTGGGGAACAGAAAGAGAAAAAAAATCTCCATGCAGAGCTGCTCTCTTTATAATTTAAAATTTTAAAATTTTAGTAAGTTTTAAAAGCTGTGCGTGGAAGGCATTTTATGTTCCTGTATCCTTTTTACTAACAAGTGATGAAAAARGGATTTCTGAAGAGAATGCTAGAATTGTATGAGGATACTTACTTGCCAGTGATAGAAACACTTCTAAATAATACCATTAAGATCTAATGGCTATGGTAGAAAATATTTATTAAGGCATTTAAATAAATATTGTATGTACCATTTCTTTGTATTTTTATCCCTGTGTCCATCACTGTATGTTGAATTGCAGATATGAGTAACTTATTATTTGTAAGCAAAAGAATTTGAAGGTCAAAGATTATGATATTTTACAAGATAAAGAACAGGTAATACTTATATCTTGATGCTATGCTAATATAAGGCATCATCTATCAGAATTACCATTTGTTCCAGGCAGAATTGATTTGAACAGATCAGACTCATTGTACAAGAAAAATGCACATTATTTAAGGAAGAAATGAGAAATTACTGCTCACAGTTTTTATTTTTCTGGTGGTGAGATCTCAGTGTGCCTGAACCTGTGCATCCTGCTGAGCTGTGTCCGGCTGTCTGATAGGTGAAGTTTTGTATTGGACCAGGATTAACTTGGTTGGAGTTTCTTCCTCTTCTTTGCTCCATTTGTCTCACCTGAAAATGGACATTTTCTTGTTACTTATTCTCTGTACATAATGTGACTGCTTATATTCTACTGCTAGTGGTTAACATCAACAGAGAAAACACTTTTGAGCAGTTGCATGTGGGAAATACACTTGCAATGTGTGATTTTCTTTAAGTGGTGAGAAGCCACTGGCTTTGGGAGAGTAGTCAACTGGAAGTGAAACTGTCCCAAATATGTTCTAGGTCAGCATGTTTAGCCCTAATACTATAGTCTTGAAATTACTTGCAAYAATTTTTACGTCTTGTAACTTTTGTTACCAGTTACGGTAGGCATATTTAAGAGTGCTGAAATAAATAAACCAGTTATTTACAAAAAAATAACTCTTACTAGTCCTCGTTGTCTTTTGTCCTAGTTGTTAATTGCCGTGAGTGTTAATAACCTTTAGAATTGCATCTAGGTTTGCTTTAAATACTGGAAATTTAAAAGAAAATGCATCACATTTATAAGAAAGGTTTTCAATTCCTTGTTAACTGTTTTCATCTATTTTTAGGCCAAAGTCTCCAGTTTCCATATGTGCATATTGAATGTCTTTGCTAGCTTAATCTACTTTCAGAAATATCTCTTGCTGTGTACGTATCTAGAGACTGATCAAGCTCCGTTTGCCTTCCATTAGAGAAATTGCTTTTAATTCTTGCATAGCAAAGCTGTAACTGGATGTGCCACTGGCATTTGAACAGCTTTCTGAATGTTTGTATGACATGAGTACCGGACAAAATGCTATGTACTGAATTCACTTCAACTGTGTAGTGTCTGTTAATGCGCTGTGAGGTTGCGTTTTTGCTCTCAGCTAAAATTAAGTTGCTCTCAACTAAAATCAAATCACTTTCAACTCATATTCAGTTGATTACTCTGTCACATCCATGTAATTTTCTCTGCTTTCTGAAGTTTCTCATCTGCCAAATTACACAAATTTGTTTTTTCACTCGAGTTTGCAGACAGGAGTTTGTCCAAGTTATGTATTTATTTATTTAGTTAGTTAGTTACACCTTTTAAAAATATCATTATGAGTCTACGAACATTTTTATGACAGTGTGTGGGGGGAACAAGCAGAGATCCAAAATTTAACTGCTCCCTTCTTATTCCTTGTTCTTGTACTATGGGTTCTGAATCTAGTAGTGTGATGTGCCAAAGATAAATAGAGATAAGGAGGCAGAGATTGCGTTAGCCTCACTAAGAGGTTTTGCATGTGTACCAAAAGGTGTAATGACAGATGGTCTTAGCAGTATAGTTCCTCTAACTGTCCATGTACCCACCGCCGTCGGATATTTTCAACTAAGTGTTCTGAGCAAGAAGGCTAAAGTTTCTGAATTGACTGTGCTGAAGGGGGTTGAATCAATATTTTGGGAGTTGATTCTTTCTTTTGGTTTGCACTTTTCATTTTCTGCTTGCCAGTTTGTAACTGTCCATCTGCAAGTCTAGTTCAGATTTTCAGGGTCATTTGTGGAAGCACCAGACACCAGGCAAAGTGTCAGTTTTGGTTTACATCTGAGAACAGCCCCAGACACTGAGACATTGTACTGTCTGAAATATTAGAGAAAGGCTGAGCTGATTTCTTCCTCCAATATAATCGACTTTACAACTGATTAAAAATCCAAGATATCTTACTTAGGGAAATGTTTCCTGTAGAATTTCAGAAATCATTATTGGCTCCATCCTTCTGCTGTATTCATCTTTTTAAACATTTTTTAAAATTTACAATTCTGTTAATGTAAATGAAGTCAAACTGGTACAAAACTGATGTGAAGGAACGGAAGACCAGATCCTCTCTGAGTGCACTGAKGTATTGAGACTGGAGTACTGTGTTCTGACATTTAGAGAAGAGAATGTAACTGTGAAAATGTCATGTTCATTATCAAGATCTGARTGCCATCATCCTTTGACCTCAAAGTCCTGTAAAGATTGTTAACTATAAAAAAAAAGCTGTTGTTTTTTCCTTCCCCATTTGTGTTCAGAGTAGAGTTTCTGCTGCTTTGGGAACAGCACTGACATTTGTTTGAGAACTTGGTGGCAGGCACAAAATCACATCCTGAATACAAACACAGGAGTTTGTTGAAACATGCTGACGGCTAGATACTTCCAGCTGTACTACTTTTAAGATCTCCATAGACAGATGTTTTGTAGAAAATATGTGTCACAGAAGAGATGTGAAAAATATGGGTAATACTTGATGCTCACGAATTTCTTGACTTCTCATGGATTCAGCTCTGAGTCTGGGCAGGAGTGAATGTGAGAAAGATGATGGGTTCTTTATGTGGTAGCTTGTCTGGCAAGCGGCTGACTTGCACAACCGCTAGAAAAAACCTGTTGTATTGCAAATGCTAATGCAGTCTGTGACCTTTGCATAATAAGAACATTGATAACAGATTGTCCAATGGTGCACTCATTAATAAAGTGTAGGAAATGGGACTAGTATGATGGGTGTGAGGTGGAGAGAATTAGTCAGTATCTTTAATCATCTCTTCTTGATGACTGAACTGTTTTACACATTCGTCTTGGAGGCATGGGCTGGAATTATACATCAGATCTCTACAATGTCACTAATATCCAAGTAAGGCTAATATGTTTTTCAGGATGATGCTAGGCACCATTCTGCCTGGCCTGATATCTGAGAGGCCAGAGGTAATGAAGTCTAACACAGATGAAGACTAAGACAGATAGGATACACGTATTAAGATATCCAGTTTCCAGTGAGGATGAAGGATTATGCATTGCAGAGTGTTTTCTAGAATTGTCCCATTTCAGAAGTCGTTGGCAACAATGTCGAGTTAGAGCAGGACATGAATTAATTAATTTTCATTGAACTGTTCTGCCGATGATCTTTAAAGATCTGCTAATTTGTATTGAATCTTCCTAACAAGAAGCAGAATATGGACTCTGTGTTCACCTGGCAAGGAAGTCACTGCTACTGGGAACAGTGCTTTCCAGGAAAAGGGTAAAACATGCTCCTGCTGGAATGTGGCAGACAGCATGTGTTTAGGAAGGATTTAGAAGCATTGCTGGCATATTAGTATTGTATGTACTGTGCACAACAAAATCCTTCTGTGGCTGAATTAACATGGATCAGAGCATTAGGCCATGCAAGGATTGAGCAGGACCAAAAAATAAGGCAGTAAATGAAGGAAACACAGCCTGTGATCAGCATATGTAATTATTCTTCATTTAGATGAGAATGAGACTATTGCTAGAGGCATGGCAAATCTGACTGGTATCAGAAGTAGCCCAAGAAAGTAGACATTAACCTGTAAAGCACTGAAGAGGACTTTATTAAAACTGTATAAATGTGTGAGAAGGCTGAATGCAGGCCCACTGCTTTTGTTAAAAGTCATTTGATGCTGTTTTTGAGATATGGATCTGAGATCCTTGGTAGAGTCCTCTGGTCTCATAGTCACATCATTCCTTACTTCACTACAGACTTATTTTGGTGCCTCTTTAGTGGTACAAGGCTTTACAGTCACTCAGATGTTTCCTGGAAGAGGTTAGTTTTAGACCAAAATTAAGTTCAGGAGTGGACTGGGTAATTAGCTGAGGCTGGGAATGTTGATAGTGATCTCTTTGTTGACAATGTGGAAAGGTGTAATTATTATTTTTGGAATTAGTTTAGATACTGTCAATTTGTTGCCAAATGTGTGTGGCATATACAATATTTTAACAAAATAAATGTTGCCTTGGACACATATTAAAAATATGTATTACCTGTCAACCCTCTAAAGACTGAAATGCAATCTGTAATGAGGAAAAAGGTCCAAAGTAAAGAACTAAGAACTGCACAAGGGAAATCAGATGGTGTGGAGTCTGCTCTGAATTTCTCCAAGTAACACCTATTACTTCAGCTTAATGTTTCAATTGCCTATAAGAGAGACAATTAATATTACTTTAAATGTGTATTTTTTGGAAATAAAACTGTAAAAAAGTAAAAAGAGCAAAGTGATGGACAAGAGGCCTGTTTTCTACAAACCGTTTTGGTTATGTGCTCACACGGTCCCACTCCCCGAGTGTCCATAGTTCCTGGCTCTCTGAGTGTACTTGACAACATCTTTGTCAAGTATGGGTGACCGAGCCCTGGAACAGATTGCCCAGAGAGGTCATGGAATCTCCCTCACTGAAGATATGTAAGAACTGTCTGGACACAATCCTGTGCCATGTGCTTTAGGAAGGTCCTTCTTGAGCAGGGAGGTTGGACCAGATGACCCCACCAGTGATCCCTTCCGACCTAACCCTGACCTGAAACACCCAGACTTGCCCTTCGGCCTGTGTACACAACCTTCAGCCAGTGTGTATGTATGAATGTATGTAGGACATATTCCCCYGCACTGGGACCACAGTGAGATATCTGAGCCAATTACAGCCCAGAGTGGTCCCAGGATCTTTGGATAGCCTTTGCCAGTACTGTGCATTTAGATGAAGTAGTTTGGTCTTTCAGCTTCTACTGCAKATAGTTGCAACCAGTGTGTACTTAGGTCTTTTGTCCCTTTCTCATCAGACAGCAAAAGTTGTCCCATGCAGCTACTGCATTGCAAAGAGACGCCAGCATCATCCTTGCTCCATGTACAAACCTGCAGATAGCATGGCAGGAGGAGGAGCCAGAGGAGCYGTTTCCCACTGGACACAAAATGTTCTCATTCTTTTCCATTGCTGCAGCCTTGCCTCTTTTTCTGCTACCTGAGCTACATTTCCAGGTGCTACTGAAGGAAAGGATAGTGCATGGTCCCGAGTCACCCACCCAGGCCAGTGTGAAGTCCCAGTCTTTGGCCTGGCACCATGTGTTGTGGGGTGTAAGTACAGTGTGCCCTTGATGGCCATGAGTTGTCCTTGGGGAYGGACAGCACGGGACTCAGAACTAACAGAGTCAGTCCAGCTCCTCTCATCATCAACAATGCTAAACCCTAAATGCCCTGTCCTGGGTCCATTTACAGTCACAATTTTCTGTTTTACAGTGAGAGAAAAAGCCCAGTCTGGGTGTTCTTCAGGTCAAAACCTTAAAGAGATGGGAACTCACATTACTCCTGCCATGGTGTTCTTGAGGAGGAGGAACTAATAAGGTTTTTGGGGGCACCTAGTCAGATTGAGGAAAAAAGTTACCAGTTCCCTCTGAAACAAAGACTGTACCTCCAAAGCCATCTTCCCATTAGTGCAGTTCTGAGAGGGCTTTGGGACTTGCATCTCAGTCAGTGTGACTGCTGGGAAAAGACCCAGGGTTCTCAGGGAAGATCAGGAGATGCTGTTTCATGTTGAATTTTTGAGTTTATAGAGTGCTAGCCTTCCTTCTTCTGCCTCAGTTAGCTGAGTTGTGCCAAGGTAGACACTCCCCTGTCCAGACTTTGGCAAGCAGAATTTTGGTCATATCTGTCCTTATGAAGTCTATCAAAGGATTCTGAAGGGTCTGAGATGCAGGGTGGCAGCCTTCTCTCCGTAAGGCAGCCTTTTCAAGGGGACTGACAGATGTGTCTAAAAGCTGGAATAGAAGATCATGAAATCAAGAAAAAAGGCTGGCGATTTAAATTTTTTATAGACTTACTTCTGGCACCCACACTTTCCTTCTGTTGTTAAACTTATTTAAATTCTCCCTAGCATGACTGTCAGGGGATAAACCACTTCCCCCGTCCAGTGCAAATTTCAGGCAGCAACATGTCTCACAGATATCTCCTAATAAGTACATAGCATCCCCTGGTTCTTCAGCACATCTCATGTGAAGACTTTCCTGAAGTGTTCAGGGAAATTAAAGCTGGCAGGCTCTCTTCACCCTATCMGCAGACTCCCTTCTCCCTGGGGGGAGTCAATTGCTGTTACATCACCTGAAAGCACTGGCCTCTGCAGCAACTCTGTGGTGCTCTAGTGGTCCTTCCTCTCCTAATGCTTCTCTGAAACATCAAGATATGGTGTTAGGAGCATCTTGTCTAGTCAGGGTTCTGGCAGCCTCTGCAATGAATCTTTATGAGTCAGATTTTTGTGTGTGTATTTGGCAGTAAAGGAGAAATGTATTTAGTTTCCGTTAGAGAGACACAAGAGAACACCATACAAATAAATATGAARCATTCTAATAGTATTTAGGAGAAATCACATGGTTAGGAATGACATTGCCTGATTATTTATGAAATCATAGAATATACTGTGTTCCAGGGGACTGAGTGGATATAATGATCAGATTGCAGCTCTGGTAYGCAGTATGCTGGAAAACACTTGCTCTTACATCATTGTTTTCTAAAGCAATTCAAGTTCTTTGTCCACTTGCATCTACAGGCCTCTGGCTTGTTTTCAAGAAGTGTCATTCCCATTTATCCAGAAGGTAATTTTGCTTGATTTAGGATTGCCATTTCAGGGTTGGTGTTTATAATTCTCACAGATGTTTTTACCACACACAGGGGTTGGAAATTACAGTGACACAACCTCTGGGAAATGACATGAGTTACATTAACAATAGAAAAAATAAGTCTTAGGAATTAGACAGTAATGATTTTTCTCCTTTCTGTAGTTTTAGATTTACCTGTACTGAAGTTCATCTGTCATTTTCTCCCTTGATCACTTAGTGATAAGACCCTTCTGCATTTCTGCAGTCAGTTGGAATCTGTATTACATTGCACACCTTGGTATTGTTAACAAACATTGACAACCCTTATGCATATTACCTATCTCTTTAGAGATATGGTGAACAGTGTGGCCCCAGCAGGGCTTCATAGTGACTTCCCAGTCATGAAAACTAAGYAAATATTCTTACCCTTTGTTTTCTAGTCATGTGGCCATGTGAGGACCTTTTCTCTTGTCCATGTTAGCTTTCTTCCATAAAAGTGTCTCATAGTAAGCCCTGCCAAATGTGTTTTGGAAATGAAAGTAGATTATATTAAATGCATCTTCCTTGTCCACATGTTATTAAAGTATAATCAGAGAATTCTGGCAGATTYCTGATGTTTGATCTCTGTAAAGACTGTGTTGATCTTCCCCACTTTGTACCTGCTAATTCTATTCCTGGGAAGAATTGCTACCAATGTTGAGGTTATTTGCTTAGAGTTCCTCAAATCTCTTTTGAAAACCTTTGTAAAAACCATTGCCACTTTTCTGCACATGAGGCAGTTTTAAAGGATTTAGTGGTTTGGCTTTTCTAGCCTTGAGAGTACCTTTGGAAATTGCAAGTTCCTATTGTCTTGTCCCATCCAATTGTTACTACTTTTTCTTCACTCCGTAACTATGGCTACTGATACCTGGGCTGAGACAGATCTTCCACGTAGTTACCATCRAAGAGTTGTCTGATTGGTGCCAGCATATCCTCTCCCCACCCCCCACCCATTCCCCAACATGCGCAGTTACAAAATACACTTAGTTTTTCTGCTATGRTTTCAGGTTTTTTTCTGAGTCTTCCTGTTGTTAACTTCATCATTTATTGTCTCTGCAGAGTTTCTGATATTTTTTTTTGCTCTTACTGTGTTTGAAAATTTATGATATTTTCATTTCTTGCCATGTTTCAGTTCSAGTTATTTGACTTCTTCTGTCTATGTACCTGAACTGACAAAATGTTGCAGCTATCATCACAACAACTATTGTTTGTGTAAATGTCTGCTTTTCATTCTTTTCTCATTTAGAACAGGGCAAGCTAAGAACAACACTAAAATCAGTAGAGTTGATYGGTGATTTCTTTAAAGGAAGAGAAGATATACAAACATTGAATTTGCCAAAGCATTTCTGTGACCTCCAGATCCAAGAATCCCACATCTGTTGGCCTAGCAACCCCAGGATGTGGTCCTACCTCATTGTCTAATAAAGAAATAATGATATATAACATTTCAGCCTAATGCCCTTTTTGATCCCCTTTTTGATTCAGAACATAACAAATGTCTGTCACATGTTCAAAGCTACAGTACAAGACTTGGCATCTCTCAGACTTTGTACCTCAATGCTTACTTGCCCCTGCCCACCACCCCTGAAGCCAAGTGAGGGGACCATGCACCCTTTGGCAAAGAAACTATGATCCAAATAGTTAATTGTACCAATTAGAGTCCAATCAGTTCTGTTGTTCTAGACATGCAATTTAATGAAGAAACCTGCTCTTCAGCTTTTGAGTGTCTTGTTTTTTGCTAAGGTCATCCAAATGACTTCCAAAATATGGCGTACAAAGTTAAGAGGAGYATTTTAAATTTTAGGCTTGTCATTCTTGCTTTCAGCTAGAGGAATACTGGAAAGAATAATGTTACTGAAAACAACACAAACATATCCCAATACATTGCGTGATGTACATAGGGAAATGTCTTCAGGCAAAACTGGCATTTCAGGCTTTCCCTTTCTAAGGCTCATTCATGAACRTGATACTGAGCTGGCTAATCAAGTTTGAAAGGCTGAGGCACCCATTCTTTGCTTATGAGCTTTTACTGGAAGCCCAGCAGTTGAACAGAGTATTTTAAACTTAAGATATCGAAAGGGAAAGATTTGAAGAGTCTTTTTGTTCCCTGCCTCACCTTTCAGACTTCTGGCACTATTCCCCATCAATTCTGGCTCACAGATGAAATCACTTAATGAGGAAAATGTGAGAATACAATATAAGCTGTGTGGGTATAAACAGTTTAGAAATTATGAAACTTTTCAGGGTCTGTCACTGACAAAAGTTACAATTATGGAGGCAAAGCAGGCAATATTTTACCACTTTGGTAAAGAGCAAAAGCAGGTTGGTTTTGAGCAGACTGGTTTCACAGATTGTCTCAGATGAGTGACAGTGAGCTCTGATGTTTGAACTACAGTGAAAATAAAKAGAAATAAAAAAGAAATTCCTCTCTCCCCTCCAATTTTTAAAATTATTTTGGGAAAATGTTCTACCTTTGCACCATAGAAAGTAGTTGTGAGTAAGAGGTAAGAGGAGAACACCTGACATATGGCTTTATTAAAATGTAATATCATAATATCCATCTGTAGGAATAATAATTGCCATACATAATTGTACTAATGCAGTATCTGCTTAGAAGATACAATGCCTTTGATTAAGTTTTTCAGAATTACATGCCTATAAAAGATGCAGAAGGTGATGTATTTAATCTTGGCCCCAAGGAGATGCATCTTTGCTTCTTTGCATGGGTGTTTTGGAGTTACATTATCTCACYTGTATATCCAAGAGTCTGGCTTTGTTCCCACTTTTTCTTCTGACTCTTCTTCAACAAAGCACAATGGAGACCTTTCCTTTATTTAGCTGACAGGTACAGGAATTTCTCTGAAGGAAACTCATTGTGGCCTTGAGCTGTGTAGCTTGCTGGAGTTGTCTCTTTATGCAGCAGAAGTCCCATGGCTTTTTCTCACTAATCAGAAGAACTATTAAATCAGCAGTACTCAGAACAGCTGGGATGCTGCTTATGATGGGTGAGACATTCCCACTATGAAAAAGAAAGGTACCATCATTAGTGTAGCTCCACACTGGAATCTTGTTTAGAAATGCTGGAGAGGTAACTGCAGRGACCAGTGTCTTAATATCTTTGGCAAAAAGGGAAGCTTTCTTTCCTCTGAGAACCAGCTATATAATACAGAATAGTCAAAACTTCTCTGAAGTGAGCAACAACTGAGATAGGTATGTCAGGGGTCATCCTAAACGTTTTCGTGATAGGAAGAAATGCTTAGTGGGAATGAGAACTGTTAGGTTACAGAATCACTTCTGGAAGGAAGCAGGAGGACCACTGAGACTTGCAACACTGACAACTGGCAGGCTATAAAATGTACTTTAACTGTAAATAAGAAAATGCAAATGCAATCATGTTGTTATAAGGAGGCAGATTTTGTTGTCCACTCAGTGTTCTTCGTCTCTGACTTCACAGAGTCATTTAGTCCAACCATTTTCCTAGCTCTGCCAAATCCAAATATTCTTGCCTGATATTCATGACCTCAGGATTCATTCAGAAACTGAAAARGGTCACATCAAGACAGAGGATGAGGATAAATTGATGGTAACATAAAGGCAAGATTTTTTTTAAAAGTGAGTCTCATTCGACTGTTAGCAGATGGCAATGCACTCCCATTCTCAGCAAATTCTTTTAGYAGGCTCTCTGAGCAAATGCATGTGGGGGTGGAAGTTATGATGCATTTCTAAAATAGAAAAATAACTTCTAACTCAAGCTTTATATATTTTAAGCTATTATGAACAGCTGTGAAAACACTTGTTTATTTTGACTATTTGCCTTAGCTTCAATGTTTGTAACTGGAATGAGATGTCACAGGGGGTTCCTTTTCTGTTTCCTTTTCCAAGGATTTGTGTGCAGGGCTTCTTTACCCTGTGGATTCCAGAGCTATAAGTAATGCAATAAAAGCTTGATCTAAATCTCACTGAAATTGGCAAGTGGCTTTCCGTGGGCTTTATGGGGCTTTCTGATGGACCTACTCTAGCTTTGGACCAAGCCAGATACTTTACTGTTTTTACATCCACATGAAAAGCTTTGCCTATTCTGAAGGTCTTGTTAGAAATCTGGGGCAAGACTTGCCTCAGTTTCAGGCTCTGACATGTCTGCAAAAGTTGCATGTCTGCAACTTTGCACAGTTACAACCCTGTCTGCCAGGGCTTAAACTGAAGTAGAAATGACAGCATGAGGGGCCTCGTGTCTGGTCTGAAATGGGTTTTAGGAAGTTACTGAACTCTTGGACTGTGCTACTCTGAGTATGCACCAAAATGCAGGMTGCAAAGAGAACTTGTGGTCCCACACATCCAACTGGGAAGTTTTGGCAATGATAGGGTAGAGCCTTSTGACTTGGTTCTTGGATTTGGAGGCATAAGCTTCCTCCACGATCCCAGTGTGAACACTTCAGCATCTTGCTATTTTAGTATTTTCCTCATATAGTCTACCATCTGCTTCACCCACTTCATTTAACAACTGAATGAAAAAGTTGTTTTAAAATCCAAGTTGGGACTGTAGAGTGATCCATGACCAGGTATAACAGGAATAGTTCAAACAAAACTCAYTTGGGAGTTTGTTTAAATTTTGAGAGTATCTTTCCAGAAGGTACAGGAACCTGTAAATTCAGATCATCAGAAGAAATTAATTCTATAAAGACCAACGAACCATAGATTGAAATGTAGTGATGAGCAGTTCCATGTAACTGATTTTACAAATTAAAAAAGGAAAGGTATTCTTCTTCTGTAGACCTATATATTCCTGTACCTGAATGTGGCTGCTTTGAGAGTTACAGGTGTCACACTAATTTACTCTGTAAGATATTTACTTGTATTACATGAGAGCAACTTGTCAGAGAAATACATTGATTCAAAAAATGTCACATTGCCAGTGGTAAAAATTTCTAAGAATTTCTAGGCTCTTAGAATTTAATTTTTGATGTTGCCACTTGGTGTTTCACAATGAAGAGTTTTTCAYTGTTCTCCCCATCAATCTTGTAAAATTGTTACAAAATGAATTCAGCTAATAATTTGTCTCCTTCTCCTGTACATCTTTTATAAACAAATGGACAAAATTCTGTATTTGTAATACTTTACATTTAGCTTTATTGGAATTCATGAACTGGATCATTTTAATATTTGTTCTTATTTTGTGTTTGTTTGTTTTGTTTGTTTTTTACCAAATAAAAATATCRTTAAACTTCTCATTAAATAATTAAATTGAAAAAATTGCTTAGTACCATGTTCCATGTTCCAGAATTACTGTCAGAACTGTTGGGAAAATTCTGTCTTCCTATCAAAGCATCTTCAGCAGTAGGAAACATTTTAACTTTTCAAATGTAATCCTTGAAAATAGTTTCTCTTGAAGCTCGAGCATAGTTTGCACATTTTTTTAATGATCTTGAAATAGATAGCTTAATATTTAGACATCAAGATTAAAAATAGCAGAACACATGAAGCCCGTGGGTTACTGTTGATAACACAGTTATGGATAATTCTAGCCAGTGAAGGCTTGCCATCATGTTACCTTTCCCAAAATTTGAATAAACACTTGCATATGACTAAGTTGCCTCATACTTTTATTCATCATCACTGAATACTATGAACTCCCTTTTCCAGAAGTATATTAAACTAGTGATTTTCAGTGCTTGTAAAACCATTCCCTTTGTATTTTCTTTAMAAATTTCAGTCATTTGTTAGTTTTTATAATTTTTGGTCCAAAGTGTTTTGTTTAGTCTGAACTGTTTCATGTGTGGCAGTAAAATGCCACATGAATGCCCAGTTACTTTTTCGTAAGCATAAGAGTCCACAAGTATCTCATATTTGGTTCACTATTTTTAAGGAAATATGTRGGGTTTGATGTAACGAAATAATTTTCAGGCATTAAGTTCACAAACATACTTGATTTTGTTGTTTGTGGAGTTTAGGTACTCTTTTAATACCATGTGATAGAAGTATTTAACTGTTATTGTCAATATTGTCTCAAAACTCTGTCATCTATAAACAGAGGAAAAAGTACTTCTCTTTGCCCAAATTATGTTTCAGTGGATTTCAATATTGTATCTGAATGGGCTCATTCATTTTCATCTGTGTCCTGCTGCATATTTTGATGCACTGAATACTCTTAGACTTATATTTTCAAGAATGACATAGCAGAAGACAATATAGTTACTTTTACACAGTCCTTGTCAGATAGGATCTTTCCAGACTGGTAATTTATTAAATAGTAAAGGTGGGTTTAGTCCTTGTTGTTGTGCATCACATTAAAGTGGATTAGAAGTTTTGGAAAGAATTGTGAGTTCACTAACAAAATGAACTTGTCCTTCTTCTCAAAATACTGTAATATCACACTACTTCAGTCAAACATGTTATTTCCTAAGCATGCTGCTCAAGTAATAAGAATTCTTTCTTCCATTTTGAAAACAATGGTTTTTTCTGATGTCTTTCAAAATGCTATTTAACAATAAGCATTCTACGATTTTCTTTTAAATAATGATTTATTCTTTCATTCAATCACTGTGTGCTCAAGTATTTATCATCTTTGAAAACATCTACTGGCACTTGGTTTTCCTTTTTTACCTCTAAGCTTCATCCTTATGAAGCCCAACAAATTAAGGATCATGGTGTATGTATGTTATGCCATTCCAGAAGATTCTTCATTCCTTCTCTCCAAAAAATTTGCATGTAGGGAAGCTTTGTATGCCTATGTCATAAAATAAATCCCTTTATAATCGGAAATGCTGTAGACGTTATCAGTGGTAGCCACCCAAATCTGTCTCAGGGCCAGTGATGCTTGTGTTTCGTTACTACTGGCTTCAGTGGCACCTGCAGCGGGAGACACTCCTTGGGCTTTTGTAGCACTGAAGGAGATGTACAGAAGCTGCCTTGTCCTCTCCACTTTATTTCAGTTCCATCTACCTCATTTTCTCTATAACCTATTTGGTTTTGGTTTCCATTTAATTTCTGGTGGTGCTCATTCCATCTTTTGAACCCTTCTCATCTCTATGCCACCTTAGATGTCATCCTAGGTCTACAGTCCTCTTGCCCAACCATCTGTACTTCTCTCAAGATAAACTCTTCAGGTCATTTAAGTAAAACATTGATAACAACCATTTTATTTTTATTTGTTCATCCTTACAAAACTAAAGTCTTTAAGTAAGTATAAAGAGATAAACCAGAAAGTAAATAAATACAGATTGAACAAATGACAGTTCCTGGAATTAAATATATGGTACTGAGCTTGCAAATAATTATCCTACGAGTTTTTGGGTTGTTATACTGGTGTAATGCTAGTTAAATTCCCCTACTCTAAATAGYGACTGATGTAAATCTAACTAACCAGCATCAGGAATTCCTCAGAGCTGATGTCAGCAAGGGACTTTCAGTAATTTCAGAGGGAAAATATTTGTAAGCTGAAAAAACATTTTTATCGTGTTTATTATTAGGATTAAGATAAATAGACCTATTATTTCAAAGCCTTTTTAAAAATGTAGTTGCACAGTATTGAGACAAAACTGAAGGGAACTTCTGTGAGGTAACAGAAACTCCGAATGTATTCTTGTCCAAAGACATGTTTTACTCTAATACCTAAAGMACAACTCCCTTGGACTGTTTTCTATGATGGCAGCAGAACATTTTTCATTCTTACACCTTCCAGCATACAGATAGCCTGTGTCAATGCAATCACCTTTCTTGCTTAGCAGAGAAGTGAACAGATGATGGAATTGAAATTAGAAATGCGAAAGTGCCAAGTAAGAAAGTGAGAGAGAGAGATCTGTTCATTTCTCTCACCTCCAAGTCTTCAGCAGCCTCTGTGTACAAAACGTGCAGGTCTGTGGTCTGCAGGATTGTGAGGGGTGGCTGTCAGGGTGGCTGGAAGCCATGAAAAGGCAAGCTGGAAGGTACTGACTTCAAACAAACCTTTATATGTCACATAGGAAAACAAGGATAGTCTTTGAGAGTGCAGTAATAGAGAAGGAAAATAAAAGGGCAACAATACAAAGCACAGGACTGTGTAGTTAGGAAGTAATAGAAAAGTATCTTCTGCAGTAATATAGGAATTCAGCACTAAGAAAAACCTAACCAGAGAAAAAGAGATGTGTTATTAAGAGCTGGATGTAATTAGCAGCCACCATGGGACCAGTATGAGCACCAACTGCACTACAACTGTGAAATAGGCAATTTTGTTCACACGATGAACAAGGCAAGATATTTCCATTGGATATAATCTCACCAACAAGTGCTCCCCAGGAATGTAACTCTCTGCTTTAGCTGTGAATGCTCAAGGAGCAGTTAGTTGCAGAGGAGTAGACACAGGGAAGGGTTGTTTGATGATGGAGACAATAGAGGGAATCTTCTTTGAGAAAAATAAAAAGATCTTAGTTTCTTCTAGTGAACTGAAGTTAGAAAGTGGACATTATTGCTTTCCATAATTTAACTGGAGGTGACAGAAAGGAGAGGAGGACATGAAAGAGAAACATAATACTGGAGAAGAAATACGATTACTTAAACAATATTGACAATATTGACAATTTTAGTCTTGTCTTGAAAATTCGCAGTCACACAGACAAAATTATTTTCCTGGAAATAGGGTCCTTCAGGCAGTAATTCAGTTTTGAAGAAAGGGCAGAGTAGATGCCACAGAAGAACAGGAAAGGATGGGTACCAGGAGTCTTCAGTGGCTGCTCTGGGGTTCTGTGGTGGGTCAGGGACAGGCTGGGGAGGGCTGGCCAGTTCTTGTGGGGCTMTGGTAGGTAGGGCTAAAAAAAGTTTTAGGGAAAGCTTTTGGTCAGATAATAGGCCAGTGTCTCTCTAGGAGTTTAAGTTGGGCTGGGTTGGTCACAGCTTAATGGGAAACTTTGGATGAGTATAAGGTGATGGGAGATATCGATTTCTGTGTGCTGGGGAAGGCTSTGTATGTAGATAGGCAGTTTTTCACTGTTTTCCTCCTGTGCTCTTCAGGAGAAAGGAAAGCCTTAGCCCACCTCCTCACCAAGGTTTAACAGACCCTCCCCTACCTCTTCAGTTGCCAACCTACTCCTTATCCTGCTGAAAGAACGTGTTAACATGGGAAATGAGAATAATATGTTTTGCCATCATGGAAAGGAGTCTCTGAAACAAGAACAGTGAAGTCAAAATAAATAGCAAATTTAAAGACGAAACTAATTCACTTCATGAAGGTCTTTATGCAACATTTACTGCAGAGCAAGGCAAGACCCAATGACCCTGGACGTTCTTTCCAGTGATGTACTTCTARGGAAAAAGTACTCTTCAGTTTTGTCTTCTGATTCCTTAAAGAAATGCTTTATGCTCAAAGAAACAAGAYAATGAGAGCACTGCTAATGTCTATACACATCAGTCATTTCTACAGAASAGTCACAAGGCTTGGGAAGCCAAAGGGGTGCCCTGGAAATTAAAGCGCTTTTATGAGAACATCTGACCCCCCTTGGTGACCTTCTCTTCTATCTTGCTTTACTACAGATCTGACTTATGGCATACTGGACCCCCTCTCTATAAGTTTAAGCAGGAATAGAGGGGCAAAACTGAATAAAGTGGTGCTTCCTTGAGCTAGGTTTTCCATTCACACTGTAGCCAAGGGCCAGCCTTCACCAAATCACTTCAAAATATCACTAGATTTTATTCCTTTAAGATAAGGAGATATTGAAAAAAAGAGTCTCTAAATTAAAATCTCCTTAATTTTCCAAAACTATGAAGTGCTGCAAATGCAGGATTATTTTGTAAAACGAAGGTAAATGTTAACAGCATGAAACTGAACAACAACTATCAATCAAGTCTGTCATCTTTATCTGCGTCATYAAGGAAAATCATTTTTGTCAGAAAGAAGGCTTTGTGAGTGGTCATGACTAAAGCTTTTGACATCTATTCTGATGAATAGCTACCCTGAATTTTCAAGAGACAGCTCTTCTGTCAGACATAATTCTTCCAGAAACAACAAATATGCTTTGAGTATATATTGTGGAGGGAGGTCAGCTGTGAACTAGCAAAATCTGCTAATGCTGGACTTGACTTCCCTCTGTCATGCCAAAATTAAAAGTTTATCATCTGCAACCTCCAGGAAAAACTTTTAGATGCTTTCAGGTTATTTTCATAAGGAGGTCTTCTCCAATTTCTCACTCCATTTAAAATACCTGCCCAAGTGTAGATTAAACATCTTTTAAGAAAGAAGAGGAAAAGCTGTGACGGGTGTTGAAGCATTGAGTACTTCCTAAGCCAGAAAGCTTTCCACAAGGTAATTGGCATTGGCAAGGAGTGCAGCTTCCACCCCAAAGCTATTCCTTGGACAGTAAAACAAGCTGTTGGACTGTTTTTGAGGCAACACACAAGGTTTCACTTGGAAAGAGAAAATCAAGGTCAATCCATCAATACTGTTAGCAATCAATAGCAGATTTTGCAGAAGGAAGATGGGCTGGGTGGTTACAGTCAGTACCCCAGCTCTCAAACTTTGCACTGCTGAGGTCAACAGAATTGTTTCATTTTGCCCTTTTTTTTTAATATGAAGAGGGAGGACAAAGGTCATGAAGAAATCTCTGCTTTTGCTTCTTGTTTATGAATGCAATCAATAGATCTGCTTTAAATTAACGAACAAGTTCTTCCTTTCTGCTGTCAAGGATTAATGTCAGTGTTAATGAGGCCAGCTTCTCTTTGGAAGAGAAAGTTTCTCCCAAATCAAAAACTGATACGTGAATCAAATCAATGATACTTTGAACTCCAGTGACATTCTTTACCTTTCTTTTCTTGAACACTGGAAAAAACAACCTGATTACTTGCTACACATCAAAGTACACATATTCAGACGYGGATAGAGATGTTGTATGGCCAGTATAGGACTGGTTTTCAGAAGGGTGGATCATCCATAGCAGAGATTCGGGTCMATGTGAAATAGTAATGCTCAACACCTCTGAAGAAACCAAGGCCAAGTTATTTTAAACTGTCTCTTTGCATGAATGAAGTTCATGAAAAGCAGTGTTTAGTCTGAAAATGTGTATGCCAGTGATTTCCCCATATACACATTGAGCCTAATAAAGTATTTGAAAAGGCAGCTCATCTAGCTTTGTAGTGGTTCTTTCTCCCTGTCTTCTTTATTTCCTCTCTGTTTTTCACGGGCACAATTTTTAATCATTACACATGAGAAAAATTTAAACAGAAAGGCAGTGCCATGAAGGTATTTTTGCTTTCAAGGTATCATTGTACACATTAGCAGGGACATACTAAGTAATTGTTTAAGYGTACAGGACAGCATAGCATGTGTATACACTCACATGACCATTGCCAGCCCTGTACAGGATTTTTCTACTAAACAGTCTAGATGAAATTTATAATTCTAAGGGGAAAATTCAACACAATGGGCAGCCAGCATCAAGGAATGATACATGAAGATTAGCCTTTAAAAGAAAAAGTCAACCACCTTCTGTTTCCTTATGTTGCAAGGAGCACAGCAAGAGGGTGGAGGTAGGTGCTCCCCTGTCTAGCAACAAGTGTTCAGGTTAAGTGGGAAAAAGTAAGCAAAACTGAGAGGACAGCTTGCGCTGCTGTATGACAAGGCCCACAGTTGTCTGTGGGAAGAGCAAAAAGATAGCTGTTTGTTTGCATAGCTGCAGGAGTGCTGAAATACAGCCATGAAAATATCCTTACCTTTCTGGACAGCGGAGACTATTGCAAAGATCTTCCTATCAAGTGACACCAGATCCTCTCATAAACCTTGCTCTCAATCTGTGCTCTTCACTGTGGTCTGTCTACAGCAGCCACAGCTGCAGGCCAGGAATGTGGTACTGATTTTTCATACTCTGGCAAGTCAACTGCACCTGGAGTTCAGGAATGGTTGTCCTGGTGCAAAATCTTGGTGCAGACCCAGCTTGCCGTAGTGCTGTACGAGTCATTCAGTGCTGGCATGGACCATGCTGCACCAGTTCAGACACAAGGTGGGTTATAGACACAAATGACCTCAATTCGAGGAGCTGTCAGCTTTCGAAACATGGGTTTTGTGCTGGCTGGAACATCCGCAGCATGTGCTTCCTCCACATTGCACATTAATACCCCATCAGACAGCATTAGCCTCTTTCATCTTAACCAATGTAGGTATGTGTGGCTGTGATTAAGCAATCGCGTGGCAGAGTCTGTGTTAAGTGTGTCCCCTCCCTCTCTCTGCTGATTCCGCCACCCCCACTGAACCGTGCCCCAGCTCAGCAGTCAGCCTTCCAGCATGCCCTGCTTCCTGGGGCCACGGCTACTCTCACATAATTCTGTGTAGACATCTTGATCTGGCACACTGTGCTGTGAAGCTCATTTTACATTAACTTGCACCACACTCCCTCAATCAGCAGCACGTGAGACAAAGAAACATATGCGCCTTTATTGTTGTCTTTACTATAATGATGATTACCCAGGGAAAAACAGGAGATAGTTAAGGGCAAAATCTAAATGACAAGATTCTTATATTAACATGCCATTCTAATCAAGTAATCTGGTTTAAGTAATTGCATTATGATTACCCAGAAGGTATTAATTTTTAGATCCAGAAATCTAAATGTATGTAAGGCCAAAGCCCTGTAGCATCTGTGTTATTGCTACAATGCATATGTCATTGTATGGACTAGATACAGGAAGAGTTTTTCTAGAACACTTGCTTTGCAGTGAAAGCAGATATCTTTACCATGTATAAATAGCTTAAATYAATCCCTTCTTCTAAATTAAGAATTTTCCTTTCTTCTTTTGGGATTTTAAACGCAGGTACATTTAAATGTCTGTGGTAAATTTCTCTAATTTCTTCTGTGTTGGAAGGAAGATAGGAGCAACTTCTATATAAATGTGCCACAATTAATGGTAACCAATATTTTGTCTAATGTACTGATATCTATGTAAATCATAAATATTAGCTAAGGAATTTTCCTTTTATGCTTGAATTATATGTAACATTGCACAATAGCTGCATAAATCTATTTAGTGTTGCTTCACTGTTTCTGAAATACCTTTTTACTAGCAGTTAGTCATGCATTTCTAATGACAGTCATAGTAAATTTAAACTGTTTTGTTCTGTTACTATCTCATCTAATTAGTTTAAGCATATGGCAAAGTACAGAACCCACAGTAGTAGAATCCAAAAGCAGTTCTGGGCCCACAGCTGCATAATTAATTTCTTTTGTAGCTGCAAAAATGAGTGTATGGTTCATCTGCCTCTATTAGTTTATGTTAGATTGATTACTTGAAAAGTTATTTCCCTTTAATTTTGCTCTGCTTCATCTGAAACCTTGTCCTCAAGGATGTCCTGCCASCTTGATCTGCTGAGAGCTTCAGGGCAGCCCTCATTTCCAGTGAAATACCTTTCAAGAAGTGATTGGTATGATATAAGGTCAGATTTCGGGTTCCTGCTAAACTTACGTGAACCTTTTCCTTCACTTCTATGCAGAGGCTCTTCCCTAGCCTTATCTTTCTGACTGTGATCCTCTGTAGTCACTGTCTCCAAGAATATCTGTGTCTGTTTGCCTCTTCAGTCTCCAGTTCTGTGCTGCTCTTTTTACTTCTCTCAGACTCTGCCATTTTCCCCTGTAGCTGCGTTTTTACTTCTGTAAAGCCTTTTGGACACAATTTACATATAAAATGTTAGACAAAAGAGACCATATTGCATGAAGTTTGGGCTTGCTCTGCATCCACAGCTGTTAGTAATAGAAAAACTGAAACATTATCAAGTTGATTGTGATACTGCTTGAATAAAGAGCTGTGATTTCATCTAGAGTCTCCGTTGTGTTTTTTTTTTTTATTAGAAAGCTCTAAGATGTCTTTCTGTGCAATTTCATTAAAAAGGCACATACTTCAGTTTTGTTTGGCAGGAAACAATGGGCACTAAGAGCCCAGTGACCAGCATTTGGCAAGTACACTGTCCAGAACACGTATTTGCTGGGTCAACAAGTTATATGGAGTTAGGAAACTGCTGATTTGATGGTGCAAAGACTGTGAATATCTTCTCATGTAGAAAGCATGCGGTCCCTTTCTCATAAACCCTACAGGTAGAGTATGTGTCATTCTTTAATGCTGCTATGGGGAAAATTGCAAAATGGAAAAAACACTAATAAGCTTTTCCAGACGGCAGTATAAAAACATTATTGCTTCTGCTACCATGTCTGTTATTTATTATATCTCCTGTTACCCAAGCATGGCTTAACTCTATCATAAGTTCTCCTCAGTTCAGTTCTGTTGGAAATGCCTAGGACAGAAATATGGAGAGTGTTTTCTGCTGAACGTAGCTTAATTTTCAGAATTTTGTATTTTGAGACAACTTATCTGGTTCTGAGATTTGCAACTCTTTCTTTTAGTTTAATTCTAATTCCTGTATTAGCTATTCCATCAGTTTTGACATCAATTAGGGAAGGCCACAAAATATCAGTACATGGAAATACTTTTAATGTCATGGTTTAGCTAAACTGTTAGGCTCAAGTCTTTTGATGGTGTGACAAGAGGTGATGCCATTATGTATGCTGAGAGCCAGCAGTGTGTAAATACTCTGCAGGACAGTTTCTCAATGCTCAGGGTAAGTCAGGGACTGTAAGGGAAAAGGCACTTTCCCTGAGAAGTCACATTGAAAACCATTGCAGAAGAAGGACAGACAACCAGGAGGTGCCCAGTGAGTGGTTCGAGAGGAAGCAGAGGCCCCCAGGCAAGCTGTAGGCTGGATCCAGCCTGCAGGACAGATCATCCCTATCTCCAGAAGGCTGCAACCTCCTGCCAGTTTTCCCAGGGCACCCTTTCACCCTTCCCAGTACCCCCTCAGTCACCTTCATATGTACCTAGTCATGTATATTCACTACAGGACATGCCCAGCTGCGTGGTAGGGGCTCCATGTTAAGGGCTGTGAACATATTACACCTGTCAATAGTGGCTTAACCAGGGTAATCTTTCCTCCCATTGCAAGACAACCTGGACCAGTGTTATCTGGAGAAGGGGCATCGGTTTGCTGGAAACTATGAATCGAATGAATTGTTGGGAGAAGTCAGTGAAATYCTATAGAGATATTTTGGATTCACAGCAAGGAATTTTTTTTTTCTAGAGCCTTTTTACCACTGGGAAAGGGATTTACTTGACAGATATTGGAATGGGAACAGCTGAACAAATTTACCACTAAATCTGTGCTAACTGGGTACTGTTTCAGAAGTCAAGGTTAAAGGCAGAGCTGTCATTTTTGCCAAGCAASAGATTTATATGGTGAGCAGCCTAGAAGACTAGATACAATTTTCCATTGTGAGCTCTTCCTCCAGAAGAAAGTCTTGGGAAGGTTTTGAGAAGTCAAAGACTAGTGCCATGTAGCTCCCCAGGACAGATGAAGTTGTTGCTCACACTGCACAGAATAAACCAAAGCATGCCATCTGAAATGAATAGGATCCCTAAGGAAGGATTTCTGTACATCAAAAAGACATTTTCCTGTAGGTGGTTAAGCCCTGTAATCTGCGAGACTAATGCTTGACCCACCTATTTTGGAAGATCTCTGCTACACACTAGTAGAAACAATACCTTGAGCAAGGTTTGTAAATATTTCTCCTCTCTGGTTTTAGTGAATTTATGTCATTAAAAAAAACTGCCTGGAATCCTTTCCTGCAGATTTATGGGGATTTGATTTTCCTGAGAATGTGCTGATGTTACATGTATTTGGTATAAATAATTTTGAATTGAGTCATTACTGAGTCTGAGAGATGGCTCATCTCCCTGTTGTTGGCTTGCTTGCTCTTTAACTTAATGGATTGCTGGGTCAGATTTTGAGAGAGTTTCTGGGAGAACAGCTTCTAGGAAATCAAGTCCTTGATCTGCCCCAGGGCAGATGAATGTCTGTAATTTCTAACAACACTCTTCCCTTAGTGGCTTAAAGTCTGTGTGCTCCTAGGCCAGTCAATTGCCTCCCTTTGTCTCCTGCTTGCAGCAGTGCCGTAATCCCCTGAGACAGCAATCAGATGGTGCAGTAATGGCATGTCTAGTACGGAGGGGCTAGATACTGATATCTGGAAATCAATTAAACAGTTAAGAGTGAAAAGAAAGATAGCTTTTATTTGATGAGGAAGAAGGAAATTAATCTGTGAATGGTGTGTGGCATTTGTGTCTGTACGCATAAAGGAAGCTGGAAGTAACTGATGTTCCACCGCTGAGCCAACTGAATTGGTGCTGCTTTGGCTGAAATGGTAAAAAACCTTAAGGACACATTGTTAGGACTGAAGATGAAAATGACCCCCTTCATCCTACTTCTCAGCAGAAACCTGGAGAGAAGGACCTAAGTGAGGCTGGCTGTGTCTGTGAAGTCCAGACAATTTTCCTACACACCCCTCAAAGATGCAGGTTACAAGACACTTTGGATTGGAAACTGGTAATGTTGGATAGACTCTGCCATTTTCTTGGTTTGTTTGCGTAGAAAAACAAGCCTGTTTAAATAGCTTTTCCTTCCTACATTATGCAACCTGTCTGAGTAAAATGCTGCAGGACTTTCTCTTGAACCTGAATGTGGATTGTCATAAAAACCTAGCATTTAGAGAAACCAAAAAAGCAACCTTGAGAGACTGTTTAGCTTGTCTTTCCTCCCTCAGTCAGGATTAATTTGTGTCTATGTAATTCATGATTCCTAATTATGCAAGATTTTCTTAAAAGCTCTGATTGTAGAGATTCCACAGTCTTCTCAGTTGTCCTCCTCCAGTCCCTCACCATGCCCATAAGCATGGAGTTTATTCCAGCCTGCTCTTTTCTAGGTCCCCAGTGATTACTATTTCTTCATGTAGTGCCTAAACTTGGATGTGGTGCTCCAATCAAAGTTTCAATAAAACTGTTGATATATAGCAAGTTACATTTCACAGAATCACAGAATCATTTAGGTTGGAAAAGACCTCAAGGATCATCGAGTTTGACCTTTGACCAATCACCACCTTGTCAACTAGATTATGGCACTAAGTGCCATATCCGGTTGTTTCTTGAATACCTCCAGGGATACTGAGTCCACCAGCTCCCTGGGCAGCCAATGTCTACTCTTTGAAAAAACTACATATTTATATGCTTTCTTTGCATTTCAGATTTAAAAGAAGATTTCATCCTTCTGCAGGTTAGTGATTTGCCAATACTCACTCAAACACTAAAGTTATATTTAGCTGATTCTGAGAAATGTTCAGCACGTGATGCCTCCAACTGGCTAACCCCAAGAGGTATTTTCAAAGCTGCAAAGTTCTGATAGTGGCATCGTGGCAGGCAGGTTGAAAAATCTTTCTTGAGTTGAAGATTAAGAAATCCTTGTGAGACGAAGGATTTGAATCCAAATAACTCTTTTAGTTTGGCCTGGATTCTATAAGCTGTCTCTTCCTCTATGGGAGAAATCTAAGAACATAACAGAAGTAAGATCCCCATTCATTTGATTGCAAAGCCTATGAAAAACACTAAAGAGAATATGGAAGAAACACACTGAGCTGTCTGTCCAAATTGCTCTGTGTGTATTTTCATGTGATGCTTCTGTAAGTGTCAGTGAAAGTGATGATCCCAAATTTCTCCTGTTAGAAAAGTTTCCTTCCTTCTCTGTGAGAATCAGAACTCATTTGATCCCTAAGCTGACTAACTACTTTGCAGTAATGTATACACCAAGAGCCTCATTTGTGTTCCTGATAGCATTGCAGAGCAGTGGGAGCTGGGACAGGATTTGCAAAGAAGACATGAGGGATGTGTACTTTAGGACCTTCTCTGAGTTGTGTTACATGGGCCTTTATGGGAAATTTACTGATTTGTACTCTTCAAAAAATGTTATGGGTGGGGAGAGACTTTTATATGAGAGACAAATGATCGGTTTCTGCATCATTTTGCCAAGTATAATTGCATTTAATATCAAAGAAGAGACATTGCCTGCAAAGTAGAATTAATTTTGGCCAATATTTGTAGTATTGGGAAAATATTAAGAGAAGATATCAGAATGACAAATTAAAGGGCAGCAATGTCTGGACACTGGTGCACTACAAAACTGCAGGCTGATGGAAGAGACCCGGCTATGGTACACCCTGCCATGTGGTTTATGGATGTACAAGGCTGTCCTACCCCACTGCCCTCAGCACTGAGGTGGGAGGCTAAAAAGTCCTGTTACCCCCATGTGCTCTATGGAGGATTAAGGGGTTTCTGGCCTTGCCAGCAGTGTTTCATCACCTTGGCAGGCAGGGGCTGGAGATGGTCTTCAGGTGGATTGGTCTGCTCTAACTTCTGTACTTCTAAAACCAGAGACCACGTCAACTAGACAGGTCAGACTGATCTGCTTCAGAGTGTTGGGACTCCTCACAACACACCAGTGTGATATTAATAGCCAGAAAAGGTAGGTGAGGTCAAAGATGAGGAGGAAGAAATACCAGCCTGTCTGTTCCCTTGCAATGGGTGTAAATTAACACACTGCTGTGAACTGGGTTTGCCCTCTGTGCCTTCACGAGATATTGGGAAGTTGCTTAGGCTGTTTCTGTCGGCGAGCTGATGTATTTGTTCCGGTAAAAGCTTTCATAAAAACTTATAATTAGAATACATAAAACATTGATATGTGTTGTTCCCAAAGGAATGAATTTAAAGACTGTCACTGTGTTAGAGACAAGTGCTTTGGTTGGACTGGTATACTTAGTTCTTCAAAGAGAGTCACTTTGAGTACAGCTTTGTTTGGAGGAAGGTTGGTGTTCTGCCATGGTCTTGGGTACATGGAAGCTCGGCCACAAGCATGCAAGATTTACCTGTTCCTATAATCCTTCTTCCTTGTTTAGCTGCCGAGGTCATTGCAGATGCTTAACTCTGCTATGTCTCTCCATTGAAAGAAATACTTCACAGGCAAGGTAACCAAAAACAGACAAAAGATGAAAACAATAGGAAGTAAAACTAATTATAGGGAATAACATGATAGAACTTTTTATCCAGTTTTAATTTCCCACTGACATTAAATCAGCGATTTCTTTTGCTTTCTGCCATGTTTATATTTTGAAGCAGGCAAAATGTTCAGAATAATAAAAATTAAGAATGTTGGAAAGCTCAAAACTGGAATACAAGCTGCTTTTGACTTGCTTTTCCCCCATGGGCTTCAGAGTTGCAAATACCAAGCATGTTTGTTCCTCTTTTGATGTGATTAATGGCCCATTCTTTCAATGTGCTCCATGAACTGGTCAAGAATTGGCAAGTGATAAAATGTTATTCGGTGGCTTATCAGAGCCACTGCCAAAACATATGACTGGCAGCCCTTGAGGTAAATAACTAAGTGGCTGTCCCTGCAGCTTGGGGAGGACTTGAGCATTTCTTCCTCATCATCTTTGACTTTTCAGAATAAGCTGTTGGTGTGGTTCTCACCGAGTCCTCACTCAGACTACGACTCTGCAGGATGATCTCTGCCTCTTTCCAGACTCTTTATATCTGAGACAAGGAAACTGCCTGAGCACTGGCTGTCACTGCTACTGCYCTGCTGGCTTTGTTAGATGCTGATCTGCACCATGGCAACAGTAATGTTGTCTCTATTGCTTTCAACCTTTTCATATTCTTGCTGTGGTTTCTTTTGATTTTCTGACACATGCTGTCACTTAGTAATAATAAAGCTGTCAATGGTATCAACAGCTGATCCTTTAAGATGGGATCAAGAAGACTGACAAGAGCAAAGGAAACACCAGATTTCTAGTGGCAGGTTAATTTATTYAAAGTACTCTGAAAATTATTTCCGTCCCTGTTATACACAGATGATGCTCAGCAAGGCCAGGGCCTGCAGGATGGGATGCAGGCTGCAGAAGGATTCAGTGTGTAAGAATTCTGTCAAGTAGATGACTTAGCTACAAGCCAAGCTAATAACTAAAACCTGTTTGCTAAATATCCTGAGGCAGATCCTGTAGGAATAAGTTGGAATTGCTATTTATTTGAATAGGCTATGAATCAAATTTTCAATTCCCTATCCGTATTCCTAGGTGGTCTTAGCAAATAGATAAGCTATTTCAGAAGAGCCCAGCATAGCAGCAGGCTTTCCTGGGAAGAATCATTTCCAGAGGATGCTGGGTGCTGCTTTGTGCTGAAGCACATGACACTGCTTGTTTTGAGGACTATTTTTCAGATCTCCTACAAGCAGATTTGTTAGTAAGTGACAGTCAGGAAACAGTACACTGGAGAGAAATAATTTGCTTTGGTACATTAGAATTATAGCTGTAAATTTTGTTGTGTCTTTTTATTTTATTTTTATTTTAGAGTTGTCAGCAATTTTAAGCCTGTCTTTTGTGTTCAGACAGCACCTAGTTTATAGACGGGAAAGGTCATTGCTTTCTGAAAAGGAGGCATCTTCAGATATCTCCAAAATGAGGCATTTAAGTCCACTAGCTTCCTAAAATATTTGTACAAGCATGTTGATGGGATGCCACACAATTTGAAAACATTTTATATATCACTTGAAGATTATCAGGGGCTTTTTCCTGATACTGGATTGCAGTAATCAGAAAAATAAAGCAGTTATCTGTAATTTGTGGAGAAAGACCAGAGTGGCTCGCACTGATATTTTAACATCCTTTTGTCAAGTTTTCTTTGTCACCAGGGAGGGCAAACACAGTAGAGAGCAATGATTTTGAACTCAAGTGAAAGGCAAAACATAGATTACATTTTGAAATATAGTGAATTTTGTTTACCTCTTTAAATTTTTTAGAGCCAAGAGGGAACAAGAGATCAAGAATAATATGGAAAATTAGGCCRTCCACAAACAAATTGAATGAGTTAAAAAAACCCCTAGTAATCTTTATGCTTCAATGCATAGGCCAGTGACAGGGCATAAGAGGACTATTTCATCATTCTGTTTTCTACGATGCATCGAGAAATTAATTAAATTGGACTGATTTGTTCCTATGTTCATGTGACAGATAAAGACTGTGCACAGCAAATCATGCATTTCAAAATCAACCTCACGATTTAAAATAAATTAGTTTCACCTTTTAGTCTCCTACTATCTTGTGACTCTCCTACTACAGGCATTCTTAACACTGCCAAGCACTTCCCAGGATTTTCCCCATGACCTAGTCCTTCCAAGATGCATTTCGGTGTCTTGGCTCAGGCCAGCCGCAGGATGTGCCGCGTCTCAGGAGCGCAGCTGGAGATCAGGTGCTGTGGCTGGGCTGGTGAGTCTGGCTCCAGCTCTGCTCATCCTGACCTTTCTTTGTGCTGTCTCCCTAGGCAGAATGACTGCTTCTTTCTGGTCCCTCCTAGTGCCTTGTGGCGTTCCGAGGGCCGTGGTAAGGTGTGCAGCAGCAGAGCTCAGGCTGTGCTGTCTGACCCTGTACATTTCTCAGTACACTTTTCCCATCTACCCACCAGACTGTTCCACATGTCCTAGCTCTTATCCTACCGAATCCCAGCTGACATTGGTTTGCATGCCTGCTGGCACAGACATGGTTATTTTTGCTCTGTTTACAACAGTGAACAATTCTGCCTTTGATTACATTATTTTTTGAGGATGTTCACAGCTAACTTCTCTTTTCACTTTAGGCTGAAACCTGAGTTAAAACATTGGTACAAGGAGAAGATGCAGATCCATACCCTTGTCTCCTTTTCTACCAGAGGAAATACTCCAGCTGGTAACACACTTTCTCTCAGCAACCTGATATCAATTTACTTCTCTGACCATATTTTTTAGAGGACCAGCATTCCTCCTGGTGTGACAAATATGTTTTTTCATAAATCCTGTACCTTCTGACTGGTCACAACATGATATTGCAAGCTGACAGCTTCTTCTCTGCACTCTTTCTGCTTCCACTGTCAAAAACTCACCATGTGTATATAAACGATTTTTCTATGAAAAAGAGAGTTACAGACGAGTTAAAAAAAAGAACAAGCCCAACCCACAAGAGCTCGGCTTTTCAAAAGTGGTCAAGTGCTGTTACATTTGACTGACACTTTTGAAAACTGTGTACATCACAACTATAAGGGAACATGACTGGACAGGTGTTTTGCTATGAGCAATATTTTTTGCTTTGTGCTTAGCTTTTTTTTGGTCTTTAAGAACAGGGAGATGGCAGTACCTGAGAAAGAACAAGTCCTTTGAACAAACATGAAGAAGATCACGTAAGTCCAATAGTCAGATAATCATGGAAGGTGATAATATTTGTCAGTTAAATAAGGTGTTAAATGGTTTTAAGTGGTAGATATTTCAAGCTTTACACCAGGACTGGTGTTGTTCAAAGCACATGTTTAAATCTACTAAATTCAGCAGTAATTACCAAGGCTGTAATACGGCAGGCAGGAATTTATCACAAAGTTTTGGTGACCTGTATGGTTTCTTTTGATGATATGCAGAGACTATGACGGAAAAAGTCTTTCAGGAGAGTAGCACATGGAGGTGGGACTTCTGGGAACTGGTATTTAATTTGTTTCTTCCAGGTCTTATTTTCAGGCCGTATATGAGCAAAGTGCTCTTAAAATACAGTAATCAGTAATTACACTAACTCATTAAACTTCAGTGAAAAATTATGCTTTATTTAACTCCTCCCATGAAGTCTATACTACTTTCATTCAAGGTAATTTTCCTATCATCTCCTTGATCCAKCAGAAGATCTCTCTGAAGTAGGAGGATAGTTAATCTGAAAGAAAAGTGATCAAAGCATTCCTTTTAATTGCTTTAAATGGATATGAGAAAAGATTGATGTCCATTCCTCCTCTACCTTTTTATTTTAATCTGTCATTTTAAGAACTTTTGCACACTGTTTTCCAGCTGATATGAGCCTGAAATTCAGTTCAGCATTATATTAATAGCTGGCAATCATCAGGACAATAGACCTCTGTATTAGATACATACTGTTGGGTTCGTCTCTGCTATCATCAAGCCATCTAAAAAGTATGATATGGTTTAAGCAAGTTGTCAAGGCTTTCTCATTTCCTGTTCTGGAGAGAGGTAGATTCCTCCAAGGAGTGAATTTTCCCATTTTAAGACAGGTCTGTGATTTTACCTGGTCTCATGTTTCCTTTAGTTTTCCACAAAAGGTAGTGGTGCTTCAGCAGATGTATCAGGTCAGTTGACCCAGGAGAGCTCCTACCTCAAAATGCAGGAGGCTGTGTTAGGTCAGGGACCCCAGTTTCCTGGGATCCTAAATCAGAGTCTGACTTTGGAGCAAGACAGGTGAACTGTGGAAAATGTAAACAGATTTCTAGTTGGAACAGAACTGAAATCCAGCTGTCTTTGGGGGTGTTTTTAGTTCAACACCCTGAAAAAATCAGAAGGAAATTTTTCTACCAGGTTTCTTTTAATGCCTATTTTCAAAGACACTAATAGATTGTAATTTGGAATATTTGGATTCAGTTTCCAGTTTTGTGGCTGCATGAATGAATGAGTAACATCGCCTCTGTGTTTTGTTGATCCTTTAGTTCTTTGTCTGTTGTCCTTCTTTCTGGTGACCTCCTTCACTGTACTTGCATGAGGTACCATCACAGTAAAGCCAGTAATAATATGCATTTAATAAGCCAGTCTGCTTCTGTATTGTATAATTTGTTATGCAGGCTGATAAATGCATCTCCATTTCACACTTAATGAAGTATTCATTTAAAATAAACTTCAGTGTAATTCAATATATTATTTCTTCATTAAGGAAAAGCTATCCTTTTTATCTGATCAGCATTAATGATGTCTGATTACTTAATCTAGCCTTGCTTTTCCTACAGTAGATGTGCATTTGCATGAGCAACATTACAATACCTAGAAATGATTAAGCATCCTCTCTAAATTGAAGATATAGAATGGTGTAACCATCATTATACGGTTATTATGTTCAGCTCTGGATGTTTTACCTTAACCTAGGCATAAGAATCCTGAAGTATCTGCCCACGTCGGTTTTAGTTCAGTAACAGCCATAACAGAATACTTTTCAGAAGAAGTTTTTATTTTGAGGTTTTTCTCTAGGCTAAGGCTCAGTAATAACATAAAGTGGACAGGCAGACAAAATGGAATCTAATTATTTATTTGTAATTAATATTGCCTGCTCTGATTAAGCCTGTGAAGCAAATAAAAACACAGTTAGAGATGGAATTCTCCTGCTACAGGAGAAGCCATGAAACATAACCCCTAGCTGTAAAAATGGATGCATGTGTTAGTACAGTGTCTTGGAGATAATAATTGTTATTAATTCTTTTTCTCATATTTCACTTGTCTTGTACATGATTACTCCATTAAAATAGGCTAATTCTGTCTTCTCATGCGTGGGTCTCACTGCTTTCTCCCACTACTTCACATTGGAATAATTCCACTGCTAATATGGATTCATATAGACAAAAGGAAAGATAGGCCCCCTTTCTGAGCATCAGACAAAACTCATGAAACTGTCCTTCCCTTCAGCTTTAAGAGACATTTAATTTCTCTTCAGGAGTCAAAAACCTATGCTTTGTTTAATTGCAGCTCTCACTGCAATGATGAAGCTTTCAGTCACATATAATTCAGCTCAAGGTGTATTCTGCCACCAGGAGATTACACATCTTTTCATTCTCACGGTAACGTGTCACCTGATGCAAGATGAAATACTTCTGAGAATTTTTTTGAATCAAGCAAGGATATATTTTGAATTATTTTTAGCACTGGTCTTAGCATTTCTTATATCCTGTTTGGGGTTCAAAAAACCTCAAAGAACAAAGAGGTTTTGCATAGCTTTGGACACAAGGGTAAATTTCATGTGATCTGACTCTCTTTCAAATCAGCTATGTTCCTGGATGATTCCTTTATTCAAGCAGAAGTGATTTCTCTTCACGCCTTTATAAGAATTCTCCCTATTAATATCATTACCTGCCTCATAGGTGGGATGTGACCTTTTGACACTGAGTTTGTTCAAACTCCTTTAATGCTCTATTTGTGTAAAAATGCATGTATTTATCTGCATATACATTTCATAACTTCAAAATTGCAAGACAGATCCATAGCTCTGTTGCAAATTAAAGCAAGATAAAACTAATCTTCATAGAATAATAGAATCATGGGATGGTTTGTGTTGGAAGGGACCTTAAAGATTACCCAGTTCCAACTCCCCTGCCACAGGCAAGGACACCTTCCACCAGACCAGGTTGCTCAAAGCCCTATCCAGCCTGGCCTTGGAACACTTCCAGGGATGATGTATCCACAGCTTCTCTGGGCAACCTGTTCTAGTAATTGCTAATAGCTTCTGCTGTCTAATCCAACCTATTTCTCTGTAAAAGTGCCTCTGCCCTCTCGTAGAGCCCAGTGGACATCAGGAACTCTGTGCCAATGCATGAAGCTGTCTCGTGAGGCCACACCTTTGCCTTCTGGCACTAATGACAATGCAGCAAACACGGCAAAATCAGAGCAAATAGACTATCRGTTGCTTAATCTTGCCTCCACTGAAGCCAGAACCAAAATTCATTCAGACACAAATGATTTTTTCCTTTGTCTATGTTTCTGCCTAGGAATCCACACAGACTGTTTGGGTTTACTCAGGAAAGTGTTCTGACACCAACAATATATAAATTAAGGCCAAATGGGGCCATCCTTTAGTCAAGCCTTTTCATACCACAAGTCATAGGATTTTGCTGACTTCATGTATGTCTGATCTAGAGCAATATATTTTGAAATTTTCGAATATGCATGGAAGAGGACTCCACTGTAACCCCTAGGAAGCCTTTCCTATGGGTAATTCCTCACTCATTTAACTTCAACTTCCACCTATTGGATCTGTATTACTTGTGGTTTTTCTGCATAATGAAAAAAAATAGAAGTAAYTGTCAAAAGAACCCATCGTGACATTTTCTGAGATATTAAAAAATGATGATCAAATATCTCTAAAATATCTTCCTTGGAAAATTGAGAGATTTTATCCGTTTGGCAGCTTTTAGTCCACATAATACACGCCATGTGGTTATATTTTGTTTAAAATGTCATGCAGTCTTAAGTTAACTTGCTTACTTAAGTCTGCTGTTATTACATCAACACTAGCCTTTTTATCATCCAACCATATAAAGCCATGAAAAAAAATTCAGTCAGCTGCTTCACCAAATCTGTTTTCTATAGATCCACATTGATATTCAAAGATTGCATTAGCTTCTGTCATTCTGTATTAACTGAGTGTATGTCACATGCATTCTTACTTTCCTGGGGATCAATGTCAAGCTAACAAGCTTGTAAGTGCACAGGTCACACTAGCCAAACACTATTCCTCTTAATGCCAAGATATTTTAAAAGGCCCTAGGTGTTTTAACATCCACATTCCTCAAGGACTGAATAAATAACCTCAGCATGAATAAGCCAGAAAATTCCTGGGTTGGCTCCTTCAAGCTCTCATGTGCAGTTTAGACAGATATGCTTAAATAAATGTTTAACTGTATTAATTGCTGATTGACATTGTCACTTGTTGCTCTGTTGATATAAAAGTATTTTGACATCAATTTGATATTAATATATTTTTTTAACCAAAGAAGAACGGAAACCTTTCTTGAATACTTCTGCCTACTTTTCATAATTGCCCAAGACTAACGTTTATATACAGGACAAGAATTTAATTGTTTTTAAAATTTGTGTTTTACCTGAGATGCTAAAAACCTGGCACGTTATTCATAAGTCTGAAAGTCATGGAAGTGTATTTGTGGCTTTGTTTTCATTTTTATTTTTCTAAGTCTCTGGTATTTAATGTGAATATTCTTATGTGCATTGCTACCTTTATCCCTGTGTTACTTTATCTTTTTTTTCTCTTTCTCCCAGCTGATTTGCTAATGAGCCTTATTTTTCATTAAGATGTTGGCCATTTGGGCACCTTGGGAAGTGTTCTAAACTTCTCTCAATGATAATTTATATCTTTTAACTTCAATTAATTCCCATAACTGATTTAGTGCATAAAAATCTTTGGCTTTGTGCCACATTTAGCGGTCAAGACATTTGATATATGAACTGTAATTAATGCTCAAATACTTCTTCTGGAGCAGCCACTCCAGTTGGAGCAACCTTTTCTATAATCAGCTTTATTTTCTATGTCAAGATGAAGCCTAATATAGATTTTTTTCCACAAGTTGGGAAAGTGAGAGACATATTTTTAGAAATTTTAGGCATCACTTAGTACTGACAGCATAAAAAAATTGAGCGCATGTAACTTAAATCAAAGGGTCTATCAGAACACTTTTCTTCCTGCTATATGAATTATAATATTTTTTAAGGAGCTTCTATGTAGCAGATATCAGCTGTTGTTCTTGACAGTAATAGTTGAATCCTCAGCCCCTACACTCATTTCTGGGAAATGGACTGTTTTTAACTAGAATTAATTTACTAGCTCTGTCTGAAATATCTGTGCAGAGAAGTCAATTTGCAGTTTTTCTTTGTTAACCAACTTGAGACAAAGTTTCTGCCTCTTCTCATTTTGTTCCATGGCAATGGTAATTACTTCATTAGGAGAGGCTCCCTGTGTGCAGCTAGATGGTTTGCAGAACAGAGAGCTGGGTGGGATGTGTTTGCTTTCTCCACTAGAAAAAGTGGAGATGTCACTGTCATCAGGAAAAAAACCCTGCTGTAGATACAAGGTGTCAGTAAAACTGATAGAGGATCCTTTCATTTGATGAGCATTGTAGSGTTTGAATGGCCTCCAAAATATGTACCTTGACTATTAAGAGGTTTTGAGTGATAGTCTGTTCTCTATATCTGAGTAAATCTACTGAATCTGCTATCCAGAGACTCACAGTACCTTTTACATAATGCTCCATTTGGTATGGTTAAAATCTGTACTTGTTTTCATACYCATTACTTTCCTTCTGCTGAATTGTCTATCCAATGGTACAAGGCTGTGATTTTGCTTCCTGAGTCACTCCAGCCTTTCCTTTGCTCAAAGACCATTTTATTTTCCTAACTCTTTTGCGTGTTGTGCTTTTCAATGCATTGCATTTTTATCTGTAGTGCTCTTACTTCAAAGCACCAAAGTCATACAAGCGAAAAAGCCCTGCTGTTGGTTGTTAAAACCAAAGTTACAGTTAAAAATATTTCAGCTTCCCATATTGGCTATTACCAGACAATAAAATCCCTCTTGTTCCTTTCACCTACTCTGACAAAGCGGGCTTTCATGTAACACCAGAGCAGTAAGTGAGTTAGACCTGCCTTCCAAAATCCACAGCCCTGTAGGTGGATTCTTTCCAAAGACTTTGATCTTTGTGGAGCACATCTATGAAATGGTACAGTCTGTTCCTTACTATTAGAGATAACAAATAACTCAAGCAGAGCTCAGGGCCTACAGTGATACCAACTTTATATGTCCCCTAGAAATTAGTGGGACTGTGGACTGAAGGAAGGTTTGCTTCCTTTGGCCAACCATGGTGACTTTAAATTGATGAAGCATTGGTTCCTCTAGACTAAATTTCTGCCCTTCTATGTCCCTAGTCTCCATTTCCACCTGGCTTCTCCTGATCCAGATCCTTGTACTATGTTCCTCATGCCCTGTGCTGTAATAGCTGCCTTATTTATTTTTCCTTCATCTCCTTTGTGCCCCATAATTTGAATTTTCCTGATGGAGCCCTTGCTGTGATGGTCAGCCAGATATCTGCCTCTCCTTGACTTGTGCAAGGAGCCTGACCCATAAGAAAGCTGGGAGAGCCACGTTATGTGACTATGATGCAGAGATGGGGTCAAAGGGGGACAAGAGGAACTGAAAAAAACGTCGCATTAAGATGTGAGCATGTGACTTTTAAAATTGGACTCAGCAGGTAAATGTTTCACTCAGCAGCTCTGTATGCTCTGAAGAAAKGCATGACACTGTGCAGTGCAGGAAGAGCCAAAGAGGGCAAAGCCTTCATCTCTCTGCTTGCTTGGATCTACTAAGTTGTACTGGTGGGGAATGGCAGAGCTTGATGTGCAGGAATTAGTCATTGGGGTGTTCCTGGGAACAGCCTTACATGGCCAATCCAGCCATTTTGTTGATTAAAAAAGGTATTTTTTAGCTGCTTTCTTGGTCAGCTTGGCAGCAACTGCCAGTATTGTCTCAAGAAACCCATGAAGATTGAATCATAAATTTGCTGTGGATGAGTAATAACTTACTAATGTCTAGTTCTTACATAATTTTGTTTCTTCTTGGGTTGAAAGTGTTTTACAGAAATGGTCACTTAAATCTGTTTGCAGAGAAGAGGTCCATGACACAGGGGAGTGAAGAGACTTTTGTTGAGTCCCCAAGTTGCCCAGAGAAAAGCCACATCTCTAGACGCTCACATCAGCATCCTGCTGATGTTGCTCTCCCCTGCAACTCATCTTTATTTCTCTGGCAATCTTAGCAGACATTTTTATGTTTTCCTGTACATCACCATAAATACTGGGGATTTTTCATGCCTTTTCTTTACTGCTGCCCATGGAGTCCAATCAAAACAGAGTTGAAAGCCACTTCTTGTGGCTTTCTGGATCATTGTCATCGCTTCCCTGCATTCCTGAACAGGGAACTGAAGGAATGCCTTTAGGTGTCCTATTCTTAGCAGCTATTGAAAAATGTCAGGAGCACCACTGAGCTGTCTATGGTAACAGGCTTTTTACACCAGCCCACGTACGGGGAAATTTTCAGTGCTGTGATTTCTGTAAGAGTATAACTGCTTAAAGCAAATAGCTCAGCTGGCTTGAAACTAACCTGGCCTGGGCAAAATGACATTTTACAAATGCGTTAGCTGAAGTGATAACTGGTAATATTTCCTCTGAAAGCCTTCATTTTCCTAGAATTCCAGGCTGATGCAGTTGGACAGATAAAATAATAACCTTCCTTCCTATAAACAAGGAATCTGTTCTTAATGTAGGTATATTTGTATTTTCCCAGTACCTGGATTTTAAAAGAATTGTCAGTATTTCATAAATATAGCATTAAAACTCATGCCATTGCCCCTGACACAGGCAAGGCAGAATAAGAAAAGCATTTTGTTATTTTGCTTCCTTAATGGAGTCACCTTTTGGACAGAACTCTCCTGTTGTAACTAGTGCATCACAGTTTAAGATAGGAAGTGAAAATAAGGAGATTGCAGGTATATGTAGGGAGGGTCTGAGCTGGATAATTTCTCTGATTTGAGTTGAAATTAGCCGAACTAACTGGTCTTGCCTTCTTTGCTATGCTATGCTGTGATATGCTGTGCTATGCTAATTTCTCAACATCACAGCACCTTCTTGCTGGGAATTCTTTGACATGACTAATATGTAGTATGCTTTTTCTGTTTCTTTCTGTTGAAGATTTTCGAGGTGGTAGTTCAATTTAGAATGCCTAAAGAAAATATATCTATATGCACAGGTGTGGCTCTTTTTAGAGGAGACGGGGTCAAAGAAATGTGCACTGCTGTGGGAGTATCAGGCAGGGAGGCTGGGGACTGTCTTTAGTTTGAATGCAAGTGCGGCTCAGTGTTCAGTGCTGTCCTCTGAGAAAGTCTGGCAGCTTTTCCCCCCTGTACAGAGAAGTTTTTATTCTTGCCTAAGTAAATTTTTTTGTGCTGAAGACATGAATTGTCAGCTGGAGACTTCATGTAGAAGTAGGTACAGGCTGCACTGTGCCTCAGAGACGTGTGTGGGATCTTGATTTCAGATTTATTCCTCAGGAAACCTTGGAGAGGTAGTGTACAAGAGTGAGAGTAGTTTGGAAACCTAAGTAGTTTCTTAGGCTAGAATGGCTGAGGATATCTTGGACGTGTAGCTTGTGTGCTAACTGGAATCTTYCAAGTCCTGAAAGAGTCACATCCAGTGCATTATTTATTTAACATGCCTATTAACACTATTGCTGAAATCGTATTATATCACAATGGAACAAGGAGATAATAAAGCTATGGAAGCCAATGACCAGATCACAGTTTTCAGGGAATGGAATCTTCTAGCAAACCACAGAAAATTAAGTGATTTGGGGCCTTGGACTCTTTCTTGTTTTCAGAAAGTCARTTTTTCATTTCTTGCAGTACAATACGATCGTATTGAGTTCCTGGAAAACTGAGAGTGGAATATATTTTACCTTTGGCAAGGAATTTACTATTGATCTCACATAGTTTTCACCATAGAAACTGGAAAAATATGAACTGGATTGAACAAAAAAATTAATGATCATCCTTAAAATTTCATTGTGAAAATACTTTATGTGTATCAAGTAACTTTGCTACTTGGATGGAGATAAACAACTGCTTAAAGAAGTGTTAGTGGAAACAAAAATCCAAAACAGCAGTCATGCCATTTTTATTGGTACAAATGCTGTGTTTCCAGTGCATGGGAGAACTGGACAATTTGACACAAATTGTGTCTGTGAAAGAGTATATGTGGAAACATGCCCCAGAGAGAAAGTTTCAAGGAGCACGCGTAGCTCCCTTTAAAAATTTCACATTTCCAATTACAACAGTGAATTTCAGAGCTGAAAATATTGCTCATGTAGTGCTCAGAATTGTTTCCTCTGAAAGAGTAAGGGCAACGTTCAGTTTTGGGAAATTTCTTGAATTAGCTTAAGTATTTTGAAACTTCAAAAGGCTCTGCAGCAGTTAGATAAAACTCAGTCTTCTTGATAAAACTCAGCACCTACTGTTCACTGACAGGGACAGAGTAGAGATGGAAATGCTTTGCTATGATGGATTAATCTATCAGATTGTCTTCTTGTCTATAGCAGAGCTTTCTGAGTGTTTTTGTCCATCAGTATATTCAGTGCTACAAGAGAAATATCTTTCATAAGTTCCTCTGAGATGCTGTTTCGGTGTAATGAGCTTTCTAATTAGTTAATAGTTGCTAATATTCAGGCTTCATTTTTCTTTCAAATTCCATATGAAGATAATCTTAACTTTTCGAACTACAACCCAAGCTTTCTGAGAATTTCAGGGCTATTAATAGAGCTGGTCAAAATGCAGAATCCCCACCCATGGGGCTTTTTCTCACTGTAGTATTTGGTTTTGTTCTCAGCTTGAAACTGCAGAAATTTTGAACATACCGTATTATACAGAATATAAAATAAAAAAATAATTTTGCACAGTTTTGAAACATCTTTTTTTTTCCTTTGTAAATGACATGATTTTCTCCTCTTGTTTTAATGAAATGGTGCTATACTCTGAATGAGAAAAAAAGATAAGGACTGCGTAATATCAAGAGGTGGAACTGTTTACACTAATGATGTCTTCCAGCATTTTCCTCTATATTGAAAACATTTAATCCTAGCACAGAATATGGTGCTAAATGAATGAGATTGCATGAACAAATTTGACTTCTTCAAAACATTCTTCTTCTGGGAGAAGCCTGTCCTACGAGGTTTTGATCCCAACTTGTCATGGTCAGAATTAGGATTCAGATCTCTCCACTAAGCAAAGTAAGTGTAACCTGACAGGCCAAAGAATCATTATCCAGGTTTTTTCACCAGAAATTGTGAATTTGAAGACACTTCAGAAGCACTGTTTCTGCACATATCTTTCTATCTGTAGCTCTGAACCTGTAAGATAGCAGAAAATTGAAACTAGCTCTGATTCCTCTCTGACTTACACTGCTCTTAATGACTAATAACTTAAATCGATGCAGTTATAAACAGAAGTGATCAGTGAAGTGAGGTCTGGGTCCTGAAAGCCAGAAGCCAAGTAAAGGACACATAGGTGTGATATCTACATCTATGAAAGGCTGCTGCGGATGTTGGAAGTGTAAGAGTCGATTTCAGCTGAAAACTCTGTTACATCAACATTCTATATTTATATATTCTAGTCTGTATATAAGTATATACTATCTTTTTTTCTCAGATATCTTCTGTTATGCTGAAAGCACATAGTTCATCCTTTTTTACCAAATACCAGTAGGTTAAACAATCTGCTAATGTTGTCTCTAGAGTGTCTGATTACAGTAAAAGCCTGATTGGTCCAAATGGGTGACCCAAGAGCGAATCATTTCCAATTCAGCAGCTAGCATATTAGTCAGCATTTTAAAATCCACGAAGACATATGGGATGAGCAGAATGAATACCACCTATCTCACATCTTTGCTTTCCTGCTGTCTGAGAGCTACCCACTGATGGTCAGTGTAGCAGTTCAGAGGCTGTATAATCTGTCTATCAAGTGAGAGAGCATCAGTGCTCAAGAACTGATAAATAATCTTTAAAGATTTTAAAAATCTCAAAGAAAATTATCAGTATCTAGCGACAACCTCACTGGCCTAATAATATTTCTGTAGTTATGCTCATTCTTCGGAGGAGAGAACCAAATCTGTCTCCCACTGCATTCAGTGACATTTTCACAATGGATGTCAGTAAGACCAGGATTGACACCCAGAGTCATTTGTATGGAAAACATCTACCTGTGGGGCCAGACTGACGTAGTGTGTAATAAATCCCCAAGTCCCCTTTTAATTAATGAGTCCAACATTCATATGGAGGTAATTGCACGTAACACATTATTTGTGTTCCATCAAATTAGATGGAGCCATTTCCATCTGAGAACAGGTTCCAAACATCTGCTTCTAGAAAGCATTATTATTGTTTGTTTGTACAGGACTAACCATGTGCCAGCTGCTTTTACCAGCAGAGAGGAGCCAGGTCCTGGCTTCAAAAAGTTTGCAAATTAAATAGACTCCTTGTGCGCTAAGGGGGAGGGAAGTAAATGAAAGAGAGCAGTGCTGTTGAGACAAAGAGTCTCCCTTGATCCCATCAGAGCTCTGACTTCAGCAGTGATAGTAAAAGACCTCATTCATTGAATATATACTACCCCTATACAAGCTGAAGAATCCTCATCCGAATTTAGCCACTTGAAGGAGAATCTAAGCATGTTTGGTCTCCTCTAATCACTGGAAAGAGACAGACACTTTCAGGATCATCCATCCTATCTTGAAGAAGGGTGGGAAGGATAAATTCAGGTTTCTTCTCTGGTCTTCTCTCCCTTTAGCATAGCAGGATCCTAATGGCCATCTTAAATTAAACTCCTAACTTTCATATGGCTGACGTTGGATGAAACAAGCCCTAACCTGAAACCTCATCCTCTGAGCAGCCCTCTTGCTCAGTCCAGTTGCTGCCGTGTGTGCTTAAAGTGACTCCACTACTCTGAATCAGAGGCTAGAAGAGATCCTGTTGGGAATGGCCAGCAGATCATGTCCCAGCACACACCACTTGTATTGTTGATCCTCTATCCACTGTCCTCACACATGCTCTACATGGTGCTTCCTTGCTCAGCCTGGCCAGAGAGGGAGGTCCTGGAGAGGAATTAAACTTGCATTGATGGGTCTCTGGCACCTCCTATGTCTCTGTGGGCAGCTGCCTCTGACACTTCTASGGTGTGAGTTTCTCCTCAGCCATGAGCACGCAGTGGAAGTGTGCCTCTGGCACYCACTGGCATCCACACCAAGGAGGCACAGCTCTCACTGCACTGCAACATATGGCAGAAAATATCACACAGACACAACACTAGAACAAACACATTTAGGACAAAACAGATATGAAATCAACATGTCAGAGTACAGCCATACTCCAGTGGGAAAGAGGATTTTGGATGGAACACAGAAAAGGCACACATAATATGGGGTGTGTATCCTGAGAAGGCAGGTAGCCACCCCTGAAGGAGCTGCTTGGATGTGGGTTTTGGTCAAGTTTGCAGATGACCACAAATTTGGGGACCTGTTGGTTCACTGGCAGGTAAGGGTGTAATTCAGAGGGACATGGGCAGGCTGGAGGAATGGACTGACAGATACTTCATGAAACTCAGCAAGAACGGGTGCCAAGTCCTGCCCTGAGTGGAAGAGCCCTGCACAACAACACTGGCTGGGGCCGACTGCCTGAGGAAGAAGCTTGTGGGGAAGGCCTTGGAGGTCCTGGTGCTCAGTGAGAGGGACATGGGCCAGCAGGAAGTCCCAGAAACAATAATGGCCAACAGCAGCCTGGACTGTATGAATAGGGCCAGAGCTGCCGAGGGGAACCATTACCCCCCTCCACTCAGTACTTATTAGGCTACATCTGCACGCCCAATACAGGACAGACACCATTAAATCAGCTGTTGTTCAGGAGAGGACCCTGAGGTGGTGGGCCTGGAGCATGGACCCTGTGAGGAGAGGCTGGGAGAGCCAGCCTTGTTCAGTCTTAGGCAGAGATGGCTTTGAGGAGGGGGTAGACCTTACAGGAGACCCCAGTGCCCTCAGGGAGGGGCACCACTGAGAAGACGGCACAGGGCAGAAGGATCTGTCCCCATGAGGACAGTCAGTCAGGGGCACAGGTTGTCCAGAGAAGCTGTTTAGTCTCTGTCCTTGAATGATTTCAATACTCAACTGGTTGAAACCCTGAGCAGCCTGATCTGACCTCAGAGCTGATCAGCAGTGACCAGGAGGTTGGACTAGCAGCTGACCAGCTGGAGTTGTGAGCGTGCTGTGTCAGACTTGATGGCCTTGAGTGACTGCTGAGCACAGAGCCATGATCTATTCCCATGAAATACCAGCAACAGGGTTGGCCTCCTGTGTCTGACTGAGACTCAGGAGGCTTGTATGGAACATCAGGGGACTGACATCCATGCACACTATGCAGGTGTCTTCCTGGAAAGGACAGCTACCCAGTTGGAAGGTGACCTTGGTTGATCCAATTAAATTGTTGAACAGTTGAAGCAAACTGAGTAATACCAAATACCATTATAGAAAGCCTTTGTTCTGCCACCCCAGCTTTCTCCCCGAGAAGCTGCAGTGATCTGCTGACGTTCATTCCTGAGTAACACCAGAGGTCATTGAGAGGGAAATTAAACCTTTCAAAGTTTGCTAATTCTGTATTTTCAAATATGCTGACCATTACTCTAGGGAAGCTTAGGGACATGACATGACCCAGGTTAAGGGTGATCATGAAAATCTGCTGTTATTAGGCCATCAACATATCCCTGACTGTAACAGTCTGTAGCTTCTTTTCTGCAGATTGTCATGAGACATGCTGGCCACGGCAGTGTTCTCATGTGCTTCATTCACACTGTTATACCAAGGCACCTTTCTGCTAAGAGGCCAATTTCCCTCCTATATCCTCAGCTTCTACATCCATATCTTTAGGAAGCCTGAGGAAGGAGATTTGACCTTCAAGGGTCCCTGCTGTGCAGTGAATATACACTCTTTTTCTAAAGTGGGAAAAGCCAAGAGAGTTTGAATTTTCTTTTCAGAAACAGCTCAGTACTAATTTGCTGCATTTATTCAAATACAAAAGACCATTTTCTTCACATCTTGGCTTACATATATCTTGGCAGTTTTCTTGAGTCTGTTGCTAGAATACATGGCAAATACCGAACAGGTAGCTTCAGGACAGGAGCAGTGGTGGACCAACACATTGTCTTTTGAAGTCTAGTTTTCTGCCAAGGACTGGTGATGCTCCTGTCTTGAAGTCAGTGTGRCGATAGTGGCAGAAGTAGCCATTCGTTAGTGACAAAAGACATTTTTAAATTGGAGTTTAAAACCACTTTGCAGTTCATTGTAACATCTAGAGAGAGCATGCAGATAGTCTGAGAAAGACCTTTAATTCCTGGGTCCATTTTTCTCTAGGCAACACTGGGAGGTTGGCATTTTCCCGGCTTATGKGAAGAGGGGTCAGCAGTTGTACATTGCCTCCATGTCAGATAGCAGGACACATAAGTCAGGCCAGGTATTGCTAATGGAGGAAGGAAAAGTTATATAGTTTACAGAGAAGAAATCTGGTTCTTTCTGGATTCTTTATTCTGAAAGCTTAACATGTAATGGAAATCAATGCTGCTACTTTGGTATGAAAAGCTGCAAACCCAGCTTGTAGCTGGGTAGCTAAAAGTAGCTATGACAACTGTGATGAAGAAAGGTGATGGTGAGTAAAGGCACTTCTTGTATGAGACTGTCTAATTATTTTTTTGTGTACCCTTTCTCCATCAATTGTATTTTTTTCCTACTAGTAGATTCTAATATCTTTGGGTCTTCGCTTTGTTTTGTTTTCTATGCAGCCCAGCCCAGCACATTGTGCTCCARTGTCCTAAACTGATGATTACTATTTTTGCTGCTGTAACTCACAATATCATCTCATATCTGTACACATGTTCTGTGAAGATTTGCACAGCAACATTTACTGTCTCTGAGGATTTTTGGTTTTGGTTTTGTTTGGCTTTTTGTTGTTTTTTTCAATCCTAAGGAACAGCTTCAGCATTTTCCGGTAAATTAGGACAAGAAGAAACGGCCTCAAGTTTCAGCAGGGGAAGTTTAGATTGGATATGAGGAAAAATTTCTTCACTGAAAGGTTGGTCAAGCATTGGAACAGGCTGCCTGGGGAAGTGGTGGAATTGCTGTCCCTGGAAGCATTCAAAAGATGTGTGGATGTGGTGCTTAGGGACATGGTTTAGTGGTGGACCTGGAAGGGTTACATTAATGGTTGAACTCAATGACCTTAGAGGTCTTTTCCAACATTAATAATTCCGTGATACTATGGTTTGCCTTTAATATTGCTTTTCAATATTAAACACAGTGCAGCTTATTTAACATCAAATACCATGCACTGTAGAACCCATTATTAGCTCACTGATTTATTACAGAAAATAAACATACTGAAATGCATCAAAACAACTGATGTGGAAGAAAAAGCTCACAGTGGGTTGTTTGCCTTTGTCAAAACAAAACCTGCAGCCATTTTTGCATTGGAAGATCTCATGGGAATGGACATGTTTCATTGAAATGCCCCACTTCCAGGCAGAGCTTTCACCAAAAACAATCTAAAAACAATCAACAATGTTTTGAGCAGCTCCTTATTAAATATTAGAGGAACTTGCTGATGTGTACAGTAGGAACCTGGGTTAAAAATCCAGGTGCTATCCACCAAAAGATCTGGCCTTGAACAGAACACACTGTCCTAACAATGACAGTTTTGTCTAATCCCATGATGGGAGATGGCCTTCCAAGTCAGGCAGTGAAATGCTGACCAAGTGCTGTGTATAGTGGCAAACACTGGCTTCGTTTGTCCTGCTCAGTCCCAGAGGAAAACCGTCCACGGACTGGCACAGAAAATAAGTGGGAAGAGATTCCAGATTTTAAGAGGTTCCAGTCTAGACTTAAATAAAATGTGAGGCGTCAAATGACATAAAGAGCATTGCAGAAATTGAACTGGACTCCCACTTGAAGGAAAAATGCATTTGTCAGCTCAGGCTGGGGTTGAGGTTTTCTGCCTGTGACACAGCTTGGCAGAGCAGTCCAGGTGCATTATGAGGCTTGTTTTTGTGCCTCCTGATGCCAGAAGCAGGCAGCTGAACCAGATGAACCCCTGGTCCTTTTTGGTAGAGCAATTTACATGTAGGCATGTAATTTGAGAAACAGTGTTGTCTCTTTAAGGCTCCCTAGTAAATAAAATAATTTGCTGTTCATGATGTATTTCTGTATTTTGTTGAAAGGGTATTTTTTTTCCAAATTATAAGTACATGCATGCTAACAGCTCTGTCTTTGTAAATATCCCTGCTATAAGAGATCTATGATTAAGAAGCTGCTAAATTATTTTAATGTTTATTTGTGCTTTCTATCAATCATCTCTCATGTGTTATCCCAGTCTATTCTTTCTTATGTTCAAACTAATCCTAGATGACATAATTTGCACACACAACTTCAATTATTAGCTCTATTTTGGTGACTCACAGTATCCTTTCAGTGGCCACTAAAACAGAATTCTGTACACACATAAATAATTGTTCCCAGTGGAAGYTGTTTGTTGAAATTCTGAATCAGTATTTATTTATTTCTGCAAATTTATTTCTGACCTTAAAATCAATTAAGCACCTCATATGTAGCCGGCATTTCATCAGATATTGCTGACCTTCTGTCCTCTGTGCAGGCTCTTGTAACTGTGCTCTGCTTGAACTACTCTGGATTTCTGCTGCCACTCAAATGTAGGCTTAAAATAGAACTAGTGTGGCTCTCTCTCAATACTCTTCACCCCCTCTGATGGGACACCAAGCCAGCCAAAGCTTTGAAGTGAATTTGCATAGACATTTCCATAAGGTAAGCCCTGCATSAAAACCAACTAGGGCTTACCAACTAAAATGAGCGACTGATATCCCCTTATGCAGGTTTCCTTTCATTTTGTTCCATTTATGCATTTTTTTTTTCAGTGTTTCTCCCTCAAAGGATGGTGCTAATAACACYAAGGTTGTGGGTTTGATCCCCATTCGGGCCATTCACTTAAGAGTTGGACTTGATGACCCTTGTGGGTCCCTTCCAACTCAGAATATTCTCTGATTCTGTAACTGTAGTTTTACCAAATGCTAAAAGCCTAGGCCTCTCCTTCTCTTCACCTTCCACCTGCAGCTGGGCTACAGCCAGGCTATCCACAGCTGCTCGCTCACTTATCTGTGGAAAATGCATGGGGACTCTGATTACCTACTCACCGACACGAAGATTTTCAGAGTAGTACTGTGTGTCAAGTGCAATGAAATGCTATGACGTTGCTATAAAAAATTGCAACGATTAAATCATGGTGAATTTAAATTCAGCAGCCTATCCCACCTATTAGTTTTGGTGCATTTATATTGTTGGAACTAGTTCCAGAAATCTTTGAAAATATCTGAAGCTTTTGATGGAATATAGGTTATAGTTTAAGCGTTGGCATTCCAAATGACATTAAGAAGGTGCTAATTGTCAATCTTTTTCTTGTTGGAGTGGAACAGAAGAAACATGTCACTATCTTTGTCAGATCTGCTACTTTCTGTAGCTCCCTGAAAACATTTCTACACCACCATGAAGTCTACCAGCATTTGCTAAGAACTTGCATGATGAGGGGTAGAAATATATTTTATGTTTTTTTCTTTCTTCTGTAATTTTGGAACAAAACTCTTCAGCTTTCCTTCTGCATAACTTCTAGATGCCATAAAATTTATTATAAAGCCAACTGATGCTGACACCTTTTTCATTCAGCTTTTACAAGTAGAAAGGTTACATTTGCATGAAAGTATATTTGCATTTTCTTATTTACAGAACAAATATAACTATATATGAAGCAGAAATAAAAATGCCTTGTTGGTTATTAACCTTTTCTATATGTGATATGTGAGGCTTTAATAAATAGAGTGTTGTTTTTGATATGATTCTTACAATTAAAGCTCTGTGGAACACTTTAAAAACATGAAGGTAGTATGCAGAAACCTGGGCTGAAGCATACCTAACAGCAGAGTAGGAGTAAGAAGACACTTGTTTTTCACTTTTTGTGAAACATTATTTGCCTTTTCATCTGCAGGGTTCTGGATCTGACTCTTAAATCTCAGCAGTGGACCTCTAACATGGAATTCAGTTGATTAAATTTGTGTGCCTGTTGCTGATTTAGGTGCTCTGAGGTATCCAGGACAGTTTCATGGGCCTGGTAAATATTACAGAGAACTGGTGAAAGACACTTGTCTGCCGGGATAGCTGCTGGAGGCACGATAATTAAGAGCAGCTCAAGATGCTTTTCTGTAGAGTCAAGCCCTGGCAATACACTCAGTGGAGTTCAGATATCCATGCAGGTATCTATTTTATGGTGAACTGAATATCTCCCTGGGTTCTGTGACTGACTTGATTATATCTACACTGGCAACAAAGGGAGGGAGCAGAGACACCGAGTGCACATGTACACTTCTAAATTTAGCCATGTTAGTCTTTCAGCTGAATCCTACCTGAAGAGTTCAAAACATAGCTGTGCCAGTGCTGGTATACCAAAATTTCTGTTGTCAGTTTTCATCAGCCAGCACTGCAATGTCTTTCTCTGATGTATGATTTTATCCAGAGCAGCAGGTGAAAAATGTACCGTGGGTGTCTACTAACTGCTGTCAATTCCTCATTTGTTCTCAGCGGGGATATGGCTGCTGCTGTTTGCTCTTTATTCTGGGAATCCACAGATAACTGTTTTTCTTCTTTCTCTCTTCCCCCACCCCTGTCTCCAAACACAGAATCATGGAATCATAAAAACACATTGGTTAGAAAAGACCTTTAACATCATTAAGTCAAACCGTTAATCCAGCACTGCCAAGTTCCCCACTGAACCATGTCCCTGAGTGCCACATCCAATCGTCTTTTAAATGCCTCCTGGGATGGTGACTTCACCATCTCCCCGGGCAACCTGTCCCAGTGCTTGTCAAGCCTTTTGCTGGAGAAAATTTCCCTAGTATCTAATGTAGATCTCCCCTGGTGCAGCTTGAGGCCATTTTCACTCATCCAGTCACTTGTTACCTGGGAGAAGAGGCCGACCCCCACCTGGCTACAGCCTCCTTTCAGGCAGTTGTAGAGAGTGATACGGTCTCCCCTGAGCCTCCTTTTCTCCTGGCTATACACCCCCAGCTCCCTCAGCTGCTCCTCATCAGACTTGTGCTCCAGACCCTTCCCCAGCTCTGTTGCCCTTCTCTGGACACGTTCCAACCCCTCAATGTCTTTTTTGTAGTGAGGGGCCCAGAAATGAACTCAGGATTCGAGGTGTGGCCTCACCAGTGCGGAGCACAGGGGGACGGTCACTGCCCTGGTCCTGCTGGCCACACTATTGCTGATCCCGGCCAGGATGCCATTGGCCTTCTTGGCCACCTGGGCGCACACTGGCTCATGTTCAGCCACTGTTGACCAGCACCCCCAGGTCCTTTCCAGCCACTCTTTCCCCAGCCTGTAGCGCTGCCTGGGGTTGTTGTGGCGCAAGTGCAGGACCCAGCACCTGGCCGTGTTTAACCGTACAATAGCCCACAGCTTTTCAATCCAGCCTGTTCAGATCCCTCTGCAGAGCCTTCCTGCCCTCCAGCCGATCAACACTCCTGCCCAGCTTGGTGTCATCTGCAAAGTGACTGAGGGGGCTCTTGATCACCTCATCCAGATCGCTGATGGACAAAACCAGAAACTCTTTTATTCAGTAGCTTGTTTCGTGGAGCCTTTTGTTCGAATGGTCTAAAGATGCTCTTGATGTCCTGGGAAGCATTTCAAGATATTAAACAGAATTGGCTCCAGTATTGAGTCCTGGGGAACACCATTTGTGATACATCCTTCTATTTTTTGACACTGTTATACCCCCTATCTGTCATATATGTATTTAGATGTTATTTTTTTATCATTACATTATATGTTAGCAATTATCAAGAGCTCTTATTGATGTGGGCTATTGTTTACCACCCCTACCAGAGTGGCATACAGTGTTTTAAAATACCATTGGGCTGCCAGGGGAAGATACTTGCTGAAAAAGAACAGGTTTGCTAAAGAAAAGTGCATTGCAACGTCTGACAAAGATCTGTGGGGACCATTAATCCACATCCATTTTACTATAAGCTTCTTATTTCAAAATATGCACTGTTCAGAGGAACACTAGGACAGATGCAGAAGAAAAGCTGCAAAAACCTGGGATATTTACTGTAATGCTGTGGACACAGCCTCCTACCTGGTGATATTGCTGTTGCTCTAAGTGTATATTTTAGCTTAGTGGTGAACTAAGACAGGGACTCTTTTACTTAGCAGCTCATTCCGTGGAGCTTTTTGTTCTGAAGGTCTAAGGATGCTGTTGATGTCCTGGGAAGCATTTTCTCTGCTTCCCAGGAAATTGACCTAATGTAAAAGGCTGGGTACAAGCCATCCCAGAGATTGAAATAGATGTTGTGCTGACTCACACAGGCACACCACTGTCACTTAAATAGTCTTGAAAACTACTTAATTGGTAATGCCAACTAAACTCAAATGTGTTATATCTCCCTGCATTATCATTCCAGAATACTCCGGCATCAAAAAGTTGATTGCAACAAGTGAGAATGGGATCAAATAGTATGTGCTGGGCATCTATGCTCTGACAAATTTTTTTTTGCCTTTGTGCAAAATAGTTTCCCTCGAATGTCATCTAAGCACATAAATATTGTGGATTTCATGCAGATTTATGAAAGTTTGATTCRGTTCTATATAATCCAATTTCTTCCCAGCTGCTAATGAATGAGAGGAGGGAATTGTGTTTAGACTCTGCACAGCATATGGTCCATAGCTAGCAGCAGATCACATCACCCAGCTGTTGTATCCTACAGGACTGCTCCAATGGATTCTTCAGACTCTTCAGAGTCGACTTTCCATAAAGCTCACCCATAAAGGGGTGAAAAACCTGTCCATTTGCAAGGAACCAAGCAGTAGGTAGCAAAATTAAAATAAATTAAATCTTATAACATAGAAGTAGTTGCATGTCAGTACCCTTTGCTTATCGTGGTGTGAATGTGGATAAACTGTTGATTCAGTAGCATCTGTTTTTACCTTACTCCTGATTAGGGATAGCAGGAAGAATTGTGTGTTTGGTACTGGATTTGGGACCTGAAAAGCAGGGTCCTTAGTCCACTGTGAGCAGCAGGAATAGTTTATTCTATTCCTCCCCTCTTTGTCCAATGTAATCCAATTTTGACCTCTGTCATTTTTCCAGTGTCATCGCCTTTTCCCAGTTCATGATAACAGCTACCGGTAACCAGGATGGCTGTTTCTCTTCTGCATGCCTGTAGCAGCTGAAAAACAGAGTGAAGACATGACACAGTTACTCGTATGTTACTGCCTGGTCATTGCATCATAGCAAGTTGCAGTCGCTACAGATCAGATTCAAAGTGGTGACTCCAATTCATATTTTCTTTCCCAGTATCTTCCTTCCAAGTTCTAGCGTATGATACTATATGCCATTTATAAGTTCAGCAAAACAAGTTTGCCCTTCTTATTTATAACACTTTTAATGGTCACCAGGGGTTGGGTAAATCTTCTGGCATCCCATGTTCTGCAGCTGCCTATTATGACTAACACAAGTTTGGTATGGCTCTTGCTGGCTTCCTTTGTGCATTACTTTGTTTAATTTGGAGAGTTATGTTACTTCTTATTGGCATATGTTTACATCTTCAGAACACCATACGCTGTCTGAGACTAATCCAATTTATTCCTTGTTGACAGGAATATAGGAGGGACTGTCACTTGCTAGGCTCAGTATGAAATGTGATTTCATGCTGACTCTCCCCCGAAAATGAAAAGCCAACCAAGTGTTACAGAATGGAGATATTTTAAAGATCATGACAGCTGGGAAAGTTTTGCATTTTGCTCAGCCTTTTCCAGACTTTGATGGTTTTGTTATCTTTACAGTCTTAGTACAGCCTTGTTGGCTTATGAATCTTGTTGGATGTAACTTTCTAGGATGTAACATCTGCAAGCCTGGAGAGCCCATATGCTTCAGTAATTGTTTTAATTGAAGGAGATTGAGCATGTTGTGACACTGAAGCATACTTTTTGTGGATCAAAAATTCCATCAGGATGTAAGTGGAAATTTAACTTGAAATCTTCCCTCTTATCACCAGAATATGTTTATCTACCTGCTAGAAACAGTGACACCCTTCCTAAGAAGGGGACTTTCTAGATGAGCATCTCTTGCATGCTCCTTGCTTCCTCCTGGAGTTCAAAGCTCTTCTGTGGGACAAACCTGGATGCAGAGGCTGAAAGCTGTGCTGGGAGCTGCCTAGGGAGGAACTTCTGCAAGGAGTGGGGTCTCAGATTATTATAGTCAGTACTGATGAAGTTCATCTGTGTGGACACCCCCAGTGTGGGCACCTCTATCAGAGCTGGTTATTCTCTGCTCTCTGGATAGTCAGTGTAGACACACATACTTTTCTGAGAACTTCCTGAGGGAGTCAACTGCCCTGGAGATCTGATGGGAAAAAGGTGCCTCTGTCTTGCATCTGATTTGCAGAGAAGCTGTGGTGGGAGATAGATGCTCTCCTACTACATGTCAGGAAGTTGTACTTGAGAATAGAGGGAGCTCTGCTGTGCAAAATAGAAAATCAAATGCCTCTAGGAGCCTTATAAATTTATTTATTCTCAATTTCTTTACAGTCTAAGGTGCAGAGATCACTATGCTGGGCTTCGTTGGACTCTGTCCTATGTTTTATGCGGATTTAAATTATGGTACATCTACACTATCAGTAGACTTGCTTTGTGGTTTTGTCCATAACTTTGCTCTTTTGTTTGTCCAAAATGCATACATGTTAAGCTGAGTGCCTGAGAATATTGCCTGGAGTCATACTCTCTGGGAGGAAATCAACACACAGGTGAATCACAGGGTAGCTGAGCCTGGAAGGCATCTCAGAAGATTGTCTAGTCCAACCTGTTGCTCAAAGCAGGTTCCCCAGGACCATGTCCACTCCAGAGATTATATAACCATCTTGGGCAACCTATGCTATCTTCTGTTTACCATCTTCATGGTCAAAAAATGCTTTCTTAAGCGAAGTGTCCTGTATTTCAGTCTGTGCCTATTGCCTCCTGTCCTCTCACTGGGCACTACTTGAGAAAATACTGTCTCCATCTTAATTACATCTATTCATTGGATACACACTGATAAGCTTCCCCTAAGCATCCTCTTCTCTGGGCTGAACAGTCCCTAGCTGTCCAGAAAAAGGTGGACAAGTTGTCCACCRTGTCCCTGTCAACCAAGACTTTAAGGTCCTTCTCTGCCAAGCTGCTTTCCAATCAGTACTAGTGTCCGGAGTTATTCCTCCCCGGGTGCAGGACTTTTTCTACCCTTTGCTTCTCCCTTTGTTAAACTTCATAAGATTCCCACTTGCCCATTTCTCCAGACTGTCAAGGTCCCTCTGAAGGGCAGCACACCCATCCTGTGGATCAACCACTCCTCTCAATTTCATATCAGGGTGTGCTCTGTGCCATCACCCAGGCCATTAATGAAGCTGTTCAACGGTGTTGGTCCCAGTATCAATCCCTGKGGTGCACAGGTAGTTACTGGCCTCCAGCTGGACTTCATGCTTCTGATCACAACCCCTAGAGAGCAGTAGTCCAGCCAGTTTTCAATCCACTTCACAGTCCACTTGTGTTGTCCATAATTTACAAGTTTGTTTCCAAGGATGTTGTGGGAGACAGCCCGGAATGCCTTGCTGAGGTTGATAAAAACAACATCCATTGCTCTCACCACTTTCTCCAAACCAGCCATTTCCTTTTAGCTGTAAACACATGGGCACTCTTGTGCATACTTCGTTATGTAGGTGACATGCCTCCTTCCTTTTTTTTAAAAGTACACCCCCTAGAAATTAGATAACGGAAATAAGTAGGAACAGATCCAATTTATCTTAAAAAAAAACAGAGGACAACTGAGTTCTTACTGCAAACTGAGGGGGTGGGTTTTAATTTCTACATTTCTTTTCATTTCCTGGGTGTTTTTGGAATAGATACAAGAAAGCTCGAAAGTTTTCTCCCGTGGAATATTACCAAGACAGCTGAAGTTCAGTTTTGTATAAGGAGTTTTAGTAGAGAATTAGAACAGATTTTTCCCCCCCTTCTATTTTCAGTCCAAGAGCAGAAATTACAAGAAAGCTCACGAAAAAAAGCTGTTTGGTGGGGTTTCTGTGACAACACTAAGAATGAATAAAACCAGAGGTGTTTAGAAGAGGATCTGCAGCTTTTGAAGATTTTTTTTTCATATCTGAACTCAGCCTAAATTATCTTCCTCTTTTTTCCTGATACCTAAGTATAGGCAAGAGAGATTATTTTCCACCGGGTGTTCCATGTTAGGATAGAAAAGGATGTAATGGTTCCTTTTATTTTCTAGCATCTTACAGGACTGTAAAATCACATCTAAATTGAGAAAATAGCTCTCAAAGAGGAAACTGGTGCTACTGCCAATTTTTAACCCACCAGTGCAACAAGCCAACAAAAGCTTTGCATAAAAATTCTTTTCATATTTACATTTATTGAATAGAGTATATCCAACCACTGACATACCAGATCCTTCCCTAGAAGCCGTTATGAAAGGAAATCAATTTAATTGTATTAGAACAAGGCTGGATTTGCAATCTGAAGAGTTTGGGTAACTGGAGGCTAATTTTTCTTGAACAGTTAATTTCACAATAATTTCTGATATGCCATTTTGCATGTGGCTGGAGAGCATGTGTTAGAGTGCTTTGGACCTTAGAGAGCAACAACTTTCGACACACTACAGAATGAAAAGTGTACCCATTGGAATATAAAACAATTCTGTGTGGAAGCATACTTGGCCCATGATTTGTAGAAATACCAATATGTTACTATGTGTTATGTGAAGTTTGAAAATTACTGTTATACTGCCCCTACCATTTAAGGAATATTTCTTGCTTTTAAAGTACAAATATGAATTATAGAGCTTTGAAACAATGATGGTACTAGTCTTGGCAGTAGCCTAACAAAGGCACAGAGATAAAAAGTCAGAGTCTCCTGACCTTTATAAACGTTTCAGATTGTGACAGGGCTAGTGTAGTTGCGGTTTTGTTTCAGAAGACCATAGTTCACCAGCTTTCCTCTGACTGCTGGATACACCATGTGTACAAGGAAAATGTGGCCTTTCAGTGTTTTCAGGCTAAATCCAGGCTTGCATATTGTTGTAGGACGATCAAAACTATGTTTTGTACATCGAAAGTCTCAGAATTGCATTTCTGTGAAACACAGAATCTACTTTCATTTATTGATAATTGTTTCCTGAATTATTGTCAAAGGTCACTTAAAGATGGACCAAATCCCAATATGTACCCTCAGTCTAAAGTCAGCCCATAGCAGAATCTACTTCAATTGATTTAGAGATTTTTTTCCTGTAACAGGGTTTGAAAATTAGGTAGGAATTTGACCAACACAATGAAATACAGACATCCCTTCATGCAAAGGGCTCATGGATGACATCAGACCTATATTTCGAAGAAATGGTGAAGTTAGGATTTAAATAGTTTGATCCATCAAAAAGGGAAGATTTTATAATAAAATACTTGGAAAAAACAATGGAAGAGGACTAAGCTGAAGGTACTATTTTTATAAGCCTGGGCTTTTCCTGCCATGTGATTGGAACTGATGGAGTACAAGACTGAAGCAAAGAAATCTATGTAGCTCAGGATCTGACATGTGGATTAGGAAAAACATGAGGCTATATAAACACACATTGTAAAGAAATTTACAGCATTGGGTACAATAGGGACAGTCTCAGATAATGTAATGCAGCATCCAAAACTTGTCACTTCTGAAGTCCTGGAATCAAGTTTGTCTGGGAATTGTCCCAGTTTGTGCTGCCAGAGGGCCATGTCCCTGTGGTAGGCATTGTTGGAAGTCAGCAGGATTTTTTAACAATGTTTAGTAAGGAAACACCAAATATTATTCAGCAGAAATTTACAGATTGTACATAGGACACTGAGAGAATTTAATTTGCTGCAGCCAGCTGCTTGCATTGCCATAATGCTGGTATGGTCTCCGGTTATCTGACTTCTCTCTTGGCATACTCATGCACATCCCAGTCACCAGGAATGTGAAACAGATCCTCCTTCTGCCACAAGCCCCTCAGGAGGTAAAGGGTAAGTGCCATTGCCTGTTGGGTAGAGAAAGCCTCTGACACAAAGCTGAGCAGCTCTGGCCTCATTCTGTGGACAGTGATGGCACCAGATCACTGCAAGACACACCAGGTCATTGCAAGGTGGCTTACCTTTCCTGGGAAGATCTCAAAGAGGGAAGATGGCTCTTACTGCTCTGGTGCCATTCAGGCTGCAAAGCCATGCTGTGAAAGGGAAGGAATTACTGAGCAAGTGGTCTGAAAGTGTGTCCCTCAGCTATTCACCTTCCCTGGAGACTTCAGGGGTTGGATTTGAGAAAGCATTGCTTAATTAGCTCCTCAGACTCTTTGAACCTGGAAGCAATTGGGTTTTAATTCACTTTTCATAATATGCTTTGTTTTTATGAACCTTGTGTGGAGCATTCACTATGTAAATAAATTACATTTTCACTTTTCCCTCTTCTCTCCACACTGGGCTCATTTAATACTCACTTGGCTTGTATCTTAGAAGAAAACAATCACAAACCGGAAAGACCAGAGCTCTTTAATTTAAACAAATCCATTATTCTGGAACTGAACATTTAGTTTAGTCTCAGCAAAATAACAAGCATATGCAGTCTTTTGAGTAATTTTTATTTATATATTTAAAAGCTTATTTAACCGTTACTGCCTGGCTGCCTTAGTGTCTAAAAGCTGCCTAAAGATTCAAGGTTAACTCAATAATAAAGCAGTCAGGAATCTACAGTTGGACTCAAGTGGAAGTCAAGGTACATCTCCAGGGAGCAGCAAAATATGGTGCAGAGCTGCCTCAGCTAATGATGATTGARATGGTTTGGTTATTGAAGGCAAGGCAGAAAGAAAAGCATGTCTATTCCATTATATGATGGAGCTCTCTAGTAGTAGTAGTAGTAGTAGTTGACAGGTTAGACTAGGTCCTGGTGAATGACTGTGCCCAACAGGGAACCTTGTGATGCTGAAGTACCTTGACCAAACCATCTGTCACTGTCAGCACAACTCTGTCATACATTTAAGACACTGCCCTTTGGGATTTACCTTTGCACTGAATGTTAGAGGCTTCATACTCACTACTCTGCTGTTTTGCTGATGTTTCCAGAGAAATGGCACTTGCTCCCTGTGTCTGCCCCTCTGTCACGACAGCTCACATGGTAGCCTAACCCCTTCCATACCAGCAGGCTGAGCTGAGGACAGTGGTATCCCAGCTACAAACACGAGGTCTGTCCTCCCTCCTTACTTGAGCAGTAATGTCCCGGTGACTATGGAGGGTGTTGTACCTTCAGGACCTGTTGTAGCCAGTCAGAACCCATGCCCAGAAGTCAAAAGGCTTTCCTGCAGCATACAGAATCTTTGGGGGCCTCGAGGGCCTGCCTCTTGGGACAGGTATCCCGTACTCTGTTTTAACTCTGCGTGTAGCCTTTGTATCTCATTCACTCTGGTGTTATTTCAGTTTTACGGAATATAAGTCTATCGAGCCCTTTACTGTCAGGAAGAGGTATTTAGACTGCCTTACCCCACTCTGTAGGGGATGCCTAGAAAAGTGCTGCTAAAGTCTCTCCAGGAGTAGGTTCAACTAATGCAGGTCTTGTAGGGACATCCAGCCTCTCCGTACAAACCACCCAGGAGATTCTGCCCTCAGCTACACTTCAGCCTTTTACACACTGCAAGATCCTTTGCTGCCCCTTTTGGAACCAGCATTTCAATCAACGATTCCAACATTTCAAAAAAGTATTTTAGTCTCTCAGCTACTSTAAAAAGCTATGCTATTCTGAGAGTTTAGTCAATATTGTACCAGACTGTTAAATATTCACTCTGTGAGAGACAGTCTTATGTTCAGAGTGCTCACCTGGCAAATCCAACAAACTATTAGAGTTTTTTGTACACAAAGTGGAAGACTTTCAAGAGTAGAAAGAGAAAATACCCTTGCAGAGTTTCTCAAGGTCCCCAGGGAAAGTGGCAGGCAGTAACTCAGACCCGGCTCGGAATGCAGTGGTAGGGATGAGGTTTGAATTTGAGGCTAATGCTGCACCCAGACCCCTCCATCTCGTCATTGCCCTACAGGGTCTGTGCCTGAAAATTAATTAAAAATTACCCAAACCAAAATGAAGAAACCTGTTTCATGTCAAACCAAATACACTGTACAAATTAAATGGATTTGTACTGATTTTTTTTTTTAATGGCATCTGAGCTTTTACATGACTTTCCTCCCCCYGGTTCATTTGCTAAATCAAATCATCAGGTGCTTCAGATTTGCTAGTGCATTGTTTCCACTGCTACTACTGGATGACAACCCAGGGAAAGCTGGTAGTAGAGGTTATCCTTGTGAATGCATAGGAGAAATGCTAAGATTTCTGCTCTGGGATACATGTGGGCTGGAGAGAAGGAGAGACAAAACAGAGTATTGCTTCCTTGCCCTCGGTTATGTGTCCAGTTTTCCCCTGGRCTCTCAGATGCTGCCTCTCAAATATTCTGAGCTGTGGATGGTCCTCAAATGTTCCTCTTTCTTCAGTGACTGTGTGACAGATGGGGAGTGCCAGAAGAAAAGTCTTACAGTAGACATGCTTTCTATTTTTATGTGCTCCAATGCATGCAAAAAAAGACATCTCAAAACTAAAAGGCTCCCATAATTATGGACACATATTGTTATCACGATTACGGCCCTTGAAGAACCATGTACCACGAGTGATGTTAAGAAGAAATTAAGATTACAAGGTTAAACACTGGGAAATTAGAACACATCAGAATAAAAGGTTTTTGAGCAACCTGCACCCATCTTGTCTGCTTGCACATTATGTTGCAGTATTTACTTACAGTAAATAAAGAGAAGGTAAATAAAACAGAATTTTATATGCTATGATTCTAACTCCCACTTCATTTTGTGTATTTTCACAAGACCATGAGAAGCAGAGATTCCCTCCCATGGCACAGTGTCTGGCACAGTTTACCTGTGAGTGAAGCCATGTGCCTTAGAGGTTGGAGGTAGGAATCTGCTGTTGACMTTCCTGCAGGAGGAGCCTGGACCTGGAAGGAGAGGAGCCCCAGGTGTCACCCCAGGTTTTACACCAGGACCCCACTGTAGGGAGCTAGGTGGATGAGTTGTACTTCAGCTGCAGTAGGAAAGGTGTATTTCATTCGACCATCCCTGGTTTTGAGTGGCAGCCATGGCCAGACTGGCCTATGGTGGGTGCTGGGGTGACTGCAGAGGTCCTGCTCAACCTCAGCAATGTCATTTACTGTTACAGCAAATCCGGAGCCTTGGGGGAATTTGGCTGTTAAATTCTGCCAGCGTGGAAAGTGTTTTTCAGAGGCCCCTGAACTCCCTCAACTGTGGAAGTTTTTTTTTAGTCACAGCAAGGGCAACTGCCTTTCCGAAAATCAAGGGTCTGCTGCAGCATAGGAGGGTGCTAAAGCTGCAGTGTGAAACATTTTAATATGGGAGGGGAGTTCCTTAGCCTCTTTTTAAACATCATGTTTTGGCTGGAAGTTTCCAAAGAAAATCAACCAAGATTCAAGGGTGAAAAAAGTTGGACAGTTGGACAAAATAATCAGCAACTGAAAGTAAGACCTTGAAACAGCAAATCTCCAGATATTTTTAACTGCATCTGTTGCTATCTGTGCTGCCTGTCAAAACAAGAGCCTGTTTCATAYCCACTGTGTTTCTGACAAGTTCTGTGTGAGGTGTTCTTGGACCAGTTTTGCAGTCAGAGGGAAATGCAGCTGCCTCTGAGATGGTTGCAGCACAGGCGGAACCACAAATCAGGGAAGGAAGATGGATGCAWTCATCAAGTCTGTCTTTAGAGTAAATTTTAAGTAGACAGAAGTTAAATATTTAACTGGAATGTAGTCAGGATTCCARCCCTCTGTGTAAAACAAATACAATCAACTTTAAATGGCGAAAGAGACTTGTATTTCTCTTTCAATATTTTGTTCAAAATTATTAAAACATATTAGAGAAAAYAATTCAAACTTGTAAAAATCTTTATAGTAAGAAAGGGAAATCTCATAGCAACTGTAACTGAGACAATACTTTTGACATCATATTTCTGAGATAATTAAACTAATAATCAGACTGTATATATGTCTCCAGGCAAATACTTAGTCATCTGCTTTTTTTTGTTGTTGCTGTAAGGATAGTTCTTTATGGTAATTTGCCAGTGATGAGTGGAAAGCAATAGTTCCAATGTTCATCTTCCTTCACTGCTCYGCTGAGCGTGCTGAACGGCAGATAGCACACTGTGGCATATTAATYGTGTGAAGGGATTTATGGTCACTGTTCTCATTGGAGCTTGTGGAGATAATGTGCATTCATAAATCCTGCAAGCTTCCAGATGCCAGCACGCTTGCTAACTAGCAGATCTAGCTAGAAAATATTGAGAGATATACAATTTTTTTTCACAATTTGCTTCAGGCTTGAGGTTCCCTGGACAAACTTCTGTGAGCTGAAAATGCTATGGTGAGTATCACCAAATTATGAAGTGTGGATGGCAATGGGTTTCTGTACATGGTTCAGACTCCAGAATTTTCAACTGTCTCCAAAGAAAAGGTAAAATCCCAACCTGACAACCCATCCCAAATGTATTCTTTGTGAGACAGTCACAGGAAGAGCAATGGGGACAGTCAGATCTCCCTGGCAGCCAAGCCAGCAACTGCCAGGAGATTACAGCAGATCCTTGCCATGAATTCACCCGTATGTGAACTCATGCAGACTTTCCTATGCTGCCAAAGATGCTCACAGGAGGTAAGGATTCAATGGTACTCTAAGTAGTGATTTGAGTGATGGCCCTTGCAAGCCAAAGAGGATTAAAACAGGGATGAAGMCAGACTAGACAGTCCCAGGTGCAACCAGAGAACTGAGCACCGAGCACCGCCCTGCAGCCTTGACCTTGGGCCCACAGGCTGAAAGGAGATCTAACACAATCAGATCCATTGCACTGTACAGGTTGTGCAGTTAATTTCACAAGTTCTTAGACATACTTGTCAYGGCGTGGCCTCGTCCAGCTGGATGGTCAGTGGCCGCACGCTTCCTAGAAGCCTCACACTTGTCCAGCGGTGCCTTGGTGCAGTGTGCGACAGCCGGTGGGAAAGGCACAGTGCYGTGCCTTCCACCCRCYAATCCCACCAGCGCAGGTGGTTAAGCAGGCAGTCGCACAGCCGACGCCTTAAGACGGGAATAAAGAGTCGGAGGTGGACTCTCCTTGTGATGTTCCACAGAAGGTGTTTATTCTTGAAGGGTCAGGGAAGGAGAGCCAAGARRACARGGTGACACAAGGTTCTATACAGCACAGACAAGGGGCGGAGAGAGCACTGAGGGCCAATCACATTAGGGTTAGGGGGAGGAGAAAAGGTGAGGTAGCAGTACACAAGCCAATAAGGGTAGGCGAGGGGAGGARCAGGGGAACAAAGCCAATGGGGCGTCGAGTGAGGGAGAACATTCTGGAAYATAACCATATACAGAACATAGATTGACAAGGATAAACCAAMTGAATGGGRGAGCATACCAMTCCAAGGCSTGGGTGGGAGAGACTTTCCTTCTTACCACAATCCAGGGGGAGACCTTGGACSTCGGAGCCTTTACTTAATASAACACCTGGGCTCCCTGGCCCCACTGGCTCCTCGGTTACTTGTGTGGCTGGCCTATCCTCCGCAGCATCTCCAGCTGCAGGCCAAGCCACCACCATAATACTGGTGGGAAGGGACMCCAGGAGGTTTCCATTCCAGCTTCCCACTCAGAGTGGTGCTATCAACAACACTAGATCAGGTTGCCTGTGGCTTTGTCTAGCAAAGTCTGGTACAACTCCAAAGATGGGGATTCCCAGTCTCCTGGTTCCAGTTTTGTACTACCCTCAAGGTGGACAAATTTTTCCTAATGTTCAGTCTGACCTTACCAAGCTACAATCTGTGGCATTATCCCTTTTAGACATTTGCCACTACCAGAAATTGTTCATCCTCTTTGCAACTGCCTTTTCAAAGGGGACTATCAAGCCCTCTTAGCCTTGCATTTACCAGACAAAGCAACCCCAAAAGTCCTCAGCTTTCTTTGTAGCTCACATGTTCTGGCTTCCTTGATCATCTTGTACCTTTTGCAGTTTTGCAATATCCCTCTTTAACTGGGGGCCCAAAATTGGACCAAAAAGTGCAACAAGTCTAATCCACTGGTTTTACTGCAGCRGATTTAATGACACCCTGGAGCCCAATATGAGTTCTCATGCATCACAAACACCACAAAATTTTGAGGTGTTTGTGGTGCAGAAGCATTCTGTACATGTGCATATTGATTGTGCACCATGCAGATACTGCTTAGAGCCTCCTAGGTTAGGATGGTCCTGAAGCACAGTCTCAGCAGATGCCTCTAGAACATCCTGGAGAATGGGAATGGAGCCTGATTAAAYAAAATGCATTGGTTGTAGATTACAACTGACACACATGAGCTGGCTGCATTACTGTGAAACCCACTGATGACCAAAAGTTTTAAAATTGCCTTTTCTTCAAACAGACAGGCAGACCAACAGATTTCTTTCATTCAAGCACTAAGTAATACTTTTATAACAATCCTTTTAAAAGTCTGTAAGTTTCACACAACTAAGCCTGATTAGCTTCTTAAATGTACAGTTTCTTTATGCTGCATGTTATAACAAAAAAAAGTGTGATCCAGAGCTGTCTTTGGAAAGAATATAATTCTGCTGCAATTTCAAAGGGGGCTGAAAATAATTGTTTTAAATGTATGTGTTAATTAGCATCTCTGTATCACTCATCCAAACCTTTGGAGCCCTGAAATGATTTGCTAGAACTTGGACAGATKTGGTAAGAAGAAGAAGGTATTTTCATCATTTGGTCCCAAGGCCAAGTTCCTCAGGGCTGCTGAAAATGCAGTTTTCTTGGCACAAATAAAGACATTTTCTTTTAACAAAATTAGGATTTTTTGGTGTACTCTAGCTGGCAGCTCTGAGAAACTTTACAACATCTGAGGAAAAAAACTGAAATGGGAAAGGAAAACTGAGGCATCTGACACCRTGTCTGGCTTATGGGTTTTATTTGGAGGATGCTGGACTTCTCCACCAGCTCTGTTGCACACTCCATGTACTATTCATACCAAACCCTGTGGTTAAGGCTAGATGTGACTAGGGGCAGCTCTGTACTCTTCCAGYGGCCCGCCTGCATATATCCATCTCTCCACCTGCCAAGACACTACTGTGGGATACAAAAAACAGTCATTCACTATTCTGTGTGATTCGTGGGGTTTGGGTAATTCTGTCGTCGCTGTGGCATAAGATTCCTTCCTCATGATGCAAACTGTGCTAGTGCGTGTATGTGCACTSCAGATAACTTCTGGGTGGAATCCATTTCAAGTAAAGTATGAAGTCTGGGAATTGGCTGTATCTAAAGTTCATTATATGAGCTCCCTTCATAGCTGTGGGACGGAAATGGGCGTCTTTGAAGGGTAAATCACCYTCCCTGTTTTGGAGGCTTTTGCCTGTTGCTCCTGACTGACTCACAAGGAGCATCAGTAGCTCTCAGAGGCTGACAGCTGAATGACATGGCTCAAGTTACAGAGTCACAGAATCATCAAGGTTGGAAGAGACCGTCAAGATCATTTAGTCCAACCCAGCACCACCATGATCATGCCTAAGCCACATCCAGACAGCCGCTTGGACACTTCCAAAGACCACGCCCCCTTCCACCCCACCACCTCCCTGAAMAACTTATTCCAATGCCTAATCAGTCTAACAGTGAACACTTTTTTCTAATATCTAATCTAAAAGTGAACCTGATTTTTTTTTTTGGTTTTCTAATATCTAATTTGAAGTTAGGTCCACTGGACCTCACTTCTGGGGTTTAAATTGAAATAGCATCCTCTTACAATTTTCTCAGGGTAAAAAGTCATGGCTGTTCCTTTGTACTACTTTTAACAAAGTGGTAGGTCTTATTCCTTTATTCTTCCCACATCCAGGCACAGGCTTAGTTTTGACAGGCTAGAGACCAGAGCCAGACAATTGTGGGTAACAATCAATACAGATCCTTGTTGAGGTCACAATCATAAACTSTATCACTAGGAAATAAAAACAGAGGATGTAGATATTAAAATTAATGTTTCTGAAATGTGTGCCAAAAATTAATTTATTAGGCAAGTAATGCTTGTTGAGTTTTCCTGATAATTTGTTTATATGATGCAGCATTCCTTCACTTACAGTTGTGATATATCACTTATTTCTTTAGGACTATTCCAGCAAGTAGAAGACCATATTGAGTCCTAGCAGGACCTCTGGGACACAAAACGCTCTCTAAATACTTTGAATTCATTTGCCTTTAAAAACGTAAAATAAATCGTGAACTAATCAGGTTCTTCATTCAATCTTGCCTGTGGACTACATGTATTTTTTGAGTTCAGTTTCCTTATTATACCAATCTTTTCCAGCAATTATTTTCTAATTGTATAGATGCAGCAACAAATCAAGCAYATTAATTGCATTTCTAAAATGCAGTAAAAAAAAAAAATCCTTAGAATGTTAAAACTATAAGCACACTTTGTCACACCTCTTTTATTACCTGTGTATATTTGCAATAGGAAAAGTCACACAGCTAGAGAATATTGGTATTAAGRAGAGAAGAAAAAAATCCTCACTATCATTCATACATATGGAGAATCAATTTGTCTTTCGACTGATGATGTCWCCTTCCTAGCACAAAGTGCAGAGGAGGGCCAAGGAATAACAGAATAACTGATCTTGTAGTCTTTCTAATTTTTCAGTGGTCTGGTTTGTAAGATTTGTAATTGTTTTTACCGTACGCATACCTGAAACAGATCCAAAAGCACATTTTAGCAAAGAAAACCATCAAAAATTCTCAGAATTTTGCAGGTTTCAGGTAGAAGWATTCAAGCAACTGTGCTTGTCTCAGTTTTCTGTGCAGCAACAGTCTCAGGTTTAGGCATGATTGTGTTGCTCTGCACAGGCTCCAGTGACTCAGGGAGTAGGACTGAGGATGTGGAGGTGTAACACACTGTTCAGTGAGGATACAGCACAACGATATGGAARGTGTGGGGCCTCTCGAAGGTAACACGATTGTTGAAAAACAGATGGCCAGCCCATCCTCATGCACATGGTCTGTACTCCTAAACCCACCAGCAAAAAGATAATAAAGCCATGCAATGAAGAGTGTGTGTGGCCCAATAGAATCAGACAGAAAGCTATGAAAGGGAAAAGACTAAAAGAGATTACCCGAAAGAGGGAACAGAGCACCCATAAAATGTGGCTGTTCAAATGTAAAGAGAAAAATAAGAGAGCTACAGAAGAAGTAAGTGTGCCTTGAAAAGGTGGATARCAAAAAGCTCAAAAGCAGGAATACAGTCAGGAAACTAGTAGGAGCACTTGATTACCAACATGTTTAAAGGACATTTACAGATGATGAAGCCAGAGTAGCAAAGATCAGTGAATTTTTTACATCAGTCTTAACCACAGAAGATCTTGAGCAGATTCTTTGCAAATAGGTCAGCAGAGCTAGATCAAGTTGAGATGAAGAGACAGGGTGTAGCAGTCTAAACAATAAACTACGTCCTATCAAGTAGTGAGATTGGGATGACATTGATTTGGGAGTGCTGAAGAGCTCCTATGCAAAATTAGGGGGCTGTGGGCCATGGTGCGTGAGTTGTAAGTACAAACAGCTGCTGTGCTAGAGACCTTGTGGATTTCCAGTGGAACTTCTATCCCCAAAACAGCTCCATAAAGGGCACTATCAGTCAGTGACTCTGACTTCCAACCCTGRTAAGGTGGCAAACTCTAGTGCAGAACAGGATCATCAAACAAATGGGCTAGCATTATCTTTTGGGAGAAACTCAACAGAGCCTCTGTGAAGAGAGGAACACCCAGTGGTTTTCTGAGAAGGTGGTAGAGGAAGCATGTGGATAAAGGGTGCGCTCATATTTGGATATAGCAAGTGTGGATTTGCAAAAAGGTTATGATAAAGTTCCACACTGAGGGTTGTGAAAGAAGTTATGTTGCTATGGGACTGGAGAAAGGTCCTTTTTGGAATGAAAGCTGGTTGAAGGATTGGAAACAAACCATAACTTTAATGGTAACTTTCCAAATTCTAAATATCAAGATTTTTCAAAACAGAAAGTAGTTCTTTACTAGTTAGGAAAAATTTCTTCATGGAAAGGGTTGTCAAGCCCTGGAACAGGCTGCCCAGGAAAGTGGTGGAGTCACCATCCCTGGAGGTATTTAAAAGACATGGAGATGTGGCACTTAGGGACATGGTTTAGTGGTGCACTTGGCAGTGCTGGGATGCAATGATCTTGAATGTGTTATCCAACTTAAATGATTTTATGATTCTAAGTAAGTAGTCACTTTTTTATTACTTTGTTGCCCCAGGAGGTTGCAGAGCTGCTTAACCAGAGCAGATTCAAATAGGAATGAAGCAGATTTATAGACAACAGGTTCAAAACAAGTACTAAAGGGCAAAGACWGGTATTTACCCTTTGACATCTCATCTAGATTAGGAATTGATAGCAGATGATGGGGAAGTAGGATGAGAAAGGACCATAGAAAGTGGCCCGGTGTCAGTGCTCTTGAAATAGCTTCTCCTACTGCCTTTGTTGTGGTCAGAGTTCTTTTTCCCTAAAAGAGTCAGAGTTCTGAAAAAGAAATACGGCTCGTTAAAAATATCTGTGTTTCTAATCTCACCCAGGAACTGAGGGCTATGGGGAGGACAGTTTATTTTTTGATGAAAGGAGGCATGCAATCACATATAAATGAGCATAAGCAAGAAAKGGGGAAACCTGGGTCAAATCTAACTACTCCTCAGGTACACGCCTGACASCTGAAGCCCTCAGCGAAAACAGCAGTGTAGACTGCATGCTGGCATCGTAAAACATCAGCTGGGATTACAGGTGGCACACAGCCAGTAGAATAATATATCCTTCAATGTTTTGTGTTGAACAAAACATTTCTCCACCAGAACTTTGTCTTGACAAGAAAATGAAATCCAATTGAAGAGCATGTTTGCCTTTGTCCCACCATGTTCCTTCCTTCCCTGTCTYGGCTTCATCTCTGCTGTGTCCTGTGGAGCCTGTGCCCTATTCCATCCTGGTACTCCTCTATCCCAGGCACCCCCCGGGGAAGATTGCTTCCAGGCAGCTTGCAGGAGTGCCTATGGAGCTCAGGCTTGTGAATGGAAAATGTATTGTCCAAGTATAAGCCAGAGAAATTGCTTTTGCCGCCTGGACCTCTGCTGCTGGCTGTGAGCCGGCAGCTCCTGCCTTAGCAACCTGTTTGACTCCCTCTCCCTCGCTCCATCCTATCCACCTCAATGGGCACTCTTCAAGGCATCATTTGTCTTCATCTGTACAAATCCCAAAGCTGACCTGGCACTCACCTCGCACAAACTTACCTGCTGAGTGTTTTAAATTTCATGGCTGGTACTTGCTTTTGACATTAGGTACATTTGAAAATCTTGCCTTAAAACWCATTTTGAAGTTAAAGCTGTTTTTCCTGATTTGTTGTTCCCAAGGGATTTSTCCCATTCCAGGTGTTTTCTGATTTCTACTGGAAGAGGGATTAACACCTGGCCTAATGGCTGGGTGATGCCCCTTGATGTAACAGTGAACAGTGAACCAGATGTTATTTGCACACGCATGTGCACTTTCAATGCTGTATGTGTAGCACTAATATGTGAAAGTTGTTCACAGAGACATTTCCCTGTCTTCCCGACTCAGCATGGATTGTGTCATTCAGCTCTGCTGGAAACCTCTAACTAGAGGTATTAAATGATTTTCCTRTAGAGAAAAATGCAGGCACTAGTGGCTTGATCTAAGTTCTTCCACTGTGTCTCTGTGTCTCTTTCTGGATGTGAGACTGTTAATTGTTACACAAATATATATCCTGGGCAAAGTAGGGTCAGATGGGTTTACAGCAGATAAACATGTGCCTTTGCATATGCTGATTTTATTTATATAATTTTTTTTTTTTCTTTTCATTTCTTGTTCTGAGACTTATTAAATTGATATTAGAAAACASTACATTGCAAATGTTACCTTTATGGCTCTGTGTCCATATGCTTTAATGGTGGAGAAGAGAAAAGGAAACAGAATGGAGGCATTCTGGCAAAATTAGGTGCTTAGTTGATATAAACSGCCATACCCTGTTGGAAGACCTGGTAAAAATCCCTAGAAAACCAGTAGGAACTCAGAAAATGTTGGAATGTGTTTGTCCTCATATGGGACACTCCTCTTGTTCAGAAGACTCCTAAAATCTTGACAGAACAGAAAACTGTTTGACAGCTCCTATTTTGGAGGTCAAGAGAGCTGGAGGTGGTTTGCTGGATTAGAATGTGTAGCAACAGCATTAATGCAGAGCCTGGCTTATTTTCACAGCAACAGAGGCCATTTGCAAAATCACACTATCAGCACTAGCATAAAGACAACTTAGAGGAGTTTTGCCGCGCTGCCCTGCCTGGCTCCGGCTTGGCCCGCAGCTTCGGGGTTCAAAGCCCGCATGAAACAGCGACTGATCGATTTCTGGCCTGAAAGGCTTTAGCAGCAAGCAGTTCCCAGCTGTTTACAAGGCAGTAGCGAGGACAAAGAGGAAAGAGACGAATCTCTGTAGCTGCATTCCAAGTTTATTTTCTCTGCCCTGTGGGGGCAGAGTAACAATATGTTGAAGGGGAGCTGAGCAGAGAGACAACTTCTCGCTCTATCTCTGCCGTTTTAAGGAGTAGGTATAACAGAGCTTAACCAATTAGAGAGTGAGGATACATAACAGAAAACCAATAGAGACATCTCAGGGGAGGAACGAAGTTAAACTAACTAATAACAATATAGCTGGAGGGAATTTCAAACCACGCTAGCCTGTCACAGGGCCTGAGGCTCTATGAAAGAGGAGAAGACGTAATGTGAGTGACATGTAARGGGTGTATGTTGCTATGTTGCAGATTCCTCCTTTGATCCGCCTTCAGGGACAGAATCTTGCAAGGGGAAATCAATCCATTTGGAGTCACTTTCACAGAACCTGGGCTGCACCATAGCAACAGAGTTTCAAACATTCTGTGGAAAAAAACCCACCATTAGTTCTTATTCAGAAGCAGCTGCTCCACTGCTGATATAAAGGGTGGAGGTTACTGTCTTTGGGATGGAAATTGTGGTGAAAAAACCTTCTGGGACCATGTCTTCATCTTCATGAGGGTTTTATGAGAGCCTGCTGATTCTTAGAGATGCCCCAGAAATACTCACTGAAGAAGATCTCTGCACCCTGCTTCGTTCTGTATCACTTCCGAGCAACTTATGGAAACTTAGAGGACCATGACAAGTCCCCAGTGGTTCAAACTCTCTTCTTAGATGTCTGGAGGCAGACTCTGACTTTGGGTTGCTCAGATACTTGCGACAAATGTGTAGAGCTGATCCTGCCAGGCACTGAACACTCTGGAGGGAGTCAGAAATGAGTGGTTGTGGTTACTCCAGCAATGYGGAGTAAGCACAGAACTTGTTCCTTTGACAAAATTGCTCAACTGTTTAAACCCACAATCAGACCCTTTTCTGGACTAGACAGTGTACCCTACTTTGGGCATCCCCCACCCAAAGATCTTATAAGAGGGGTCTTACCAGGCACCCCAAAAATAATAGTGTTTTTGCTGGTCCAGCATATATGGGGGAGATTTTGTAAGAGATGGGRCAGCAGGACATGGGGAATCAGGACAGCGAGATAAAAGGGATGTGAATTCTAGGTCCTCCTAAGCTTATGGGGAGAGTGAATTGAGAACTCTTCTCCAGAGAGATCAGGTTGCTGAGCAGAAATCACCTTAGTGGGCCATGCTYCACAGCCAGGAGCCCATGAGAAATTAGCTTGTCATTTAGGGCACTCGGCAGGGGGCAGGTCCCAGGAGCATAGGCCAGGTTTTTCTGGTCACTCTTTACAGCCTATGCACCTTGCTTGAGGAGAAGGTACTAAAGTGCTATCCTGAATCGCATCCTTTATCCTCCTGCATGTCCAGGATGAGCAAGAGGAGTATCCTGAATAGCTTTCATCTAGTCCTTTTCTGAGACCAGCAGTGTAGCAATTCTCATGGTACATGCTTCATTATCAGTGCTAATTAACCCTAGCTGGAAGAATTGCCTCTCTGAGGGCAGCATGTCCTCAGTGACAAGTGTGCCAAGCCATGGGAGGATCAGCATCCATCAGCTTCTCTTACATCTTCCAGTGGTAGAAGTGCTGCCCAAGTGGGCCTTTCCCAGCCCTTCCTCCCCTCCTCTGCCAAGGAGGGGAAAGCCACATCCCCTTCCAGCATTGTGTCAAGCCCCCTCAAACTGCCACACACCTCACTTGAACTCCTTTCAATCTGCTGCCCTTGAAGTTGAATAAAGGCAATGACAGTCGTCTGCCCCAGGCCATCCCCGTAAGTCAGCAAAGAGTGCTCTGATCTTGTAAATCACACCATAAATTGCCAACATATCTCTCAGATTTTKTTAGTTTATTTGTTTCAGTTTTCCTCTGCAGCTCTCAGCTGGTGCTGGACGAGGGAGACTGGATCAGACCAGCCCACCATGGATTTCAGCCAGCATGGCAAATCTGGAACAATTTATCTTTTTTCTTTTTTTTTTTCCSCCTGAGTAGAGCGGCAGCAAGTTTGCTTTTGAGCCAGCACCTCACAGTCCCTTGTGACTATCACAGATACAAAAATCATGTGATGTTGCTTGGTAACACACAAATGTAAGTACTGTACATGTCCCAAGGACTGCACTGTATTTAATCAAAAGTTACAAATACTATATAAACACACCAAATTCAGGGGCATCTGCTATTAATTCAACAGAGCAAGGGTAATAATGCTGCTCATCAATTTAAAACTCTCTACATATTAAACTGGAATTGCTGACAACATAGCACTTACTATACAATCTGTAAAAATGGGGAAAAATATGATTCTCTGGCCATTGATAAATCAAAGATGTGAAACCTATGGAGTAAACCTAAGAAACAGTGAAGGCAGTCTGTCAGAATCAAACAAAACAGCATCCAAATTAACCCAGGCAAGATCCAGACTCAAGCTATAGCCACAGATCAAAACATTCCTCTGTATATAAACATCCTGCCATGGAGGCTGATCAACATCTCACATTAGTAATACTATATTCCCCGAGAAGGGCTTTCAAGGCACACATCAGCACAAAAGATGTGAAGTTCAAAGCCAACARTAAGAAAACAATTAGAAACAGAAATCTCCTACTCAAGGACTCCACCAAGAATGACAAGCTTTTTTATTAGCACAATAATCCCTGCAGTGGCAAAGGAGAGCACCCAGAGAAGTCAAAGAAGAGACAAAATAGTCTGCAAAAATTAGAATAACAATATGCTAGTGTACAATATTTTATATCTTCATAGTGGGAAACAAACCTCTACTTCAGGAGCTCCTTTTCTCTACCCGTGTTTCCTTTGGTTCCTAGATTTCTGCTGCAGCTGTTAGAGAAAATATCCCATAGTAACTGCAATGGTGCTAATCACAAATTGTTAAAATAAACATTGTCTTTAAAATAAAACTATACAGCAGCTGTGCTGCTGGATCATATTCATCCCTCTTTCTGTTTTCTGACAACTGCTCCAAGTAAAAGGCTTTACCTGCCCCATCCAAAATTTGCTGCCGTTACTACTGTTGCTGCAGTTACTTCAGGCAACTCTGGAATTAGCTTGTCTTTTCCAATATTTACTGTTTCTGTGATTTTCTTGTTTCCTTGGCAAGTGTAATCTCAGCGAATGGACACTGAAGAACCACCAAAGACAGATGTTCGCTCAGAGGTTTCCAGGGAGAAAGACTGAGGACAGCTTAACCACAGGTGAGACTTTCCTTGCAGGGAGGCACACAGACACTGGTTGCAGTGGGACAGATTTACCCCATCTAAGCAGCAGCCCTGAGATCCCACCTCCTAGWGCTTTTGTTGAAATGCAGCATTCACAGCACTTCTTCTCATTACGGAGGGCAATTTAATGGGAAGGTTTATTTGGGGATGATCAATCATCCCCAAATATCCCATGTCTTTCCTATCAGCACTTCAATGCGCTGCATCACATAAATGTTGGAGAACCTTGGCTAAGATGCAATAGCAGATTTTTACTGTTCAAAACTATTTCTTCAGAAATMTTGAACAAGAGGAAACCAATTAGTGGAGGAGGTATCTATACCAGAGGAGTGAGTCCCCGTGGTGATTCCCCTGGGTGAACGCTGTCCTTTGCYGATGGCCAGTGTACCTGTCACTCCTCTCCCGTGCTCAACAGCCTGAGAGGGAAAGAAAGAACAGATGTGGGAGGACCATGCTGCCCTTCATTTCACACCATAAGCTTTTTCTTAATTTCATTTGAGAAAACATAAATCTCCCTGGAGTGGGCTGTCAGCGTGAGCTTGTTTGGGGAGGGGGTTATAGAGAGATTGCCTTGGGCTAAAATCAACCTTCCTCTCCTGATTTGCTCAAAGCTTTGGCAGCCCCTAGGAACACAAACCAAGTAATTTTGTAACTGTGYCTTATTAAAAACAAGTTATATAGAACAAAAAGAACAAGTTAAAAAAGTGGCTGGGAGTGGTGATGAGTTCCAGACCTCATCCTGAGYGGCAGGTGGTTAACGGGAACCTTCCGAGGAGYCCTGTTCAGAAAGGTGCCCCAGGGATGGTCTCTGCAGTCATATCTGTTAGCAATAATTTCTCCAGCAATCCTCTGAGGTTGTGAAATAAMTATAGGCTCCAATAAAATAGATGGTGCTTGTATTTAATTATTACTGTGCTCAGAAAGASCTTGCATTGTGTCAAGAGGGCCATAAGGTGAAAAAAGAAAGTGAAAYGTAACCTGAAGAATATTATGCTATGAATTTCCATCGATTAAATGGATGAGGAGAGGAGAAAAATCAATGCAGGTCTTCCACTCTGGGATATGACTTTGAATACTTTACTCTTAAATCCTCCGAAGTCACATGCCAAACAAATTCCCATGTGGGCATTTTCATTTTTCACTGACTGCCTTCAAAACAAAGCCCATTCAATGAACTCCATCACAATRCAAGATTTTTCCAGGGACCCTAGATCCCGGAAAATCAGCCTGCTGTAATTTCCAAGTACAAAGCACAGATATCAGCTTTGGCTGCAGGTCCTAGGTTTGCTCCCAGGGTGACGATGGTTTAGATGGTGGTTTTTGCATAGAAGTTGGGTACTTCACTCACTCTTCTGTGAGATAGTAACCTATGAAAAGAAGAGTGAATTTGGGCAGATGTGAATGAAGTGTGTTTAGGTAATAGTGCTAACCACCATGATCCCCCAACGACACAAATGTTTAGACAAACTCTGGTCTGTTAAAGGTTATTTCTGCTAAGAGGACAAAATTATCCCACCATGAGATTTTACTGTTGAATCATTCTGTTTACTTATTGAGACTAATGAAGCTCCGTTTCTTGAGCAGAGAGGAATCAAATAGCAATTAGCCATTAGTCTGATTAGCTCKTGGTTTCAAGTGTCTGTCAGTCATCTCTCAGCCTCTCATCTCTAGAGGTCTCCTGGGCTCCATAACCTTCCACCTTTTTTTTGCATTGACATAAACCTTTGGGGAAAAAGGCCAGTGACACTTCTTCATTAACATGTCATTTTGGTTTGGAGAGTTGTGCCACAGAAGCCACTGTTATTTCAGCTATTTGAGTTCATAATGGAGCRGAACTGGTCGTTGACAGTTTCATGGATGGATCACAGCAGTTCGTAGCCCATCCATAAAACTAATTCTCTAGAAATGGCTGAATAACTATAATGAATTAGCCACAAACTTTGTCATCAGTMAAGATGGATGTGCAGGGACATTAACCCAGAGAAAGAACAGTRGCAATCACAGAAGTCAACAATTCCCTCACGAATGATGGCATTGCTGGAGTAAGTAAAACCAGTGAAATATTTGGGAAGTCTCCTCAAGATGAGCCCAATTCCAAGCTCCACTACCCACAGGCTTCTGAACCATAGATTTCAAGTGTGATGAAGAGTTGAGTGTTACAGATGGTACTCGATTTTTTTCATACCATTGTATAAATCAAATTTTAAAATTGGGACAGTGCTAATTTTGTTGGTTTCTACCACAGAACTTTGTCCAAATACAGTAAATTTTTAAGTTATTTTCATTATTATGTAATCATTTTGCCACTGACTTTTACTTCTCTGCCAATCTATAGAGCTGCTCCTTATGTTGGGATCATGCTGRACAACAAAATTAAAATATCAGCCTTCTTTTTCACTGTGCCCTCTTTTTTATCAAAGAGAAATTAAACTCGGTGAGGAAACACATATTTTTCTAACAGCCATCTTTAGATACTGTGACTTGTTCAGTGTTTTCAGCTGGAATAACAGATCATTTAGACAAGGCCCAATCTGTTTGGGTGTTGTGGGGTTTTAATTGAACACCTTGAATAAACTGCTATGAATTGCAGTGCCMCAGCCAGTGCAAGGGGGAGCAGCAGATCTTCCAGCCAGGAGAACACCGGTGTGAAACATACTGCCTGGGCCTGGTGACATACTGTGTGGCTTGTGGAGACCACTGCAGACTGCCCGGGGCTTGTAACACTTTATTTTGTCTGCAGCAGATGAAATGTAAAATTGCCTCTTGCAAGGAAGCCCTTAAAGCTCAGGTCTGGTTTATCCATTTGATGGTAAGCTGCTCTGAAGGGTAGTGCCTCATTGTTCTGTGGAGCAGAGGAGGTCAGTGTGAAGGTCGTGCCTGGTTTGCAAGGCTGTGTGATGGGTTCACTGGGATCCACCAGCGACAGAGGCTCACAGTTGTGTCACTGAAGCATTGGTATGACACATGTACCAAGGGCATGGCCATCTCTGTGGGAGTGCTGACTGCTGGGCCAGCCGTGTTCACATACAGTTGGAAATTTAAAAGCAGATCATGCCCAAGGCAAGGTTCATCCCTGCAACAGAAGAGCATCTGAAAGAGCCTTGAATTTGCAATAAACAAGGATTAGGCTGCTGACCAGGAAAGTTTGTAGTGTGCAGGCCTTCTCCAAACCTTCAGAGCTTGCACCTTTTCCGTGTTCCCACCAAGCTGCTCACAAGTACTGGCATCTGTCCCCACGTGTATTCCTGTGCAGCAGACAGAAGCACATGCTAGAGGCTATGCTTGGAGCAATACCATAAATATTCAGGAAAAAAAAGCTAAATTAGGGGATAGTAGAGGCCTGGTAAATGGAGACAGGAGAATACCATTTGGGAGAAAGTGTACAATGGAAAACAGGGTCGTTGACATGAACTAGAAATGGTTTGGAGACAAAAGCATGATGATGAGAGGGAGTTGGAAGACAAGAGAATGTGAGTGTGCTATGGGAAATAATGGGGAGCTGGGGAAGGCCATGGACAGGCTGAATATCTTTGTAATCAACAATAGTAAAGAAAGCCTGGCTATACCTCTCCTAGGAAATGAAATGGGCCGGGGAACATCCTGAGCACAGCAACGTGCCTGTCTGTGTTAGCCCTAGCTATTTATCAAGAGTAGCTTGCAAATGGCTACAGTTTTGGAGCCTAAGAGATCTACCTGTAGGTCACTCTGGGTCACCTGGCCTTGCCTTCATTGTCCAGTATAGAGACAACCCTTTTGTATAAGTTGTTTTGGATCATGTGCCATCTCAAGAGGTCCTGGACACGACTGAAGTGCCTGCAGAGACATAAAGGGTTGCCCTGCTTCATTAGACAGGCAATGTAGACTCTAGCCATGCTGCTCACATGATGTGGGTTGGGTTATCCCTGTAACATGAAGCCAAGTCTCAAGAAGCAGGGAACAAAGCCCCAGTCAGAGCACACACAGCAATTCTGGTCCTTGGTGTCTTTGCAGAGTGTTGCCTGGTGTGCATGCAATAGATGTTTCATCAGAATTATGCCATAGTGACTCAGGGATTTGTCCAAAGAAGTCCTGCTCCAAAGAATTTAGATCTTTCTGTTTAGATTGAAGAAGTCAAGTTGGAAAACAGAGGGAGAAAGACTGCAAGAAGATGGATGAGATAATCAAAGTCCAACATAAAGGTTTATTCAGAGAGATGAGAGGAGCCTTAGAAGAGCCCAGGGCCATCAAACCATACACAGAGAAACCATCAAACATGCTGAAGGCTCACCGAGGTGAGAACAAGGATGCGAAGCTCAGTGGAGACCCTGGAGGTGAGCAGCCTCAACCATGCCATGTTGGCAAACATAGTAGTTTAGGGTATCAGGAAAGAACTGGAAGAGGCACTGGGGGAAAGGTCTGTAAGAGTTTGAAAATAAAGGGAAGGGAGAAGGAAGGGTGTTCTCCCCATATGCATGTGAGATGTCATTAGAGGGAATTCTGTCCCTACATAACACACCCCTTCCTTCCTTCCTTCCTGCAAACATGTAGAAACTGGAACACGGCAGGTTTAAGGCAAGCAGATGGTCTGCAGGCAGAAAGAGATGCTTAAGCTGCCTGGTCCAGAGGCACCACCACACATTTATTCAGACCAGGGTCTATTTTGGGCTTGGCCCCCTCTTTGGCACAGTCCTGAGCGTCTTCTGTGACTCTGCCAAACTGTGAGCTGAGTCTCCCTTTTTTTGACAGAACTGGCACATGTTGTTCTTCATTCACAATCTGTTTTTCAGAGTCATTTTTACAGCAAATAGCCAAATGAACCAACATTTTATTGCATAACAAGACAGCTCAGAAATAGTGAAATGGAGGTGAGAAATGCATTATCAGGAATTAAATTAATCATTAAGAAAAGAGGTTTGAGAGTAGATTAGTTCATGCCTTTGTGCTATTTTTACGACTGCTACTATTGCATTGTCAGGTCCTGGCATAGCACTGTGTCTGGAGCTTCAGCCCGTGGTGCTGACTGCAAAATAAGCACTCACTTTGGAATGCTTTTCTCATTTTGTAAATCGTTTTTCCCTAAAGAAAATCAATGAACAAGTGACCCAGACAGTCAGGTTCACTCACTCCAGCGGTGCTGCGAAGCCTGGGATGCCAAGGGCTGGCTGTGCCTGATGCTTGCTGCGCCCACCAGGCGTTTGAACACTGATTAAACGGAGCAGGAACAAACCCACCTCCCCCAACCTTCAAGCAAGGTGTGCACGTGCAGGGTCCCCTCTTGGAATGGCACCTGCCGTGCTGCCAGGTTTGAACCAGCCACAGCTTGTTCAACACAGCTGCTGAGGCCTGCATTTCCAGCACTGAACTCTCCAGCAGCCCAGCCTGAAACACAAACTCCCATGTTCCTCTTCTTTAACATGTGCCATCAGCATTCCCCAAAGGGGTTCCATATCTCCTGTCTGTCTGCATTGCTCCCAAACCTCGCAGATGCTCCTCTAGTGCCTCCTCGCAATGGCAGCTTTTCCTACAAGAGTAGCCATGGAGCAGACAGGTTGTCCTCTGAGCCCAGGGGCTGTGTCTATGCTGGCATGTGAGACATCCCCAGCGCTGGGTCTGAGCTGTGTCCAGTGACTGGTTGGGGTGAGTTAGCTGTTCTGCTCCAAAACGATGCTGGGATTGTGCTAACAACATAACGGGGTGCACAGCCTGAGCATGTTCCCAGGCACTCAGACACAGACACATTGCCAAGTGAAAGCAATGACTGTGCAATGTCCTCCCTGAGTAACGGGGTAACTGAGCCCTCCGAATTTGCATAGGGCTCAGGCTCTACATTGCTCAGAGCAGACCAGTCCCAGGTTTCCTAATCTTGGCCATCCTGTTTTGTCCATCAAGAAACTGAAGGTGTCTCAATGAAAGTAGGAACAGGCAGAAAGAGAGAGAACTTCGAAGCCCTGCAGATAATTCCTATGTACAGACCTTGTTTTGCAAAGGGAAAAGTGCTGGCATGGTGAAGAGAATCCTTTTTTTGGGAGGTTGTGTGAGTGGATGGATAGACGGAAGGATCAATGAATGGATGAAGAGCAGGACAAAGACAAACTGAAAAAGAACAGTTACAAAATATCTAAAGGCTGTGAATACAAACATAAAAGAAAGATAAGGATAAGGAAAAGATCGTCTTTCTAGGACTRTCTTTTCATTTATCCACCACAAGCCATACAACAACACCTTCTGGCTGTGGGGATCCTACCTGACAACCCTCTTCTAACCTCAGACCCAAGGTAATTTCCATCTATGAACATGTAAACCAGGATTAAATACAAGGAATTGCCTCTAAAGTAATGGGAGACACTTCACATATAACAGCAATTATTTTTAGCCTAAAACTTACATTTCGTACCCTTATATGCTCTTAAATCTTGTTCTTCATGCAGATGCAGACAAGTACTGTTGTAAACAGGCCACTATAAACATACATCAAGAGAACCAAAATTAAGGGCACACTTTCACGTTCACATGTTTGTGGGAAAGGCTAATATAAAATGAAGTGAGTACTTTGCAAGGTGCACCTCATAGGTCAAACATAACATGCTTTGTTACAAACTGACCTTGGCTAGACTATAATTTTCTAGAATGTTTCAAACTTCAATGAACCGAAAAATTGCAAAGACAGCTGGAAAAATTTTAGCCTCTAACTTCTCCTAGAAGTTTCCCTGGTAAAAATTCAAATTTCACGTTTGCCTATGGACAGGATGATGTATGTGAGAATTCGTGTGACATACACTCCAGTTCATTAAGAGAGTAAWAAAATTTAAATCTTTCTGCAGTTGTAAAAAATAATTCTCACCTGAATCACCACTGTAGAAGATTGTTTCCATCTGAATCGTACTTGAAATACAAAATGTTATTAAATCAAAATAATTTTCAACCACATTTGACATGCATACACCAAAACATCAGCCTTACTGTGTATGTCACAAATTTCATCCATATATTTTCTTTACCTCTCTTTCTTCTCTTTTTATTTCTATTATTAATTATTAAAACCCACAAAATCTCAGAAGGTAGAAACAAATGTTTCAATTTCTAGGCCATATTTTGCTCACCTGCAGTTCTCCCACAGCAGAAGGAATATGCATTCCTTGTCTTCTGTCCACATCTTCCAGTGCATGCAAGCACGCTGCACTCCCACCTTGTGTATTGCTCTACAAAGATATCAGGACTGGCATTACTGATTGGATGTCCAGGGCAGAGCTACTGTGCCTTAGTGCAGTGCACAGAGGTACTCTGCTTGGAAAAGACTGCAATGTGAGGAAAAAAAGGCATTGGCTGAACATTCCTCTAATTCACAAGCCTGCCTGGCAAAAAAATATTGATGGCCTAGTAAAACCAAAGATTGCTCTACATCTGTCTACATGCACAACAGACAGCAAGAAGATCCAGGATGTATTTTGTTTTACAAAAGAGGAAGATCTTACATTTTGTCTTTTGTCCTGAGAGATGCTGATCCTGTCTCTGCCTTGGTCCTGAAGTAGTAAAGGCTTAGCTGTTGCTTTCAGGATCAGTCAGGTCCTCTTTTAAACCCCAGGAGGGGGTTGCTGTTTTCACGGCTCTGCATCCTCTAATGAATTTCTTTCAAGTTTCACAAGTGCCGTCCTGCTGGGTCTTAGCATGTGTCTGGGCATGCAGTGTAGCAGCCACGGCGAAGCTGAACAAGCAGCTTGGCARTGAAACAGGATCCGTAGGACTGTGTGCAACAGGCATCCCTGAAAGTATGGGAACGAACCTCACACTGGGGAAGTGGGAAAGTATTCAACTGCTGGGAAACCAGCTGAATTTAACAAATTAAAATTGTTCATTTGGGTAGCACAGGCTGCCAGCTTTTCTCAGTATCTGCCTGACAATCAAGTCCTGCACCCAATATCTGGCAGGCCAAGTGTTTTCCAGTTTCTTGACTTTCACCCCAGCCTTTGAATGTGCTTGTTAGAGCCATCACTGGTTTCTCTGGTTTCTGCCTGGTGTTCCCCTTTGACTTGAGAGGTAGATGTTATTTCCAAACCTACTGTCACAGACAGTTGATGCAAGTTGAGCCTCTCTCAGACAAGCATCGTTAATAGYTTCCATTTCTTACAGGTGTTGTAGTAGGAGGTCCTTGCCTCTTGCATCAACTGCAGCATCTTCTCTCAAGTTGTCKTAAATGTCTCAGCACTTCTGAACTGTGATCAAGTTAAAACCTTGCACTGGAGAGGTTCATGCAGACTGATACTTTTGGAAAACTATGTCAAAAGCATAAACCCAAGGTTTTTCCTACATCTTTTCCATGCATTTTCCTTCAGTGTAGTACTTCAACTATCTCCTCATACAATCTGCTGTATATTAATGTTGGAATGGAAACTTGTGTAACGTATTTTCTAACACAGAAAAAGCAACTTGCTTASAGTGGTACTTGACATATCAATGTGCATATCATCCATAGAAAATGTCAATCATTGGGACGARCAATTTCATCAGAGGGAATGAAATTAAAGTGAACAAATGTAATTGCAGCTGATTTCCATTCTCTGGAAGAACAYGTTATTGAAAGTTGCTGTAGATGAAAAGATATCTTAAACCATGAACAGTAACAGGCAGCAGATCATTGGGTATGTATGAGTGAGCATGTGACTGTCCAAAAATGAACTTTTGAGTACTCAAGCAGAAACTTACTACTTGCTTGCTGTGATTGGGATGATCTGTTTGCAAACTTTTATAATACAAGAGCTAAAGAAAAGCAGCACAACCTGGATATTCCAGTTAATAAAGAGTCATGAGACAGACCCACCAGGTAGAAGGCTGATCACATGCTGGGCTTCTGCACATGGACGTTTAGTCAGGAAAACCGGAGGCTTGGGGTTCTAGAGAGAAGAGGTGGCCCCAAAATAGAAGGGTCCCTGTCAARGTGTGATCTTGGAAAGAAGAACATTGGAGGGAAGCTCCTGTAAGTGGGGGAAGATCCTGGAGATCAGGAACATATGTGAAGATGAGTGCCGGGGTGCCCAGGTCCTTGGCCACTRATGCASCACAGCAGGACCTGACCCRGTGTGCTGGTTTGACTGTAACCAGCAGGGGAAATTAACCCCACACAAATACCTCRAGAGAGATTTAGGTCAGAGCTACAATTTTAATTGAAAGGTTAAAATAAATGCAGTAATACAGACACACCAGCTTAAACTGACAGAATCGCGGTACAACCTGGCAGTGGTTGCAGTCCTGTAGAAGGTCTGGAACTGTAGGACGTTCACCTCCTCTGCTCGGTACCCCGTGGTCCACTGGGTGTCCAGAGGTCTGGGTGTTCAGTGGTGTAGAAAGGTCTGGTCCTCTGGTTGTCCAGTGGTCTCTCTTAATCTCCGAGCCTTGTTTTATGTGGTGATCCTTAGGTGGTACCTCCCTCAGGGGCGGGRATTTCCACAATGGACAGGTACGTTTCTGAAATTCTATTCGTCRGTGCTTATCCAGTTCGGTAGTGGGCCATCAGCAGGGATGATCCACTCAGGATGGATGCTTGCTGCTGCCCAGGGAAGTTTTCACAGTTGAGATAAGAGATACTACCCCACCTCACATGATCTGCCTCTCCTCCGTCATAGCCTCARGGACCAGGTGTGTAACCAGCTGCTGTGAACGACCCRGCTTATCAAGGAATTATGTGGATGGTGATAGAATACATACTTTTGGTTAAGCCAGGACATCCGGCTTTCTGCGGAGGATCCCAGGGCAGCTAAACCTGCCTGTGGGAGGGACACGGAGGCCTGGGAGGCAGAAGGGAAATGAGAGCAGGATATAATGACAGAAGGCAAGAGCTTGAAATTAGGCTCTTAARTAAACCCCAGTACCCAGATCCACCAGGCATAGTTATTTACTATGTCTCGCTTCTGACAAAGTTGTAATTAAACCTTGAGCAGAGCAGAGAGGACTCTGTAGATGAGTAATGCAAGGAGGTTTTATTTAAACAGGCATCTGTGGAACAGAAAGGGAAGAATGTCTGACTGGACATTTTCTTTTATAAATAAATTTTGGGGTTTCGTTTTTTTTTTTTTTTTGAAATGGGAAACAGTTGGTTTAACAGCTGCCAGTTATTTGACTGCACAAGATTTGCAAAGTGGGATGAGCATATTTGGAATAAGTTTTTGCTACACTATTAAAAATATATTGGCAGGGGAAGAGACACTTAAAACTACTTTTTTAGAGTGTACAGATTTTGTTTTCTACATCTGAAAGTGCTCTTATCCCGAAAGAGTTCTGTCAGAATCTGAAGCAAATTGTATAGCAAGAAAATAAAGGCAAGCCAAAACCCGATAATCCTGTGTCAAACAAAATGTAGGTGCGTGAAATGCAGTTTCCTCCTGACAGATGAGAGAAAGCAAGCTGCTCCCACAAAACGAGGCACTCCTCTTTTTTTCTGACCAGCTTTACAATGAAAGTGTGTCTAGAGTTTGAGAAAGATTATTACTCATCATTTTTGCATGGAGAAGACTTGGGAAGACTATGTAAGAAGATACGTAAGCCATGTGAGAAGATATTCCATGCCTCTGAAAACTCAGAAGTGTGGAAAAGGACATGTCTGGGGTAGCTAGCCACAGYAAGGAGGAAGGATACTGTCAATGGCACAATCGCGGCTGGCATGATGAATGGCACTTGCATTTCCCAGGTAAGCATATTTCTGAACTAGATGCTCCAGAATATCATTCCCAAGGTGGATTGATAGAGCTGTACATACACTAAAACAAAGAGACCAGGGAAAAGGCCAGAGTGCCCACTCATATTCAGGGCACACCCTKGCAAGGTACTAACCTGTGACACTACAGCTGTCCCCCACCATGTTTGGTGGCTTCTGATAAGCACCTGGGACATGCTCATCAGGCACTCCTTAAGGAAGATCTCAGCTAGAAGATGTGAGACTGAGGAAATGGAGGGTTGTGCACACAAGTACAAGACCATCAACCTACCCAGCTCACACTGGCTATTCCACCAGGAGCTGGCAGGAGCCACTGGGAAAGGTTTCACTACAGTTTGTGATAMATAAACATGAAGAAGTTCTCCGAGCTTGTGCCAATATTTGCGTTGTGCTGGATTACAGCATCTGTTTGCACAAACTCCTGTCGCCTCAGCAGCAGTGAGCACAGCATCACTGGATTTTGGGAGGTGTCTGCAGAGGGATGCTGTCATGCCCTGCTGTGCCATGCCACRGATGCCTTTGGTCTCTGAGGTGTACTGAGGGGTCTCAGAGAGGCTTATTGGGGCAACTGTGCAGGGAGGTTTGTACAGCCTGGATCAAATCTGAGTAATGCACAACTCCTATTTACAGTTTCTGGTCCAAGCCCCCCTTTTGCTGTAGTTGAGACGACGGACAGTGAAATAGTTCCTTTAAAGTTATTATCACTGTGTTAAACTATATACTCGATGGCTTTTTTTCCAATCTCCTCTTTAAGCCAGAAGGTTTGTGCTCAGAAGCATTTTTGCTGTTGATCAGGGGGTTTAGAAGGAAGGGTTACCCAAAATAAAGATCTTGTTGCTGGCTTTATGTGTGAATTAGTCTTACCATTCCTGATTTTCAGTTGGTGAGGTTCATCCATTCTCCACATGCTGGAAGCCCTGAGACAACCTTGGAAAGCTCCAGTGTGATAAGCTTAGGAATTTTTCCATTTTATCAATAATATCTTCTCTCTTCTCCTCCGTAATTTCTCATGGCAAGGCTTATGTCAGACAAACAGTACTGCTTCTCAAATAACTCAACCTCATAGAAGGAGGTGAGCTGTCATTTATTTTTCAATCTTGCTCAAATAACTCAGAGAATCTGGATGACTAATTTACCCTGTGCTTGGAGAAGGACAGGAAATATCAGGGGAGTGCAAATAAGCAGACAGATTTTGCAAAGTCAGTGTTCACATAGGCTAGCTTTCTCCATTTAAATTAATGTTCTACCCCTCCTTCTCTCACTCCCTACATCCAGTGTACTCAGCCTCAGAATGTTTTGGCACAGCTGTGTGCCAGAACAAGCCCTGTGTGTTGTGTTTTACCTTAAAACACTGTTTATGTGCTACCAAGATGGTGCACAGGCTCTGTACCAGCCCTCTGGTTTCCCCAGGGGAGCCCTGGCGCAGCTGCCAAGCTCTTGGGGGCTTGGGAAATACACATTGCTCACATGGGGGGATCCAGCAAATCTGCTGCTGCTCATAGATGCTTTAATAAGCTGGATAAATGGCTGATTAAAGCCTTGCCCAGCCCTGCTGGAGGCTGAGCTTGTTACTCTGCTTAGATGGTGCTTTGGCTGAAACAAAGCACCTCCTGCAGCTCCACGGGAAACCCCAGCGTGATCCGCCCTGTGAAGGTGTCACGTCCCGAAATGTCAGCAGGGAAACGAGCAATGATTTTTCTGGCACTACAAAGATGGTTCTGCATGTACTGCCTCGTATCACAGCAGGACTGGGCAGATGATAGACAGGGCTGGTGGGAAAAGCTATTTTCTCCTGAAGCTCACAAGGCCAGAGAATGCTCATGTCACTCCAGCCAGCTTGGTTGTGCCAGCTCCTCGAATAAAAATTGGCTTCTTGACTGTGGGCTTTGAATAGCCCTTAAAAGGCATCACAAGATGTAAGAAGATTAAGGTACTTCAGAGATTTCACTCACTCGGAAGGATTTTGGAGCAGGAAGTTTTCTCTCTCCCATAAGTTGTCYAGCATCTACTGTGGTATAAATCTTCCCAGCAAGCAAATACATGGAGTATCCTTCTTGGCAGGGCTGCTCTCAATCCCTTCATCCCTCAGCCTGTGTTGATACCAGGGGTTGCCCCGACCCAGGTGCAGCACCTTGAACCTGGCCTCGTTAAATCTCATGAGGTTCTCATGGACCCACTTCCCGAGCTTGTCCAGATCCCTCTGGATGGCATCCCGTCCTTCAAGTGTGTCAGCCATGCCACTCAGCTTGGTGTTGTATGAAAACTTGCTGAGGGTGTACTTGATCCCACTGTCTATGTCATTGATGAAGACATTAAACAGTCTGGTTCCAAAACAGATCCTTGAGGGACACCACTTGTCACCGATTTCCATCTGGAAGTTGAGCTGTTGACCACTACCCTCTGGATGTGACCACACAACCAATTTGTAATGTGGTGACAAAGCGAGGGTTTTGCTCTGAACAAAGACTTGTTTTCTGGAGGCTGTCCCCATGCCCCATGGCTGGTGACTTGGGGCCAACCAAGAAGTGGACATGCTCTCCACTCCCTCTGACGATGCCGTGGATGAGAGGTGATGGGACAGGATACCTGTTACAGGCACAGAGGTTCATCCTTCACAGGGAGACTGTGGCTGGGGGAGATACTTGCACAAGTGTGTTTTACTTACAGCTGGTAATGCCTTCTGCTGACAACTCACAATGTTTTCGGCCAGCACACTTCAGAGCAGTTTCTACCAGGATCTAGTTGTGCTTTAATATCCAAAAGGGTATATTTGTTTTTTTAATATCGAAACAAAATATGCCTCATGTTTACACATGCAGGTGCAGTTCTCTCAAGGTTTAAAACCGGTCTAAACTGGGAGAGGAAGCTGGTGCCTAAAGTGACAGCTATGTCAGTGTGAAAACTGTGACTACAAAGATTGCTGGAGGTGGACTGAGAGTTTGAACACAGTCTACCTGCTCCTTAAGAAAAGCAGTGGATGCTCCTTCCCAGAAAGATASCAGGTAAATTCATGACAGCTGATTTTTCCCCTCTGATTTTTCCCAAGTTCTTCCCTTGGCAAAGCAAAATGAATTAGGAACAAAATTCCACCACAACATCCACCCTGCCCCTGTGGTGTGCGGCTGAATGTATTATAGCAGATGTCTCTGATGCCCTCTAGGAGCTCAAGGACATGATTATTTTCAGCAGAGCTGAGTCCTTAGTCAGAAAAAGAGAGCACAACACAGTGGCTGTGGGCTTCATGAGATGGACTGAGCCAGAAAAAGGCAAACATCACTCCCATCTTCAGGAAGGGCAAGGAGGAGGCGGCACGCTGGTCAGCCTTGCTGCAACTCCTGGGAAGATTATGGAGCAAATCCTCCTGGAAGCCATATCCATCACCTGAAGGAAAAGAAGGTGATGGGGATTCAGCCCCACTGGACTTACCAAGAGCAAATTGTGTCTGGCCAAACTGGTTGCTTTCCATGGTGAAAACTCTGTGGTCAAGAGGAGACCAAGTTGGAGATTTCAGGCAGATTTCAACAGCCTGGAGACATGAAGTGGCAGAGGCCTCAGAAAATTCAGTAAAGACAAATGGAAAGTAGCTGGAAGGGAATAACTCTCTATCRGAGTGCAGGTTGGGAGTCCACTGGCTGGAAAGCAGCTTTGCAGAGGAGGATCTGGGGATCGTGGGGACAAAAAAGCCCAATGGGATCCTGGGCTGAATTAGGCAAAGCGTTGCCAGCAGGTTGAGGGAGGTGATCCTTCCCTTCTACTCAGCCCTGGTGTGACACATCTGGAGTGCTGGAACCATTTCTGGGCTCCCCAGTATAAGAGAGATGTGGACACATATGAGTGAGTCCAGAAGGGGCTACCAAGCTGGTGGGGGACTGCAGCACACGGCTCTGAGGAGAGGCTGAGGGAGCTGGGCTTGTTCAGACATCAGAAGAGAAGCCTGAGGGGGACCTAACTGCATTGCTAGCTACCAAATGAGACTTGCAGAAAAGATGGAGATGTACTTTTCTTGAAGGTGAACRGAGAAAGGCAAGAACCAGTGGAGACAAGTAGCAAAACAGGTAATTTCTCCCACATAAGGAGAAAATCTGAATGCGGATAAAGGTCAGAACAGAGGCTGAGAGAGGCAGTGACATCTCCATCCTCGGGAACGTTCAAAACTCATCTGGGTAACCTGCTGTAACCTTGCTTTGTGCCGGTGGTGGTGAGGCAAGAGTTCTTCCAGCAAAGAGGAGAACAACGTTTCAAGATTTAAACAGGAAGATACTATAGGAAATGGTTCCTGTATTTCATCAGTTGGAGTGCTGCCTATTTCACTGGTGATATTGTCTGTCTCCATCTTCTCAGCAGTGCAGAAATTGTTAGGCGTTTGTTGTGCTTCACTTGGCCAATGCTGCCAGCAGAAACAGAGTATAATACTGTGACAATGCTACATGGAGCTCTCAGTCCTGCTTTGTTTTTAAGGTAAATCCCATTTCCTGAAAAACACCCTTTATTTACTTTTCTCTCCCCACCTGAGTGGGGTGACACAGGCCCCTATGGATTCCTACATGGTGTTTGTTGTCACTAATGGACAAAAAATAAGTAACACAATAGGAAGGACCATTTCTACTTTGTATTTGGCTCAATCCCTGCTTTCCTTAGCAGCTAGGTTAACTAACTTGTGAAGGAAAGATACCTGCACCCAGCTCCATTGACTTCACACGCATCTTCACACACAACCASATTGCCAGATTTGCCCTTGAATTCAGAGCATGACTTTGAAAACAGACTTTGGAAATATGGATCTAGCTCTGGTACAGCTTGGAAAATCCCACATCTCAGGGATGTTTTGTACTGATGTCAAGTCTGCTTAACATCAGCACAAGGGTGTGAAGGCAACCACAAAGCCTGTCTTCACGCACCGGGGGTGCGTACCCAGAGCGTGCCGGGGAGGCGGGGAGCAGCGCTCCTTCTCTGCAACCCTCCCTCTCTGCTGCTGCAGCAACACTTCTGCACTGCTGGGGCTCGTGCCAGAATGCTCTCAGCTGTCACCACCCTGCCCTTGGCTCTGAAATTAAATTGACAAATCACCAAAACTAAACATATGCAGCCTGACTTGCAAAGTGGAAATAAGTAAGCATCTGGATGAAGGAGTGCATTAACTCTATGATGTTCAGGGGTGTCTATAAGTCTGTCTGCTGCGGATGCAAATTTCCTGGGGGCCTTCRTGCTGAGTGCCATGATTCAAGGCTCCAATCCACTGGGCTGTACAGCAACTTGAGCACGGCTGGATTCTGGACCACCAGTTAACCCAATGCATCCTTTTATTTGAGCAACAGCTGAACATACTCTTGGCTTCTTATTGCACCCTGGCCAAAGCAGAAGGGACAATCAACTTTCAAGAAGGGTGAATTTCCCAAAGCTGAAAATATTTATGAGAAAATTTGACTGTAAGAAAAAGTGACACAGATAAATGTGAGCAATATTTGGAGTTAAAACCATATTACTAAGTGTCCTAAAACCGTTATGCCACAAACACTTTAGGAACCTATAGAAGTATGTTAAAAAAGCCATGTGGCGTAGAAAGGAGGAGAAAGAGAATAAACATGGAAGGATGGAAGTTGATCTACCTAATTTAGACATTTGGCAGTAGCCAAATAACACCAAAGCATCCCTTGGGAAACCCTTGAATCAACCTGTTTCTCACTGCTGACTGGGGGAGACACATTGGCACCTTCTTCAGGAGGGTTTGTTCATTCACTGCAAACTGTGGGCCTCAGCTGGGTACCTAGCTGGCTCTCACCACTGGAAGAACAGTCAGTGGTTAAGAGGAAGGTTATAGAAATGAAGATACAAGCATCACGGAGAACAACAAGAAAAGCAAAGGAGACCAGTGAGGAATTGGTATCAAGTGAGGACAACAAGGAGGATGCCCTCCTGAGGTTCCTTCCCACCTGAGTGGTCCCATCATCCGTCTTAAACTTATAAATGCTTTGGGGACATCCTCAGTGCAGTGCTAGACATCTGGAACACGAGATCAGTAACAACTCAGACAGGATGCACACAGTTAATAAAATCTTCTGGGGTGCATTTAGTTGATATTTAGCACCATATAGTGATAAGGAATTATTTTCTATCCAGCATTAACTGAAAGGGACCTTAAACAAGAACTGCTAACAAATTAAAAATCACTGGTCAGTATAGCTTATATCCAAAAKATTGTCCAAGGTGCACTGGCACTGGGACAGCAGATGTTATTCTTGAATAAATCTTGGACACCAAGGCAGGTTCCAGCATACAGCCRTAAGGACGAGGCTGGAGCAGTTTTTAAAAGGGGGAGATAAATAGCCAGACAGCTTTGCTAGCACCACATACCTCTCACACAAAATGGTGGAATACCCACCTTCCCCTTGCAGTCTCCAAGCACACAGTAAGGAATACAGAAAAACTGGGGAAAATCGCACAGGCAAAATAGTTTCTGTCCAAAATCATCAGCCCTATTAATCACCCGGGAGCTGTCCCCTTTCTTAGCAAAACATGAGTATAAGAAATGACTACAGTCTTCGGGATTTGTAATGGATCCAAGGGACTCACAACTATTTCAGTCCTCTTGATTTCACTGGTGTTTGTTAACATGAACTAGCCTGTGCTGGTAGTGCCATATTAGCTAAAGTGGCTGACCTTCAGTATTTCGGGGAGTGTTCTTTCATGGATAACCCTGCTACTAACTTCTTTTCAAACATTTGTTACATCCATGGTTTCTTAACTGCTTCTCTGTATGTGTGCAGTTTCCACGTGTTTGTATATTTGGATCCTGTTTTGTGCTTTGCATCCATTTTTAGAAAGTAAATATAATGATCAATCCAAACATTTTCATATTCTCGAGACATTTTAATAGTGATTTGAACAATTTTCTCAAGAGAAAGAGCAGAGTTGAGGCTGTTTTATGTTAAAGCTTTCAAACACAGTTGTTTAGCTTCTTTTAAGTGTCAGCAATTTATTCTTTAAATAAAGGAGAGCTACAAAACCCTAATGGGGACTTAAGTGTACTGTTTAAATGTCACCTGTTTCCATTACACATATTGTAAGGAATCCATGTAGGCTCTGCAGTAGCTGTGGTTTATGTCTCGTGGTGCCACATAATGGTACGACATGGKCACAAAGGCTCCAGAGTGCAGAATTACTGTGATGTTCTCTAAAGAGAAGGATGACATGTCTTGTAAATGACATGTACCTGAAGACCACAACTGTGCCTTTCAGATATCCTCAGCAGGTGGCCTGATAGTAGCCTGCTAACAAAATAAAAGGCAGGTGGTGCATTTAAAGAACATGTATTCCAGTTTGGAAAGGTCCTCAGGTGTTGTTTCATGAGCTGGAACAGGTGAGAAAAAGCTTATGATGGGGACAGAATTTTCTGAACCTTGCCAGTACAATACTACTTAGCCTCATGGCTGGGAGCAGTTCAGTCCTAAAAGTTGTGAGACATAGGTGTGCTCCAGGGAGGGAGAGATACAGGGTAGACCTTCCCAAAAACCTGAAAAAGGTGTTCAGAGACCTTCTGGGACACCTCCRGGAATGGTTCCCACTCTGGCTGCCCCATCAACATCAAAGATGTGTAGGGAAGTCTAACATGATAAAACACCTAATTTCAGGTGTCCAAATTAAGTCCTTAAGTGTAGGCGAGATGTCTCTGGGCAAGGGCAACCTTATTGCAAAATGCAAGGAGTTATCTAACTTTTCCCAGCAGATGTAAGGAATATTTTGATAAGAAACCCCAAAAGCAACAGGAAGCAGCATTTTCCTGTACCACAGCTGAGAGCAGGGTTCTGATCTAGGCTGTCTGTAGGTCTTTGCTGGTCAGGGCTCCCATCTCCTGACTGGAATGCTTTTTCACAGTCTYGGCGACTTCCAACTCACTTTGCATGGCACATTAACTTGGGAGCAGATTCTCATGCTTTTATTCTTGATGAAAAATGTCATTCTTCACACACAGCCCCATGGAGTTACCTGAAATCATTTTCGTGGACATCAGCCTCAGTGAAGATATTATTTCTGTATGTGGAAACTGCAGTGAAGTAAGAGGATGTTTATATCTCCTGACTCTCAGACACRCATCAGCCTCAGAAGCTCTACATACCATTTGATTTTGCATTTCCATGTTATCAGTGACTCTTCTTTGGCTTGGGGAAAAAGGTGCCAATCCTGATTCCTACATCCTCTTTGCTTCTGCTGGGGCCTGGGGGCTGTAAGCATGCAGGTCCTGGAGAAGGGGCTGCTGGCTGTGTGTTCACCTTTTCATCATATGCGTGATGATACAGACCAAAACCTCTTGACTTCTGTAGCATTTTACAAACTCATTCTTCCCAAGTCCTGCCCCTTGGGTTGTCAAGAATGGCAAGCCAATGATAGACCCTGTTCRGTTTTTTTATTTTTTTCTTTCAATCTGTCAGTATTGTGATGATACTTTATTTTAAAAACACATTTTTGGCAAACAGTAAATTTGCCAGAAAGTATGATCCCACATCATCCTGTAGTTAAACATAAAGTTAATTCACTAGAGCACTCCACATGGAAAAATATTTTCCTGGTTAGGACTTCTGTAATCAGAGGGCAAGATGCCACCATGCCTCCTGCATCCCAGGGCACATCACCAAAGTACACCACCAAAGTATACAGTCTCTATTTAGTGACCCTCTGCAGCCTGAGGGATTTCAGCCCTGCCCACAGACAGCTGACAGTGAAGCATAAGTTAGGGAGCATTTGGGATGACCCGGGGTGATGTGCTTGCTCTTGGTGTGGGCAATACTTGACCAGTGCAAGCACAGGCAGTGAGGAGTGGGGGAATGGCACTGGTGGCCTTCAAATCCACGGTGCAGGACAAGTGATGGGCAGAGGGAACCTCATTGCTGGTCTTAGCTTTAAAGAGGTTTTCTCCTACTTACATGTGTGTCARGGCTGCTTTATTTAATTCTTGGTGGCAGCTTGGGGCCAGACAGCAGCTTTGTCTCGGGGTGGGCTCCTGACAGCCTGTTTGGTACCTCCTGTACCTTATTTCCCTGTTTCCCCAGCACTGCCCCACACAGCTGAGCTGCCTGCAGGAAGCTGAAACAGGGATGCAGGCCAGCCACCGAGCAGCTGCCGCAYGATGCCCTGCTCACCTGGGGTGCACAGGGAAAGCTGGCAGGGCTGCGCTTCCTTAGCACCCTCCTCAGAGAAAAACTCTCCATTCGCCCAGCAAGTTCTAACGGGCAAAGCAACGACACCCTCGTGAAAAACAGGTGCTGGGATTTGGGATTACAGCGGGGTACGCGCAGCCGGCTGCGGTGAGTCACTTCTCCCACCTGTGTGACGCTGCTGACTTTCACAGAGAGCCTTCGGATTTACAGCCGTGTTGGGGGAACAGAGCTGGTACGTCTTTATTTCTTCCCCGGGTGTAATCAGCCCTAGCCACTGAAGTCTGCAGCAAATCTTCTGGCTGAGATGAACCACACCTTGGTGCTGGTGATGACCAGCAGTATCAGTTACATCAACTGACCTGTTTCATAGTTTTCTATGGAAACTGGTTGTACCTCCTCAATTCCCTAACCTGTTCCAAAAATACTCAAGAAAATATAAAACCTAAGCTGCTTGAATGGCAGAAAAAGCTACAAGCCCCGTCCCCACCAAAAAAAATAAGAAATACCTGAGATCTTTGGCACACCCACAGCTGCCACCACTGAAAGAGTGGGCTTTAAACCAAACACCTTAGGCAAAACCCTCACACAGAACTGACCTAAGCAAGTGGCATAAAGCCCTAAGGAAACTGCCCAAGAGAAACAAAGTTCCAGCTCTAATAACTACATAAACTTTACCTAAGCTATTTTAAAAACCCTCCCTTTCCTTGTTTCATGAACACTATTGGTTAAAAAGCTCACTGATAAAATAATTACTGAAAGACGGCCTATTATATTTTTGTCTAATATAAACTGACACACAGAAACAGGTTGGAGGTGATGAAGTCACCCACAGTTGGTCACAAACGTGTCCCCCGTGTTGAACAAAGGACAGCTTTGGGATCCAGCAAAATCCTCCACCCAGAGTCCACAGGGACAGGTGGTTGCCAAAATGCCACTCAGTAAAAGAGCTGGTTTCTCCCATTCTACAACATGAACAGGAGCATACAGCGCTCTAGGAGCAGAGATATTGTCCCAGATCACACATTTTTCATATGCTGGGTAAGCATAAGCTGCTTTGAGTGAAAACAAACACCAGAGTAGGTGTGTTCTCACTAGAAAACGGACAAGGAAGAAGCCAAGGAATGGCCCCACTTTGGTTATGATTTTTAGGTTTATTAAATCAAACAGGGTCCTACTACAGGCTTGCTTTGTTCCCACAGTGCCCTCATCATGTGCATATCATTAAAACTTACTGAGCAAAGATAAAGTCTAATGGCAAGGAGCCTTTATAGAATGTGTTTCATGTAACCATATCCCTGGGAATGCCTTTCTGTTTACATCAAAGTCCTGCCTTGACCTGCCGAGGTGAATAATGAGGGACAAGGAAGTATTTTTAACTCAGCGGCTGGAGCTGTGGGTGCATCCCAGAGGGGAGATGTGGGATAGCAGTGGCACCAGTCTATAAAAGGGATAGGAGAAGCAGCCTGGCCTTGAGCTCATGGGGCTGGGGGCAGTGACCTGGGTCTGCAGGATCTCCTCAGCCCAGTCCCCAGACAGTGACACCACTGCCAGAATGGAAAGGGGATGATAATTTTTAGATGGGAGCTGAATGAAAGACCAAAGTCAGAGGGCCCTGGCGAGGTGACATACATTGTGTATCCTGATGGAAGTGGTGACTCGGGGTCCCAGCACCACCATTGGATGGGAATCAACCACCCATGCAGCTGGTAGCTGGCAGTGACACGGTCCTGACAGGGGAAAGGCAGGTACCTAAAACCAAACTTCCAATCTCATATTTAAACATCTGAATATGTGACCCAAAAAAGCTCCTTTTGAGCTGCCTGTTACCCAGTATCCTAGAAAACCAATTTAAGTACCATTAGTATGAATTGTGAAATTAGCGTGAATTTAAGGGCCTAGTTGTTGGTACCCAAGGTATGAAAATCTAAGTTTCCTGGTCTAGTCCATCATGGAAAATTCTTCTTTTCAGCCTTTGTCAGATTTAATTCCTGATGTGGCTACATCTGAGGATGTCATCTATTTCATTTTAACTTGTGAGACAATTTGGGGCAGGGGGCTAAATGTGTTCAGTTCCTATTAACATGAAACGGAAATGCCAGGAGCATTTTATAAAATACATATTATTAGTAGGAAAAGAGAAAACAGGGAATAGGGGACAGACTGGAGACATGGCATCCTTAACAAAGCAAAAATGGAAAAAAATATGTAGTACTGTACTTATTACTAATTGGACAAATCAAATGTGGAAAAGCAGATCTGCTTTCCAAGGAGCCCACTGTGTGAGTCTAGGAGTGCTCACAAGTGCCGGCATTTCTCATCCCCTGACGCCCTGGAGGTTTGGGGATTGGTTGATTTACGGCCACTGACTCAAGCTGCAATTCTCTTTCATGGGTTTTATTTCAGTTATATGGGTAGCACTAAATTCAGCTTAGTCATAAATCGTGTGCTGGTAATTCAGTTATTTATTCAGTTACTGCATTTGTGATGCTTTGTCAGCACTGTGTGCATCCCCTCCCCATCAGGGTCGCGTGGTCCCTCCCCAAAGGCACCTGCACCTCCAGCCCTGCGTGCACTCTCCACCCAGGCTCATAGAGTAAAACAAGTGTCCTGGGGAGGGACCCCGGGGCATTCTGGAGCAGGGAGGGCACAGCTGTGCTCACAACAGAGCTATTTTTTCACGAAGAAATGCTTGATTACAATATTGTTCTCACTTAGCATGAGAAATCAAGATCCTTAGATGTGAGATATATCCTGAGCATGGTTCTCCAAATGCCCTCAGTAGAGCAGGAGACAGCAATTTTATTCCAAGGCATCTGGCTGCAGTATACATTTTAAAAGAGGATTAAGTGAATTAAAAGTCTTTCTGTCTTTAGGAAAAAGCTGCAACGCCTTCCTTACCATACAAACACATTCATCTACCTCCGTGCCCAATTGTTCCAGTGCCCTGTCAGAATAATCCCTTTCTAAAATAATGACAGAGCAAATGACTACGGCCAAAGACGGATCCCGGCCAAAGACGGATCCCAGCCAAAGAACACATCCTGGAGATCTGTCATGGACTCCACGAGGTCTGCCCACCTTTCATGCTTCATTTCACGTGAAAGACACTCAGCTGTGACAGCAGTGAGGGGCAGGGGGAGGCAGTGATGCGTTCAAGCAACTTTGCATGAAAAGGTGATGTAAAATGGGCCTAAGCATCAGAGACTCCTTCAGATGCCCAGTTTCTGGTGAAGGTGTYTCATCCTTAGCAATCCAAAATACACATCTCATGCCTCTTGCCCTGCTGTGATGGGTGTGGTGCTGCAGGTCCCCACACATCCCACCCACATGAGGCAGAGAGGAGTTTGCTTCAGGAAATGCCTCATTCCCTCCAGCACTAGATGGGTAGCTTGGAAATTTATATTTTAATTAATTAATTAATTAATCAATTGTCTTAACGTTGCCTTTACTGAAGAGGCAGCTAACTTTCTCTCAGTTCACACTAGATGAGACAAATGTCCCTTGATGTGTTTAGCTCAAATAAGAACAGTGCAAGCCCTAAAGAATTAATATCTAGAGTAAGCTGAGAATAAGGGGTTCCAAGACAACAATCACTGCAAAAGTTTAAAGTATGGTCGCACAAACCTACTGAGCCATAAATAGAATGTCAGACTTTCCCACTTGAGGTTGGTTTGGTTTAGAGAATATTTAAGGGATAATCTTCCTTTTTGTCTTTGAAGAAAAAGAAAAAAAGGAACGAGCAACACAACAAATTTCTTCTCTTTGATGAGATGTGAGATTACATTGCTTTTAACTTCACATTTTATGATTTTCCATCACAGCAAGGGGGTAATGAATCTCCTGTGTACAAACAACTTCCAGCTGTTGATAAAACCACGATGACCAGTGGCCTGCCCTGGCCGAATGCTGTAGGCAGCCTCTGCAGACAGATTTACAGGAAAGGAGCTGCTGCCTTTGTCCAGCTCAGGAAGCCTGTTTTACTGATGGGCTTTGCTGGGGCACATGGGGAACTAACCAAATTTAACCTAATCCACCAGTTTTTCAGAGCTGGGGTTCACTTAATTATGAAGTCCTAATAGTTCACATATTTCTTTCAACGTTCTTCCTTCATATTTTTCTTTGAAAGCACAAGCACACCCAAAGTTATGCCCTGCACCACTCTGTCCTGAGGGCTACTGGTTCCTAAGGTCACAGAGGAGATGGCTTTTGCAGCCACTCCTCTGATGTAACTGATTGAGAGGGAGGAGCAGGATGACTTTTCCTTGCAGTCCTCTGTTGCACAGGGCGAGTGAAGGAGCTGAGATGGGTGAGATGGAGCAGTGACACCACTGTGCACAACAGGCTGTGTTGAGTAGCTGGTTTTCCAGGGACTGGAATGGAGAGAAACAGCGTATTGCTGACACCCTACCAAAACTTGCACCTCTGTTTGCTCTCAAGACAGGGCAGTGCTGGGAAATGCAATGATTGTTTTGCTTGGAAGAAGCTTCTCAGGCTGAAAGGGCATCCACATCCACAAGGACAGGACAAGAAGTCCTGATGCTTTGAAAGGCATCAGGGCAGCCTGGGCTAGATGTGCAGGGCCAGTGCCTAATGGCACAGGCAGTGAGCAGTGGAGTACGCTTCCTGGAGAGGCACTGGCTTGTACAGTGCTGGAAGCACTGAACTAAAGGAGGTCAGAGGAATATACTGGGAGCAGTGGTTGCTCTCCTAGGGCAAGTGGGATGAACTAACAGGAGTCAGAGACTACAGGCCTCCAGAAAATATATCTCTATAAAATACCTCATGGGGTCCAGCAAATAATGTTTCTAGGATCACTAATATATCTTTCTTCTCCACTGGTGCCATTGCAGCTGTGGGTAATAAATATGCCTACTGAAGTAAATAAGTATTTCTGATTTTATTAAGAATTGCAGAACTGGAAAGATGATATGAGATGTAAAGTGTTGTATTGTCTTCAGTTTAACTCTTCTCCTAACAAAACACATTTATGCTGTTAACAGAAAAAAAAAGGAAAAAAAAGAAGCCAAATTATTTATTGTCTCTCTGCCAACAGTGACACCATGTTTCTTTCCCACACTTTTGGAATGATACTCTCCTTACTTCTTGTTCTGAGGTTGTACCAGTCACAGCTGTTTTTCCAGGCTGTGTAGGATGCATAGATGTCTACATGCAGGTCACATGCATTTCAATGACTCAAGGCTCATCTCCAAAGGAGTAACTGCTGGCTGGAGACATTTGGCTCAAAGTAATAGAAGTCTGAAATTCTGCAAAATATATCAGGAGCTTGAGCAAGACTAACACATAGTACAGACATAAGACAATTCCTCCCATCACTTGGAAACCAAAACAGGCTGTATGTTGAAATTCTACACTAATTCTTTAAGTATTTTTGAACAGCAATCATATTTGCAAAACGCCTTTTCCTTGCAGTTCATTAACAGGCGTGCATGTGTGTTGGTTGTGTCCTGATCACCCCGTGGTGAACTTGACATATCCATTGTTGGGTGATGGAGATCTTTCACTTCTCTATTTTGATAAATGATTTCTGACAGGGGAAATCTGAAGTCAGAGTATTACAAATGCATTCCCCTGKGTCTCTTCTAAAGCACAGTGGCAGAGTGGAGAGTCCAAAGTGCATCTAAGTGATTGCTGCCTGCTGAAATTTATTCAGAGTTCTCTGCTCTGGAGAAGAAGTTCAACATGTCAGGAGAACAAGATGTTCAGTTCTTAACGAGCTTTTGGCCAGGTCAGTAATAATTTAAAAACTCTGTCATACTGTATATAACCTTATCTAGTCAACCTGCCAAGGCATGTGTGCTGTGCTTATTACGCCCTGGTGTTAGAGTGCTCTGGCTGAGAAAATAATTATCAAGAGAGCCTCAGAGTGTGGGGTAGGATATCTTGGAAAAAATAATATCTTTTATTAGACCTACAGACAGAAATTATGAAAAGAAATGTGGACACCACTCTTTCCTTGGAGCTGAAAAGGGGCTGCGGTCTTCCCATCTTTTCTCTGGTGACATCCTCTGCTCTCCCAGATGCTTTTTTCTAACTGTCTGACAGGTCAGTATAGTCAGGCTACACCCAGAACAGTTGCTCTGGACTTGTATTGGCTTCTTTTGCTATGCCAGTCCTAATGGAAGTTCTGGTTCCTTCAGGGCTTGTCTTCTCCCACTATGTCCAGCCATGTAAAGATGGTATTAGCTTTGCCTTAAATTGCCTCAGTAGTGGAATCCCCTTCAGGCCAGAGAGCAAACCAGGACACAAGAGGAATGGGAAATAAAAGTCACAATATACAGCAATATGCAGTTCACTGGCTTGGCCTGTTACACTGTGATTTTGCACCATGCCTCTACTTGCAGAGCTCTTGACCCTGTAGATAGCAGCAGACAGCTCTTTACAGCTGGCAGAGGGTAACCTCACCAGCAAGTAAACTCAGCATTTATGGGAGCAACTGATGCAGCTCATGCAGGGCCTTGCTGGGTTTGTCAGCCCATGATGCAGAATTGGTTCCAGAGTGTCCTTTGAGTCTGGAGTCAAACCCTGCCATGCACTCACATGCTCCTGCATGAGGAGCAGCCCAGTGTGGGCTTCGGGATGGCTGTCCCATCCTGCCTGTCCCTGGGAAAGCTGACTCCTGTCTGAGGCAGCAGTGACAGCTGCGTGTCTCCAAGAGCCATTCCACCAAGCACCCACATCCATGGGATCTCGTACTGGGAGTAATGGATGGGTTTATTTCAGTAATCAGGTTGTGCAAATAATTCCTTGAAGAATTCCACTTCTTCTTGTCAGTTCCAAGGGTGTTTAATTTTTGTCTCTCAGCTTTTCGTTAGACTTCATCTTCACAGTTTTTCTTGCTGATTCAGACATGGATGCTAGGATGAGCTATTAGGAGATCAGCAGGAGCTGCAATTTTGATACAGCTGTATTCATGCAAATGTATAATAAAATACAGCCGTATAGTGCAGTGTAGTGTAGTGCACTTACACTACTATGCTAAGTAGATGCCACTAAATTGCAGATGCCACCTTCAACCASAGCTTGTCCCCACCAGCACAGTCATGTAGGAAAGTCTTGCCCCAGACTGATGCAGATGAAATAGTAATAACAATTCATACACAGCCTGTGCAGGCAAGGTGTGCTTTCACAAGGATAGATTATTTTTCTGGGCAGAACAGATAGCAAAGACAGGAGAGAGTCTAGACCCACCTGCTGTAGGTCCAGCAGTGCACTAGCAGGGTGCTCTTTACACTCTCCTGGCCAGAAAGTGATCCCCCTTTGAATGAATTTGCTTACAGCACTATGAAGTTACAGTTCTTTCAGAAAAACTGCCTCTGGTGCAGTGATGGAGAAATGCCTGTGGGACTGTGCTAGCACCCATTGCCTGGCAAGCAGCATTCATCCCAGTGTCTGGAAATCTCCAGCATGGCACCAACACCTCTGTGAGCAGCAGTAATTACTGGAAGGACTTTATTTCCTATGTAAATGCACATGAAATTTCATGCATGCCTTGCTGGTTCCTGTTATGATTCCCTGAGAGGTGCAGAAAAAATGACTGGTTTTCTATTTCTTTATGCAACTTGTCTCTTTCTTTGAGCATGTTTTCCAAATGTACCCCCTCATTCTGCACTAGAAACTGGCTCAAAACTAGGTAGGAGGTTTGATAGTTAGATTACACCCAGGACTCTAATTTCAGAAAAAAAATTGAATAGAGGGTTGAAGGTGTGGGCTGCTTCTTGCCAGAACAGTGTTTAGAGGAGATATGCCCAAAATCTAATGATGCCTGTATCCGGGAGAGGAAGGATGGTTCTAATGAAGCTGTGGGAGTTGTGCAAGGTGGGTTCCCTCTTCCATATGGGTTTTGTAATCTTAGCAGGATGCTTTGCCTCACTTTCCCATCTTTACATCAGACTTTGCTGGGTGGGACTTAACATCAAACATGCATTGCCCAGATACTGCAGGACTTCGTTCATCACTGCTGGCAAAGTACTTGGAGCAGCAAGTGTTCCAGGCATGCATAGACATATCTTGATGTCAGATGATGTTTTTGGCAGAGAACACGAACTGCACCACTCTTGGTACAACCCCTAGTGCACATTAAGTCCTCCTGCTTGCYCTTCCACATTGTTGCAGCCCGCCATGCCAAGACTCAGTGCAATTCTTTATGGACTGCCAAAGAAACAAATTATTATGCACTACAAAATGAAACTGGCATTTTAAATCTAAAACACATGACATCAGCATTACATGTGGAACCAGTACCATCAAATCACATGCCACCTCATAAATATTCAGGCTGGTGGGGCAAAAGAAATGAGTGGTGGATTGCTGGCCAACAATGCTCCCCGGGGTCTACTGCTTCATAAAAGACTTTTAAGCAATATGGGGAGTGTACATACAGTCATTTTGGATAACCCATGAGGAGCTGACTCTACAGTGCTTGCAGATTTGCTTGGGAGACTGTAAGAGGGGGCCTTTTGCATCAGAGCACTGGAACAGGTATGTGCCTTCAGCACAAGGGCCATAGGAGGGGACAAAGGCCAAACAGCCAAATGCAGGAACAAGAGTCATTTGGCTCAAAATCCCATAGGAGTGCATTGCTGCTCAGCATTGCACTGCTGAGCTGATGGTACATGTGGAAGTGTTTGAAAGCGCCTGTTTGCKATCCCTTTCCTAGAGCATCCTTCAGAACATGGAGGAATTGTCCCCAAAAGTACCACTTGTGGTATTGGCTGGAAGAGGATGGGGCTTCATGTTTGCCTCGTCAAGAACCCAGAAAACAGATGCACAAGTTGGAAGTTGTGGTTTGGTTTCATGGAATCAGCCTGTAGTGCAAGCTTCTTGCAAAGCAACTTCTAGATATTTTAAAAYTAACCTGAATAAACTTAGCATTTGATTAAAATAAGGTTCACCAATTTTTTAGGGTAGCATTGGGAAAAAAATTAATTTTCAGAGAAAGAACTCATCCAGACTTCAAAATAGCTTGGTGCATTAGAAGTATAATCCTCCTGTTATCTCTCTGCAGAACCTTTGTGAGAAACTCTATTTAAATCCCATTTACATAATTCTAAGAATAGACTATTCTGCTCTTAGTATCCATCCATCTTGAATTTATTAGGGGTTCAACAAATATTTGCCTTTTTTTTCTGAATGTAAAAATGATTTGAATTCAGACAAATCTTGTAGCATAACTGGAAGGTAAGCTTACAGAAGATTTGGAAAGCATACTTATTATAAGGCACTTCAAAATTGCTCCTAAGGGCCATGAAAGGGCTCTTCCAGCATTTCTGTTATAACCTGTATGCTGCAMGCAATATGCTGCAGTAATAACTGTTCCCTGATTTTTATACTTTACTTGTGGAGGACTGTTCCCCCAAACTCAGAGAAGACAAATAGAAATAGCAGAGTGCTTGGGGGAGAGAGGATGAATTAGGATTTTCTTTGCTTCTGCAAGAACTCCATTGATCTGCTGCTGCAAGTGGTGGAAAGGAATGCCTCCCCCCTGGTGCTCCTGGTCACCAAAGAGAGGTATGGAGAACATGCATGTGCCCACTGTAAGAGGCAGGGTGCTCCAGCTGGGGACCTCACTGCAGAGACCTGGCAGAGCTGTCACAGCCATGGCACTCCCACATTGGTTTTGACTCCAAAGGGGAAGGCAGGAAAGCTTTCCAATGGACAAAGTTGCCTCTGCAGCCCAAMATCCTCACGCCGGGTAGGTGGTGTGTTTCCAGCAGCTTGGATGTCGGATGGGAGTGGAGATAGGAAAAGTTTGAACTAAAATTTAATGCCAGAAAAAATGTTTGATTTCATCATGAATGATCTTGCTGGAATTTTACAGACACTTTTGCTGTCTCTGTGTGTTATGGAACAAGGAGTGGGGATACCTGATTCTGTAGCGGTGCGTAAGAGACTCCTGTACGAAGCCCAACTCTGCTTAGACAGGACCTTTATGTGGGTTTGAGGGATGTACTTGTCTGTGGAGTTAAATAAATAGGGCACCCAGCTGTATTGTGSGCCCGCAAGGGAAACTGTGGTGGGGTCAATCCTCCTGGCATTGCCCACTAAACAGGTTCCCTCGGGGCTGATCACCAGAAAGGAACACTGAGAGCATGAAGGGTGGCTGTGGTGGCCCAGAGGGAACTTCTAATGGCCCTGGGCTGGGATGTGCCATCTCCTGCACGGCCACAGCCAGGAGAACGGCAGTTTTCATTTCACTTCTTATAAACAGCAAATTTCCAACTGTAGTGATTATCTGGCAAACGTGGCCTGCAGAGGGTCACACACCAGAAGGCAGGAACAAGAACCTCTTATTCATAACTTTTATGACACTTAGAGCCAGCCCACGRCTGGGCAGCAGATCCACAGTGTTTGGACAGCTGGGGCTGGGAACAGGGCACAGGGCACAGGGCAGCCTGCACCACCCCTGGCCCTGGGGGCACTTCTGCCCCACCCCTGCAGGCCCTCTTCCTTCCTAGAAGTGCACGTTCATTAGCAATTAACAAAAATAYGGCAATTAAGGTGCACAGCAACAAACTCATACTAGAAATCATAGCAAGACAAAAAATGAAGCTCTTTTCATTTACATTTTACCTTCCAATTTATATTCAGTTGGCTTACAAGTGCGGGAAGGATCTCTGCTTCCCACATCCTGATGCCTTTTTTTGTTAAAGTGAAAACGTTTTCCCCTCTTCTGCAACCGTGTAACAAACCTCTGAAGAGGGAGAGTGATTGTAGATACAAAGAGGCAATAGATTGCTGCAAAGAGAGGGCTGTGTGAGTGCACAAACCGGGGTGGGGRAAGCAAAAGTGAAAAATAACAGAGACTTTTACTTCTGCTTTGCCTTCATTTATATTGAGCTACAGCTTTATTTGTAGCAAGGGACACTAAGTACTTTCCAGGCAGAGGTGCAGTAATTTTTAAACTGACAGTGCCCTTGTGAGTACACACTTATTTCTAATAAATCTATTTAGTACAAATCAAGAGCAAGAAGGTGACTTTTTTATAAATATGGTTTTTGCTATTCTCAGAGACTTCTGGCTTCTACCCTTTTCCTTGCAAAATGAAGGGCAGAGTTGCTGTCTTTTCCCCACTCTGCTGGTGGAAGAGACAGAAACTGGAACTGAAGTGGTATGTAAAGAAAAATATTAAATAGAACAGATTAATATATATTAAACTGCTATCACCGTTAACAGGTGCAGGGACAATTAAAGAGGTTAATAAGGACATATTTTAGAGTGTCTGCTTGTCCTGAGCTCTACTCACAGTCAGTGTGAATGTTGATTAACTCAAGTGGGAGGAGCATGGCCTATTATGATTGCACATGATGAGAGGAAGCAACCAGAGAAATGCAAGAAACACTAAGATATATGCTGTGCCACWGTGGTTCTACTCACGTACTTTTTTGTTGCTCTCTCTCACCAGCACTTTCCAGCATTTGTTTCTTAGGCCATTTCTTGCTTAAGAATATAAGCAAGGCTTAAGAATATAAGGCCATACAAACAAAACTTGCTTACCTTCAGTTTAGACCAGGACTTTCTCCCCTTCCCATGGGCACTTAGAGGCTGCTCAGCTCAGGTGGGCTGTGAGCATATGATTTATGGGAGCTTCCCAAGTTGTTGGCTCCTTGTTGGGGTGCTGGAGCTGATGAGCCACCGCCGCACCAGGGTTAAATTGCTGTAACAAAACATTGAGCATATCTCAGCCTGTCTTTGCTTGAGGGGAAGGAGGACATTTGGTGAAAGAACCGGTGTCTCAGAAGTGTTCCTAGATGGCATCTTTGGGTAAAGATGCAACGTCTTACTGAGGCTTGTGGCTTGCTGGGAAAGGGGAACACGCATGCGAGTGTGGGTGGTATCCACAGGTATCATGGCGCTGACGAGGCTATTGGCAGCTCACACCAAGACCTGGCTAACCCTGCCCACAGCTGGCCCAAGGGTGAGGTGAGGGACAGGGATGATGGTCTGGTAAAAATTCCCACTTGCAACAAAGCTTGCACAGCACTTGGGAAACATCTCTGCATTACTGCTGGTGCTATGTGAGCACCCGACTGAAGGATGGTGTCTGCACACTGTCACTGGGGAAGTTGGCAATTCCTTATCCTGCGTATAAACATCACTACTATGCAAAGGGACACAGTCAGTCTACCCCTCCATACAGGCACACACACGCACGGTCTGTGTTCTGTGAGGCTGTTTATTTCCAGGGAAACAGAGGGTGTCTCTGTGAAAATCAWGGTACAGAGTGAGGCTGTGACTTCGTGCTATGGCTGAGTCAGTGCAACCTGTAACAAGAGGGACAGCCTGGCCCCCTGGCCCCATCCCAATCTGTTCCTTGCTGTGAGAGAGGGGAACAAGGAGGTGCAGAGGAGGGAGKACTGTTGGGCTAATAACAGGTTTTCTACTTAAGCATATACACAGCTTGGTAGCACAGCATGATGGGTGCAAGYAGAAATAAAGTTCACTTCTGTCTGTGGCAAAATTTATTGCAATACTTGTAATATTTCCATTTGGCCATGATGACATCACACATACTTAGTATGGAAAATGTGCTTTTTTTTCCCCCAAATTATTCCATTACACCTTGGTCCATAGACTGCCTGACCAATTAATACCAGTGGGAAAAGGCTGCAAGTTTCACTTATAAACTCCTTATTTTTTTAAGCTGCTGCCAGGTTCTTAAAAAAATACACAGGTCTCTAGAAGTATGTGTGATGTTGAACTGTCACTGCTTGAAGGGATCCACCTACCACCATCAAAGATTTAAGTTATTCATATCTGCTTCAAGATCTGTTTTCATAATTAAATCTTGATCTCGGGGATGGATCACGTTCTTTAGCCAGCAACAGAAACTTGCCTTTCCCATTCCTGGAGATTAATGTACTAATAGGCACAATTCTTCTGAAGTACAGAATGTTTATTAGCTGGTTTTGTCTGTTTTCTTTTAATAAAAAGGGTTTTAAAAGTATAAGATACTGGTGCATCGCTGCTGATTCTAGTGGGGAAAATGGAGTACCTGGGGTTTAATAGCTTCAACAGGTGTTTTCCAGGTGTAAAGACTTCTGAAAAGTGATGATGCCAACTACACAACTTGCAAGATTCCCATTCTTTCATGATCAAGTGATATATCTGCTTGTCACCTCTATGTCTCAGTGCACCAGACTAATTTTTCATGGTAGAACTGGATGTCTCACACTCGGATGCATACAACACAAACCTCAAGTTGAACTCTAGCAATGCATGATTCATCCCAAAACATCTCATCAGTGAAATGAATAATGAGGAACTCCTGGTACAAAAGAGTTCTCTTAGTGGTGGCATGTTGCCTAGAAAGAGCAGTTTCCAAAACAGTTGTGAACTTAAAGCTCCAGAGCACTGATGTTCCTCACAGATGCTAAATTAATTACAAATATGAAAGTCCTTGCTTCTTCTCTTGATCTAGCTTCAACATTGACCTTCACTTAAGAATAGGGGACCAGCTGTACAGAGGGGTGAATATTTTAATTCAGAATGAACTACTTAAGGAACAACCATGATTTTGAAATCCTGTCATTTGGTTAATGTTGCAGAAAATTATGAATTAGTGTCCTAAGTTAAAGATGAATTCATCACCAAGAAAACTTAATCAAAAGAAATTTAATCTTTTGTGCTAATTTTCAAACCTCAGTTGGGTCGTGCTATTCCAAAATCAGTATGTTGCTTAGCTCCAGAGATGGACAAAGACTCTTGGGGAATGGCATGAGCTTTTTTGGAGCTGGCTGCTTTGAGTGTTTTAAAACTTTCAGATTCAATTATCTGTATTTTTGATAGCCAAGAAGCAATCACAGTTCAAATTGTGATTATTTGACTGAATCTGAAAGCTTTTGTATTATACTGGTTTTGGTCGCTAGGTGTTTGGGACTGCTGCAGAAGGTGAGTGTTGTGATCCATTTTTATCCGAAGGGGCTTGCAATCCCTTTGCTTAGCTTGTTGGCTGGCACACTGCCATGGCTGAATATCCAGAGCTGAGCGGTCTCTGCTGAGGACAAGGGTTGCTTCGCCCACTCGTGGTCAGAGGTCAACTAGGTAGGATCATTTTTATTATATTCTATGACATTTATGACATTTTCTTATGTCCTGTGACTCTTACTCCTTTTGCTTCTGCACCGGGCCGCTTAGCAGATCTCTYGGTCTGAGTTCCTCTCTGAATTCGCCTCTGAAAGGTGTACAGGCAAGTAGCCTGCTGTCAGAAAAGACAGATCACTGCAAAGTCGATGAATAGAAAATGTGAATCAGACCAATTGATTTGATTTATCCTGCTTATCATGGTAGTTGCTACTTCGGGGCTGACTTTCGACATGACTCATGTTGTACTTTCAAAAAACCTGTCTTGAAAATATTTTGATAGGGCATGTCAAGTAATTGGCAGCATTTCTGTTAATGCTATATCAGTGCGTGCCAGCTAACCTTTGCAAACACAGTTCAGAGCAGGTAGAGAGGAAAAGAGAATTTTGCCAAAGCTGAAATACATGACAAGAGCTGACACAAAGCCACTGATCTGCCTGAGCAGCTCCATGTTGTGCTCCTCCTTGTGAGGACACCTTGTGCTRGAGAAACACAGTCTTGCATGAGGTGGGGGGCATTCTGACAGTTAACAAATTGCTGATTAACATGARCTACCTACCTAATTAATCATGAGCCTCAAATTAAATGACTGAGAGACTGATTCGGGTCAGGAGCTGTGAAGCTAAATGAAGGTTATTGGGGTTACGGGCGCTGATCTGCGGTGGAAACTGTTCATCACCRGAGGCTGGAAATCAGCCTGGTGTGTGAGATCCAAGCATATCACTTTGCCAGTTAGAACAGTTTTTCCAGGCAAACATAAATAAAATTTCAAAATATGATGATGAGGGTGGTCTGCAAGCAGTTATCACTGGTGTCCAGGGAACTGAGCTGCTGTGTTTTTGTCCCTGGAGCAATGCTGACTGGTGTTGCATCAAGATCGGATGCCCTAACCTTCAGTAATCTTCACCATCCTATTTTACAATTTCAGCCAGCATTTTGCAGCTCTTTGAGCCTAATRAGACAATTGTAAGGTGTGAGGGGCAGCACACCCAAGGGGCACTGTGCCATGGCAGGGTGCAGGGCTAGCCCACTCCTGGTATTCTTCCCAGGCAGGTTCTTCTTTTGATGGTGTCTGAATTTAATAAAGAAAAACAGGAAAATAAAATGTCTGGTCTGATATTTGGTAATCTGTTGGCCATTCAGAAAATGATGAGGAGTTGAAAACATGTCAATATGCAGATCTTACCACAGTGTGAGTGTATGGCTGGAAAACTATTTCTGTTTTCCATAATCATTTCCCTCAAGTGTCCTCAGCCTTCCAACATCCCAGTTGTTTAGGAATCATAACATATGAGTTGCTTGGGTAACCAAAATCTGCCTGACCCCCTATATTCAGCTGCCTGGGAGACTCCATGTTTCAGAACACAGATCAGTCCTGGAAAGAAACTTTGGCCAAATGTGACATGGCTTCCCTGTCATGGGCTCTGACAAGGTGCTCACAGTAAGCTGAGAGGCATGTACACAGACCACATCTGCATGAGGAGGGGACTCACATTGTGCTTTCTGGCCAGGATCAGTCTATGGGAAGGCAGCATCAAATATTTTTACACCTGCACACCACAAAAGGCATGGCAGCTGTTCCAAACRGTCACAAACCAGCAGCATGAAGGTCTCCCTCTCCTGTCATGTTGTCCTTTGCTTAGTTTGATGGCTGGGGAGCTCCTTCCCTGTAGAGAAGAATAAGCAGGATCAGCCTGACTTTCTGAAAAGCTTTCTGGGGGACAGCTGATGTGTGCACCCATCAGTTCAATACAGTGATTTCCACAGGGTGCTAGCCTGGATCAATTTATTATTACTCATGTTTTTTATTTTGTTTATGTTTTTGTTTTGTTTTTGAAGTCACACATTTGATTTTCAGTCTGGACTCTGGCTGCTGTGCTAAGGTTATGCATGCTTATGGCTGAATTGAGCTATTGCAGCATACATTGGTTGTAGGGTTTGATACTCTTGACGATATTTGGTATCATTCCACTGTTTAAAATGACATGGGTCTCTGCTACAGGCATTAGGAGATGTGTCCTTGGGGACTGAAGACTAAACTAGGTACATCAACAAGGTGTGTACTGTGGAAGTAATCATGCTCTGGAAGGGAGCAGGAGACAACCTAGCAGAGTTCCTACCATGAGATCGCTGCACCTTCCCTCTGGAAGTTTCATTACAGCTCAGACGAACCTGCAGGGAAGAACTCACTTTGTGGAGCTGCCCAGTGCCTCTGCTTGCAGTGGTTKCAATGCATGTGGGATTTTGTCCATCCTCTTTGAGATTTCTTCTGGACTTAGCCTGGACCTACACTTCTTCATTCTGCTCTGACTTCCATGCCATCCTCCACATACTTGTCTGTTTTGGTGAGGAAGTATCAGCCTCATTTGAGATGATCCTGTATCATCACAAGACACTGAAAAATCTCTCACACTGTAGGGAACTGAGAGCAGGGAAATACTGGAGACTCAAGTATGACCTAAATCATTGGACCTTTCCTCTCTCAGTTTCTGGTCTGTGCTCAGAAATAAGTCTTCTGAAAACTTAGTAGGAAAAGGCATTAACCATTAGCTTCACTGAAGTCTCTAAGAGCTTTATTCAAGATTTCATTGGAACCAAAGGCTTATCCAGTGAGATCAGTAATAACAAGTACCTCTGCATACAATAGATCCTAAAGCATAGTTAGTTATATCATACACAGCAATTGCATAATTTACTTAATTTATGTTGGATTTTAAAAGCCCAGCTGGATTTGTGAAAAGAAAATCCTGCAATGCCTGCATAGGATCATACAATGCCAGGTGGCACTGCTGATCCTGCAGCACATCCATGAAACATAGTTAACCTTGTAATGTATATCCCCAGATACATCACACACATGCCAGACTCCTGTCATATTATTCTGTATCAAAATCACTGCTATTTCATTACCGGTAGGTTGAATCATCAAATAAATTTGGCAGACAGTGGACAGCATTTTTTCCTGACAGATTCAAAACTAGTTGCACGTGTCCTTTCCCCATAAAGCATGGGCTGTCTTACAAATAAAAAGCAAGTAGATGAACTTTTTCCCAGGAAGATTTTTTTTTTTTTAAATTTTCGTAATATTTCCTACCATAAACTGTTAGACTATAAGATGCAATGAATAGAACGCTTAATATTGGGAGCAGAGGGCATGAGCAGCTCTCCTAGTGCTGGACTGGACCCCCATGGTTTTCAGGACCCCTTTCCTGGTTGTTCTTTCATGCAGGTTTTGAGCCCTAAATTCTGATTTGGTGATTGTACGCTGTCCCCTGAAGATACTTCACCAGAAGTCTTCTCCTCTCTCTGATTTTCAGAATTGATGTCATTCTGCTCCTTCTTAATTGATMTGACTGGTTGTGCTGTGCTACTGCTTTTGCAATTAGGGCTATAACCACTATTAGAAGTGTGATRAATCACTTATCTTTTCCTGGAAATGTACTTGAATCTTCCATAGAATTGCCTTCAATCCATCTTCTCCCTTCCTGTCCAAAAACCTGCATATGTTTCTGCTGTGCTCTTCGGCTGGAAAGTGTTACTGAGTTCAGGATTGGACTTGGTCTGAGCAGTTCTAACTGCTTATAATGCTCAGGGTTGTTACAACACAATGTTCTTTCGAAAAATAATTGTTTTCCTTGCTTTCTCTAAAAAGCCCTGCAGTGATACCAGGAAAAGTGTGAGCTCCTTGCTCTGGGTGTTTGTCCTGCAGGAGCATTTCAGCCAGGTGGGCTGAGGGCCCATTGCAGCAGGTACTGCATGAGCATGGCACAGATGGTCCTAATCCAAAGCGCTTACAAGCTAATTGCCATGTCTCTGTACTCATTAGCGTGTGGGCACTTTTCCCAGCCCGTGGTGCAGGGCTGTACATGTGCCTGGCCAGCTGATCCAGACAATCACAGCGGTACTTCCCTGCTTTCTCATCGCAGCCGCCCATGTTGCTGGACTCAAGCCACCAACCTCCAGAACCGTGTTCACAGCTYCTCCATTGTCCCAGGGTCATCTCCTGCACAGGCAGCTGCAAAGCTGCCTCGCAGAGCTTCTTCATCCCTGACTTCTGCCTTCTCTTCCCAGGACCAGGGAGGCAGGCAACCACCAGGATGGACTCTGCTGCACTTGTTTGACCCTGTTATCAACAGCCAGAAACACTTGAGGACTTACCTTACAGCGTGCAGATTAACCAGGGCAATGTACTCTCGTATTACTGCCCCCAAAATATTCACATTGCTTCAAGTGGTGGTAGCACTACATAACAAGTRAACAGGTACTTACCTAAAAGCGCATTTCTTTGCCCGTTTGAGGAGAATTGTGTCCCAAGACTCACTTGCCCTCCTTTTGTGGCTTCCTCTAGCTAAGATGGCTGTTTATCTCTTGTTTTTCACACTTCTAATTTGCTTTCTCTGAAAAATATCTGCAAGTAGTTAAACGGTGCTAATATATATCCACCAAGGGATGCTGTAAAATTTTTAAATGGTGATTGGGTGTTTGGCAGGCAGAAGGTGAATTGCTCTGTCTTTCCATGATCTCACACATCGCATAAGGGTGAACAAGGAATTTTCTAAACTGCAAAGTCCCAGTGCTGCTGTCATTCAGCAAATGTTTGAGCCACACATTGAACAGCTCCTATATTTACTGGAAATATTTCACTACAGCAAAAGGGAGTTGAAAACCAGAATACCATCCAGTTTCTCAGCCGCAGAGGTGGTATTCTCTAGATCAGGGTTTAGCAGCTCTGGAGGATGCTACARTTGGAGAAATTTTCACTGCTGTGCTGGGTGGATGAAATTCGCCCCTAAATACAGGATTTTATTAGAATATGGTAAGCACTAAGGTCTTATGTCTTTGCATTTTACTGACCTGTATTCCACCCTGCAGGGACAGAAGCTATCATTCTTCAGTGCCTTCATTCTGAAAAATTGCATTAATAATATATAGAAATAAATAGCCTCTGTATGTGTGTTAGACCAGAAAGATACTGCCACACAGACTGTCGTGCCCTTGCTGTCACCTGTACTACTGATTATCACAAGCACTCTGGCCTCCCCAGGACCAATAAACAGGAAAATGCGATACATGGCTAACTTTCACACTCTTTCCAGTTTTAGCTGCTTCTATGCAGAGTGATTTATCTTCCCTTTTAACCCGTTCTGAAATACACTAGCAAGGAGTCAGGACAGAGTGGTTGTATTTCASTGTTTGTGGCTGAAACAGCTTTATGTTGATGCTAAGCATATGTTTATGCTAATAATAATGACACATAAGACTCATTCCTACAGAGAATCACATCCAAATTAGTCCCATGCATACAAAGTCAAGGGAATTACTCATCATCCATAGGCCACCAGGATGATTAGCAGGATGGAGCACGTCTTTTGTCAGGAAAGGCTGAGAGAATTGGRGTTGTTCAGCCTGGAGAAAGGAAGGCTTTGGCGAGACCTCATTGCAGCCTTCCAGTACCTAATGGGGGTCTASAAGAGAGCTGGAGAGATAATTTTACAAGAGCATGTAGGGACAGAACAAGGGGAAATGGCTTCAAACTGAAAGAGACTAGGTTTAGATTAGATATTAGGAAGCAATTCTTCACTGTGAGAGTTGTGAGGCACTGGAACAGGGTGCCCAAAGAAGTGGTGCATGACTCATCCCTGGAAATATTCAAGGCCAGGTTGGATGGGGCTCCGAGCAACCTGATCTAGTGGAAGGTGTCCCTGCCCATGGCAGGGGATTGGAACTAGACGATCTTTAAGGTCCCTTCCAACCCAAACCATTCTATGAATCTGTGATCCTATGACAGGATTAAGGACGCTTCTATCTGTGCAGAAGCAGGACCTTGGCTGGCAGACTGCAGGGCATGTTGCAATTGCAGGCTGCGTGGTGATGCTGAGCCCCTGCATGGCACCCTGACCCTGTGCAGCCCCTGCTGGAGCTCCTCAGGTGTGGTTTTGCTGCACAGAGAACAACCTGCCCCAAGAGCCTCAGTGCAGGGTTTGCGTTCCGCATCACATGAGAGACAGCCCAGCCCAGCTGATCTCCCACCGGAGAGGGCTACATCCCAGAGAGTGCGGCTTCCCCACCACCAAAGGAGAGCTTTCAGCTGCTTCCAAAAAGCCCTGTCCTGGCCCAAATTACTACATCTTTATTGTCCCTGTGGAGCCACACTTGCTTCAGCAGTTTCAAAGCTGAAGCTGTACAGAGCAGCAGCCAGGACTGGGGAAGCTTTCTGAGAAACCTTTGCTTGCTGCAGTGGGGAAGGGGGTGAGAAGTGAGAACATCAGATCACAGGTTAATTCCTGAGGCTTGCCTGAAAGTGATTTCTCAGAAAGAAGGAGAAAAAAGACTTGCTTTGTCTCTCCCTTTTTTTTTTTTTAATGTAATCTGGTACATAACAGCCCAAGTTACTAGCATCTCATATTGTGTCTTGCTTCATCCACTCTAAATAGCACCTCTTTCTGCAATCTGGCTCAACATATTCCTCTTAGATTATCTCATTTTGCTGTGTATAAATGCATCTGTGGCTGTACCCAAAATTAAAAAGGAAATATGATAAAAATGGTTTATTCATGCCAAAGCAACCAGAAAGTAAAGTTTTTCTTTAGTGTATAATTCCCAATAAGTATCTTTGGTACTAGAAAGCCAGTTTATTCAAATTAGGTGTTAAATGTGGGTCATGATTCATCAAAAGACATTCTTAACTTCCAGTGCACGGCTGTCCCTATAGATGTCTAGTGAAATACATCGGGATGTGCTGAAACCCTTTTGAAAACTTCCATAATTTGGGACTGAGTGCCTTTTGTGCCCTTGCTGCTCAAGCCTAAAAAAAACAGAAATGTGGATCACAGCTTTTAGCTTTGAAAATGGGTGGCTGCGTAGATGCCTTTAGCAGGCAGGGCATAGAAAGCCTCGAGAGACTGGATGCACAGGGTCAGTGACCAGCAGCTATAAGTAGTCCCACACTATACAGTCTGTAGTATCACTGACACATACTGCCAAACCCCCACGCTGCGGTGTTTCCAAGGAGACATTACACCATGTTAGTGTCTCGTAGGAGTTTGAAACCTGCKCCATCTGACATATTATTTAATATTTCCATTAATAGAGCTTTCTTAAACTACCAATTTCTGGTCGAACTTCTCTCAGGTCAGAGGCCAATAACTACCCTTGCACATGAATGGGAGTTTTGGTGTTCACACGTGAAAAAGAGTGGGAGAAAGTGGAGAAGAGAACTTAGAAATACTTTGAGGTTAGAGAGGGAACTTGTAGCGAAATTCCTGAGCCAACTCCTTGGTTTGCAAGGGGTAGGAATGAGAGCAGAGACTGTCAGAAAAATCAGGTAAGCAAATGGAAAAAAATGGAAATGTTTTGTGAAGGTAGCACTTTAGTCATCATGTGTTTTGGAGGAAAATGGATAAAAAGCTGAATTTTGCTGTTTAAAATTCATATTTTTTTTCTTTTTTTAACAGTGACATCACATTGAATAGTCATGAACAGAGAATATACAAGGACATGCCCAGGACATGCTAGAAAAGCACACTTCTCTCCTGGGCCCATGGGGAGAGATGAGTGGTGCAGCAGCACTCACCTTCATGCTCTGAGATGCTCATTTGTTTTCCCGTCTATTTTTATTCTTTGAAAAATGTGACTGTGTCAATAACAGTTTCACTAGTAAGGCAGTAATGTAATCCTTTGGCCTGGATTTTGACCCTGAACCCCTAAAAAATACCAATGAGCACTCAGAGCTCCTCTTATCCATTGTTACATTACCTCCCTGGGGACCAGACTGGCACAAAGTGGTAGCCAGCTAAATTTGCAGCCAGAGACATTAAATTTTACAACTTTTTAATTAGAAGGATAATTAAAAATTTTTTAAGACAAGGTCAGAGAAACATCCGTCAGGGACAGTCTGGATGTCTTGCAGCCTGTCTCAGTGTGGGGTTTGGGCTGTGTGATGTCCCAAGGCGCTTTACAGCCCTCTGCTTTCACACCTTCTGGTTTGAACGGTTGGATGGCTGCAGCCAGCCCAGCTCCGGACACAGCACCCTGCCTCACCAGCTGTGCTGTGTGAGGCTTTTCCTGACAAGGAAGACGGGATGCTCTCCAGGTGTGAGAATGTTAAAAGCAAATATAACTTTGCATTTTAAATGGCTGAGCCGAATCCCTTCCCATCCTTGCCAGAAACACTCACGTGTCACCTCAATGACATTAATTTTACTCTCACTTCATGCTGGAGAGCAGGACTGGGTTATGGATGATGACTGAGGAATATTACTGTCTCTAGTAAAACCTTCAGGCTGCATGCTTCTGTTTCCCAGCCTTGTGAGAGGCACTCATGTGAATTACTGTCTCTCCCCAATGAGTGATGTGGGTCATACCTGATGAATTACTGGATTAGTGGACAACAGGGAAACAGTAGGCACAGTTCATCCAGCTGTCAGGGGTGCATTTAATACCACACTGCACAACAAACTGGTTTGCAAGGTCAGAAAGCATGGCACAGAATAGGCAAGAAAATGCTGAAAGGGATTAAAAAATGGCTTAAAGGTAGAGAAAAGGCAAAGTCATTAATGAGGAAAATTTTAAGCAAGTTATCTTTGTTATTGGACGGCCTTTTTTTGGTGCCAGTTCTCTTGAGGAAGATACTCAGAAAACAGTGAAGGGGGAGGATGGTCTAGCCTGGGAGGACAGCAAAGGAGGCAAATGCAGAGCTGAAGTGCCTTCCAGCGTGCTCCCTTCTGTCCTAAGGAACCGGATACCAGCCTACATCACACTCAGACTGAGCCTAGAAAGCAGAAGTTGATGAGCAGGAGTCAGTCTGCTTCTGTGGGAACCCAGGCTCCTGCTTGCACACACTGCAGGACTGAGTTTCCCCCCTTTGCTCTCATATCATCTCCCCGGGCTTCCCTATTGTTTGAAAAAAAGATATTTAAGGCCTGGGTTTCAATTCACCAAATAGATAATTCTTCCTCCCAATAGTGCCCAAGAGCTTTGTGTCTTTGCCACCTGTGTGGTCAGGCCAGGCAGCACTGAATTGCAAAACAGTTTGGGGAGACCCTGCAGAACGACCCTACACAGCCTCAGCTCCTGTGCTTTGTAAGAGTCTTTGAAAAATGGGTTATAATGCGTCACTTTGAACATACCTGCGCTATAGCCCTCTTTGAGGAGTTCTGAGACCTTCTTGGCTTGAGGCAAAAAGGTGAAAGTGTAGGTTCTTGATACCACTGTCAGATAAATTTCTGCATGAAATTATTAGGAGGCCTAACATGGCTGCGATGGCAATGCTTTTGGAAACTTAGGGCTTTTTTTTTTTTTTTCTGCTTCTTCCTGGTTTTCAGATTTAACACATTTTCTTTTTTCAGCTATATGCTAATTAACATCAAACTGTAATGAGAGAGAATAATTTAAAAAATAACTTAAACGAGCCAAGAGTTATAAAAATAACAAATCCTGTGGGTAGCATCCAAAAGTCTTTCTATCATGCTGACTGATTAGAAGACTCTTTTAATTGTATGTATGGAAATTTTGTGTCACCAATTCCTGGCATTCAGAAATTTTGAGATTTTAAAATTAACATGCTCACATCACTTTTATTTGCTTTTTGACTGATTTTGTAACCTCTGCACTTCAGGCTCCTTTGTTTTGATATAAGTAAGGATTTTTCTCTGAAAAGTCAAGGAAAAGGAGCTTCTTTAATTCTTAAAGGCAAGCTGAGATTCCCCGATGTTCACTGGGTTTCAAGAATTGTGGTCTTAAAATATTGCAGATGTTAGGCATGTCACAAAGGCTATATGGAACTGTAGGAGCAATTTATTTTCAATATGAAGAGAATACACAAATTTCAGTTTCAAAAACTCTCTTTTTCAGTGTTAAGACTTTTCCACCAGGAATTGGACTGACTGGGTGCTTTCACTTGGCCAGTGGGGCAAGGAGGACAGAGCTCGGTAGGAGAAACAGGCCGCACAACATGATTTTTTAAGGGTTGCTTCCTGGAGCATTCAAAATCTTCATTCCTAAAACGACTGTAAAGGGTCTCATTGCCCTTCTCCGACCCAGCCGTCACTTCTTGTTCTACACACCATGATGGTGCCCCTTTTCTTTAGGTATTCAGAGGGTGTTTCCACCTCCATCCCACTCCACATTTCAGCTGAACACTTCCTGCAAGCGAGGGCTGGACTCTCAGCAGCCCTCCAGATGGGGCCAGGAGATGGATCCCAGGGAGAGCTGGACTCCCCAGGGAAGACGATGCCGCGTGGTGCCGGCAGCGCTACATCGTGGGAGCTAGACCCCCATTGCAGCACTGGTTCCTGGGGCAGAGGCTGAAGCTCCTCACGGCCCATGCCTTTGGGGAAAGGGCTGTCAGGAGCACTGATGCTGCAGCTCACATTTCTGGTGCACGTTTCTGGAGATCAGCTCTGCCCAAGGTCCTGTTAACTGCAACCTTGGGTATTAAGCAGAACTGGGAGACAACCAGTTTATCTCCCAGCTTTTTCCCTATAGCTGAAGACACGTGTGATAACCTATGGTGAAGAGTTCTGTACAGAAGCAGGCCCAGTAGCAGTTAAATTGGCCACAGCCAAGCTTTCTTTGAAAGTTCATCCCATTTCAGAGGGTTTACTTAAGGCAGGGTCCGACTTGAGCAGACAGGCAGTGTCTGAAAGCTCAGGAGATATGGAAAAGTGACGCAGGTGAGACAGAGCTGCATCATCATTCCTGGTATCAAACACAGCTGTGGCCGTAGCTGAGGTTTGTGTACAACAGAGTTGTTTAAAAACTGTGCTCAAGCCAGGCTGTCCTCAATTAAGAGCAGCCATATGGACACCATAAATCAGCTAGGAAAACTCTGGGCCAAACTCCATGCTCTCACTGATTCAAACAGCTCCATTTAATGTCACAAATGAGATTTGTGCAAGTGGAGCCCAGAGCAGAATTTGGCCTTTCCCGTTTGGTTAGATTAAGAAATTTGGACAGTAAAAGCCCACTTATATTCTGGCTAGCAGGGTGGGTATCAGAGCACTCGAACAGTGGGAAGCCCAGACAGATGGTTACATGAATCACAGCGAGGCAGGTCTGATTATCTTGATATTTTCCATGAGATAAAATGGAGGAATGTGGTGCCATATGGTGGAATACGGCTGAGGGCCTCTCAGCAGCTGGGCAGGATGCGAGCACTTTCCAAGGCAAGTGGAAGAGTGATCAGAGGGTCAGACAAGGAAAAGGTGGCTTTCTGGGACAGCCAGAGATGTTGAACCATTGAAGCAGCAGTGTCCTGAGGGAAGGATGGGAAAATGATACCGGACAGGTTGGTCAGTGCAAAAGCACCACAGCATGGAGGGAAACAGAGAGGAGAAAGTTAAACGTGTGAGGGTGAAGAAAGAAGGAGGAAAGAAGTTTTGCATGGAGAAGGAGGGAAGCCAGTGGCTTCTGGGGGCACTCAGGCCCAATGAAAGGGAAAAGGGAACAGGAGAGCAGTGCTGCCAATATTCTCTGTCTCCAGAGGCTGCTGTTGTTTTGCTGAACCTCACAGTTACTTCTTACAGGCTACCCTAGAATAGAAGCAGCCCATGGTTTGCCACTCCATCTTATCCTGAGGGCTGCAGCAAAAAAGGAAATTGCATAAAAGGAGTGGATTTCCACAGACATTTTAAAAAAGTGAACTTTTGCACAGTCCTTTAGACTCACTTCACTTTCATGAGCTATTGGCTGGGGTCGCTGGTCCAAGGCTTTCTGTTTTGCTGGTAGCAAATCTATTTGCAGAATATAACATTTTAAAAATATATCCTACCTAAAATCAAGGAAATTTACTCTTCTGCGTTAATCAAAGGATACAGTGGGTTTAGCCTTTTGAGCCCAAACGACAAGAACTCTCTGGCAGATGGTGCCTAAGGGCTGTGCAGGTGCAGCAGGACAGTGGGTGCCTTTTAGGTGCCAGGTGCAGCAGGACAGTGGGTGCCTTTTAGGTGCCAGGTGCAGCAGGACAGTGGGTGCCTTTTAGGTGCCTTTCACAAAGAGAGCATCAAGAAGATGCCACAGTGCCACAGGACCTACCAGAAATAGCTCTGCCCTCACATCAGTAGTAAATCCAGAGCATAGTGCTAAAAATAAGTCAAAAGGATTTTAAATGCAGCTGTTTGGATAACCAAGGGAGCAAGGGACTGATCTCTAGGCTCTGGGTGCCCAAGAGTGGTGGCAGGGGCATGAGATGCAGAGATATGTGCAGTGCTGTGTCTCAGCTTGACCGCTGTTTCCTAGAGAGAATGATTTGGGCTTTTTTCTTTTTGCAGTGGCTGGCAGGAAAATCTCACATGTTTAAATTGGGGAAGTGTTGTAGATGTTGTTTGGGTCTGGTCAGGGAAATGAGGAATGAGTTTTCTTTTGTTTGGGTTCTGCGGTTTGCTTGAAGCCTATGGCCGGCTGCACATTTAGCAAACCCCAGAAACAAGGTTAGACACATCAGTGAGCAAGTGGAAAAGTACTGGGGAGGAAGTGTGTGAGAGCTGTCTGGAAGATACCACATGGGCTGGCTGGACCACAGGTTGGGCACACCAAAGCTCGTGCCTGGTGGTGCTGGATCTGGCTGTGGACATGAAATCCATGGGACAGAGCCCTGGTGACTCTGCATCAGGGGCCCTCCACCTCCAGGCTCTCCAGCATCAGGAGCCAGCCCAGTCTGGCAGGACAAACTGGAAAGGCAGCATTGGAAATCACTTTAGCGGGCAAAATGTCAATAACTTGAACTGTAAGGAAACAGCAGAGTAGGTGATTCTCGCTGGAAGTTAACTGGGACAAACAGTTTCAAACCAGGTGCCTAACTTAACACATTACTCATCCAGCATGCAGCTAGTTGCTCTGATTTATTATCATCAACTGATGTTCAGCAGTACAATTCCAAAGTGAAGCCATAATTCCCAYTCTTTTTATAACTGTTGGCATCTCAAAAGGCTACTGGGAGTACATGTGCAGACAGTACAGGGACAATTTTTAGTATTTTCAGAGTGGAGTTACATGCTGCTGTTTTATTCTAAGAATAGGAGAGGACTGTACATTATTTCTGTCAAGTCATTACCCCATAGAAGCACTGATTCTCTTGCATGCTAAGGAAATAGCAAACGTCTCTTCTTTTTTTTTTTTCTGTTAGAAGATCAAATGGACAGATTGCACAACAGAGGAACTGGACCCTTTGCATGGAGAAGTAGCTATGTGCAGTAAGTGACAGCCTATTGAGTCAGCAGACAGCTTCCTCGAGAAATAAGGGGTATATTTGCAGAGATGCAAAAGTGCCAGTACTCGGGTAGCCTCTTACCAGGGGTAGGTAATAAAGGAGGCCCAAAGGAATGGAGGTGGTGAGGGGCAACCTTGTTATGCTGCCAGGGTGGGGCTCATGTCACGACACATAGTGTGAAAAGGAGGAATGATTAACTGTGGATGTAAAAAAAGCAAGATTTAGGGTGAGAAAAGGGAACTGATTTCAGATTTAGTGTCTCAGGCACTTCACAGAATGGCTCTGGCAATTTGTTAGCCAGATCAACATATGATTTCTTACTTAGGAAATGTTCATCTCTCTTGACACGCCAACGCAGGGATGGATGTCAATGGAGACAAGAAAAAGGACTGGTTTGCCTTATCTGGCCTCTTTGCAAATGTCTTCACTTTCAGCAGTTTATAACTTCCATCTTCTCCATGTAATTCAGAAACATCCTCCAGACAAACCCTGACTTCAGTGGCCAAGCCACAAAATCCCATTCCAGCAGTGACATGGTATGCAGCAGAGTTGTGAACTGGTGGTCAGTCCTCTGCTGGTGCCATGGTCAGCAAAGGCACAGTGAGAGGCAGAATTCTCCTCCCAGGTATCCTCTCAGCTCAGTGACAGGCATTTGAGGGATTGTGGCACATTCCCAGCTGATGGGGTCTTCATGCAAACCAGTTGCCTGGATGTGCTGTGCAAAGCTAAGCTCTGGGCAGCAGGACTGAAATGATTTCTTGGAAAGCGATGTGGACTTGTTACTTCCCTGGAGCTGCTATGACTGCAGTACACCACCATGTGCTGTAAGCAAATGGCAGTTACTCAGTTTCAAAGCAGAGGTCGCGGTCATTACTGCCAGGGATCCTTTCTGGTCACAAAATATGCAGTAAATAATAAAATCCATCAAGCCCACGCGTCCAGCATGAAAAGCCCAGTGACCCAGGTTTGGTTTTCAGGATGCTCACCCTTACGTGGGGACTGTGCAGCTGTTTGCCAGTCAGGCCGCTCTCCTGCTTGTACCAACCCATGTGCAGGACTCACCTCTCCTGTGGAGACAAAGTTATGTGGGTTTATGAAGATCATATGGTTTGGATTTTATGACAGCAGATATCCTGTCTCTCCAGCTGCAGCAGGGCAGGATACATGCTCTCTTCCCAGCTGGAAGTAGAGACCACCCGTTTGGCTTCTGTTGCAGAGGTTGAGCAGGAGGAACACGTGAGACCTTGCTGAGAGAGTGGGTTGGAGGCTTGCAGATTGAGGCCATGCTGCCCCACAGGCAGCCAGAGCCCTTAGCTGAAAACTGCAGGAGGAAACCAGAGCAGGCAGTGGGCAGGAAAGTAATGAATCCATCTAGGTGTCTGTGCACACGAATGTGTGTACACGTGGAATGTGCAGAGCCAGAAATGCACAGAAGAAAACCCTTCAGGACATGCAGAACAGATTATAGTGCCTTTGATTTACTGTAAAGGAGATCTTCTCATTATGTCATGGGAGAAAATAAACATGTTGTTACTGATTTATGGTGATCAAGGTAAAAATTTGTTGATCTGCCGCTATTTTGATCCCGAAAGTCTGAGTTGGTATAGCATGATGCTGAGTTTTGACAGATGAAGAGAGGGAAGATGAGAAATGCATGAACACACTGTGCTAAGGAGCAGTCACACCTAGAAAGGACAAGAGCAGCATTCCCATCTTTTCTGACAGTGGGAAGCAGGAAGTTCACTACAGACAGGCACAGACAGAGACATGGTTTGCAGTCATCTTGCCCGTGGATGACAGCAATCATAAACACCTGGAGAATATGTATTTCTTTAGGCTTACAGACAAATATTGTCTATTTACCACACAAATACTGCCTATTTTTTTTTTCTGCATTTGCATATTCATTCCATATCCTTTCATACACAATTTGACAGATTGGAAAGAAACTCTCCCTCAAAATTCTTTGTTTTTACACAAGAAGATAGACAGCCAATAATAATTACCTCATCCAAAACCAGTTTAAGCAGCAGAAAACTTGTGGAAGGGCATGGAATTTACTTTTTTTTTTTTGTTTGAGTCTCAGTCTTATGTAATAAAATATTTGTAGAGTATGAGTTTTATAGAAACATGTTTTGGTTGTTACCTGGTGAGATTATTTCCCCCAGTAGCCATCACTAAGGTGGGAAGGGGCTGACCCACAGCATTCCTTGTTCGGGCTGCTCCTGCAGATCTCCAAGGATGGTGATCACAGTGCTGCTGGGAAGGTGCAAAGGACAGTTGAGACTCTGGTCTATTGCAGTGCTTGTGAGATACTTTATCAAAATACTTGATGATTTGGTTCTTTCCGAATACTAGTCAAGACAATGTATCAGAAGGTGCAGCTGAATTTTATAAGTCAAACTGTATTTTAGTAAGTTTTTTTAACTAAAGTGATGTTCAGAATCCAAAACATTTTAAATCTTGACTTGCTTAAGAAGTTTTTTAATGTTTTTAATAACAAGTTTAGTGAGGCAGATTTCCCTCAAACTTGAGCCTGATTCTCCCCAATTACGTTCCCTCCCCTGGACATTGCCCCTTCATTTTCAGCTGGGTACCACTGTTTCCCATTTGGCTGCTTCTGACTGTACCACTGTGAGCTGAACTAATTTATCTGAGCGCTATGATTTAAGAACAGAAAATAGTTTTGAGTTAATTTAGAGGCTGACTCAGAAGTCTTCCTGAGGATAACTTAATTTAGAGATAGGGTCTGAATTCCCCATCCCCGAGGTATTGAAAAGTCGCAACTCTCTCACAGGTGACTCACTGCACACCTCAGCAAAGCCCAAAGACTGCCTCTCTGGGCACGTGGGATGGTGATCAATGTGACATTTGGCTTCTTTAAAAGTGCAGCTGACTCAGCTGAAAATATTTCTGGGCCAAACTTACAAAAATGCTGAATTGCAGATAGCTGCTGACCTTGCCCTCAGGACAACTGATGCAAAATACTGGTTGAGGACTCGTCTGTAGTAAAAATCTCAGAATGAGGAAAAGAAACAAACTGTTTCTGTCCTGACGTTTGGTACGATTATTGCTTCAGTGCTCTACTGTGTGGCTCTCACCTCTCCTTATCAAGTGGATGCCACAAAATCTAAATCAAGTAACATTATCTCTGACATCTTGACTATTATAGTACCAGACCAAAAGATTTATGTTTTGCTCAACATAAAGTAGTCACAACTTGTCTCTGCTGAGGAGAAAGTCACAAGTGGAATTTGACGTCATTAAAAAAATTTCTTTCTGCTTAGATCAAACTCTGTTCATTATGGTGATTTAATTCAACCTATCTCTTGTCCTTACCACCTGCTGCTCAGAGATGCCTACTCAGCTTTTGGCTAGCAAAATAAATTTCTCTGACAAGTCCCACCAGTGTTTTCATGCTATTAAGGCAAAAATAGAGACTCTATTCGAAGAAATTCAACTTCAGACATATCAGAAATATGAGCCACCCCCTTCAAAACAGCCAGTTCATTTTTACATTATATACTGAACATACATCTTTCATTTCCTCAAGGAAACATATTTGTAAGATTTCCAAAGGCAAAATGCATATACATATATACACCCTCAGGCTCATAGATAGATGAAACTGCAATGTATTTACTTGTCCCTGTCAGTTCTCTATACACTATATATGAGTGTATTTAGAAGCCTGCTCTCCTCGTAGTCAGTAATAACCTATGCAGAAGTAGCTAAGTACACTCATAGTAATTAAAAACACTGCAGAGAGAAAATTCTTGAGTAGAGAGAATATGTTTAAACCTCAGGAACCTCCATGCTTATGCACTCTGCATTTTCAAAGACATATATATGCCTAAGAAAGGACCAGAGAGGTATAAAGGTTAAGGTTGAAAACAGAATTGTCAAATTTGGAGTAGTCTTTTCCAGTTTGTCAACATCCAAATATTTCCTGTTTGTCACCCTTTTTTCTTGCCGTTGGAAATATGTGATAATAATTGTAAAAACGGAAGTAAACAGAAAAACTGAAAGAAACCAGTGCATCAAGTCTCTCCCAAATCTCTCACACATTCCCCCTCCTCACCCCCCCATGCATTGTGTTTTCAAATTGGCCAAGACTTGATTTACTAATTAAAAGCTACAGCTCTCTACTAAATTGTGATAAGCCATGGCGTGGTGGTAAACCAGCTCTGTATATAGAAAGTTCTTGAAACCATTACTGTGTTGGCATTGTTCATGCATTTTACGAGTATTAGGTCTGCAATGCAAGTTATGAGAGAAATCTTTTTTGGTTTGGAAAGCAATAAACATCTGGGGGAAAGGATGACCTTCTCACTGAGAACTAATGACAAAATAAACAAACAGCCTAAACCACATGGAAAAATAACACAGCTCCCTTGCATATGTACTCTACATTACAAGACGTGTAAATGCATAAAAAATGATTGGTCAGGTATGAAACAAATGTGTGTGTGTGTGTCCCTCGCTTCCCTCCACATTAATACAACATTCAGATTGAAAACATAATCATGAAACATCAAGAGGGCAGAGGAATTATGTGCAATAAGCCACATGTGTTTCTAAATGAAAGATGTTGCCAAACCGTCTTGATTACATTTTATGATGGAGTTTTACCATTACTGGACAAAAGCAATGACGTAAAGGAAATACTCTGGGATTTTAGGAAAGCAAATGATAGGGTATCTCACACCAAAGAATAATAATCAAAACTGGCCTGGAAATGAACATTGTCACATCGACTGAAAACTGGCTGGAGAGCTACAAACACAGCACTATGAAGCATAGCAAAACATCTAATAGAGAAGCCTCATGAGTGACTGGCCTTCAATTCATTTTGCAGAAATGCAGGGTCTAACAGCCAGGATCAGTGGTAGCCAACCTGCAGACCGGGGCAATGTACAGCCCAGAACAAAGTCTCTGGCCTACAGCCTGCTTTCTGCTGCCAGCTATCCTCAAAGCCCTCCAGACACAGGCAGCATGTGAGCACCACTGAGAACAAATGACTAATGCTAGCAGTTATTCAGAAAGATGAACAAACAACAAATAGGGGTGAAACAAGGGAAAACAATTTATTTTATGCCTGGGAAAATATGCTCTGCTGCAGGTAACTGTAGAAAGCCAAGAGGGAGAAGTGTGATAATGCGGCAAGAAACTTTTAATTTTGAGATCAGGCAAATAAAAAGTTCTCAGAGGTTTTTGGATACCACCATCCTTGTCATCCCTCATGCAGGGCTCATCCCTCATCCCTCATCCAGTGATTTTGTATCAGCCACACTTGTTCTACTGAGCTGCACTTCATTTGTCATTTTACATTTATTGCCATTCCTGTGAAATTTTCTATAGTATTGTGGGAGTATTTTGCTCCAGTAACTCTATGGTCCCACTCATAAATGAGCATTACAACCATACTGGTCAACATGAAAATGCTCACCATAGCTGATTTAATGCTACAGTCTGGGACTGTGTAAAAGTACAGCGCTTTATGCAGAGAACTGAGTGGCATGTGAGCCAAGAAAGCTCCTGGTTGGGATTAATTCCTATTTGAGAACAGCAACAACTACTAGACAAAATGATACCCACTCCACATCCATCAATATATAGGCCAGATAGAAAATCTGTTTTATAATGGAAATCCTTCCATAATGTCATCTAGATATTAATTTAGCAGCAGGGTACTATTATTTCCTAAAATCGTATTTATTTTACTGACAGATTTTATAGTATTCAAAGCCCTGAGCAAAAGAAGGAGCTTTCAGTGATGATCATTAGCTTTCTGATGTGACTTTCTGGAAGACCAAGTAATTTATTATCCCCACTACCATGCTCATAGTTCGTTATCTAACACTTTTATGACAATTACACTTCAATCCATATATGCCCATTGGGCAATAAAGCAGCCAAAGCCACAGGCTGGCAAGTCAAGCTCACCTTAGCTCCTGCAGTCTCTAAGACATGGAGATTGAAGAAATACCTTTTTGGGTGGGGGTAGGCAGCAGCTGAAGGCAGAGCTGAAAACACTCGTCCTCCTCGCTGAGTGCCTTTGGGTCTATAGCGAGCAGCCACTGTTCCGAAACCCAGGGTAGCCACCCAGAGTAGAGGGGATGGATGCAAGGGGAGACAGGAAGGGGCCATGCTGGTATTGTGGGATGGCCAGGGCTGGCTGGTGGGGTGACACACCACCAGCAGCTCTCTGTTCTTAGAGGGTCTGGAAGGGGGAGAGACAGGCGATATTCTGGAATATCTCTGTCATTTGAGTCTGCAAATGACCTCAGTGTGCTGGACAGTGTGAGGGGCTGTGGTTTAAGAGACCAATTTCTATATCACAACTTAAAGAGCTGACATTGATCCCTCAAGTCCAGACTTAAGAGGCACAGGAGTAGCTCCTATGCCCTGCTTGCCACCACATCCCTTAGCAAAGCACCCACCATATTTCCCTGTGAAGTCCTGCAAGGCTGTAGCACAGCTTTGCATCTGTGCCCTGGCCTCCTCCCACTGGTGCAGCTCTGGGAAGGGGTCTTGAATGAAAGGCGTCTTTAACATGGGGTACAGAGCCTTTCACACTGCTGGAGTGGTCTGAAGGGGCTGGCAGCAGATGGGAAGCAGCACGSCTGTGGTGCTTTGGGACCCATGCAGTGGAGCAGCCAGGGCTTTGGAATTTGCAGTGTAAACTATTAATGAGATGCGATGCGGGATTTTAATTATTCTGCCAATAGAAACTTTTGAACTAAAGAGAACGGGAGAGCTCTTGCACTGATTTAATTCCAAGGGTTTCCACTGATAACACTGATGGTTAGCAACCATATATCAACCTCCTTTCTGGTGCCAGTTCCTTCTCAGATGCGGTGCTACCCCAGAGGCTTCATTTACATCAGATTACAAACCCTTGTTAAAGAAATATGATTTACAAGCATCTTGAGTGTGAATGCAGAGATGGAGGTTTCCATCTCTGGACTGTTTTTAATGGGTTTGCATTCAGGTGGAGGAGAAGGGAAGGTAAACTAGGAAAGGCCTGGACTGCTGATGACTTGGTAGGTGAAATAACCTTCCTTTAGCAGCTTTTTACTTTTCCTCATCGATCCAGTGAGGTAACTATAAAATTAGGGCATCCAAAGAAAATTGCAAAGCATTAAATAAAGCAMAAGGACAGAGTACACCGTAGAATAAGTGGATCATGTGACATCAGTGCCAGCTCAACCTTTTGAAACCAGCAGAATTGTCCTGAGGACATAAAAATATGTGTCATTATGTCATACTGCAAAATGCTGGAAATCCTGCAAGACCTAGACCGTGCATTTTTACACATTTGAATTTCAGTTCAATTGAAATGGATTTTTTGCTGCCTTGCTTACCGAAATTGGCCTGGTAAGCACAAGACTTGGCCAAACCCTATAATTCACTCATTTTTCTTGACAGGCCTTTCAGGATCAACAGTTTCCACTGACCTGTAAGTTTTTGAGCCAAGCACAAATCTCTTTAGTGCAGAATTAATCTGTGAACCTTGAATGGCAGCAGAATGAACATGATAGTCCTGTGATAACTATTTCAGATTTCTCTTTAATAAATGCCAGTACTCTTCTTGATATTAATTTTAAGCTGTTTTTTTTCTCATTTTTTATTTTCATGACCAAGTACACATCCCCACAGCCAACTCTGTTCTGACAACCGCAAATACATAAGATGTGAAGCTGGTAGGTTTTCATGTTGTCCATGTTCCATGAAGATGGTCCAGGAGCATCTAACAGTGATTATCTATGCTACACGCTTTATTTCTCCTCAGGAATGCCTTTAGCTTATATCCCAATTGCATTAAAATAATTATAACGTGTTTTTGTATTCAAGTTGTGTGCAAAATACTGTAATGTGTGCCACTGTCGTATTGCTGATGCTACTCAACCCCCATGCCAGAGCATCCCCTTGAGAAAAAACCCCCCTATGGGAACTAGGTCATTTAAGTGCAACATTTAAAAGCATCTGGGGAAAAAAGTCATGCTCCTTTAACAAAAATCATTACTTTCAGTGAAGAAGTTTGAACATGCCTCATATTAATTAGGGTTTTTTTTCCCCCCCACTTTACCCTTCTAACAGTTACAATTAATGCGTACACAATATTTATGTTGCTATTTTTAGGCTGAGGGAAGATCCAGTTATTCCCTTGCCAAGGTGATGCTGCTCCCTGCTCACCTGGGTTGGGAGCCAGGCAAAGTGGCACTGGGGTGTCCCGTCCTCTCTGTCCAGGTCACCGAGGAGCTGTGCACAGGCAACGATCTCTGGGACAGTAACCCAGCAAAGCCCGTGCTGGTGCAGGGCAGACCCCCAGCGCAGTGCCCACGACGCCCCTGACGCCTCCTTGTCCTTTTGCTGCACGTGGCATTTCTTGGCTCAGCAGCTCCACGGTTGCCAGCTCTGCACACCTCTTCTTCCTCTGCATCTCGTTCCACCTATTCTAGTCCTCTCTGCTGTTACTCTGGCACAAATCCCCTGCATTCACAGCAATGAACATTTTCACTCTTCCAGCTATCTGAAGGAATTTTTCTCCCAAGATGTGTCAACCATTTTTTCAGATTTTTTCCCCCCTACTTTGTGATCTAAAATGTTTAATTTTTAACAAAGTTTATGAAATAGTTTTTTGTTTTGAAGGATCCAGGATTTATGGCAGAGATGTTGAAACTGAATGACCTTTAAGGTCCCTCCCAACCCAAACCATTCTATGATTCTATGATTACAGTAACAACCATCTTTTTTTCTCAAGCTTGAATGCTAAAATAATTCAAGCCCACAGGTGTCCCAAAGCTTAGCTTACCACCCGAATGTATGCACTTTAGCAGTGATAACCCTTCTGTTAATTTAAAAGCCGTAAGCATTCAGCTTCGCTTGATAACCAGGGTCCATATCCTGCTGATCCAGGAGAAATGCTGGGTCACAGCTTTCATATTGAGAAATAAGTGTGATAGGAATATCTGCTGGAATCTCATCTAAACTTAAACTATCCAAATATTTTAATAGCTTTGTGTATATTTTCTGAGTTCAACAGTTATAATGTCACTTAGGAAATGTAAAACTAATATATTTTACTTCGTTTAATGGCTTCCCATGTCATGGAGAATAACAAATATTTTTGTAAAATATTAAGGATGGACCGCCAACCTCCCCATACCTCTCCCCACATCTACACCTTTCTTCAGTTAATAAAAAGCAGGGAAACATTTGGTTTGGAAGTGGGGTGTGAAAGGAAGAGAAACATGTGCACATCATCCTTACAACAAAACATATCCTGCTTTGGAAATGATGATTTAGAAAGGAAATGTACCAAATGGAAAGAATTCAGAAAACAAGACGGATTGGAGGACCGGGAATCATCCACTGCAAGGAAAGCTGAAGGATTTGGTATTGTTTAGTCTAGAAATAAGGGTCGTGGGGACACAGTGTCCAAATATGTAGAAGGTAGCTCTAAGGAGGAAAGAATAAACTCTGTTCATATCCCCTGGGCTTAGGACAAGTTGTCATAGGCTTAACTAAGGAGGAGACGGTTTCAGTCAGCCATCAGGGAAAATAGTTCCCAGTTGTGGGGACAATGAAGAGACAGGCTCACACAGGAGGCTGTACATCCCCATCACCCACCCCTCATTTCTAAAAACAAGTAAATGAGAAAAGACCCAGGTAAAGCTGCGTCATGATGCAGTTAGGTGATCTTTTGAGGTCCTTCCTAAGTCTGCTCCTTACAATTACCGTGTTGGAGTCAGGAGCAGCTTGGATACACACTGAAACCATTGATTTTTTYCTTAAAACATGAGGATGCTGTAAGCAGCAGTTGAGAGGCAGAGTGACCGTGGTAGGAGCCTGGCAGGGACCTCGAGCACTCCCCTCCCTTGCTCCTGCAGGCCTCCTCTTTCCAGAAATTACACCCTCTTACATTGCAGTAAAAGCCAAACTCCATTTGGAGGTTGACAGTTCTCATTGTCCATATCAGCCAGAAGATCCAGGAATTTCAGCCCTCATTGTATTTGGTTTGTGTGGCAAGATTTAGGCTTGGGGGGGGGGATGCAGGGGTGGCTTCTGTGAGAAGCTCCCAGAAGCTTCCCCCATGTCCAACAGAGCCAATGCTAGCCAGCACCAAGATGGACCCTCCTCTGGCCAAGGATGAGTCAATCAGTGATGGAGAAGAGTAACGGAGCAGCTTTGGTGAGCACTTGGCATCCAACCGGGGTCAACCCAACACATTCATATAACAGACCATTTAATCTGGAAAATGCTAATGGTGCTGTTATGGCCAAGACAGGCTGGAGAGCCAAGACCCTGCTCAATGGAATGCAGAGAAGTCTGGGCTTCCACCTTGGCTTGCAGGTGCTGAAGATATGTACATCAGGTTATATGGAGTAATTCAACACTGTGTAAGAAAAATAGAGCTGTTTCCTCTTGGATCTCGAGTGAGTGGGAGGATGTCTAGTTCATTTTTTATTCATCTGAATCACTTTTGAAATCATCCTAGTCTTACAGCGAAAAATTTTGCAGTGTGTTATGAAAGGACACCTAAAAATCTTGTCCATCATTTTTTTAGTGTCTCTCATTCACAGCTTGACAGTCCCATAAGCTATTAGGAAAAGGGAGTTCTCTATGGTGAATGGAAAATAGTAAATCCAGGGTGGGATCAGAAGTACAATACAATCCATCAGCATGTTAAAAACACAAACTGACAAAAAATATGGCCCTCAGGGTTCTTAAACACACGGTAAAAACCATCTAGGTTGTGAATTAAACAGACAGAGAAAGTGATGCCTGAAACGAATACAGAGCAAGGAAGATAATGTGATAGCTTTTATGGACGAGTGTATGTCATACTCAAAAGGGTTCCCTCTTCATGGGAGCTTCCTTCATGTTTCCTAAAGAGCCAATGTCAACAGTCCACTTTCTGCTTGCAATAAATTTAAGTCACATCAGCCATAAAACAAAGATGCTCTATTCTTAGTGCAACCTCAGTAACTTCCCATTCTAGTTACCATGAACGTTTCTGTTATGAACGTATAATTCTCACTGGTCACTTATATGCCAGCCTGACTCATGTTACCTAATTTATCACTCTGTGCCTCAAACTACTGACGTGGGGATTTGGCTGTCTATGTGGCCAGTGCTTTGTGGAGCCCCAGGGAGTCTGTTGGCAACACCTGGCTGTAACACAAAAAATAGTGCAGGTTATTTATGATCTGTATGCTGATAACCACGCTTCTCAAGTGTTATTTTGGGATAAGCATGTGAAAACACCCCCCCCATCAAATTTTAGGTGATAAAATGTCTTTTCTCAAGAATAGGTTGAACATGAATGAAACCAACCCTGATGCTGAGTATGACTGTGGGTTCTGAGCACTGTGGGTTTTCCAGGAGTCAGGTAGTGTCATGGGTACAGGGAGATYCAATAAGGCTCAAGCTTATACTGAAGAGATGTGCGTTCTGCCCATATCTGAACACTTATTGAGTGTTTCCTAAGGTCAACCTCCCTTCTCTTGATGGCACCTGCCTGTTGTACTGAGGATTAAGCTGCAGTTTCAGTTCTGTGTGTTCCCACCAGTGCCCACCTAACTGAGAGCACACTTAAATGGCTTCAGGCACAAGTGCTCAGATTAAATTCGGAAATGTTGCACACAAAGGGAACAGATTAGGCCTTATCTTAAATGAAATGCTATCCTTTCATGTCTAATACTTAGCTCCTAGTGAGGTCCTCATGGATGAATTGTCTCGCAATTTGCAATTGAAAGACTGAATGCTGGACAAGGACAGTAAGAAAATCTTCAGTTTGCAGAGAAACCAAAAATAAACAATCTTATGAGCACATTAGTGTGAACAAAAGAAATAAGGCATAAAAATAAGAAGCAAGATATAGGAAAAACAGGGAAAACATGAATAGTAAGAAAACTCAAATGTCCCTTGGTTCTGAGAGSTGTTGATATTGGGCCATATACACATTGAGATGCTTATGCCAGCCATATTTGCTCACAAGCATCGTACTGGTTTAACTACACTGATTAAAAAATCAAACTTAATTAAATCAGAGCAATGTTTGCATGCAGGAAGCATGCAGCCCTTCAAAGGCAAGCTTCCCTTTGATGTGCTGGACTGAATTTCACAGAGCATATGTAATAAGGCTGAAGGGGATATTAAGAATTGGTAGGATCATCAGTAGGTTCATCCACAAGGCTCGGACATAACAGTCTTCCCTCATATCTGGGCAGCAGGTGTAGTCATGGGAGGATGGCTCTAGATGGCCTTAGTGATGATCCTATGTGGAGCACCCAGCACTCAGACTCTCCCCCAGTACTTGTGCCGTGCCTGTTTCTACAGCAGAGTTGTCAGCTGGACTCCCCATTCAATGTGCACAGTCGTCCCCGCTGCTGAAAACATGCCACATGCTGCAAACTTGGACTCCACATGCACATGGGACCACCGGTATTTTTGGGATAGAGTGGGTAGATCTCTGTTTATTTGACAAGCTTTGGCAGAACTGCCCAAGTGAGGTGTTTCTCAGCCCTGACGGAGCCTCCAAGGCAGAGCATCTGGCACAAAAGGCCCTGCAAACTTTATTGCTTGGAAAGGGCCAGAATGGGGTGCTTCCTGTCAGTGTGATACTATCTGCACAAAACATTAATAACTGCTGTGGCCTGAATCCCAAGATGTTCATGAATTCCACTTAGCAGCTTCTCACACAGCACTTAACAGTTTTATTAGCAGTTTGCTATCAAAACAGAAGAGCAGGACTTGGTACCCAGGCTACCTTCTGCTCAAACCCTCTGGGACCAGTAAGCATGGAGGACGCTCTCAGCTTACCATATCCGTTTTGGAAAGGAGCAGCCGTAAACACTGTGAAGATAAGCGATGAAGGATTCACACTGGCAGGCAAATACCTGCCTCTAAGAGCTCCTGTGCTGACTTCCAGCATCCATTCCATTCATCCTGTTCTCCTTCTCCAAGCTTTCGTTTCAGCTCAGCTTTTCTCCATCTGAGTAGCTCCAATCTGTCTGGGATATGGTCCTATTTTTAGCTGTTCACAATGCACAAGTAGCATGAGATTCTAGGTACTGGGATATTAAAACAGAAAGTTGTTGCATCAGATCTCATTGAAGTACAACTGCCTCTGGAGTTTCCAAGTCAGATCAACTTCCTGTCTTTAATTGCATGGGGCACTTGTGAGGTTCATAAAATTAGTGTTCAGGCAAATGTACCCTTTTGGGGCAGATTTGGTAGAATCATGGGGTTTTAGTGCAAGTTAAGTACTGCTCAATCATTTATAGCCTCACATAGTTCCTCAGATATCATAATTTTCTTGGAAGGGAATGTCTGCTAGTGCTAACGTGCTTGGAAAGCTCATAAAATCCAGAGGTAGCAGCAGCCTGTGTATCTTGCATTTGCTAACAGTTCACTGTGGATTTCCCTAATGTAGTAGATTTACAAGGGTCATATTTCCACCTGGATGGGTTTGCCCATGAATAATTCTCCCTTGTCTTGTGTACAAACGTGATTTTCGTACAACACCCACATATTTATCCGTCCCAGTTCTCCCCCTGTCTCTCCGGTATTTTTCTTCACACAACACTGTGGTCAAGGCAACAGAAAGAAAATCTTTCTTTGAACATGCATGTTATTTTCTGAGCCTTGTATGTCTCTTGGGGGGGGGTGCAGAGCTCAAGCGGGATTTTAGCTGGTGGTGATGATGGTGCAGTATAAGGCAGATTTGGTGCAATTATATACCTCAGCTTTTCATTGTTCAGACCAACATGGGCCAGAATACACCCAGGCTGATGTCAAAACTCTGGTAGTATTGGTGTTATGAGAGGCAGCACCTAGTAGGTGCCCCATAGCCTGGCCAATGTCACAGGGTACCTGCTTTGTGCTGTGGGGTGGCAGGGACCGGGGTGGCTTGCGCAGCAGCAGCCCTGTCCTTGTGCCTGGCCCCACACCAGCCCCACACCAGGAGTTTCTGCATCCCTGGACAAGCAGTGAGGGACAGCTGGTGGTTCTCTCATTGGAAATCTCTGCAGAGGCAGGTTAATCATCAGGCAGAGGCAGTACTGGGAATTCTGCACAGGCTGCAATTGCATCCTCTCCCCAGTCTTGATCACACCCCCAATTTTCAAGAATCTCTCAAAATCCAAATAAAACTCAATAAACAAAGTCCTGATCTGCCAGAAAGAAACTGTTGGTTAAGCTCTGAACAGTCTTCTGAGAAAACCTATTTTTCCTGTTTCCCATTTTTGGCAGTTCCTAGTGGGTTTGTTTATTTATTTTTACCCTTTGAGATTAATCACGGTAAGGCATGAGACCCACTTGCCGCCTGTATCTCACCAGGCAAGGTGCTTCAGGCTGCCTGTACATTGCTACTGTACTCTGCATGCTCCCTCTTGGTCATTTGTGCTCCAGCGATGGGAAGGGAGGCTTGCAAAACCCTGCTCACTCCCAGCCACTCCTGCCAGTTCACACCTCCTAAGCTAAACTTCCTGTCCACTTTTCTGGCAGAGCAGGTTAGGGAACAGTAAGGAAACATTGGCACCAGAGAAGAACTGAAGCTAATGAAAACATGCTGGTTGTACATTTGCATATGTAAACATATTTGTGCTTCAAAGAGAAGAAAGCTTCTCCATCTTGGTCACAAAATAGCATGATTTTAATCTATTTGCCTCTATGAGTAGGTGAAAGAGTCAGTATTCAATGCAGAGTGTAGGAAATGCGCTCATGGTAGCAGATAAAAGAATACCTCTATGCATGTGCAAGCATTTCAGAAAGCTTATGTAACATTTTCTTTGCCAAATAAACATATTCGTACAGCCCTGTTTCCAAAATGTCACCGAGAATATCATCACTTGCGAATGTTTTTGGAAAGGAGGTTGCCAAATTGCTAAATATATTCTGGGCTTTGAATAGACATTTTGTACCATTTCCTTTCTATCCTGATGAATCTTTTCTTAGTCTTCTCACAGAAGTGCAAAGACCTGCCTGGGGATGGCATCTCACTGGGTTGGGTGCTTGTCCCCGTGCTATGGACCTGGGAGCTGTGCCAGGGGAAGCCTATGACTCTGCTTGTTCCCCACTTGCTGTTAACCCCTCACAGCACTGGCATGGTGGAGGAAGAGAAAAGAGGAGAAACAGAGACACGACCAAGCAGGTGAGAGTGGAAGGATGGGAGAAGCTGTGAGAGCCCCAGCACAAGGTCTGCACTGCGTGTGTGGATGGGTGCTCGCAGCTGGCCTGACGCCTGGCCTGCGCCAAGGCCCAGAGGTGCAGAAACCAGCTGACATAATGGTTTTCAGACACTCATGCTTTAAAAATTCAGAAGGCTTTTTTATATGCTATTTTGCCTCAGTGATGAATGGCCATCTGTCTGTAAATTAGTACAGATACCAAGAATGCATCATTTCAAGGCTTTTACACTTCAGCTGACAGGCCTTACAAATGCAACGGAGAGGAAATGGTGCAACTCATGACACGCTAACACACACAGTGCATACAAACCTCTGCCCCTAACCATCCACTGCTCCTTCTCAAAGACATTAGGGGCAGCCTGCTGGGCTTTCTGAAATCAGACACACAGGCACAGTGTCATCCAAGAGCTATATCCTGCTGGTCATAGATACCTACGCCTTTTTTTTTATGGTCATTCATACAGTAGGGAGGAAAAGTCAAGTCAGATCCACAAACCCCCAGTGCTTCTGAGGAGGCGGAAGAACTCATTCTGCATCCCATGTTTAAATATTTAATCTTTCCTTTACTTACACTTACATGATTTCACTTACTTGCAAAATTTTAGGTGCAAGGAGAGGGCATATGCCCACATCAATCTCAACAAAGGAATCACTGAAGCACTATTACATGGACATGCTGAGCCTAAATAATGCATCCAGGGTGGCTACATAACATGGAACTAAATTCATCATTTACTACTATTTTAGTCATATATGGCAAGAGCCACTACCCCCAAGTTGCTGAAACAGCACATCAATTTCTTCTTCAAGGAGGAGAACCAGCCTGGGTTCTCCAGAGGAAAAGTAACCTTTTTAAAGCTGAATCAGTTCCTAATCCACTTCACCACAGGGATGTAAAAATTCTTTTCGCAGAAGGAAAGCAGTAGTTTTGAAAAGCTGCACATGAAATGATAGGATCTCTCTTCTGCTTTTTTTTAGTGATCAATGTAGGAGAAAATGCATGTAGAGTCTGTAACAGCAGGGAAGGCTGGAGATAAAAATATCCCTCACAAAGTGTGGAAAGATAGGGTCAGAAAGAACCTCCCAGGTGATTAGGGGTAGCCCCTTGCTGTTGAAGACACCCTATTAAATGAGGACATACGATAATGTACAAACGTGACAGCTGTATCAAACCACCACCATTCACGGAGCTACACCTTCTGCTCCTGGCTGGCAAGGATCCTCCACAACCTCCTCCCCTAAGGATCAGTACGATCAGTACGCTTTCTTCCCTTCTCCAGCTGAGATTTATTTATAGCCTACTTACAACCATTTGTTCTTGAGCCAACACCATCCATTAGTGTAAGTCATGGTTCCTCCTCCTTAATGCTCACGGCTTTCTGGAGCACGATGGCATCCCCTCGGCCTCCCCCAGCGGACTGGGAGCCTGTGCTGCCATGGCGCTTCTCCCTCGCGCCAGGGACCCCCACACCTGCACCCAACCCACTGCTTTCTCCCCAGACGGGGACCCTCCCGCGGGAGGGCTCTGGGGAGAAACATGTCTTGTGCTGAACTGCCTTCTGCAGGGAGGCAGGTGGTGGGGGACCACAGTTCTGGGACAGTGCAACACGCGCCCCACTCCTGGGACTCTACAGCAGCTCCCCAGCGCCCTGACCCTGCAACACCCACCCTTGTGCTCTGACCCTACAGCAGCTCCCCAGCGCCCTGACCYTGCAACAYCCACCCCAGTTCTCGGACCCTACAACAGCCACCCCAATGAGCTGATCCTACAACACTCGCCCCATTCCCGGCACCTCGCAGCTCCGCGGGTCCCCTCAGCCCCCGCACGCCCCCCACCTCTGCAGCGCGCGCAGGCGCGGGACGAGGGCGCGCACACCGCCCCCCACGGCCGGCACCGTCCCCCCGCGCCCCCCGGTTGCCGCGCATGCGCGCCACCTCCCTCCCCCACCCGGTGCCAGACCCCTCTTCACGGAGAGGGGCTCGGGGCGGTGGAGGGGGCGTGGTCTCTGGGGCGTGTCCCGCGGGGGCGCGGCGCGGGGGGCGTGGCCCGCGCGCGGGGGGCGTGGCGCGGCGCGCCCTGTCCATGGTGCGGGCGGCGGCGCGGGTGTCCCCGCGGCGGGAGCGCGGCGGCACGGGGCTGTATGGACGTGATGTCCCCGCAACAGGAGCACCTCGGCCCGAGCCGCTCGTCCTCGGTGAGCGGCGAGAGCAGGGTCTTCGCCGCCGCCGACAGTAAGAAGGTGAGGCCGCCCTCGGAGACCACACGGGAAAGCGCCCCCCGGCCCTCGCTCCTCTCCCGGAGATTCCCGCGGGGGGCACCGCAGGTCAGCGCGGCCCCACCGGGCGCTCCGCCGCGCCGTCTCCCTGAGTCTTGCACGCCGCCGTCGGGACCGAGGTCGGGGGAGCCGCTGGCGGAGCCGGGGCTGTCGGCGAGAAGGGCTCGGGCAGGGGCTCCCCGGGGAGCCGGGGTGCGGCGGTGCCCAGTGCGGCTGAGGGGCTCTGCCGGGTGGGTAACCCCGGGGACCTCAGCGGGGTCGCTGCACGTATGTCCYGGGAGCACAGGGAGGCTGCCGCTTGCATGTCCGGGGTAGGTAAGGAGCGCCGCTGCACAGCTGTCCCGAGGAGCTCGGGAAGGCTTTGCTGGGTGCTGTTCGGTGGAGTCAAAGGGCTTTGCTGCATGGTTTTCCTGGTGATCTGGTGCGGGGGGTGTTGCTGCATGGATGTGCTGGAGCGATAAGGGGTTTGCTGCATGGGTGTCGTGAGGAGACCTAAAGGGAGCTTTGCTGGATGGATGTCTGGAGGTTTTGCTGGGTGGGTATCAGAGAGAGCTGGGGAAAGGTTTGCAGAGGGTTATCCAGGGGGTCTAAGAGGGATCTGCTGCATGCGTGCCTGGGGAGAGCGAGGGAAGGGTTTGCTGGAGATGCGGGTGTTTGCTGGCTGCTCTCACACGTGCTTTGTGCAAGAGGRATACAAGGAGCTTCCTGAAGAAGCATCTTGTGCGAAGTATATCACAATTGATAGCAGGAGAGCCTCGTCCCATCCTCAAAACTGGTTGTAAAATCCGTTTATGTCTCAAATTGCTTTTCAGCATCTGACACGATCAAGTGCAAAATGCTCCTTTCTGCATACAGCTAAGCACTTGTTTCTGCCTTATACTTAGCTGTAAGAAGCAAGCTGTAATAACCACATTCTTCCTGCTGTATAAAACAGGAATTCTTTTCTTGTCTTTGGTTTAGCAAATGCTGTAGTGTTTTTCTATCCAAAGTAGAGCTGGTATCTTGCCGCCTTAGAGATTTGGCTTCACAATGRCATTTAAATCTATGCATTGCCTTGTCTTTAGAGGTGCACTTCAGACGACTGCCAAATAGGCTGCCAGGATTAGAATGACTGGCCAGGTTACAGTGTCCTTTACTAAATCTGTCCACCTGGTGACATGAATTTAGGATGTGTGGTAGTAGAGGCTGAGCTTATGTCCAGTGCTRTGGCTAAGCAGTCTTTGCAATTTTGCTGGCCATTGCACAGCATTGCAGAGAGGAGTCCTGGTCCCTCTCCTGCTGATGTGTCTCTTYGGGCTGGGAAGTGATGGTGTGTGTTTCCGTGGGCTATGTCCCTGTGGGTTGTGTCCCACCAAGCCACATAGTGCTCCAGCCTGACTGCAGCCCTGGGGACCCCTTCTTGTGGCAGCTGTTGTCAATGGTGAAATGGTTGCCTGGACAGAGTTTGGCCAAGATTTCTACTACACTTCGCTGCAGTTAATACCTGATTGGTTTCTGACGTGGGCATGTGATACACCTACACAAAGTGGTGGAGTACCTTCTGCTGCCCAGCTGAGCAAAATGATGGAATAGATACTCACCCTCTCCAAGTACTGTGATCTAATTTGAGATGGCTAAGTGTATGGCTCTGATTTTTATCAACCATTTCTTTCATTTTTACTGAAGACAGAGTACCATGTACCTTCCAACCTGGCAGAGCCCTGATGCTAGGCACCCAGCTGAAATGAGAAGTTACGTTCAAGTACTTTGAAGATGAACATTTTTATCTTACAAGTTCTTCCTTATTCAGCATTCTGAGGACAAATATTAATGGTAGCACTTGTGTTTCCTATTCCTGCTCCAAGGAGCCCACAGTCAAAGGAATGCAGACCTTGTTTTTGCCAACGCTGACAAGAGAGCGGGGATATTACTTTTTACGGATCTTGGCAGCCCTTTTGGAATTCCTCAGCGTGGAGGCACATGCAGCAGGGGTACAGATGGAGATCCTCCTGTGGAGAAGCAGCTTGAGACCCTGGCTGTGCCGTGCAGCATATGGCAGCTTTGCACACCATGCACAGCCAACACAGGCAGCCATCAACATCCAGCCAGCAGCTCAGCTGCTTGTCCACAGTCGTGGTGCTCCCTAGAGACTACCAGCATGCCACCTCTTTATGCCTCTGTGGAAGAAGATTCCTACCTTTTTCCATGCACAGCAGAGGACTATTCCTAATCTTGCCTGAAGCTGGATCTGTGACAGTTCAAATTTCTTTTACTACTTGGGTCCCATGGACTCTATATGTACACCTCTGTTTGGTCTTCCACTCAGTGCCAAAGCATCATTTTTTTTCACAATAGAGAAAGTATTTCTTGATACTGGGGAGCTTACATTGTTTGTATTGGTTACATACAGTTAAATGGAAGAATGTGTTGGCACGAAATCAGTTTTGATACTGGTGACACAGCATGTCAAGTTAAACAATTTTGTTGCTAATATTTATTTAACATCAGTTGTTTTACTTTCTGGCAAAAATGACCCCTAAATGTGTGATGCTAAGCGACCACCAAACCTTTCTCCCTTTTTATTATCATGACTATATTTTCTCAAATTAGCTGAGATTTGCTGTATTGTTCTGTGGTTTTCTGAACTCCTACTTCATCTTCCACTTGGCTGTCAAAAYGAAACTGAAGGATCACATGCTTGATCACACCACAGAACCAGAACAGAGGCAGAAAATGTCTAGGCCTTTTTTAATGTATTTTGTGTGACCATTTAAACTAATATCCTGGAAACATTTCTTTGCGTTTTCTTGACATGCAAAATAATTTGCACTGCTAACCTACCTCACAGTCTGTGGGAGGTTCTCTTTGTTAAATGCYTACAAGGCACTCAAGACACCCTACTAAAAGGTGACGTTGAAGTGCAGTGTTTTAATGAATGCTTTTGGAAAATTATGGGCTAGTTTCCCTTCTTTACTGGACTTACTGGACTCACTGGACTATGTGTGATTGACCTACAGAGAAGTTTTGTATTGACTGTTTAGCTTGGTAACCAATACCAATACATTGATACAACTCTGAAGTGGATTGAAGTAGCATGAGTAAGAGTGATTATACTGATAGAGCTTATTTCTACAAATTTGGCGAAACAAACTATGCAGCAGAGATGTCTTTTATGCCAATGTAACTGTAGCAGCAGTAGCAGCTGGGTCATTTMACCATATTTATAAGTTCCCAGTGTTTCACTTCTCTCTTTTTAGAGGGACTAGATTCCAACTAACCCTGAATATTTTRCGCAAAACAACATCTGGTAACACAAGGAGTCACCCCTAGGATTTTTGCTGCCTTTTTGAAGATTTCAAGTAACTGCTTAAAATGTTTTGGAGGCTCAGCAATTTTTAATATTTACACCTACAATGTGTGCAAAAAATTAACCATTTTTCACACTAATCAAAATAGCATTTATGGTTTGAGACTTGAAATACTGTATTCCATCACCATAAAAATGTGTTTCTTTGTGATTCTGATCACAAATATGGCAACAGTTTACTGGCAGGGAAGAGAGAGTTATAGCATTCCCCACCAGTGTAGTAAATGGATAAAATTCAAGCAAATTAACAGCATTGGAAGAGTAATCCTGTGTAATCTTCATCCCTTCTCTTACTCTGAAAAGATGAGTCAGGTATGTATTTGCCATTATGTTTGATGATACCTTGATCTCATGCTCCATATATGTATGTTTTTTAACATAAGGCTTCTTAAGCAGAGACTTCTTCCTGAAAGACTCTATCCTGTTTACTGTGGTCCTGGCTGAGGACCTAGTGGTTTGCTTCTAAAGTCACGCCCAGGAGTTCTGGAAATCTCAGATATCCAGGAACACTTCTGGCACAGTTTAGTGAAGTGATGAACAATTCCTATCATCCTGCAGACGTATCCTGTAGCTGTTTTGTCTCTGTTGAGGACTGAAAAAGCTCCTATTTGAATGAAATTATCCACAGTGTTAAGGATCCTTAAGGTTAAAATCACCTTGGCAGGCTGTGCTGGCTTACAGTAACTTACTGTTGTGATGTACCTCCTAATGCTGCTTCAATTATGAAATAGAGTTAGCAATCCTTTCTCTCTCTGTCCATGAGAGAAACTGAAAATTATGCATAAAACGATGTGTTCTAGTTCTTGAGTTTCCTAGTCTTGGGATTTTTTTTTTTTGCTCCTCACAGTGGCAGTAGGAAAGAGAGGAGCTTGATAGGTCATGTGGGATTTATTAACCAAGAACTGCAGATATTGAATTATTGCCTATTTACTTAATGTTTCTTGAAGTACTGATGTGGAATGGGGGGAATCTCCTCCTCTGTCATCTGTAAACTGCACTGAGAAAGTCTTTATGTACAGAAACTGGGACAGAATTGTGTCGATGTGTTAACCTTCCTGCTTTGTGGTAGGTTTGAGAGGAAACTTTGGGCTTCATCAAGACTACACAAACAGAGTCACTGGTGTGAGYGCCATGGGCACAGTGCACAGGGCACAGAGCTGACTCACCGTAGGACCCACAAGCAAAATATTCGATGCTCCACCCCTCTATGATGTGTTTGTTTACTAGTCTTTCACATCTGCATCTTGTGATGTAGATGGGTGGCACCTTTTGAAGACATCCATATCAGTGCTTCCAAAGATTTATATCCTTTTGGGAAGTAGGTGGTGGAACATGTTTTGCTCTTAGGTTTTTTTTATCCATTTTTCTTTCAGCTGTGAGATTCCCTTTAATTTTTGTCTTTGCTCTCTAGCAGCTGCTGTTCCGTGATGATGTGCTTTTGCTTCCACAGTGTTGATAGCTCTTTTCTCTTGTGCCCCTGCGATTGTTTTCCCCTCAATTATCCGTCCGAAAATGGCTTTCTTTCCAGGAAAGTCCTTGTAAGTAGAAGTATTCTGCCAGCATAAACAAAAGCACATAGTTTTGTCACCTGCTCTGCCCTTATGGTAAATGGTCTCTCTGTGGGACCTATACCTCTGCTTCTTGAGCTAGCAGTTCAAATGCAGTCATCTTCTCACACTGTTTATGAGGGCTCAAGAATGTTATAGGTCAGTATAGGTCYATTTCTTGCTTTACCAAAGTATAAGAGATTCTTGTTATTTTTGGTACTTTTAGACAACCCTAGTCTGTAAGTCTAACAAATACTGGATTATAGTATGGGAAAAAATAATTTATTGCCTCTCGTAAGTGGCCCAGTGATACAGGGGAAAGAGCAATGCCCAGCTGTCCTGGAAAATCAACTGCTGTATACTGAGGGTTGTTTTGATTTTTGGTTGTCGGGCAGTTAGCTGAACTTACCTCACAGCTTTTGGTAAGGATTTGTGGTCTGTGCTTTGGTTCGTATCTAGCTAAACCAGAAGTATGTGCCACAGATATGTTTTGTTGCTCAGAAAACAGGAGGAGAGTTTGCATGGGTGAAATCCCTCACAGTTATTAACTTAGATACTTTTAAAGAGTAGGCTTTGTTAGAATCAGACTTCCTTTCATTAGAAAAATAAAGCAGTGGAAAGGAGAGCTTAGCTGCTTGAGTGCAATCCTCAGCTGGAGGCATTGGAACATCTGAGAGTTGTCCCTGTCACCCAGTTAAATGATCCAGGCAGATGTCCCAGCCTTGACCCATTTCTCGAGTGAGCCTGTAAATCAGGAGCCTGAAATCCTTCAGGGTCTGAGGAGGCTTTAACAAGGTCATCTRCACATTGCTGAGGAGGCATTTCTGTTGTGTTTACCTGTCAGTCAGGAACTAAATAAATTTTTCAACTATTTTCTATCAGTCTCTTAAACAGACATCAGGTAACATCATTTTCTCATCCTAAGCTCAAACCACTACAAGAGGACAGTTGTTCTCTGTGTTACTGAGCTCACATATTTGTCTGTTCCCTGTCCTTTGCTCAGATAGCAAGGAGAGGATTGATGATGATTAACTCAATTTTCTTGGTCACCTTATTTTTCTTTTATAGTCAGTGGAGGAAAACTTCTCAGACAAGATGAACTGCGCCCTAAATTGTCCTTTTCTCTCTGACGGCTATAAAAGGACCACAGGGCAAACAGCTCAGGTGTGTGAGTCAGAGACTGGGGGAGAGGAATCTTCCTGCATGTGTCTGACCATTGTATGGGTCAGGCACCATGACCTGGCAACGTGGGCAGTGTGTTGCTGGGGAGTCATTGCACACAGTTCCTGCCTTAACCTGCCTGCTCTGACCTCCTATGCCTTTGCAGTAGCTGCAGCAGGGTATCCACTTATTGCATAGATTTTAACTTYTCTAGATACTTGAAAATATTAGAAACACTCTATACGTGTTACTTAACTTACTTGTCATCACAAAATAAATAGTAAGTACCATTAATTCTTTTTATACATGCTTTATTTAATTCATGCTSTGCCATTCTCTTTGTAAGTGTGATATAGTAAAGTGATATACATAAAGTGCAGGACAGTTCCAGGTTTTTTGATCTCATCATGTGTTACCTTTTTCACAGTGGAAATCAATATTGTAACTTGGCAATATATTAATTTATATAAATTTCATACAGTACCATTATCCACTTCAACTGCATGGCAAAATTAGCTGAATACTAAGGCAGACAGGAATAGATTTTTCCTCTTAACTGATGACTTGTGAGAAACTTGTGTAAGTTTTACTGTAATCCATAGGGGTTCTGATTCCCGAGGAGAGACAGCATATTTTCAGTGATGGTTTGCAAGCTTTCTGTCCTCAGCATGGTGGGCTGATCTGCTCATAAACCGCCTACCATCACAGTTTACAAAACAGTGTGTCAGATTGTAGGTCTGATCGATATCTGGCGTAAATTCATTCTTTTCAAATCTACAGGCCTATGACTGTTTATACCAGATGAGAAATKGGCCGAATACTGCTGCCAATCCAACAACTGAAAATGCAAAACCTTTTTTTTTGTCTTTGAAAAAGCAGTCAAGACAGCCATGATCAGAAATGCAGGAAGTATGAAGTTAAACCTGAATCGGAGGGGAGGGAGCAGGAACTCAAGCTTTTGAATGTGAGGAAGACAAAAATAACTCTAGTTTGTCCTGACTGACACAATATTATCATCTTTGCATCTGGCACACTGTAAACATTCATTATAGACACTGATTTTATGATACATTTCACATGGGTGTGACTCAGCCAGCAAGTATGAAGATTTTTCTSTGTGTTGACCTTTCTAATATTTACATGAAAAAATGGGAGGTAATGATGTGGGACACATGTTGAGAAATGCTTCTCTGTGTCCCATGCTTAGATAATTGGTCTATGAATCTCCTYTCCCCTTCAAACATCTGCTCTCACTACAGCTGTTCAGGATGCATCTCCTCCACATTGCCATCCTTGCACATATAAAGGCAGTGAAACTGAGGAGAGCAGGCAACTGGATCCAACTTTACCAAAAATGGATTATCCTCTTCCTTCTCAAAGTAAATCAGTTCAAGTTGTCATGATGGTCACTTCTCTTCCCAAACTCTGTGCATAGCAAAAAAAAACAAAACATCCCTTTCTGTCTGTAGTGAATGTCTCTGTGTAATGTGTTTATTTGCATACAGCTGACCTGACTCACTTCGATTTTGCTGTGAAAATTTTCCTCTTCTCATCAGTGATCTTTTTATGTTTTGAGGTTATTTTCTTTTCTATTAAGATTTGCTTAGTAGCTGTACTAGGAGTTTGCCCAAAGAGGCTGTGGAATCTCATCCTTGGAGGTAACATAGACCTGGACTGGAGGTGGCCCAGAGTGGCCTGCTCGAATGGGTCTTCTCAGCAGGTTCAGAGAGGCTGGGTCACAGACCTCCTGGGATCCCCTCCAACCAGAATTATCTCTGCCAGTTCTTTGAGCTCTTACTAAACTTGCTGTAGCCCTAGACTTTAGCTTGCTCTTCAGACATTTAAGTCAAGACTAGACTCTCACTACCACAGGCACTATCCAGCACTGCTAACCCAACATGAAAAAAATTGCCATAATTGTTGTAGATTTTAAAATACTGCATTTTTTTCTGTGGCTTTCTTTTCAGACCTGAAGATCTCTTTGAAAACGTAACCAAACTTCCCCTGCATTTTCAGGAGCTGAAATGCTCCAGTTTTTACCTGTCCCCAAAAGCCACCTGCCCATTAATGAGTAAATTGCAGTAAATTTCCCACTGCGAGTTGATGCTTTATATAAACTCCTAAAATCTGCTGGTTGTGTGACACATGTGGCTGGTCTTTTGTAGAATGTTAAACTGCATTGTTACACAGATCTCTTTTTGTCTTCATATTTGCAGGTATTGTACTTTTAAAACTGCTAACAGCTTTTCAAATTTGCTAGCAGTAAGACAAACTGATTTAATTCACTAGAACAATTTAGCTTATTTATTTATTTATTTCWAAACTATCAAAAATGGGCATCTCTTTTGCTGGTAATCTGTTAAATAATTATCCAGATATAGTCCTATCAGAGACAGTTAAATGTGCCCTGACTTAATTTATCAGTCTTGAGAAGGTTATTTTTTGATAAAATAGAGAGGAGGGGATAATTTTTAAAGGTGAATTGAAATTACGCAGTTGAATTTATAACAATTGCTGCACAATAGCTGTAACCGAGTACCTGACAAAACAAACGTGTTCTACATAAATAAAGAGAGAACCAAAAAAATGACACAATAATAGATGCAGTGCAGTGAGTAAGAAATGCACTTGTCAAAAGCAAGTAAAATAGGTAGTACTGCAGAGTTCAGTYTCTCCGAGGGGAGCGCGCTGTGCACGTGCCCAAACAAGATGTGTGCCACATCCAGCACATACATTGGCAGAAGAATCAGTTGTTCTGACTGTTCTAACGTATTTGTCCTGATCGTCAGTGRTTATTTTTAATACGAAAGAAAAAAGTCATGCATGCTTTGTGATTAGCTGAGAACAGGGACTTCATGGCTGTCAAAGGTTCACCTGTTTGTGGGCGCTCAGCAATGGCCAGGGTGGTGTAAGGGACCACTGCAGCATTCGATACTGTCCATGCAGGGTCTCAGGAGGAGTTTGACCCCGATTCTTTTGTTCACCAGTTTATTCTGAAAAGTATTTGAGCTAAATAAGGTAACAATCACCCTTCTGGTGGAGGGTCAGTGAGAGGAGAGGTCATGCACCTTGGCAGCAGGCTGCACAACCGGTTCAAGACAGCCCTCCAGGGTTAGGGCCAGGACTACTCAGTCCTGCTTCTGGCTGCAGGAGGGAGAGTGAATACATCGTGGTGAATACATTTGCATTCAGGGAAATGTGTGTTTTTGTCTCCTGTGGGTGCTTTTGAAACTTTCTGCCTCTGGGGAAAACTGGTGTTATTTATTTGCTCAGTATTTTTATTGTAGTGTTCAACTTCACTGAATGGAAATCCATGCTCCCTTGTTAGCTACTGACATTTTCATCTCTTCCTTGTGCTTTGTCTTTGTTTTTCCCTGCGGTGTTCTCTGTCTTTGACTGTCTCCTTTTTCTCACTCCCTTACTAGTTTTATGCTAACAACTGTCCTGCCTCTCACTATCATAKTTTTCCCATACATGATCAGGAATGAAAAAAATGTCATTATTGCCTGTTGAGGGGCAAGATATAATGCTCCAGAAAGATTAGTAGGAAAGGAAAATGCTCTCATGTCTTAAAGATTTGGAAAAAAAAGGTAGCTAAATGTAGCATGTAAGGTTAAGTGGGTAGAGTCCAAACCTTAATTTATGGTAGATGTGAGATCTGACACAGAAATGTATGAAGTATTTGAAATTTAAACCACCATCTGGATATTTGATAAATTCAAAGTACAATAAATTACTAAGGGACAAAATGTGGTTGAGGACCAGCTCTGAGGTGTTTTATTTCATGTGTGCAGTGTACCTCAGATATCTCTGTGCAGAAACTAATTATCAGCTTTTCTTTCTCACTAGCTTTCTGGTCATGCACCTGATTTTCTTAATATGCGATATTTTACAACCATTTTCCGCCTCCAGGGTTAGCCTTTTTCCCATGGTTTGAAATTGGAGTCTGGCTGTGACCAGTCTGTATGCATGCAGTTACTGTTCTGAATCTCACCTGTGATTTCATTTTGTTTCTCTTTCCAATCAGAAAATGAAGAGTTTGGCCCAAAGACGCCAGTCTGCACCGTCTTTGATCTTTGTCAAAGCACTCAGCAGATCTAGATCGGCCTCAAGGTGAGTCAGTGAGTTTTGCTGGCTGTACTGTTTTGCAGCTTCTCAGCCCGAAACTTGAAATGTTTTTGAGTTATTGTCCGCACTAGGTTGTTGAACACAGGTCAGGCTGCTCGGTAGCTGCACAACTATAAAGCCTGCTGAAAGATGTGACAGAACCAGCCCAGGTGCTGGCTGATCTCCTAGAGGGGTTTCCCCAGTGGTGCCACAGTGAGCTGTTTATACCTGACTGGTGGGCAGGGCTGCTCCACAGTTTGCGGCTGGGCATGCGACATTTGGGCTGCTCAGTTGTAAACAGTTTGTGACTGGCTGTGATTGCCTGCTGCAGAGATGGCATGGCCRGAAGAAGATGAATGTTTCCTGCCTTTTGCCTTGTACACTTAAGCAGTGCCAGGTGTAACTCAGGATTGTTTATTGTAGAATTGCACAATTTAATTTGAGCTAAGTTTCCTCTGCCAATGCCTGCTGCATGGTACAGGCTCTCCAGGACTCTGGAAGCACCTGCTGATTCAGGACAATGCTGTGAGCCAGGATGTGGTGATCACAGCCCTGTCCTGTCCAGTGGATACTTGTGAGGCTGAATATGTGGGTGTTAAGCATTCAGCGTTCTTTGTCCTTGTCGTCTTCCAGAATCAGCCATTCCTCTTCCCTCCCTCCCTTCTCCAGCGTAAAGCTGCCATAGAACTGGGAGTTTCTATGGAGCTAGTCCCCTGTCCAGCCCCAGCCCTGACCTGCCATTTGAACCACTCTGCATACATAACTTTTTTCTCCCTGCAGTACACTTCATTAGACTTTAAACTTACAAAACGTGTTTATCTAGAAGTGAACCATCTGGTAGGCTGTTAATGCTTCCAGCTGTGTATTGCTCTTTACGAAGAAACGTTATTGAGGGAAATAAAAGTATGGCTTTCTAAGGAATATTTTTTCCTACTCTGTGGTGTTTTAAGTAATCAGTATGTGAGCTTTGGAAAGTTTTTTGTGTTTGATCTAATTAATACCYGGTTTGACATCATACAGAATTCCACAGTATTTCAGAAACCTGTGAAAGTATTCTGTGAAAAAATCCAAGTTGCAAAATAGGAAAGTCAAAATTCATTTACCTGCTGGCATTCAGACATTAATATTTTTCTTCAGTTCTACTTTTTTATTTATTTTGTCCATAAGTATCAGAAATCAGAATTAGCTGGGGAGACACCGAGTGCAATACACACTACATTTTGACTTAAGAATTTCATGCTTTCTTAAATGTCTTACTTGTATAGCCCAGATAAGAACTATGTCCAAATCTAGTGTGTGAAAGGATTTTTTTTTGTAAGGCCAGCTGGCAGAAGCTTTTTTGTGGAGAGGACCAAAGAGGGGAACGTGTTGCCTTGTTCAGCAGTAAGGGCAATGCTTTTCCTACACGACAGACCCTGCTGTTTTCACAACTGATGGATGCTGCCTCAGTCATGTCTRTCCTCTGCTGCTGGCAAGCAATAATTTAGCTGCTCATTGTTTTGAACTGAAGTCTGTGGCCTTTGTGAGAGGTATTGGRTGAAGTCTGAAAACACTGAAGTCAGAGCAGGTGATTTTGTAGCTTCAGAATCTTTCTGTTTAGAGGGTGACACTTTGGATAGTGTTTATTATTGTTCACAGGAGCAGCAGTTCTCACCTGTGCCTGACTTCCTTGTTTGACTGTGCAAAGCACATTCCTCTTCATCATCAAACTGATGGATGAGTTTGATCTTTCCATGGTTTGTTGTGTAAATGCTTAACTCTTGTGAAGTGCTTTCTCTGAAGGAGAGCTGAAGAGCAACAAAACGACTTCTCATGTTTTCTAATCTCCTCCAAATGTTTTACCTCAGACCTGTCTCAGCTCTCAGTTCTTCTTATAGACACAGCCAGTCTGCAAAATCCATTATTCTTCTCTGGCAGTGAACCTTAATACTGGGACTCCATAACACTTACTTGTTAATGGTTGATTAATGACTTGTAGATAATAAAGCTCCTATCTGGAGTTAACAAACATCTGTGAGGGATTTATTTGAATACTCTCACCTCAGCAGCTGGCTCACCTCAATATTTGTTGAAATTAATGAACAAGTGCAAAGTTTAAAAGGGCAGGAAATACTTAGAAGCCGAGTCAGTTTGTATTTTTATACCACTTTATATGTCAGGTGTCCCTGGTTTATATACAGGGCACTTTCATAAAACGAAGTGGCACTCACTTTGGACAGACTTACTTTGGGGAATTTTAAAGTTTATTAATGCTATTTATTCAAAGAAGCCATTGTGACATCTGGAGATGGGTATTTAGCATTCAGATGACTAAGGTTTTTTGATGGTAGTGTTATTGTAGCTGTGATGACACGAAGATGTGAGCAAGGYGAGATGATCTAGCTGGAAAAAGCAGATGCTTGTTTGTACCCAGTCCTGAAAGAGAAGCGAATCTGAAAGTCTTGGGTGCTTAAAAGCTTGTCTTCTTTCTCTCCAGCTACATCATTTTGTTTAGTGAATGTTCAGCTTTCCTTACAAATCTTGCCTTGCCACATCAGTCATATAGAAGGAATTACATGATATTTGGTCTACAGAAGAATTCTGGGATGGCTGTATGGCACAGTGGTGCACCGATGGGAAGCCATGCTGTAATCCATGCCTCACTTGACTTGTACCTGCAGGCAGAAGAGGAACATAGTAAATTGTACAGATATTATAGTGGAATCTAGGCCCTTACATCCAAGAGATGAAAATATACAAGCCACCATTGCCACCTGTTCTTGTTTCTCTTCCTATTTTTCTGTACAGCTTCTTTTTCATCACAAAATAGTGATGAATAGCCATGTAAGGACTGTTCCACATCATCAGCTGACCTCTTTGGAAGCACTTTGAGCAAGGTTATTGTAGAAATACATTGGAAAAGTAACCTTTTGGTATTTTTCTTGGCTGATATTCAAATATAGGAAAAATAAGTTTGATTGTTAACACCATTAATGTGTATGAGATCAGCAAAGGATTTGGGTTGTTTCTATTTGGCCCTGAACTTGTTCCACAGTTGTACTTTTTGTCTTAGTTTTTCTTGGTGTCTTTTAGTGAAACCTGCACAACTTAATGATATAGTTCAGTGCAACACCAATTACAGGCTTGAAACAGAAATGTCTAAGGCCTGGATTTAAAGCATCAGGTATTGTCATCTTAAATAATTGATATAGAATAATAAAGACTTGTTTCAAGTCAGATTTTCAGCCTTTGTTCTTCTGTCCTTCAAAACAATTTTCGCATGTGGCAAACCACTAGTTTTTACTCGGTGTTGGTGGACTTCTGCTTGCATCCCTGGTATTTCACAGGGACAGCCAAACTCTGTGCTGCAGTTGCTGGCAGCTCCCCCTTTTCTATTGCACATCTCACCAGATCTTTGAAAGTGATATTTTATATGCTGAAACTTATTAATATCATTTCACARTTTCTGAGTTTGCAAGACCATTTATAGATCTGTGTCTCTACACACTAAAGGTGTTAAAATACTGAAAATGTAACAACTCTTTTTTACAGTATGAAGTGTGTTTATGATGTTATTTTGGTGTAAGCTAGAAGCACAGGCTGTTTTTAAAAAAAMCAAAAGATWTTTTTTTAGAAGGTTTTATGAACAAATCCCTAAAGAACCTGAGAAGGAAGTTCCTAAAATGTTACCCCTGCCCAATTTTATTATGTGGCTTTTATGGTTGAAGAAATGGAAGGTAAATCTGAGGATTTCACAAGTTTCCAAGGTGTTTTCTCCCCWTGTGTATGTAGAAGTAGTTCTATGCCATTCACAGACAGGCTGCTCTTCCTTCTTCCAGTGCACAGTAAGTGATTCTGGCATGTTATCTTCCAGGGGTCCTGTGCCAAAGGCTAAATATCCCAGATAACGAAGATCATATGTGTAATCTAGTAATACATTCCACTTGGCGCGAGTCAAATACAGAGTGTTCCCAGAGTCTTGGACATTGTGTTTTCAGGGTTTTAGTCAGAAGACACGTGGGTGATCCAAGCTATGTGACTAGAAGAAGACAAAAATAGAGACCTTTAATAAATGTAAATTGCCAGAAGGCCTTAACTGTCTCTCTATTTCACAGGGAAGATGAGTAGTTGGTGTTTCAGGCAAAACTGGTGGCAGGAAGGGGATAAAAGTTCATTGCAAGTAACCGGCTTGTTAGATAGGTATTTTGGTTGTGAATATTTTACTCATTCTTCAGTCATTTCCATGACAGTGAATAATTTTGCCTCACGATRTAATCTCTATGAGGTGTGTTTGGCTGGTGAGGCTCGGTGTGGCCTGGCAGCAATGGAGGGGGAGCACCAGCCCCCCCCAGTGCGCGCCACAGCCATTTTTACCGGCTGTCGCAAGACGAGGCCTTCATGCAGAGGCTCCCCTGCCTGTTCCCCTGTCTGCCAAAGCGGAGGTGGGTGTTGCCCTCACACAGCCCCCCCAGGCATCGTGGCAGCATTTGCTGGAGTGTGGACTGTGGATGGCATCCCCCAGCAGAGGCTGCTCCTGCCAGGCAGAGGAGCGGCATCCTGGGCCGAGGCCGCCGCCATGGGCTGGCCGGCCGACGGTGCCACTGTTGGCTCGCGAGGCATGGCTTAGGGTCACCCTGGCACAGGGCACAGCCCTACGATGGTGTGGGACAGGCGGCGCCTCGCCGATGAGTTTGAGGGGCTCTAGTGGGCAAAGGCGGCCACTCTGTGTGTGTGTGTGCCAGTTCGCATGCATGTCTTCCACGTGTGGTCAGTGGGCGTTTGCCTCCGGAGCAGCTGCACGCTGCCAGTCGGGAGAGGTGGGCTCAGAGCCAGAGCGGGAGTTAGCGTGGACAGGCACCATCCCGCCCTAGCTCCAGCTAGTCATCAAAAAGGAGGGAAAATCCTATTCCTAAGGACTCAGTCACCAAAGCAAATGAAAGCTTCTTTGCCTCTGAGTCTAATTATTAGATTTAATTCAGCCTCGAAACAGTTGGTCAGAATTTTTTCTGAGATTTTTTATTTCATGAAAAGTTTCAATCTTTTAGCATTTTGTGCTTAATCAGAATGGGCAGAAATCTCTGTAGGAGAACTTCCCATGATTTCTCCCCTCAGTATGTCATGTTTCCCTATGTAAGGTAAGCATATATGAATTTATAGAAAAGTAAAGGTTTTTTTTAACTCTGTATTTTGTATCTAATTTATCTTCCTTTTTAATGAAATTACACATCATTAAAACAACTTGTGATGACATTGTACAAGTTGTCATTTTCTAGTATTTCCAATTCATGCTTGATTTAAGCTAATTATGACACTGGAGTATTGTTTCCTTAAACCATGTGTTTGAACACAAAAGCTATTTTTACATAATAATAGCTGGGGATAAAATTTTATTAACTGTTAACAAGGTGAACTTTCTGAGGCCTCAAATGGCCTTTTAACTCAGAGATTGGCAATCCTGCYCCTCTGCTGTGTTTCTTCTGTTTTGTTTTGTTTGAGTGTATGTGTGCATATGTTTGTCTTTGATAAACCTCCTTAGTTCTTCATTTATGACATACAAACTGGCAATGTTTGTACATCTGGAGACCGAAATGAGCTGCTGCTCTTGGAGATAGGCTGCTTTTTTTATTAAAAGGAAAGAACTAGAGGTAACAAGAAGGAAGGCTTGGAAGCAGGGGTTTGGAGGGATTGGAGTTTAAATAAGGGATTAATTTTACAATAAATGACTAATAGTTTAGCACCAGCGCCTTAAGCCGATTCCTTTTTGGGTAGAGTTCTGGCAGTTTTAACATGAAAACAGTGAGGGCCAGTGCTCATCAGGATGAGTGCAGGGCTCTGCTTGTCCAGATGTCTCAGTGTCCACATGTGCTTTTGGCTGCAGCCCATTGTAAGGACTTTGGATTAGGCCATGAGGTCTGGCAGAATGCAGCTGTTGTCCAGCCATTGTGTATCCCTGATTTTAGACAATAAAACCTCTGCCAAATGACAGTCTGGCCAAGCAGTTTGGGCAGCGGCATACCTGAGGAAATGACAGACCAACTCGCTCAGACTGCTTTGTGATCATTTATCTTGTGTAAACAAGCAGAAAGGCTCTAACGATGTGCAGGCTGATATACAGCCTCTGGTGCTCTCACCTCTGACAAGGGCCAGCACTAAATACGTGTTGAAGCCTCCTCTGGGCTGATATGGCATTGCTTCTCCTGMTCCAGCTGCATCCTTGTGGTGCACAAAGCTGCTGCTGAGGGATTTGAATCACATCATGGGAGTAACAGTCTGTATTTAGCTATCTTCTGTGCCCACATCTTAGGTGTTTGAGTACTGGGGGCTAGATCCAATAAAGGATAGTAAGCCTCAAGGGCAAGACTCTAAACCCATTACTGAAAGATACCATCTCAGGCTTCCTGACCTCTCACGTGCCTCTGCTCTTTAGACACTCTCCTGCTGACCAGAGATCTTACCAAACACTTGGAGTTTTGCTTTTGCACATCCCAGTACAGCATAACTGCTGGCAGCACTGAACGGACAATTACCATCATAAAGTGTGAGTGATCCTCTAACAGCTTTTTTCCTACTCCTCCAGCTCAGATCACTGGTGGAGTAGGAACCTCTGACTAACCTGCCTGAGTAGCTATGTGAGAAACTCGTTGTATAGGTGGGCAGTTTGTTATGGGAGAGCAAACAGGTGCATATGGCTCCATGGTTGTTCATAAAGAATCTGGGTCACTCCGCTTGCAATAGCAGGGAGCAGCAAGTAATCTTTTCACTGTAATAGGATAATTCCTGTGCTGTAGTACTAGTATCAAAATGTAATTTAAAGCCCTTGAGGCAAACCAAAGCCAGATTTGTTCCTGTTACAGCTGGGCAGGTGAAGTGACAGTCCTGTCTTCCATATTGGCGCCCATATTGGTCATTCCTCTTAGAGAAGTGGTCCTTACAAACTTAAGTTGATACAAGGGCTGAGCAGATCCTCTCTTTGTGTCTGTAGTGGGGCTTTGTGGAGTTCACTCCACTGTGTCCCACTGTTCATAGAATCATATGGTGGCTTGTGTTGGAAGAGACCTTGAAGATTGTCTAGTTCCAACCCCTCTGCCAGGGACAGGGACACCTTCCACTAGACCAGGTTGTTTGGGCCCCCATCCAGCCTGGCCTTGAACGCTTCCAGGGATGGGGCATCTGCAGCTTCTCTGGACAACCTATTGCAGTGCCTAACCACCATCAAAGTAAAGAATTCTTCCTAACATCTAGTCTAAACCTACCTAGCTGAATTGCTTCTTCAATAATGGGAAAATCAGAGCCTAAAGCAGAAGGACTACTGAGCAGTGAAACTTTGAGAGACCATGAGCAGCCCCACTGGTATGACCCAATGATTGAGTGAGGTGACTGACAGGCAGTGAAYCTGGGCAGTCAACTAGAAAATGCCATTTCCCAGTTAAAAGGACACAGTCACACAAGTGCCTTGTTCTTGCCCATCTACAGCCTGTGTGACATATAGCTGGAGATGTTAGGGCAGGCGGAAACACATAGGCTCACTGACAGCCATACATGATGGTCCAGAAAGGATTTCTAAAGATGTCCACACCAGTCTTTTCACCTCATGTGCACATCAGCTTTAAATGACCTGTTTTCTGTAGAGATCTGCAGAATGTCCTAGCTATTTTTGGTAACCTAGAACTTCTGGCTGTTATATGACCTTTGCTGAACTCTTGTAACATACTTTACAAGAAGGTATATGGAAATCCCTTTTGAATAAAAGGTTAGCTTAATCCATGAGGTAAGTCAAAGTCAAGGGAGTTGAGCCAAGATTCTAAATGTTCCAGTTGTGATTAAGTGGGATTAATTGTCCTAATTGTGACTACTGCTTCTCAAAAGAATTAAGATAGGACCAAAACATTATCCCTTCAGCCTACTAAAATAACACTGGATCCTCCTAGTGGGACATGGATGAACCTGAGATCCCAGAGTGCTCCTCTGTATGCCTCCTCAGAATGGGTAGGAAGAAGCTTGGCTGGAAGTAGCAAAGGTAGTCTGTGCATCCAGACTTTTTGTAGGCCATGAGAAGCTCCAAAAAGCCCAGGCAGCCATGGTGCAGAACTGCAGGACTGGGGTGTTAAGTTCTGGCCTTTTCTTCTTCCTATGTTCATTCTACTTCTTTCCCTTTTTTTTTTATTATCTTTCTTTTTTCCCCCCGAAGGTCACTTTTTTGGTGACTTTTTCTTTTTTGTATGAACAATGAAATCTCTGTTTGTGTAGACAATGCCTGGAATGGCATTTCCCTGGTGCAGCTCGGATGAGAGAGTAACTCAAGGTGGTGCTGCTATGTCAGTCAGTAAAAATGAGTGGGAACTGCAGTGAACAGAGGATCGATTCTTCCAAAGGCCAAAAAAGCTTTTATTGACTTCTGCATGTGAATGTGTCCTCTCCCAAACCTCTCCCTTGCTCAGAGGGCCTTAGACCAAAACCTCTTGAACTTGTTGACTGCTGGCAGAGCTGTATAGCAGGACTGGAGAACACCCACATTGCAAGAGCTTTTCAATAGGATTTAAATAACTTGCACTAAATTCTTTTCTGGTAGAAATAGGCAAAATATGACCAAAACGTGTGGTGCTAATTTATACCAATAGAGAATTTTGCCCTCATGTTAAATTTTCAGAGTAAACACCTTGCAGCTGCTTGTTAAAATAAAACAAAAAGCCTTGGAAGCAAACCAAACCACAAGCGTGTTTCCTGTCTCCAGCCTCCATGCTGTAGTGCATGCTTGCTCTGCAGAGAATATTGTCCTTTTGGCTATGTAAAAATTACTTAAGTGCAGCTTTTTTTTCAGGTAAGCTGCCAAGCTTCCATCCTGAAATGTGTGAGGATTTTGTTTTAATGATGCATTTTACCCTACAGCTATGGTGATACATTACTGCCAGACTATAGAAAAAGTAATACAGTTACGTCCTTCAGCACCTGGAACATTTAGTGTAAACCACATTATTCATCATAATAGTTTTCATTATGTTTAATAAGGTTTTGACATCATGCAGAGATGATACAAAATGATTTTTAGAATCCTATTATAATTTAAGTTGGAGTATTTTCTCAATATATATTGCATTAAAATGCCTACACTGACTTTTAGAAGCAGAGGAGCGGTATCCAATTTCATAAATATAAGTTTTAGCCCTGATTTCTGCCCTAAAATGTAAATTTGTCTATTTATCTGAGTAAAACTTGCTCCCAATCTCAATTAATATACATCTTCCTTCCATTGTCCAGGCTTGTTCTTGCCCTGCCAGTGCTGGAGAGTGGGTTGCAGCACATTTTGGTCTGAAGTCCCTGTGACCCTGTTGGGACTCACTGCTTGATTTGGGTACAGAATTTTCCGCTGCAGGCTTTCTGAGGCCCAGCTGCTTGCACTGGTAGAGTGAGGACAGCTCTGTTCTGAAGGCTGTGAACCAAGGCCTGCAGGGCAGAGGACTGTCTCTGAGATCCACAGGCACAATTAATAAGGAAAAACGCAGAGCTGAGGGGTGACTGCCCTGTATTTGTTCAAGAAGTGACTGCCCTGTATTTGTTCAAATACATTACTTGTAAAAAAGAAGTTGCAACCAGTAAAGAACACTTGTAAAGTAGAATCAGGCATTGTAAAACTTAATAACTAATGCTCTTTGTAAAACCAAGCAGATCTGACTTGTTTCATGATACAAAAGCAACTATACCCGCAGTGGTGGTGGCCTGGGGGACTTCAACGGAGTGGTGCAGAAAATAGACTTGCTATTTCTGGAATGCTGCACTGTTTTCACAAAGTGCTGCTTCAACTGCATAAGATTTACCAAAGATAACAGCAAGCAAACATGCCCAGCATCCTCAGAACGAAGCTCCCTTGGCATAGCAGGGATCAATTGACAGCAGATTTTCAGAAATGGGTTGGCAGCCCATGTGATTTAGAGAGTTTTATGCTTGTTTATTCAAGTCCCTTCTATAAATAGTCAGTGTAAGTTTACAACTGCATACTAACTTCGTGTTGGCCCACGTCTTACCTACCACCTTCCTGGAAAACACTCCTACCCTCCAAGCTCATACTTTTTGTGCTTTCTTTCACCCTCCGGGTATAATTATTATTTATTACAATAAAGTGCCATATAAACTTAGATGAAATGCATATTCCAGATCATGAGGATTTAAAGTAGGCAGATACTGAGCACGTGGGTGACTCACTAAGGGCGCTGGTTGTGGTTGGGAAGCAGTGACAGAAAGTACTTAACACCTTTAAAAATGCAGAGGATTTTATATCTCTATATCTATATATATCTATATCTATATATATCTGCCTGTCTAAGTAGGGCTTTGAGCTGCAGATTATGTGTGTGGGTGAGCCTTGTCTGTGTRTTGCCTTGTTCACGGCAATGGGAGCTGTGAATGCTCATCCCTGAGGCCAGCGAGGCTTTGCATGGTTGTGCTGAACAGGTCATGGAGATGGAGCAGGCTGGACTGAGCAAGTAATGGGAAATGGGCATGGCTGTTGGCATCCCTGTTTTCYGCTCCTTACTCCGTTCATAGATGGTCTGTGAGTTTGTGCCAAGCCAGAAGCCATGTCCCAAGAACGTCTCCAGCTAGATAGCATTAATGTGGAGTACCATGTAGTATTTCTGTTTCTTCCCTTTTCCATCTACAGCTGGTTTAAGGAAATGATCAAGCACCTACCCAGGGCCTTGCTTGTTCCTCARCTGTTTTTCAAAGACAAAGTCCCTTGCTGACAAATTTTGGAGGTAGGTCTGCTAATGGGTGTGATGCACTTGTAGCCTCCTTTCTCTTCACAGCCGTTCTAGCCTGGGGAGTGACTCTTCAAGCCATATGCTCTAATAAGCTGCTAGCACGATAGAAACTAAATTAATCGGGAGCATGAACAGGACTATCTCCATTGTCCTGTGTTCAGGCCCAAGCATGGGCAGTTGTTTGCGGCATATAAGAAAAGCTCTTCTTTTATTTCATTTTTTCACTCTCTTCTTTTTGTGTGATTATTTTGGCAAAGTCTGGGGTGATTGTGTCAAGTTGGCTAGAATACAGTTCAAGTCACATCCAATTTATCATTTATGATGAAATTCGATGTGTGTTGAAGTCCTGATATCTTAACATTGCACTTTGGTGMGCTGTAAGGAGCCCTGCAAGGCGAATCAGTACTCACTGCTGAGTTACCGGTTTGGTTGGTTTGTTTGTTCCACCTTATCTCACCTTACTTGGCAAGCTCTTGCACACCAAATTGGAGCTCTTTGCTTTTGGTTAGTTAAAGAATTGTTCTCAGTACCCTATTAAGTTAATTATCTTGAATGCAAAACACCCTCTAGCCACACATTATGGGTAATATGTCTTTTGCATTAAAGGATTTCCAGCAGTAAACCATCTTGGCTTCCAAGCTCCAGTTAGCAGGGCCTACCTTATTAGCAAAAATACAAAGAAAGCATCTATTAAGCTGCTATTGAAGTTCCTTCTCACAGGATTTTTTTGGAGCTTAAGGATCTGAGTAGGAGGCACAGAAAAAAAGTGCACATCTTGTTAACCTGATTTCCAATATAAGCTCTGTTAAGAAAGTGGAGAAACTTACCTTACAGATCAGGCATGCTTTTGGGGGTATCTCTGCTGGTCACAAATCACATGTTGTCCCTGACTGATAAGCCATTCTGGCAAAAATCCATAATGTGGGCTGAACTGTAGACATTTCTTACTGTGCAGATAGCTGCTGTTTTCACTAGCCTTGAAAGGATGTGAATAGCTCCTGCTTCTCTCAGTGGGTTGCTCTAGCCCAAAGCTGTGACTCAGTGATGGTAAAGTAAATGCTTTACCAAGAGACACTGATGTTGAAAATTCATTTGCTTTATTATTCCTAGGAGATAAATTGCTGATTCTTTAGAGCCATCCAAAACTGACCTTTGAGACATAAAAAATAAGTCTGTTGTCTCTGAACACCGTGAGGAGGGTTAGCAGGTGCTCTGCTTGGTAGCCTCTCTAACCTGTAGGCAGAACAAGGTTAGATTTATTTTGCAAGCTGCGAGATCTAGTGTGTAGGCAGATTCTCTTCAATCTCTTCATAAATTGCTTGGACACAGGACTTGAAGATATACTTACGTTGGTTTGCCAATGACACCAAACTGGGAGGAGCTGTTGACTCCCTGGAAGGCAGAGAGGCCCTGCAGAGAGACCTAGGCAAATCAGACACATGGGCAATCACCAACTGTATGAAGTTTAACAAGGGAAAGTGCTGGATTTTGCACCTGGGATGGGGCAATCCTGGATGTACAGACAGACTGGGGAGTGAGAAGTTGTGCCATGGAAAGGCAAAAGTGCCACGGAAAGGGACCTGGAGGTCCTGGTCAGTGACAAGTTGAACATGACTCAGCAGTGCCTTGGTAGCCAGAATGGCCAAGTGTGTCCTGGGGTGCATCAAAAGCAGCCTAGGCAGCAGGTGGAGGAAGGGGATTGTYTATTGCTACTCCACTCTGGTGAGACCCCACCTGGAGTTCTGTGCCCAGTTCTGGGGTCCCCAGCACAGAAAGGACATGGACCTATTGGAGCAGGGAGAGGAGAGCCATGAAGATTATTAGAAGGATGGAACACCTCTCCTAGGAGGAAAGGCTGAGAAAATTGGAACTGTTCAGCCTGGAGAAGAGTTTTGGGGAGACCTTAGAGCAGCCTTCCGGTACCTAAAGGGGGCCTGTAAGAAAGGTTGCCTTGAGAGGTRTTAAAATACCCCATGCCTGGAAAGATTCAAGGTCAGTTTGGTCTGGGCTCTGAGCAACCTGATGTAGTAGAAGGTGTCCCTGCACATTGCAGGGAGATTGGACTAGATGACCTTTAAAGGTCCCTTCTAACCCAAGCTATTCTGTGACGCTATGATTGAATGATCCTCGTGTGTCCCCCTTCCACCTCAGGATATTCTGTGTATCTGTGATTGATTGTATGAAAACCGGAAAGAGCCTCTGGTCCTTACTCGGACTTCAGCACCARTAGAGGCATTGCAGTATTTTTGCTTACAGTACATATTTGTGAAATGAGTGTAGGCCAAGTTGTTCACTGTAAGAGGAATTTGGAAAGGAATTATGTATGTGTTTGACAGACCAAGTGCAGCCTCAGACATGGCTGGGCTGGTTCAGGTTTCAGCCTTTTGAATAGCTGTCATGTCTCTGCTCTGCTAATGAAAAGGTGCATGTCTCACCTACCTCCTGAGAAGGACTTCAGAGCTTGAAAAGGGAAATGGCATTTTATTCCAATAGGTATCAGTCGWGTGGAGAGCACTGGTGCTGCATCAGGAGAGGAAATTGACTTCTGTGGCTGCAGGGAGATCATCAGCAGACAGAAGTTCTGGCAGAGAACAATTGCTGAAACAGTAGAGTGAGGCTTAGGATRGAGGAGGATCAGTCTGCAAGAGGGATGTCATACAGCTGAGATACCTGCAACAGCTCATTCCAGCTTAGCTACCTTGGAACAGATTGTTCCCCTGAGGCATCTTAGAGCTTAATCTAAATCATAGATAGGCTGAAATCATCACCAACTGAAATCAGGGGAAAGTTTCCCATTGACATAAATGACATTTAGATCACGGATTTAGTAACCACTTAACATGGGCTAATAAGATCTCCTTCAAAAAGTATACTTTCCTTCATTGTTTTCACTACAAACAGAGAATAAAGGTGACATATCCCTTAACACCAAGAATAAACATTTTGTGGATTATGCCATTCAGGTATCAGTTTTACTGGAAACCCTAAGGAAACTCTGCAGGGAGAAGAAATATTTTTTGTGCTTTTGTGGTTTCTGGTAAATACAGGATCAATGAAGTGAGCACTGATATGTTTGCTTTCACACTGAATACAGCTGGGATGTATTTTTCAGTATTTGGCTGACTGCTGTGGATTTCACCCTCATGTGTTTCACCTACAAAATTGAAGAGGTCTTTTAAATCATAGTGTCTTTTGAATAGGCACAAAATGCCTATTTTGATTAATTTGAAAAATAATAGGTGTAAAAATTTATGTTCTGGAAATGCCCAGAGAGAAATCTTCAATTATCTTTCTACTAATTTCATCCAGTACAGTGATTTTAGTCTTTTCCTGAATAGCTCAAGAATATCTCTGTAGATATCCTCAAATTACAAAATTTTCTCCGTAGTTAAAATCCCACATGGAAATTTCAGACCTCCAAAATAGTACTTTTAGGAAAAAATGTCCATTTAAGACTAGAGTTTGATAATGGCAATGCCATTGAAACATCAGTGTCAGCCTTGCTTCTTCACAAAGTGGAACATGACTGATTGCTGGCTCTACAGGATCCTCATCTAACCCCATCTTTCAAGAATCAGTTCACAGTTCCTTCTTAACAAACCTGGATGACAGCTTTTTTTTCTGCCAGACTGGAAAGATGTTACTGTGTGGGATTTTTACATGTGTGAATCATAAGGTGATTTTTGGGGAAACACAGGGAAGGCAGAGAGAACCCTACATCACTGACTTTTATTTTTTATTTATATCAGAAATCATGTGGACCTGAATTTTGCCTAATTCTATTGAAAGGAATTTTCAAAGAATCAGTATTTACGTACTTAGCACTTTTTCAAAATTAGACCTGTCTAATGGCCAGAAAAATCATTGAGCCATTAAAAACGGAACTGCAAAAATAGTTCTCTGATATAAATCCCTGTGCCTGAGGATATCACTGATCTGCATTTTCTTCAATGTAACAACACTTGGGTTTCATTCATGTCTTGTAACAATGGAACATTAATTGAGAGGATCAAAAGCCTGCTTTCCAAAAGACATTTTTGTCACTGCTGACGTGAATTTCTTCCATGTTCCTTGTTCCTGGGGCATTAGAAGATTCTGGCTGAATTAATGGCTTTGATTTTTTTTCCACTTGGAAGGAAATATTGGCACCTTAAGAAAATTTTTTTAAATAAGGCTTATCAGGTAATGTATAATATTAGAGTGTGTAAGAGTGCTTATTAGAGTTCAGATGGCAGATGTGCTTGAAAGGCACTTGCTCAAAAGGCAGTTCAATTTGGTTGACCCTGTTGGCATTACAAAACCTATTAGACCTCCATTTGTGTACCTACGTGACAAAGAGTATGCCCAGTTTAATTTGAGTGGTTCCCGGGCTTACAAATCAGGATGTAGAAAATGTACAGATAGGAATAATCAAATAGAATTGATTAATATATTGATTAAATAATCAAATAGACATARAAGCCTGACCCTATGATTTTAAGAATGCTTCTGCTGATTTGGTTATAGCAGTGTAAGATGAAAAGGGTTTTCCTCACTATTGTCATTCCTGGGTTCAAATAAAAGTGAGCATATCCCTGACTTAATCTTTGAGGTAAGGGCCATGCATGGCTTTCACACAGGTGGACTCATCATCATTCCTGATTTCTTCATAAGTTTCTGTGCCAAGTGATGATAGGGAGTTAATGAAATGGAGTCCCAGTTACCTTACACTCATGGATGAACTGGTGAATTGGCAATTTCTAGTCCATGGGAATGGCAGGGTAGGGGAGCTGCTTCTTATTCTCCTGGCTCCTGTTGCAGGCTGCRCAGCATGTATCTCCATTAGGCTGTACCAAAACTCCTCCCTCTGCTTAACCTCCACGCTTCCGGACATCTCTTCTGCATAGGAGTGATTAATTAACTTAGGTTTGCATAAGACATTCCTCTTCTTTCTCTCTTCCCTGAAGGGGTAGGTAATGGAAGACAAGAGTAAGACACAGTTTAAGACAAAATAAATTGAGGAATTCTTTCAAAAACTCAGACCCCCAGCCATAAAGTGGAATCCAAGGCCAAACAAAGCTCTCCCCAGCAGGTCGAGATCCTCACCAGGTCCTTATACATCAATGAAAGTGTGTCCTGCTAACGTAGGCCAATCTCAGAGCTTATCCTTTGTCTCCCAGCTGTCAGGATTTCCTAAATAATTTCCTGCATAATCCAGCCACAAGTATCAAGGAGAGGAGGGTCATGAGTCATCCAGGCTCTAAAAGAGGTACAAGAAGGTTTATGTCCTTCTTTGAAGGTTTCCTCTGCTCACTCTTGTTTTCTTTCATTTCCCTCCCATTTGTTTTGTGACTTTCACTGTATAAGCTCCATTTCTTCTCACAGAAAAGTAATTAGGTGTTTGTCATCCATTCCAGCGGGGCCGGGAATAAACTAGAATTGCAAAGCTATTCACTTCAGCCTGTCCTTGCCAAGCTGATCCTGCCAAGTGTTAGCTTAATTTTTTTTAAACAAGAAAAAAATGAGTAAATACATTTGAATAAAAATGGAACTGATTCATTTTGCCAGAGGGAAATGGTTCATTTGGAGGCATCTCTTGAGAAAGCAAATAATTGAAATGTTGGATTTTAAAATCATGAGTAAAGATACTGATGGTTCCTGGATTTAATCCAGAAATTCATTATTTAACGTACATCAGGTATAGGAGATGCAGGTTCAGTTCTCTCAACTTTGTGTGAGAACTTGAAGGCATGCCTTTGACTTTCCAAGGAAGAGCCTGACCTGCTACCACCTTCTAGGGAACCTTAGAAAAGCGGTGTCCTCTTCTCAGACCCTCACATTCATTCAGTTTGGCTCCAAATAAAAAGTCATTTGTTAGAGCAAGGCTCAGAAACTAGGGATATCCTATCTGGGTGAGTAAGCTGACCATCATGCTGGAGAAAATCTATTTCTGCTTCAATAACTATTCAGCTACTTTATGTAGAACAGTTAGATCGTGAGAGTTTGAGGGAATCATGTCTCCACCTTGGGCTGCAACTTACTCAATACCTCCTTAGAAAAGATCAGTGTCTTCCAGGAGAGAGCCTGATATTTCCCCCATAGACCTGGGTTTGGATTACCCAGCAGCCTCAGATGAGTGTAGCCTTAGATGAGTGTAGCCACACAACCAAACCCTGCAGCAGGAGCTTACTTCAATGCTTGTGTGTTATGTGCTGGGAGAGAGAAAGACTGAGCAGCCTTCTCATGTTGCATCTAATACGTGATCTGTCTCTATCAAGGTTCAGTTACACCTCATGTTTGTCCTTGGTTCTGAATAATTTCTGTAAATGGATTTTAACCCTGAATATGAGTCGTATTCTAATCAAAGTGGGTGTGCAGTTGCCTGTTCATCATGTGTATGTCTCCTCTCTCTTTTTGGAGAGCCTACAGAAGATGAAGTATTTTCCCTAAGACTTCAATATAAAGGGAAGCAATTACAAATAGCTGAAATTGGGAAGGCTATGTCTAAATTACTGTCCCTTCCTAAATGCTACCCAAGCTAAATGCTACAGCTTGAGCTGTAAAAGATTCAGTGAGGACAGTCCCTAACAGATTTTGTGTCAGAATCTGACTGCTGAATTATCCYCTAAGTCCTTCTCATCTTTCACTGAAATGTGGTCAAGTAAATTACTTTTTGGCAGCAGGTACGGGAAGACACTGCCTGGTTCTCACTCACAGGCAACTAGCTGGTTTGCTTTCCTTTATTCCATTTACTTTATGTCCTTTTGCAGGGAAGGCTGCTTGTCCCCCATCAGCCCAGAGGCATGGCCCCTTGTGCAGTCTTTCATATGCCATGACCGAACGTTCATCCTGGACGGCCACGTGCAGCTGAAGACGAGTCTGCAAACCCAGGAGCGGCACCTTTTCCTCTTCACAGACCTTCTGGTTGTTGCCAAGTCCAAGTGAGTATGGCCCCTCAGACACTGCTCCTGCAGACCTTTTCTTCAGTGGAGCACGGCATGGATTTCCAGAATGCTTTTTTAGTAGCAAATCTTCCCTAAATCATAAGGAAACATTTTATTTTGGTGTCTCCAGGCACCTTTGAAAACCTCATAGCCATAGAGGAATTTCAGGGTGCAGCATTTTAAAAGTATCAGATGTTCTTCGATCTATTGCTTGTGTTGTGTCATCTTCTCTACTTCGGGAGTGCAGTGTCAGAAAAGACCCATTGGTGCTCAGCTGTGTCTGATATGCTGTCTTCAACATTTTGTTTTAGACACGTCATCTTCAGTCCCATGGGGTTTGCATAACACCAGCGGTTGTGTTGTAGAGGGCTTAGAGGTCTTAATCCTTACCTGGAAGCTGCTTTGATACACGCCAGTGGTGAGCAGCTGTATAAAAGTACAGATTGCAGGCGGCACTGCAGTGTCTGTCTCCGTAGGTTGTCCTGTGCCAGAAGGAGCGTGAGGAAGGGGAAGGGGAAGCAATGCTGAGCAGTCTGGGTAGTGTTCATGTGTAATCAGGCTTGCTGCTGAGCTCTGATTATTCACTCTACCATTCACAATTAAATCACATTTACAAGCTGTGTCTAGCATGCCAGCTTCATGCGGCATTTGTGGTTTAAGGCAATTTTAGAGGGTGCTTTCACTTGTTGTTATGGGTTATGGAGAAATAATAATAAAAAATCCTGATATAGCTTCACTCTCTGTTAGGCACTGTGTTGTGGTTTCACAGGGTGGGCAATCTCAATGTGAATCCTGGGCTTTTGCAATGTGTCATTTCACTTAAGCAATTGTTTCAGGGGCTTCTGGGAAAAGCCARAAGAAATCTTGTGTTTTCTCTAGAAATCCGAGCTGTGTCTGTTTGAATCACACATAGTAAACATAACCCCCCCAGCTGAACTCCCTCACTTGATGTGGTGTGACAACACAGAGGATATTTTACACAAAACATGCTCCACTATAGGTGGGTGGTGAACATAAGGATATTTAGGGGGAATCTCGGTATTCTACCAGCAGTAGCAGTAACAGCATTGTTACTGTATTGATTTTTGTTTGGTGCTTGTTTAGGGTGGAATTCACCTCACCTAATTTCAGCCATAATGTGTGAAATATTTGCAACTTACCTAGGTTGCTGGGTTCCTCTTACAGTCACTGAGACAAAACCAGCACCTTACTGTGGCAAACTCACCTGTGCTGAAAGAGCATTGATAGTGGGTGAGGGGAGTCATGCTCTTGGGGGTCTCTCTGTCCAGGGGCTATTCAGTGGGCATGGTCCGCTAGCTTAGCTCCTAAATTGTAGAAGAGTATAGCCAGGAGGGATAAATCCCTCCCTCCCTGGTCAGCCTGCTGAGCAGAAGCAGTGTTACAGCCCTGGGCTGGGCTGCACATTACTGCAGGTTTGGCTGGGTCCCAATGGGACTATTTGCATAGGAAGGCACTACTTGGTGTAACTGCACAAAAATCTGATCCCCAGGGAGTAATAACAGGTCTTACAGCATGTGATTTAATGTGGTGAGGAGATACAATGTTTAAAAAAGGTGGAAGAGAACAAATTGTGCTTTTGCATGTGAAAAGAGGGGGRGGGGGGGGCAAGCCTTTGCTAAAAATGGTAAAAATAGTATTTTGAGTGATTTTACTTCACGTATTTTGAAGAACTAATTGGGATGTTCTCTCTACAGCTGCCCTGTCAGCAATTAAAGCATCAGAGCTGTCACTAATGAATACTACTTAAAAATCAGCATTTTTAAAGCTGTCTTACACTAAAATGCCAATGCTGATTCCTAGAAGGAAAACTCGAGCATATGTATTGCTATGTGGCTGTGACTGTTGATTGTTATTGACTTTTTAATAGCTGGTACAGAGTCAAAGCAGTAAGACCAGGACAGAATTAATGATACAGTTGAATCTGACTTAACTTCAGAATTATTCCTTGTGAATAATCCTGTCTTAAGTAGTTTTTCATCCTGGAGCTTATGAACCCCTAAGGTATCTTTGGTACAGCTGGGCCCGGTGCTAGTGTCAGCTCAGCTGCAGGTAACCAGTCACTATACAAAGGGACCTCATGTACAATCAGGCTTTGTATGATCAGCAAATGTGGGTGCAAGTTTTTGCTAAAGAGAACAAGTATCTTGTGTCCTCTAAGCTTGCTGAGTAAACTACTGTACAGCACTGAGCTCCTGCTTAAAGGCAGCAAACTGGCATTGCTCCCTTTGAAATTTGTGAGGGATAAGCCCCCTCCACAACTGGTCTGTGTATGACTTTGGACAAGGGGCCTGTAGGTTCATTTTTTGCTTTTTTCTAATAAATTCTGAAATGCTAACTGTATGTTTTCTGATCATGCATTACACCAGTTTATAAAATTAAGAATGATACATGCTGTGCTCCTCTGCTGCCCTGTTCTTCACTACCTTCATGTGAGGATTAAGTCACAAATGAATTGATTGAAAGAGTTTTTCTCACTAAACCAAAATTAAGAATGTAAAATGTTACACTCTTTTGTATATATTGATTAGATTTCTTACAGAGAGCTTGTGTTTTTATTTGGCAGAGTAAATATTTCAAGGATCTGTCAGTTCAATGATGAAGGTGTCTCACGTAAGTTTTTGTGTGGGAGGCACAGAGAAATGGTTTCCATTTTCTCCTTTGCAACGCACACCTGCATACATACATGTGCCTTTTAAGGGTATTTTCCCAATCTGACTGGACATAGAAATTAATGGCTGAGTGTATACATGGAATTACGGTAACAGTCTCACAGTAGATCCATAAATGCTTTTGTCAGAGGGTCCAGTTAAGGAGATTAGCAAATCTAGAGAGAAATTAATCTTCCATCTGTTATTGGCTGCAAGGTATCCAACTGCAAGCAAAAGGAACTGTGTGTGCTCTGCAGAGATGGCGTAATTTGTATTGTGTCAATACCTACAGGATTGGTGTTCATGATTTTTCTGTTGATTTCAGTGGATTTGGGATCTGCCTGATACTTACAATAATATTTGYTAGGGGTCTTCCTTAAAAAATATAGAATACTCATTAGATTGTTACTCTACCCATTTTTCAAATGTTCAGTCATGCTGCTTCCTTAGTCAGCAATGATATATTTATTTCTAAAGGTAATGCTTTGGCACTTAAATAGAAGACCCACATTTCACAAATGCGGAGAAGCCATGGATTGCATAAAGGACATGGCAGATAGGGGTAAAATTATAGTTCAAGCTCTTTAGATGTTAATGCCTACTGTTTAGGCACCTCTGGAAACCAGGCCACTTGAATACTGATAATAGCTGAAAGCTGTGACTAGGCATGGCAAACAGGGTAAGAATATATGTCAAGCATGATTGGAGAACATCCTTGTGCTTCTGCCAACGCCCTGCTGACACCCACTACTGGCACTGTAGGGGTCTGGCTTTATGGACTGTAAATGCTAAAAAAGTGAAACAGCATGTAGAGTGTTCACTGTACTGGGCAATGGGAAAAAGAAGTTGAGGAGAGAGGGAGGGTCAACAGACTGATTTGRTGGAGTCAGGCCAGACATCCACTTACTAACATCTACATTAGAACTCACAGCTATATTTTTTTGTAAATCTGCATTTTCACGGTTCATTCTATGGTAGTCAGAATACAGTTGCTTTTGTATTCTTGACGGACCTTACTTGTTGCATCCTAAACTGATTTGCTAACAAGCATGTTGAAATATGCTCCTGTGCTCTAAGTTTCTCTTTGGTTGGGTAGCATAACCAAGAGAGGTGAAATGTTCAGCTGACCAGGAGACACCATAGTCTTAGGTTTGATATGCACTGATGGTCCTTTCTTGACCTTCTTCTGAATTTGCTGCACCATCCCGCCACACCTGTTAGTGCAGTGTCACCTGGAAACCTCAGACCAGCCAGGTTCGTCTATGTCCTCTTCAAAGCTGCGAGGTTCAAGTACTGTTGTGTTTCAGACTGCATTAGTTCAGTCTGTCCTAAATCAAATACCTTGTAAATGAGACTAATCTCAGAAAAAGTAGTCCCCGTGTATCAAAGCTCCAAGAAACTTCTTACCTGGCATATTTATTTATAATCACTGTGGTGCCCTGCACTGTCCCCGTCCACATTTGCAACASAGTGGTGAGCTGACATGCTCTTGGTTTCAGGGAGGGACGCTTTTCCTCCAGCCTTTCCCTCTGTCCCTGGAGAACCATAGGTCAGGTAATTCAGTCTGCAAGGCTTGCAGGGAGTGGCTGTTGCAATGCTACAGAACTGCATTGACTTTGGGAGTTCTTACTTGTTTCTCACGTAGCACTAGCACTAACCAGTCCTACAAAGGAAGGAGACTTATAATGAGAAATCTATTGGAAGAAAAGAATTGAAGTTAAAATGTGAAATTCTCTAAATTTGACCTTTACTCTATTGTCTAGTAGGCTAAAACAGGAAGGACCAAATTTTTAAAAATTGGGAAAATTATGTGTCTTCCTTGTAGATGACTAATATTTTGAGAATGCACAAGGTYCTGGCTCATTCTCCAAGTGATGTGGTCCTAAAGCTACCATGTAGATAGTTTGTGGAGGCTGTGTGGTGACCTGTGCTGTAGTTWACACAAATAGCAGTTTTCTGCTTGTTCTTTCTTCAGGTTTGCTTCATTTGCCCTGGCCTAGTTGTCACTACGTAAACTCATCATAGTTTTTGACCTGGGGCTAAGCAATAGAACTGTATTGTGAACTTCTCAATGACATTAAAGTCACTGGAAGGAGAGTCAGATACAAGTGGCAATCTTTGCCTCATGGTGAGATTTGGAGGGGAATCCTAGACATGGACAGTTTTTCCCTGAGAGTGGGGATGTCCAGGGATGCCACAAGCAATCTCTTTATCCCATAAATAAGAGATCTGTTGATCCCATTTAAATGAGAAATTGGTAAGTTTTTATTTGCAACACAATAAAACATTTTCTTTAATTGAAGCACAAGTGCTTCTTCTATGAACTCYAGTGCAAGCTTCACATGTGTCTGAAGGAAGAAAATCTCTAGTTGTTTAATCCGCCTTCTGTGTTTTCATGTGTGTGACATACCTGTGAATTTCTGCCCACAGGTCACACTCTCATTTCAAACTAAAGTGCCAAGCACGTCTCTGTGAGATGTGGACAGCATTTTGTACAGAAGAAGTCTGTGAAGGCAGCACAGACCCAGAGAGGTCCTTTGTTTTGGGCTGGCCCACCACAAACTGTGTGGCAAATTTCAGGTAAGAATTGAGATATGTTTTATTTACCAAGTTATGTAAATGTTTTTAGGCTGACAGGTAATGAGACTATCACAGATTGTTTTCAGCACCAGTGAATGTGGGGAGCAGGAACTTGCTGATTCTTAAACCAATTCCTCCTACTGCTCTGAGCAAGTTGTCCTCCATACCTCATTTTCCATCTCGCTTATCATTTTAAAAATTGAGAAAATAGATGATTTGGCAAAGCACTGTCTGTGCTGCAAACTTGTTCAGTGGAAATTACCTTTCTTTTTGGTATAACTTGACAAACACCTTGGCTAATTAATAAGATGAACTACAAATATTAAACAGCCAAGCTAATGAAAGGATCAAAGGGACTCTGGGAAGGCAATTTTAAACAGAAGCACATGTATTGGAAATAGCAGGAAACATACAGTAAAATATTGACCTTGTCCTATTTCTCTTTTCAATTTAATTGTGCCAGAGAAAATGTCAAAATTCCTCTTAAAGCAGAATCTCTGAATTTTAATGGAGAGAAAAAATTTTGGTCTGTCTTTGCAGCATTGACTGTAGGACATATAAGGGCTGTAAAGGTAATTTCAGTGATTAGGCTAATTTTAGTCTCAGCAGGAGGGCTCTGTCATCACTTTGGATGAGGGAGGGCACCATCCCCCTGAAATCCCAGCTGCTTAGCCACAATAATTTGCCTGGGTCTTGGAAAATGCATTTTCTTCTTTATCAACAGAGAGCAAAAGCTGAAGTATCTGGCTTAATTTCTATGTCACATTGTCTGTACCCAAAGAGAATGTTGTCTRTAAACCGCACTCTCCTGAGCTGGTTGTGGTGTTTATGTTTTTTTCACTTAATAGTCCTGAAACAAAGATGAAATTTTCTATTGATTTTCAATTGAACTCTTGCCAATAAACACGARCTTTGATCTAGAGACGGTATGTGATCCTTTATAGATATCCAAAAGTAGTTTAATAGGAAAGCAATAGCTTCAATCAAGAAAAGAGTCAGAGATTTACGGAAATGGAATTATTTTATGTCTGTGCCATGCATGAGTCCGTAGATGTCTGTCCAGCAGAACTGAAACAACCAAATTAGAATCATATTTGTAACATTTATAAAGTGCACTTCCCTCACAGCATCATTCAGTAGGTTTGTAGTTCCCTAAATGCCTGCTCTGAAAATTTGAAGAACTTGATTTGCAAAAGCAGCAGTGGGAATAGCAGTTACTCCATCTGGGACAGGATTTAAATCAAGAAAGTTGAAGCAAAATTAGGTTAGATTCCTTGAACTGTCCTGTTATTAGCTGCATTTAACTGGACAGCCTTGTATCCTTGAAAGTGTATGAATAAGATAAAGATAAATGAGATAAGCCTTAAAATGTCCAAAGTTAAACCCTACTAAGTACAATGGGCTTATATGTACTTTGGGATGTGCTGAYAGAACAAGTGATAAATAAGAAGATAATTAGAATAGTGAAAGTGGAACGAAGTCTGTATACCTGAGGAAATACCTTKAAACTTTTGAATTAAGCTCTTTTTTGAAAGTGCGCTCCTCTTCTATTTGGACATTACTTTAAGAACTCAGTGCACTTAATTCACTGGTAAAGCTTTACCTTCTGTTGCAAAAACTGGTAACTGCGGCTTTTGATCTCCATGGTCAGCTTTTCAGTTGACTTTGCAGGGAACCAGACTTTTCATTCAAATCTGGATAAACCTTTTAGTTTTTGTAGGTATTTATGAAATTGCAACCGAAAAACAGTCCATTCCACTGTGGTTTGTACAACGATTATTTSAGTATTACAATGATGGCTGATTTGTCCTGGTTTTTCTTTAATTCTTTCAGGTCTGCAGAACAAAAGGAAACATGGCTGTCTTTTTTGCAAAGGTACTTTATTATATGGTCTTTAAAGACACTGGGAAGAGTCCCAGTCTAGACCAGTGATTCCCAAGCTGTGGTGCCTGTGCCATCATGATAGATAAACTCTTTCAAAGTGATATTAAGAAAAAAAAATCTTGTGTCTTCTCCCTCAGAAGAAGGTGTGTGCCTTTCATGCAACAATCACTATGCAATGAGGGAATCGCTTCCCTGTGCTTAGCACAAAACTGAAGCAATTCCAATCACACRTTGTTCCTTCCCAAGGCAGCAGCAGGAGCCTCTGCCACCATTGCTCCAGTTGAGCCTGGAGCTCTTTCCATGGTGATGGCATTTAAGCAAGCCCAGCTCAGGAACCTCTGCTCTAACCTGTCTGCTGCTCATGACCAGCTGTATTTCGTTCTTAAAACACATGCCCCAAGCTGGGGGGTATGGTGGGAGGGTTTGCATAAATAGAGCTGTCTTATTTCATTCAGCGTTTGGACAGAAAAYGACTAGTGATGGTTCTGTTTTCTGGTCACCCAGTTCTTCTGGTTGAGGTTTGTGTCTTTACCTGATTCTTCAGAGTTCCTAGGTTGTTTAAATCATCCTTGCTGGGATGACTTCCAGCTCACTCTTCTGTTCAGTCCTTTGAACTAGTCTGTACTGATGTAACTGATTCCAGTAGGAGCCTTTAGTGCAGACTGAGGCATCACAATGATGGGTAGTTTTAGCTTGATTTTTTATGCACTTTCTCTGCTGCTTACTCTGATTTCTACAAGTGCCTTCAATACAACAGGGCATTACTGGGGGCCACAATCAGCATCACTTCCAGATACTGCTGGATGCTTCCTTGTCCTCAGAGATCTTTCTACTGCAATACATATGCAAACAGTCTGCTTCTTATCAAGTTATTGCTTGATTGCTGTATAAATTTCCATCTTGCTGTTTATGATTACAATATTAAAAATTTACTTGTTTTGTACTTGCTTTGTCAGTCGAATAAGAGAAGAGAAGGAAAAAGACAATCCTAAAAGCATTCCTCTGACGATAATTGCAAAGGACGTGGGAACTTGTGCATACGTAAGTGTTCTTGAGCTAAACAGGGRTCTAAATCCACATCACCTATGAGTGCTATTCACCTGAAGATCCTTTGGATATTGAGAGGGTTCCTTTGATTTGYAATCACCTTTAAGGATTCAGCCCCATGAAAAGACTTGGCCTAGACAGCGCTGAAATGTTTGTTCCCTGTGTTTAATACATGATTTCTGTTTTAAAGACAGTGTGCTTGGTAAGAAATACTGGTACTGGCACATGCACTAATGACTGTACAGTGTGAAGTCCCAAGAAACACCTCTAGCAGAATTTGTGCATAAGCATCTTCAGAAATCCCTGTACAACATACCCTTTTTTTTGCTTGTAAAACTTATCTAAACTCACAGCTGCCTTCATTAAATTCTGCAGAGTAACAGTGTGTTTTATTGTTTATAACGATCTTAAGTCTGTAAAACAGTGTATAAGAACACCCTGAAATTGCCTTAAGCATGTTATTCATCAAATAATTGGTGTTGGTAAAATTTATAGGCAAAGAGTAAATGGTAAAGGAAGGTCATCCATAGGGTGATTTGCACCTTTTTGACTGTGTAATTTTTAACCAATTTAAGCTAAATTCTGGTATGTAGCCAGTTCCATAAGGATACCCTAGCATTCAGTGATAATCCATCCATTCTTTCTCTTCTTCTTATATATTTGTCTTTTCTTTCTAACTGTGCTTTTGACGTCTGTATCTCAAACACAGAATCCTAAGGAGCATGGGCAAGGACATGAGAAATTTTCACAGAAGTTAGATTTCACTGAAGGTCTTTGCCTAACAGTGAATCTCCACTTAGAATTCTGTATTTGCATAAATGTAAGCATAAAGGAGTCTGCCTTTTTTTTCTCCTCCAGAAAATCATTGTTAAGGTRAACAATGATAGAATTGCCAGGTTGCTAAGACAAAAGTTAATAAACAATACCAATAATTTTGACAGTTCAAATGCAGGAGTGCAGATCAAGGTCTGTTCAGGTGTAAAAGTCTATAAATCATACATGCASTCAGGTGTGGCAGTCTTGTACCAGGGTTTGTTGGGGTTTTTTTCAATGTCTTTTCTTCTTACCTATAATTAGCTCATGTGCCAAATATGGTCTCCTGATACTGATAGTCCTAGGAACGACACACTGTRGTCTAGATATTATCAGTAATAAAACAGAGGAGGAACAGATGGAAATTTTGTGATGAAAATAGCTTTTACGGTGCTGTGGTTCCCGTGCTAGAGCAGCTGGAGATGCCCAAGAATTATTTCATTTTTGGACAGTAGGGAAGGCTGTACACAAGGCACAAACTATATTCTAGCCAAGAGCAAARCGTATGTAAATGTGCTGACCTACTCCTGAGAGCCAGATGCCATTGCTTCAGGCAAATGTTAAATTTTTTATGGTATGAGTGTTCAGATCTGTCCTGAAGCAAGATATACAGTATTCTCACTACTTTCCTTTCACTGCCATGGCAGCTTGTTACCGTCAGGGACTTACACAAATGTACAGCTCAGATCTTTCATAAATGCAAAATGTCAGGRGGTTGTTTCACCTGAACATCTTATGGTCAGCATAAAATTGACATGCTACACAAGGTATCAGGGTATTGCAAACTGTCTTGAGACTAGCAGTGAACATCTACATCCAGCTCTGCTACCTTCCCTTCTTTGGGCCATCAGATATGCCTGGGTGGTTTGTTGCAGTGGGCTCGCCTTTGTTCTGCCAAGGCTTTAGTCTGGCCATGAACCAGCTGCAATCCCCAAGCTGTGTAGTCCTGTTGGCAGAGCCAAGCCAGCATGCCTCTAATGAGGGCTTAGTGACTTGTGTTTGGTGYGTGGGAGTTGGCTGGGAAGCGAGGCCAGTGTGAGTATGATGCTGCAAGCCTTGGAGCAAGCCATGGAGCTGAGGTACAGAGCATTGCCCAGTGGTATGGGAGGAACATTGGTGCCAGGCAGCAGGTGTTGAAATCTCACCCTGGAATGACTGCCCTTGGAAAGTGGCACTTCAGCTGACACAAAGCTTGGCACTTCGTGCTGGTTGCCGTGGCTCATTAGAAAGTGGTGTCTCTGCTGCTCCATGTTTTTCCAAACTGCCTATCAGAAGATTCTGGAGGATGCTGGAGAGGTAGTGTTTTAACTGGATGAAAGATTACCAAGAGGAAATGCTTCTGGTACTAAGCCAAATCCGGCTTTGAGAAATCTATGTAGAATGTGGCAAAGGTTATAGGGATGAACAGGCTGTGTACAATATTTTCTTACCAGAGAGATCTTCAGTTGAAAAGGACAGAAATTAACAATTAATATTTCACTGAAAAAAACTCACTGAAATGTTTAATTTTTTCAAAGGAAACTTGCATACTTTTAAATTAATCAAACCATTATGTTTCCCTTACGCAGTGTCTAAAAGTGCAGTTAGTGGTTCTGACTTCTTGCATATTTTAATGTGGAAGTCATGTCCCCAGTAATCATAACACTCTATCTTCTGATTGAGCTGTTGGGGAAGCAGGGAGCAAATACAGAAAGTATGTGACAAAGCAGAGGAATCAGACAGCTGGACCTTTATCTATGTAGTATAATTTATTTATCAAGTAAAATTTTAACAGGATATTCTCATTTTTTCCAACAATGAATTATGCAGAGCCACTGTACTTCAGATACTCTTTGCAAATCCAAACTTTTAATGCCACTTTCCTCTTCTTCTTTTTTCTGTCCACAGTCAAAAACCCTGAGTGTAACCAATGTTGATACAGCAAATGATGTAATTCTGATGGCCCTGCAGCAGCTGGGAATTAATGTAAGTCATTGCACCAGTTTTAATGAGTCCTTTTTTTGTAGTCACTTTTAACAATCAGATCTTCCCTTGCACTTTTTCCAAGTTTTAGGATATGAACATTAATTAAATCCTTTAACATAGCAGTTCAGAGTTGTTGAAATGCAGCAGAAGTGCCTTGTTAACATACAGACCTCCAGAGATTATCAAGTGCCTTGAAAGTTTTGAGTAAGCCTCTCATCCCTGTAAGGGATCAGTCATGTTTCAAGTTGCTTTTAAATCTCTTTTGCTGATGCCTAAGAGGAGATAGCTTGACACGAGAAGTGAGAATTTGATCGAGCTGCTTTTGCATGCTTCAGTGTGAACAGGAAACCTACTGACCTGCCTGTTAGTTGGTTTCAGAATGYGAAAACATGCATGATCAGCTGTGTCCCCAGATTGCACTGATCTCAAGTGTCCAAACCAGGTACTCTAAATATCCATGGACCTTTAGAGTTATGTGAGATAGGAATGTAACTAATAGATTGCATGGAATCTGAATGCACCCAATTTAAACAATGTCCTGAAACTGTTTTGGAAAAATGCTGTTACAGAACTTACGATAATGCAGAGTAGTGTACCAAATGGATGCAGTGATCCCTCCTAGATCAAGTACTGCCTCAACTGGCTTCCTTTGCTCTAAACCAGACAAGGTAGTGCCCCAGGTGTAGTAGTGAATCAGTGCCATGGACAAGAATTCTGGCCCTCTTACTGTGTTTCACAACGTGGTTCCAACCAACACCAGTGATCATATAGAAGCTCCTGGATGGCAGCTTTTTAACTGGTCTGTCAGCCTGGTGTTTGGGTAACAGGATTTTTTTAAATGTCTTACTCTTGATGCATATGTTGATCTCATTGCATGGAATCTGACAAGTCTTTCCTTACCACAGCCTGGAGTGTGAAAAGTCAAATATGGTGAGCAAAATGCCACTGTTATGCTTCCCTGGGGCTTCTGGAGACTCAAAGCAAAAGCTGGAGTTACCTCAGAATTTGCCGTCCCTAGCATCCATTATCCCTAATTTATACAGGCTTTTAATGCAGGTGTCTATTCTGCTAGCTTGGCATTTCCCAGGCACAGCAATTTGTGTCTACCAATCTTGTTATGGCTCAGACATCCCATTTACACCAGGGCTGGGGCTCTGGCTCAGAATCCAGTGCATTTAATTAAGGAGTCTCTGGAGTTGATAGAGGAACTGCAAGGTGAAAAGGATAATATGTGAGTTAAAATTAGGATTTTAATTGCAGACTGTCTCCCCTGCTCTGCACCAAAAATCAGGAGACTATGCGATATTACAACTGCAAGTCTTTATTGTGATGGTCCTCATTTTTACCCATTTTATGGGTGTCATTTGCACTTCCTCACTTTGTGTACAGAAAAAACAGGAAAATGGTAGTATTTAAAGAGAATACTTTGTTTGAGATTAGCAGGAGGAGGAGCTGGTTGGGTTTCAGCATTGTGTTCTTTTTTATGTATCATAATCAACCTTTTCCTCCTCTTTACATTTTTATTTTAAGTGGAAAAAGAATGAAAACCATCTGAAAGATGTAAAATTTTGCCTGCAGAATTATTTGTCCAAGTAATATACTATGTTTTCTCACTGCTTCTTTATAGCAGAAAGCCTTTTTTTCATTAGAGGCATATCATAAGATTAGCAATAAAATCAAACAAGCTAAATAAATTAAGCTGTAACCTGCATATCAATCAAACACCCAACCCCCCGGTAGGATTGTTCTGACTGTAAGGAAGCTTTGCCTTACGCACTGTCTCCAGGTTTTTTATTTCTGTCCAGAGAGAACCACGTGAAAGAGGCTCTATGACTTTTCAATGGCAATTATAAAAACTACATTTCACATATTGTGTGATTAATGGGGCTATTACTTTGGCTGAGTTCACTCTGGTTTAACACATCAGGGCTTTTTCCTCTGTGGTTTCTCTGGTAAAATGACAGCTAGCTCGTGCAAAATGGCATTGATCTTCTGTTCCAAATTATCAAGTGGGGCAGAAAGAAGGGCCTTGGGTTTCCCAGCTCTGTAAGTACACTTGCTGACTTTTCTGGGACAGTCACATTTATATTGACAAATGGCCTCATAAAGCCATAAAGGACAGCATTTGCAGTCGGAGATGAACAGTCTGCCTCCTGAAACCACGCTTACTGGCTCTTCCCTTCCCCTGCTTCCCCTTCATGGCAACGAACCCTTTCATATATATATGTGAAAGGAAAAGCAAATACCCTTTCTTGTGCTCTTCAGCTGTATTTATTTGCTCCTGGCTGCTTGCCCTGAGGCATCAGAGATGTTTCCAAAGCCTATTTATTTTCCCTCTGCCCCCTGCTAGCTGACTTAACAGCAGTGCTAATACAGGCCAGAAAGCTCTGTCGGTCAGAGAGCAAACTGCAAAGGCTGTATTGAGTGTATCAGCATTACATCAGGTGCATGCAGCAAGTAGGAAGAGTCTCAAAAGCCTTAGGGACATTGGATGGAGGTCCAGACAATGCAGGATAGTAGGCAAATCTGTTTAAAAGGAGGTAGGATTTAACTTTAGAGCTAAATAAATGCTCTCATGAGGTATTTATCACCTTTTGTAGCCAGAAACTTTTGAATTTTAATTATCCTGATTTAGTAGTGTCACTGAGAAGGGATTAAAGGTAAAATAGATCACTCAATGCAGTCTTCTTTATCCAGTTGCTATTTCCTTTTGTCCTGAGAGTGGTTTATATTAAATGTCATTCTTTTTATTTTTCTTGTTTCACCATCATATCTGAAATAAGTACTACTCTCTTTCTTCAATTAAACTGCAACATTGACTTGTATATTTATGCTAAAGACAATATATTTGGAATTTGCTTTTAAGTCAGAGGTTTTACACAGCTTTTCCCAAAAATTATTCCCTAATCTTTTGAAAATTTTCTCCTTTGATGTACATTTATCCTGTCCACTGTACATTTTAAAGAGGGCTCAGCAGTCTTAAAACACCATCCAGCAGTCCCAAGCCCTTCCACATAAAAAGGCTGCACAAAAAGGTTGACAGCAGCCCTACAAGGGGATTTTGGGGCAACCTTGAGCCCAGGGGTGCCATCCTTGCCTTGGCATCATCAGGATGTGCTCAGGTCTCAGGTGAAGGTGCTCCTGCCCTGCCCTCCAGTGTGTGTCTCAGGGTGCTGGTAACAGGATGCTGTTGGCTCACRAGCCTGAGCTCCTCCTGCTTACAGGGTATGTAGAAAAACTGGGGAGATGGTGGAGCAGAGTTCTCAGATGTAAAGCTTGGGGTGCCTGTGTGCCAGAGCACATCTCAGAGGATGTGAGTACCCTGGTACTCGACGGAGCTGAAGGGTCACCTTATCTTACACAGGCTGCCTGATGTCTGCCACACGATCTGCGGCAGGTTCTTCTCCTTGTGCTGCTTAGCTGTCAGCCCTTCAAGGGGTCAATCCTGCCTCTCCTCTGGGCTGGGTGCTGCTCAGTGCCAGCAGGGTGAAGTGGGCTGTGACATCCATCCCTCTGCTCCCAGGAGGCACTCCAGTCTGATGGAAAGAATGGGGCAAATCTCCCCCTTTTCCTTCAGAAATTATGGGCTCCAGCACCTCTCAGTGCTCAGGCTGTACCCTGGTTACATGAACCACATTGCACATGACAGACATAGTACAGAAATTTTGCTGGTGGCAAACTTGGGCACTGGAAAAGTAAAGAGGATTCCTTTGACCATGCTGGCAAGGTGCAGATTATCCTTATATTGTGAGAAACCTTATGTGAACCTGTCCTTAATGGCTGACAAACTTAATTTTGGTTTTAAAGGGCTCTGAAAAAGACTACAAGCTATGGGTGATTTCAGGAAGAGAACATGCTCCTTACCCTCTTATTGGTAAGTTTGACATTGTTTTGTTTTTCAATATTCACTCAGTTACTACTGCTGTAGGAAGCAAGAAATAGAGAGAAGACTGAAATGCAGTTTCCTCTTTTGTTTTGTTTTTCCTGTTTTTTCTCTTACTTCTCTGTCACGCAAGTTTGCCTATTTGGGAAGCTAGTGAAATGCTGATCCTCTGTTTTGAAGAGCAGTTGTCTGCTTGTGTCACTAAGAGGTTGAAAAACTTCATTTATTTCTGCCTCAGTTTTGCTGCATGAGCCCCAGTCTTTCTGTAGAGTTGGCCTCTCCACTCACCTCTCCTGGAGTTAGTCCAGCTTTACCATGTATCTTCCTACACCTCCATAGCAATGTTTATTCCCCTACTCAGCAAAACTCAGCAGAGTTTTGAGAAATGTTCTGTTGTTCCACAACTCAAGTTAACTGATTCAAGAGGTCCTTTCCAATCCTGTATTTCTCAAACTGGCTGACAGCTCCTCTCTGATTAGGAGCAAATTAGTGCTTATTCACTTTCTAAAATGCTTTTCAAAACATTTCAGGGTCAGGAATCAACCCAAATCTCAGAAATTATTGGATGGAGTGATTTGATTTTGGCCCATGATTCACTAAGAACAAATCCCTTCCCATTAGTAAGAATGTTTCACTGTAGAAGCCCAGCATTACTTGTGCTATATGAGTTTGCAGATGATTAGAACTCAAAAAACTTGGTTTTCTGTTGGTTTTCTCCTGCAAATCTAATCCCAGTAAATCTTAGGATTCATTCTCAAAGCAGCCTTAGCTATGAATGCTTCACTGGGGTCAGACAACATTAATATTTATAAAATGTCTAACTTGTGCACCGTATAGAGAGTGCAAACTGTTTTGCCTTTGAAACAGCCAGACTCTGGCTTTCTGACCATTATTGTGTATCTACTTCAGATCAAATCACATCCACGGCTTTAAACATAGAACCAGAGAATTCAGAAGTGGGAAAGGCCTTTCTAATTGACTGACTGTGACTGCAAATTCAAGTTAGACTCCTTGGAAAAGAAGAATCTGACATGAAAGTGATGCTGTTCTTGGTATTTATGCAAAGGTTTATTAGATAAGGCAAACTTATATCATAGGTGCACATCAGAAGCAGAGTTTGTGCCACAGCTTCATACTACCTATAATCTCAAATAACATCTCTTCCACTCTCTTAGTGTTCAAGTCTAACTGCAAGCTAACTAAAACACCTTAGCATTGCATCCATATTTCATGTATTTCATCTGCCAGGTCTTTAGACAAGTCTGAAAAACATCTTTCCGGTGGCATTTCTGAAAGCTCCTCCAGAAATGAATTGCCTCTGTGTAGTCCCCAAAGATGCTGGCTAGAGCCAAGCATAGCTCATTTGCATTAGCCCTGTGATTAATGTTTCCTTCCTGTTTCAGCTTCAGACAGGAACCATAATTGTGTCTCATTTGACTGAGTTGATGGCTGTTGCACTTAACATGGAAAGGGAGGGAAGATCACTTCCACACTGGATTTTTTTTGTTGTTTTTGCATGCTCAGCAAAATTTGACATAACTGCTCCCAAAATCTCATTTCTCTCCTGAATGATATGAGCAGTCAGTACCTAAACTTTCAGTGTCACAAGAAAAGAAGTAGAAAGAGTAAACACTGAATTCAGAAATAGTCACTTGTAGTTTTTTCTGGTGGATTTTATGCGATACAGCTGTAGTAGTTCTGATTTTACTTTCATATCTGTTTAAGTACACCAAACACAGCAACTCCTTATCTTCCAGGATATGATTTACGCCCGTGTAAATACGGAGAAAAGCATCAATTCTTAGATTACTGAGAAAGTGCTGCAGGCCAGCAAGCAAAATCTGTTTTTTCTCCAGGTCAGATGGAGTTTTGCAAGTCTCCAGTCAATCCAACAGAGATTATTATGATTTCTCTTTGAACAGGACATGAATATCCTTTTGGAATTAAAATGAGCCACATTCGTGACGCTATGCCCCACGGATCAAAGCACTGCGCCTGCCCCGGGCAGCTTCAGGGGTCGTTCTTGACGGAGCAGCTGCCCCAGGAGCTGCAGTGCCAGTTTGTGCTGAAGCCCAGCCAGGTGGCCGTGTGCCAGCAGCTGAACGGTACGTTGTCCTGCTCACCCAGCATCGCTCCCCCACAGCCTGGCTGCCTCCCTGGCCCCGCTGCACAAGGCAAACGTGCCGGGGAGGGCGCGCAGTGGGACGCGCAGAGGAGCGCGCAGGTGTATCTTCCAGCTGCACGGGGGATTTGGCAATGCGGCTCGCCCTGATTTGAGTGCGCTGTTGTATGTGTGTCATCTGCGTTAAGTTACGTTTTGACAAGCTGCCCATCAAACGATTGTCCTAAAATCAGCAGAAGAAAGACAAAATCTCTCCCCTGCAATTTTTGTAAGTCTATTAGCTGAGCTTCCCTCTGCAGCCCTCACGGTGCTTCGTAACAAGGCAGGGCTGTTTTACGGTTCAAGAGTCAAGGCTTGACTTCGGCACAGAATTCCCATGCAACATTTGGCAGCATCCTTTATCTCAGTAAGGTGCTTAGGCCTATACACCTACCTCACTGGCACCCTCAAGAGGCAAAGTCTAGGCAGGTACTTGCGTACCTAGAAGAGGTGAGCAAATAGAACTTTATTTCATTACTCTTTGAGTAAAAGAAAGTAATATTTTCTTCTGCCTTTGGCCTTGATGCTGCAAAAATATGAGCAGCTGCTCTCTTTTTCACACTCTGTTGTCAATGACATAATGACTGTGCTCTGCTCATGATAAAAGAAATAAGGAGATCTTTACAGGATTGGGGCATTAGATTCAGGGCAAGAATACATCCCATGGTGTGTTTTTGTTGTGCTTAACACACTAGCATACTCAGCTCAATTAGGAACTCTGCCCTACTTCACCATTAATGACCATATCATTAAAAAAATAACATGCACACTGTTATCTTTGCACTTCCCAATAGCTGAGATCTCCCACAATATAGCAATATGAATAGAATCCATTTGTAATGTTTTTTAGGAATTAAATACAGTGAAGCTATACCAGAATCTATTACAAATTATTCTGGAAATTGATTACATTTTATATAAATTAATTTCCTTTCCACATGCATTCATCCTCCTCTTCCCAGTAATTTGTATCATATTTTACTTCATGGCATATTTTAAGAATGAGGCAATCTAGCAAAGGGGTGTAATTAGGTTTGCAGGCCCTGCTTTGGCAGCTGATGTTGACTGGCAAAAGAAAATAGAAATGCAAATCAGGCCTGTAGAGTTCTAATGCAGATGTGTTATCATCGGTGCTGTGAAAGCTGCAGGAGTGGAGTGATCCTGGCTTGGGGCAGCAGAAGCCTGGGGCAGCCTTCAGGTCCTGCACAGGGACTGCTCTAAATGGGAGAAAGAGGCTTTTAGTGCATTCACCTTTCCTCCTTTCATCAGACAAAACCTTTTGAAGTGATGTGTATCTCTGACTGCTTGCAAAGCAGGTTATCTCACATACAGCGCTGTTCATTGTGCTTTTCCTATTTTGGTTTTGGAAAATGGCAAAAGTTACCTGTGTGCAAGCCAAAGCTATGATCTGGCTTTGGACTCATCTTCAGATCAGCAAGCCAAAGTCTGTGTTGCTGTTGTTGGATAGCCACCAGGCACACTGCCATATACAGGGCGAATTTAGAGAGAGCAGTGTCTGCATCCCCACGTTTCACTGCCACATGCTGTGCTATCCTGCCTCCCATCACTTCCCTGCATCCATACCACGGTGCTGGACATGCTGTCCCTCCTGGAGGCAGCAAGGAGCAGCTGCCCAGCATGTACCATGGTCAGACAGCAGTGTAGGTGTTGACAGGCAGACATGACTGACCACTGGCCCTTATGTCAAATAAATAGCTGTGTGGACACATACTGTGGTGGTGTAATTGCATCAACTGTCCTGGCAGGATGGTTAAAAAAAGTATAGGAGAATTTACTATGTGGAAGAACTGGAGKGTTTCTGTTGCCTCTTCTGTAGCCTTTCAGCATGTAACAGGAACCATCACCTACCAGTTAAATATAGCCATTAAATAATGCTCATGAGCACATTGTTAAATAGATCTGAAGTTTTATTTAGAAGTTTCTGATTAGTTTCAAGAAGAGGAAATGCCATTTCCATGACTAGGACACTACCTATGAACAAAAATTCCCTTCATGTAAAATATGAGCAGAAGAGATGGCTGCTGTGGGCTCTGACCAAAATTTTCCAACAAAGTAGTATTACTTTTTTTCTGATTCTGGCCTAGAATAATCCACAGAGCAAGGCCCTGAGGTTTTTATATGGAAGTACTTCTGCAGAGCAATAAATGGCATCTGTCTTGGCTGAGAGGAGCCTGGGCTTCTCCTAGTATTGTAACTTTGCACAGCTTCGGGGAAAGAAAGTGTACATGCACCCCTTCTCATCTGCTCTTTAGCTTAAGACTCCTTGAAAAAGGGGTATGAAAAGGATGAGTTTTCCTGTTGTTCAGTGAATGTTAGTTTTTGAGTGACATGGCATTTCTTTGCCATGCATCACTTGTTGGTTTCTACCCTGGTCTGTTGAAGAACACTGGCTAAGATTTCCTTCCTGTCCCAGGAGACAGCTGCAGTTAGTTACAGTGACCCCTTGCTCACAGTCTCAGTTTGAGACATGGCTTTTAAGAGGGGAACAATAGGTAAGAGGCTAAGAAGAGTTCCTAATTTTAAGACCCTTTTTTAAATTGACTTCTGCTATTCCTTGTTCTCCAAAATAGCATCTTTTCTTAATTTTTGCTTCCACTGAGATCTACAGGGTTGACAGAAAAAAATACCAGTATGTATTTGCCATTGTGTCACTAGAACTCCAGCAAACCTTAGTTTGTGAAGCCAACCCTATTTGTCTGCTAATATCCAGCTCATCTGAAGGAAAAAAATGTCATTTTGAAAGTTACAGGTCAGTTATATTCTCCCMAAACAATGTGTCAAGTAAAGCCTTAGACACTGCCAGAGTTACATGTCTTGAAGCTTTGGACTGCTTAAAATGTATATCATTATTTTTTATGAAAAGAATTTTTTTTCAGGCTTTCACATTCATATGTTCACATTTTGAGTTAAACTGTAACTTTTCATCCTGTAAGCATCTAATGAAAAGACTTCCACCTATTCCCAAAGGGAGCATGATCTGGAATGGAATGACGTATAATGAAAATCACTCTTTGAGCTAAAACCCCAATCCTAGTAAAGTATAGGAGAGAATAAAGTATCAGAGAGGAAAATCTGGTATTGTACCACAATCCTTAACTCTGCAAGCCTTGCTTCTGCTCTCCACAACAGCAGAAAGTAAAATGTTTGGAAGAACCAGCTAATTAAAATGTGTATAGGGTAGGCAAGCAACTAAATCAATTCTGATTGGCTTTGAAAACACCTCGAAAAGGAAGAAGATCAGAATCAGTTTTTCCCAGTTGGCACTTTTATCATAAGCAATGCTTCTCCCCTTAGCAGTAGCCCATGCTGTTAAGAAGACTTTACACTGGCTGCTGTTGAGAAAGGTCACATGAAAAAAAACCTTTTTGTGTCCCAATACCAGTATTTTCTTCTCTATCCACTAAGAGCTTCAATTAGCTCTGTCGATATCTCATGAAGTACGTTAAAATGAGGACAAACAGAGCCCATCAGTGTGTTGGCACCATGCTAAAATGCCATCTGGAAGGCGTTGATTAAAGGGCAGGCACCATCCCTGGGCCATGGTCAGCCAGCGCTTGGAGTGAGAACACTGCAAATGATACTCTTGTGTTGCAAAGAGAGCAAAGGCAGTGGCTCTTCCTGGTCAGAAAACGTCTCACCCCATTAGTTGATTCTCTGGTGTTACTTCTCTGGTTGATTCTCTGGTGGGGAGAGTGGGTGCTCTCCCACATTGCCAGGAGAGCTGGGATGCCTCTGGACAGCAACCCAAGGTGAGGGCAGTGGGTTTGCACCTGTGGCTGGAAAATGAGTTATTTAGCAGACTCCAGCTCTGTGTGAAATCAGCAGGCTGAGCTTTGCCATCCTGCACTTGGTGGCGAGTGCTGATGCTGTGATCCAGCAGTACAGTGCAGATCCTGGCAATCCTCTTCAGGGCATGAGTAAAGCAGCATATTCTACACACACACACACACACACACACACACACACACACACACAGGTATGTGCATGGTGGACTAGGTTTAGCTGGATGCCAAGGAGTTGGTTGAGTTCATGACATTTTTTCCTTTGGAACCATAGCAACCACCAAAAACCAAATACTGGAACTAGAATCGAAATGCATTTCTCGTAATAAACACCTTTCTCTTTCCCCAGACTTGAGCCAAAAGTCATTTAAAAGGAAAAGATCTATCATAAATTGGGCTTTTTGGCGTGGCCCAGGCACTCACTTGGACAATGCACCCCTCTCCTCAACATCTGCTGCTCCTGGGAAGCTCTTTGGCCTCTTACTAACAACCATCTGTGAGGATGACAACCTGCCCAAACCTCTCTTGGTGAGTCCCAGGCTTAGAGTTGGGTCTTACAGTGGTGGAATTTCTGTGTAGTAAATTAGAATATGTTTGTAAATGGGACATTGAAATTACCCAAACAAAGAAACCAGAAAGGTTTCCAAAGGGAAACCTCATTTGTGGTTCTCGGCAAGAACTTTGGTTTTTAACAGATGCTGTGGTCAGGCCCAGTTAATAACAGCTTGAGAAATGTATGTAATCAGTCTGCTGCTCTGGGCTATTTCGTCTTTATAGCCCATGCTGTAAGATTGGTTTCCTAATCCTTGCTTACACAGTGTAAATAAATGCCACATTCGCACATACTTTTTAAACCACTCCCAAGATCTCTGTAAAATCCCCACATCCATAAATGTCTCATCTACTGTCCCATATAGGCAGCCCACGCATACATAAAAATTCCACCTGCCTGTAACTAGGCAGTTTCAGAGCCTTTCTTGAAGGCATTCCAGGGCAGGCAAGCACTCTGAGTCCTCATTTTTGGTCTGATAGCACCACTGCAAAAATAGGTGGGAATGTGAAGGCTATAGCAGCATCTTTTCATCCTGTCTTGAGAGAGCTCTAGTGCTGTGGGTGCCCTCAAAACCAGTCCTAGGCATAATTAAGGCAGATATGTGGCATTTTTGGTCATTTGAGGGCTGCCCTGTTGTCAGTGCAGCAGCTGAAGTATTTACAGAGTGGGAGTGAGCCCTGCAGGATTGGGCCCTTCATCCTAACAGCCTGACTTTTGGCTGGAAGAAGTTGCCAGAAGCCCACTGAAATCAGTGGGATTACACCAGTTTAGAGAAAGAGATGTTTTGTATCCTAAGCTTGAGCTTGATGTGCTGCTTTATCACTGCCTGAATAGTGAATCATACCAAAATTTTTCAGGTCTTTTAATTGTGTGGGGTTGTTACTTTCTGTTGAAGGAGAAGTGTGCATTTTCATCATTTAGGTTATTTAAATAAGCCCTCCAGAGATGGACTCTGTATGACTATGATCACCTGATCCCTCATTCTCTCTGTTTAAGAGATGAACCAGTGCTGCATTTCAGAAATTTCTCCAAAACATAAATATTAGTCAATTTTTATCTGAAAAGATCCCCAGGGTTACTAAGCATAGAATCACAGCTTGGTGGACTTCATGCTTTGAATTTTAAACATTGTGTTTATACCACAAAATGTAACTTACTTCTGAATTCCTGCAGCATCTCTGGAGAATGGCATACTGGGGGACTGAATCGGATTTGCCTGCACGAGAAGGAAAATATCAGGGATGAATGCTGCAGGCATGTTGGATAACTGCTTCAGAGCTTCAAACTTGCTTTCACAGCTGAAGGGCTCTCTTTTAGCTGTTACCACACTGAATTGTCTTGCACCATAGCTTCATTCATGTAATTTTGTCTGGCTTTGTTAGTTTTAACAGGGGCTTCCCATTTTTATCTTGTGAATATTTTGTTCAAAATATTTTTTCAAAGCATTTGTTCATGTGCTAGTATCCTGTGCTGTGGGACTCAGCCTGTTTTCATGGCAGAGCTCTAAATTCCTGCAAAGAAAATGAAAATGCTGATATGAGTCCTGCTGCCATGAAGGTACTCCTCCAAACCATCTGCACTTGCATGAATTCTTGATCTTGGACTTCTGCAAGAGTGAGAAAGAAACATTAAAGAATAAAAGTAAAAGTAATAGATTCCATTAGACTTATTTGCACTGCTGTGTGGCAAGAAGACCTAGCTCAGACTAGGAAAGTCCCCAAACCCCATTCCTTAGCCATTACTGKTCACTAATTCAGTTTAATGGTGATGGACTCTTCCCCAGTGTCCCTTGCCATCATTTTTGACAACTTGGTCCTCGGACCACTGTGTGCATACACATAATCCCAGAGACTGTCTGCACATGTTTCCCCTTTCCAAGAGAGAAACATGATAAATTCAACATTGCTTGGAGCAGGCCTGCAAGAGGTGACAAGCATGTCTGAGAGAGAACCCACAGGAGACCACAGAGAACTAAGCATGTGGCAAATATCATGAACATATTATCTCAGGAGAAGTTTCAGCATTTCCTTTTCTGCTTGTTTTCCTCTTTTATTTAACAGAAGAAATCAGTCCCTCCTGTTATTTTAAAAGCTAGGCAGGAATCTGCTTGTTTACCCTTGCCTTTTAAATATCTCATGTAATAAGCTGCCTACTTGTTTAATCCTTTGCAGCCTCATTGGCTTCAGGGGAGCCATAAGCTGAGCTTTATCCCCCTTGGGGTGACCTCCCAAGCGGGAGCACCTTGCTCCAGAGGTGGTCCTGCTGACAGACCTGAGCTACTTGCAGAGTATGATACCACTCACAAGCAGCAAAAGGAGTAAAAACCTGACTCTGATCTGCTGTAGAAGTGGAGGTAGATATTAACAAACAAAGCACTTTCCAGCTTAGATAAAAATCCCATTTTATTCAGACATCAGCAGTGGAAGAGAAGTCTGTCTCTGGTCAGTGATAATATTTACCACAGTGATGAGCAGTGAGGGTCTTGTCTTCCTGCAAAGTGGTGTCTGGCTGAGGCCACTGTCAGATGCAAAGCTTTGAATTAGGTAGACCATTCTCCTTTTCCCATACCACAAGGTTTATATATTTAAACGACTTGGCTGAAACTTGCACGGGTCCTGGAAGATCATCCAGAAAGTTAGTGCTTGGCAGTGGCGGCACAGTATTTCTGAGGGGATGTTTTCCAAAATGAGAGCCCCAGATCACAGTTTTGCTGTGCAATTTTGCATGGTTTGGAGGGTAAGCCTTGACTTGTGTTTGATTTCTGAAGTTTTTTAGGACTCTAAGGTTTTCAGCTGTGGCAAAAAGGGCAAAACTACATTTTAGTGGCACTGGACAATAAAATATATTTATGAGAAATGCTCTCTGCCTTTTAATTTTTTTAGGACATGCTTTCCCTCCTTTACCAAGAGGGCCCTTCCACCAAGGGTATTTTCAGACGCTCTGGAAGTGCAAAAACCTTCAAAGAACTCAGGGAGAAGCTTGATTCAGGCACCGAAGTGGACCTGGCCCGTGAATCCATATTTGTGACAGCATCTTTGTTTAAGGTATGTAAAGAATGTTCCTTTCTCGCTTTTTGGGTGAGAGCAGCACAGATCCCATGCACAAGGAGGGCTTTTCTCCAGGGACAGGCCCAAAGAGGAATTGGAGGACTGAATTAAGAAGAATGGGCTAGCACATTAAACATGTGAGGATCTCCAAAGGGGGCTACCACTGAATTAGGATGAGGAAGAGGACTTGCCAGTTTGTTTTGCTGCCAGCTTTCCTGAGGTCTCTGCTACAACCTGGTCCTGTTACTCTCTTTATCTCTGCATATGAAATACTAAAAGGCACGTTTGCAGACCTGTTTCCTTGCACTACAGATCCTAGTGAATTTATAGTGTTGCCATAAATATTTGGATTATTTTTTCCATGCATTATCCTTTATTACAGTCTTGTATGTCAAAAACAATGCTCCTTGTGCAAAAAAGCATCATCATTTCCCTTACCCTAGCTTGTTTGCGAAGCTAGGATTTAGACTTCTTCCTAAGCTGCAGCAGTTTCCCTCCCAATGGTTGAGGTATTGGGAAATAGCAATAGCAAGACTATCAATGACTAGTTTACGTACTCCATTACCAAAAGGGATTGATTAGGGGAAGGAAGGGATGCCTTGGAGTGCTCATGGTCTGGAGGTATTTGAGCTTGTCAGCTAAGGAGAAGAAACAGGGACTACWGATGAAGTTAAGTGGTAAGTAAAGGCAGACATTGTGCAACATCAAAATAACTGGTCTCACTGCAGATTTTTTAGTTCAGCAATATCAGATGAAGCATCCAAATACCTCTATTTTGACAGGAAAGGGTAGGGAAAGGCAGGAAAATATTCACTTCAAGTGTAATATAAAGTACCTCTTCATCTCAGATGATTTCCTTCTGGTTTTGGTTGCTGTGTGTAGCAATATGCTTGTCAATGAGTGCCGTCCCATGGATACATCCTCTGGTATCTGCATATCTTATTCCTACTCCCTCACATGCTCCAGAACAGCTGCTCACATGTTCTGTTCTTCTTTTCTCTTGATAAGGATTTCCTTCGCAACATCCCAGGCAGTATTTTATCATCCCAGCTGTGTGATAAGTGGGTCTCTGTGCTGGATCAAGGAAATAATGAAGAGAAGATAAAAAGCATCCAAAGGTAGTTACTTATATTCTCTGCATTCTTTTCCTATAAATGTGTATCTCAGAACGCAGAATCATAAATATTCAACTTGAAATTATTTTTTTTTTCAAAAACAGATGCTGAAATGTCTTTGTATATGACAGAACATTGAAGTTTACATATATACTTAAGTAATTGTCTTTTTGAGACAATTTTCTGACTCTCTTTTGTCCTACTGCCTTTTGTGGACACCAGTAAATACATGAAATATAATTTCATGAAAGGAACAAAACCAGCTTGTATTATTTGTAAATACACTGTCCAAGACCTGAATTTCTGCCTGATACCAAATCCAGAACCACCTGCAGGGAATTTTGGAGTCCTGGGTGAAAGGGAAGCTGAAATCAGTTCTTCATGTATTTCCCCTCATTCAACTCGAATTTTAGTGACCATTGAGAAGCCAAGATGGAATTGTGAATGAAATGCTGGAGCATAATGACAAGGGAAGCTTCCAACCTTGCAGGTGATATAAAACAGAAAGTAGGCAAAGTTTATGTCACACAAAAGGGAGCTTTGTACAGTAGCTGACCTCAGGAGTACTTACACACACTTAAAGCAACTACATGGCATGGAGAGACAACTGAACTGTTTGGTGAAGTGAATAGTGAATTATCAGGGAACTTAGGTGAAGTACAGTTTCATGTCATACATTGTACTTGGTTCATTAGTTTGACAGAGCATAATTTTTGTTACAGTGTTTCCTGTTGTTCCAGAAAATTGTTTAGAAACACAGTGAGGGAAGACAGCTGAGCAAGAACACCTCTTTGACACACTCCCTGGTTTATTTAGTGGACCATGTTACCCTGATTTCCATTATGTTGACTTGTGTGTATCTATGGAAAATGGTCACTAATTTGAAGAATTACGTTTGTGTATGTTTTCAGGTTGATAGAGCATCTCCCCAGAGCTAATGTTGTTCTCCTACGGTACATCTTTGGAGTTCTGCATGGGATAGAAATGCGATCTGAAGAGAACCAGATGAATGCATTTAATCTGGCTGTCTGCATTGCTCCTAGCCTGCTCTGGCCTTCTGTTTCCTCCACTCCTGATATAGAAAGTGAATTCATTAARAAGGTAAGAGACACTTATGTGTAGTAAAAGACCAAACCAACCTTCATCCCATTCAACCAGGCTGTTGGTTACAAACATGAAAACAGTCATGAAAACCTCTTCAGATCAGGACTTGTTCTCTTAGCAGGGCTCCAGAAACATTCATCAATCCGTTCTCATAATCTGCCTGGAAGAAGGGGAGGGAGACCATAAAGCAATGCCCAGTGTATTAGCAAAATGCTTCCCTCATCAAGATCTGTGGTTGTGGTGACCTTGGAACAGAACAGAGTAGCAATGGAAAAACTGTATACAAGGATGCAAACCAGGACATTTTATCTGGGCTCAGGAGACTGAGAGAGTAGTTCCTGGCTGCCTTCATGGATGACAGTTTGTTCCTGTTCCTCATCTATATGGTGAGCTTACCCTGAGTTCAGTAATAGGAGATCTGACGACATCTCTATCCCATTGCTTTGTTGCAGATTTCTAGTCTGGTACAGTTCCTCATTGAAAATTGCTGCAGGATTTTTGGAGATGAAATTACCTCCCTCTTTGGAGAAATACTGATGACATGCAGGAGAGAGAACAGCTCAGGTAATACAGATTGATGTTTTGATCCCATCAAGACAGCTAAACTCAGCCAGGCAAAAGATCAGTATATTCCATGGAAGAATGCTGTTCCTTCTTCATATGGTGTTCCCAGATACTGATGTTCTCTTTCCTCTCCCCAACGTATTGGTCACAACTTACCATAGACCTGGAGCACATCTCAAAATGCTTTTACAAAGAATCTCTTGCTACTATACCGATCATCTGAACCACTATGGTTAGAAAAGGAGAGAGGAGAAATAAAGAAAAAAAAAGAAAAAATCTGGAGAAGTTTCATCTCAAGTCTAGAATTTTTGCATCAGCCTGTGTTTTCCCAGAATCTTAGGAAATCAGTGGTCAACAATGGTTATAATACAGTTGTCACACCATTATATGAGGGTTGAAAGTGTCTATTCTTCACTATCAAAAGAGAGTGATCTCCAGAGTTTCAATGGGACATCCAGATTTTGCTGCTAGCACAGAAAAATCATGGAACTGGTGACTGGAAACATTTGGCAGACTAGTTGGCAGATTATCATCAATGCTTTTTTTCTCTCTAACCCTCTGATAGTATTGATTTTGTCTGGAGTTTTGTGTCTCTCTGTCCTGTCCCACTGTAAGGGGAGTTGGGGAGGATTCTTTCAAATAGATTTCTCGGACGAAATAAAGCGCAGACGCGGCTAATATTACATCTGAAAACTATTTATTGATAAAAAAAAAAAGTGTTCCTACCGAAGGGGCATAGGAAAGAGAGCAGAGAGGGGAAAAGTGAGACTCAGAGAGAGAAGACAGGCACAGAGTACTACCACTAGAACCCAGGGGCGCCCCGTCGGGGCCTGCTCGGTGGGTGCAGCGTGCGCGCTGCGAGCTGTGGCGAGGCTTGCGGCTCCTGCGGCCGGCCGGGCGCGAGTTCCAGCGGGCGGCGGCGGCCCGAGGCTGCTGCCGGGCAACGCGGGGAAAGCGGCTGCGAGAAGGGTCGAGGCGCTGCGGCCTGCGGCCGGGCAACGCGGGAAAAGCGGCGGCGGGGTCTGCTCGGGGCACGGCTGGCTGGACCGCGGCGGCTGTCCCGGGAAGCGGCGAAAGGCAGGACCGAGGCGGGCTGTCGCGAGAAGCGGCGAAGCAGGGTAGACGGACAGGTGTGGACAGGGAAGGCAGGCAGGGAGGAAGCAGGACCGCCGGGAGAAAGCGAAGAGAGCGGCGAGGGGCCAGGCTGTGAGGCAGCCAGGCGCTTGTATGTGCTAAAGCTTCTCCCACAGCCCGATCGACCATTGTCCAGTCAGGGAAATTTTTCCCGGGCTTTGGTGTCTGCCCCGCCTGCAAGGGGGGTCGCTCGCAGCCCAGTGGGGGAGGTTTTCTCTCCCCTGACTGCCTGTCAGGCGAAGTCTCCCCTGGGGTAGGGCGCCCTCCATTTTCTCCTACCTGCCTTCTCCACATGGTGATTTTCCACCCCATGTCAGAAAATGGACCCACAGCAAACGATGTTGAGGCATAAATAAAAATTGAATTGGTTCCTTTCACTCTCTTTAAAATATCTCTAAAGAAGCATTTTTGTAAAATACATTTTGTCACAGGTGGCCTATACTGAAAGTGGTAATGGCACTTCTGGTAGTTTGGCTGACTGACTCAGTGTGGCTGTTCCGAGCTCCTCATGCTCTGCCTGCAGTGAGGTTGGGTGACATCCAGTGAAATTTGGCCTGCCCCCTCCCCAGGAGTGAGGCACATGGGATCTGATGTGCTGGGATGTGCTGGCAGTGAGGGCTCAGACCCACAATAGGTTACAGCAGCTGTGTGAGTTTTCAGGCAGGCACTGAGGCGTGATGACTGCCCGTGTGTGAACTGTGGCTGCTGCAAATGTGAGATAAGGCAGCTTAGCCTAGCCCACAGCAAGAGAGATTTAATGTAATTCCAGATATTGCAGATACAGGACAGGGCCCAGGTGTGCACTGCGTAGTGCAGATGAGGTGTCTGTTTGAACTGAGACTAAAACTTCATAGTGTTACCCTTAAAAATACTGTATTTTCTGGAAGACCATAGAAGTAAGAAGTATGCCCTGTTTTATTCATTTGTCTAAAAGGAAAGAAAGGTTAAATGTTGTTTTCAATATTCAATAATGAAAAATTAAATAAATTACCAATTCAGTAGATGTATGTATGTAAATTATTGTTTACAGCTGAGTTATCTACTACTAAAGTTCTCCACTTAAAAAAACCAAACCAAACAAAACCAAAAACGCAACAAAACCCCCCTAGCCCTTATTTCCTGTATTTCTTGACTGATCTATAGCTTAGCTCTCATTTCAGCTTCTCCATTTCAAAATTAAGACAGTAATTTTTTATGAAATTATTAGTAGTTCTGCTGGAAAAATCTTTAAAGGGCAAATGTTTCTGAAAGTAAAGGATACTTGCAAAACCAAAAAAAGCTGCTTGGCAGCAGGGTGGTTCAGTCACTGATGTGCTAACACTTGGTTTGTCCTTGCAGATGTTGCTTCTCTCCATCAGAATGACTCTTCCTATGACAGCCTGGAAAACGAGGCGAATGATGAAGCTGACTCTTCCTCTAGTGACTGGATTAAAACCCGCGATCAGGATAACAGGAGCAGGGAGTCTGTCTTCACTCTGAGCGACGGCGATTCAGAGCAGACGGAGGTGGATGAAATGCAAAGCCAGAACAAACCAAAGCAGTTGGCAATTTCTGTCGACGTGCACCTCAAGTTTTCATCGCAAGGAAATTCGGAGAACAAATCTCTCTGCTCCGCTGCACTGAGTTTCCCCTCGTCAGCCACCTCAGGTGCTCTCCAGACTGTGAGGAGGCACCGGCGCTCCTCAGAGCCTGCAGTCGGCCTCCAAGCCTCCAGTGCCGTCCACACGGATGATGGTCACRGAAAGGCAACGCGCAAAGCCAGCTGTGATGTTGTCCTGTGTCATGAAGATGAAGACTATCTCTGCCAGCTTCCATTGCAGATGGAAAGGCAAAAGCTCAGCAATCACAGCTTGATTATAGGGATTAACGTTGGTAAAAGTGACAACACAAACCAAAACGTTGAAAGGAAAGACCTGTCCCATTGTCTCCTGCCTCCAACGCCAGAGGGATTAAATATTTGCTCAGGATTTAGCTCTTCTAGCCAGTCTTCTGGGACATCTCCATCTGTGTCATCGCTTTGCTCTCTGGACAGTGCTTTCTCTCAGTTTTCAGACCAGACTCTGTTTACCCTAAGTGAAACCTCCTGCCCTTTCGATAGCACTTTTCAGTCGCTAAAGAAACACGAAGATCCTGCTGCCGCTGTGGCTGATGACTGTTTGGTTACACCCACCAAGGTGCCACCGTCTCCACAACCTGCTGACACTGTGGCTGAGGGCGGCTTGGTGGGGCCCAACAGCAGGTCAGCACCCCTGAAACCTACTGATGGAGTTGATGGCTATTTCAGTAAGCCTGACATTCAGCCTTTGCCTCTTAAGGTCACAGGAAGAGACAGACTTCACAATCAAAGAGGAGGTCTAGAAAAGCATTACAGCAATCCAAAGTTTGAAGAGACTGACCAAAGCTTTTTGCAGAGGAATCTTAATGCTTAAAATAAACACCATAAAGAAAATGCCTTTGGTGTTAATGTGTGTTCATTTTAAGTTTAACATCCAGGTTGTTCAAATTTAAATGAGCAGTCCCTGGACTCACAGGTTTTCTTTTTTTAGGAAACTGTCTGAGTAGTGTTCCAATAGAAAGCTTTGCAAGAACATTGTAAGAATAATAAAAATTGCTAAAAAGCAAGCAAACAGAAATCTCCTGAAAATATGGAAGGGACCCAGGAGGTGACTAAGGCCAGTGTCCTGTTCCCTGACCCTGCCAGGGCAGCGGGGTGCCTGCTGGGCCTCTCCCCTTGACCACTCGAGTGTTGAACCTTGCAGATGTGAGTCCCAGTCCTTTGTGCTTTTGATGTAGCGTGCAAAGTCAGCATAGCTTCCATAACTGTGGTATTATACTACTGTTCTGAAACTGATAAATATTACCTTCATTGTCCTCCAAGGAGTAAGCGTGTTGTTTTCTGTATGTTTATACAGTATGTTTGATAGGTGTAGTTATTTCTTTCACGCTGAAGAAGAAAGAAAAAAGTAAGCTCAAAAATATGTAAAGGGAAATGCTGAAGCTTGTAACTAACACCTTGCAACTCTGTGTTTCATTTATTGTGCTTTGTTGGCTGTTCTGTTCATGTTTAAGTTGTGAATAGTTTCTTAACATTGCTGTAAATGGCATTATGTATTATTGCAAGCAGAACACATGTAATTTTATTATGCAGCGTCTAAAACAGAGAATCATAGAATGGTTTGGGTTGGAAGCAACCTTAAASATCATCCAGTTCAACCGCCCGGCTGTGGGCAGGGACACCTTCCATTAGACCAGGTTGCTCAGACCTCCATCCAGCCTGGCCTTGAACACTTCCAGGGATGGGGCATTCACAGCTTCTCTGGGCAACCTCTTCTTCTTCTTCTTCTTTACCACTCTCTGAGTAAAGAATTTCTTCCTAATATCTAATCTAAACCTGCTCTSTTGTCAGTTTAAAACCATTGCCCCTTGTCCTGTCACTATCTGCCCATATCAAAAGTCATCTCCCTTCTTTTTATAAGCCCCCTTAAGCTACTGGAAGGCCGAAGTGAGGTCTTCCTGAAGCCTGCTCCTCTCCAGGCCTAACAATCCCAACTTTCTCAGCATTTCCTCACAGAAGAGTTGTTCCATTCCTCTAATGTCCTTCGTGGGCCTTCTTTGGACTTGCTCCAACAACATCACGCCTTTCCCGTGCTGAGGACCCCAGGGTTGGATGCAGCACTGCAGGTGGGGTCTCACCAGAGCAGAGCAGAGGGGCAGAATCCACTCCCTCTCCCTGCTGCCCACACAGCTTTGGATGCAGCCCAGGACACGTTTGGCTTTTTGGGCTGTGAGCGCACATTGCTGGCTCATGTCCAGCCTCTCATCCGCCAGCACCACCAAGTTCTTCTCCACAGGGCTGCTCTCAAAGAGTTCTTCTCTCAGTCTGTACCTGTATCTGGGATTGTCCCGACCCAGGGCAAGGTGCAGCACCTTGTACTTAGACTTACTGAACCTCATGAGGTTCTCATGGGCCCACTTCTCAAGCTTGTCCAGGTCCCTCTGGATGGCATCCTGTCCTTCTGTTGTGTCACTGCTCCTCTCAGCATCCTGTCATCTGCAGAATTGCTGAGGGTGCACTCGATCTCGCTGTCTGTGTCATACATCATATAATATATTAGAGTAATGCATTATCTAAATGCTTTGAGTTTGTATAATATATCCTGTTAAATTTTGCTATTATATATGTTCTGAAAAAAATGTGTATTTTTGTACTTGCAAGAAACTGCTGCTAATTTTACAAGTTCTGTTTTGTTGTTACAGCACTGGTATTGATGTGTATGCATTCAATGCTATATATTAAATATTATTTGTTATGTCATAAATTCAGTTTATATTCTGTGTTATTTTTTTATGTGTCAGTTCTACAAGCTATTGCTGAAACAAAAGTCCCAGTGGTGCCACTGCAGCTCTTGTGTGAGCAAGGACTGGAGCGTTTTCCCTCCGCTTTGGGTGGCATCATTCCTACTGCATACCATCATCCTGTTGACTTTTGTAAATTTTAGTAATATTCAAAGAAGAATTCCTGCACTTTTTCTCTTCATCTAGAGGGAGGAGGGTGTTTTCAGCTAATGGGATTCAGTTAACAATGTGGAGGTGAAGAGAGATCTTTTGGGTCAATAGCTATTAGGGTTGGGAGCAAGGAAAGGAGGGGAGCAAGCCACTGGATGAGAGTAAGACTTATTCTTTAATATTAGCAGGATTATAGAGAAAGCAAGAACGGCAGGGCTAAACTAAACACATCTGAATGTGTGTGCATGCACACAGTGCTTCTGAAACGTCATTGATTCACTCCTTAGCTTTCTGTTTCCAACCCTCCCCCCTCTACAGTTAATAGTGGCCAGTACTGGAGTTTCAGGTCCTGTTCTGTTTAACTGTGCTCTCCTAAAGGTGCTGCTGCTCGCAAGTCACTCTCATTTCTGAAACACATAAACACTGTTCAGTGCACTGAGCTGTCCCCAAGTATTATCAGCATAACAGGCTTTTAGCTCTCCGTGAAASAGAATGGATACTCTAGATTCGGAAGAGGGTGGAAAGTCTGTTAACAAAGTTATAAATATCCTTACTTGGAAATGTAGAATTAGAGGGTTATTATTTTGGGCTCTAATCCTGCAAATGTTGTATCTGTAAGCAGAGCTGCATTTGTGGATACCCATGTAATGCATCGTGCACTTGGAACAATACTAGAATGTATAATTGTGTGCAGGCTCAGACTTAGTGCAATTTGTTCTTCTTTTTCATATTCAGCTGCTTTAATGAAAACAATAGCGTGCACAATCTGATCTGTAACAGTCACCTTCCAAAGGTAAAATACTGTGTAGGCATTTTGAGACCTGTCATCTAATAGCCCTACATATACGACTCCTTCAAAACAAACAAAAGACTGATTGACATGAGGCTATTTTGAAATAAAACAGCTACTCTGCATTTCCATTTCTCTTCAAAACGGTAAAAACTGTATTGCCATGCTGCCAAGATTACATCAAGTAGCAAATACTGATTCATTGCAACAATAATAAAGCTTTAGAAAATCTCTAGTCTCTGCAATATAAATTTTCTGTCCTACAAATGGTATCTTCCTACAAGTCATTTATCTCTGCTGTCTGAAGTAAGAGTATATCCAAGTGTGCTTCGATGTGAAATGAATTATATGTCTGCTTTTGAGCTGTAGCTAATGCTAGAGTGCTTTCAGCTTTAAATGTATGGCGAACAAGCTGGATGTAGACCCAGCACAATTTGAAATGCATTCTGTCTTACTAGACATACACCCTGCTGCTGCACGAGGCATATTCTGTGACAATCACAAAAAAGAGCACTAATGGGGAAGATCACAGACTGCCACACCTCAGTAAAGGAATTAAATGCTGGTAGGATCCAAAATGGGTTGTACTGAACCTTTTCAGGGTATCAGATGCAACTCTGAACACGGCAGTAAGCTCACGGCAGTAAGCATTCTCCTGCTCTCTCCAGGGGCTGCAGGTGGATCTCTGCTCCCCCGTGGACCTCCATGGGCTGCAGGGGCACAGGTGCCTCACCATGGGCTGCATCAGGGGCTGCAGGAGAATCCCAGCTCCTGGGAGCACCTCCTGCCTCTCATTCTGCACTGGCCTTGGGGTCTGCAGGGCTGTTTCTCTTACATATTCTCACTCCTTTCTCCAGCTGCCACTGTGCATTTTTTTGCCCTTCTTAACTCTGTTATCCCAGCTGCTGGGCTCAACCTTGGGCAGCAGTGGGACCGTCTTGGAGCTGGCTGGCATTGGCTCTGTTGGACACAGGGAAGCTTCTGGCAGCTTGTCACACACGCAGACACACACACATGTAGCCCCCTGCTACCAAAATCTTGCCATGCAAACCCAGCACATCTCGTGAGAAGGTGGTGGGGTAGGGGTGGCCCCGAGGGCTGAAACCTCTCTTCTGCCCTGGCTCCAGCTGAGTGTCCCCCACAGGTCCTTCTCGCTGTGGGTCACCAGCTGCCTGCCTCCACGAGCTAGGATGGCTGCTTTGGAGGAGCTGCCCAAGTTTTTGTGACAAATGGTAGGTGAGATGTTTCCCAAATGCCTACTTCTTTTGTGAAGTAGCAAAATGTCCCAGAAAAACAATAGAATAAAAAGATGACTGAGTTAGGGAAGAAACAGTGGCAGTGACTCCTCATGCACTGCTGTCAAGGACACAAAATGAAGCAAACTGACAAATTACTTCGCTGCTTGGACTTTCTGTCCCACAGGGGTTCATGTTCTCATTGTTAATGAGCATCCTGGCTCTGTTTCACAAGTACTAGCCGTCATTCCTTTCAGGTAATTTCAGAGATTAATATAATGCAAATTTAGAGCAGTTTGTCCTCAACCTGCCTTGAAAGTTTTTGTATTTTTCTAGCCCTGGTAAAGGACCTCTGTGCCCGAAATGTCATTATTTGGTTTTTTGAGGGGGTTTTTTGTGGAATGTTTTTCCATTCTTCTTCATCAATCTCATAAATGCTATTGCTTCATTCCTGTGAGTMTTTTCTCTCCAGCGCAGCCCAATTCAGGAAGCAAAAAGACATGTAACATCTAATCCTTGTTTATATGAGTTTGTAGAGTTCAAGCAAAATAGATTATAGGTCCAGAGGATGAAGCATGACCTTCAAACTGAAAGTGTCTCTCTATCCAAAACTCAAAATCACTGGATTTCTGATAACAGCTGCTGTTTCAGACCCTTTTTTATTCTGGGGACATATGTGGCTCCAGGACCTGGTGGTTGACATCTCATTTCCAGCTCTGCTCCTGATCTGCAGTATGACATTTGGCAACCTTATTTGCCACCTCTGCTGCCTGTTTTGTACCACTTGTCTTTTCTCTAAGTGTCCTGGTTTGCTGGGACAGGCTGGTGATTTCTGTTCCCTCCCATCCTAAACATAACTGTTCACCCATGCATAACCAGACAGGGGAGACTGGGAGGTGGCCAGTGCTTTTGGAGACCACATACAGAAGTGCAGTCACACATATGGTGCTGCCATAACCTGTGCAAACAGACTTGCTTCACATGTCTTGCAGATCAGCCTGTGCATCTGCAAAATATCCCAGATAACCTCACTGAGTTGGTCCTATCAACTTCCTGTCATTTTCGTCCATAAAAATGCTCAGGCATGGAATAATTCAGGCTGGAAGGGGCCTCAAGGGTTCTCTGGTCCAACCTCCTGCCACGGGCTTGCATATCCATGTGGAATCATAGAATCACAGACTTGCTTAGGTTGGAAAAGACCTCTAAGATCATCAAGTCCACCATTAAACCATTTCCCTAAGCACCACATCTACACAGTTTTTATACTTCCAGGGATGGTGGCTCCAACACTTCCCTGGACAGCTTTTTCATTGCTTGACAACCCTTTACGTTTTCCTAATATCCAATCTAAAACTCCCCTGGTGCAACTTGAGGCCATTTTCTCCTGTCCCTGTCACTAGTAGCCTGGGAGAAGAGGCCAACCCCCACCTGGCTACACCCTCCTTTCAGGCAGTGGTAGAGAGTGATAAGGTCCCCCCTGAGCCTTCTTTTCTCCTGGCTAAACAACCTCAGATCCTTCAGCTGCTCCTCACAGGACTTGTGCTCCAGACCCTTCCCCAGCTCCGTTGCCCTTCTCTGGACATGCTCCAGCTCCTCAGTCTTTCTTGTAGTGAGGAGCCCAGAACTGAACACAGGATTTGAAGTGTGGCCTCAGCAGTGCTGAGTACAGGGGGAYGGTCACTGCCTTGGTCCTGCTGGCCACACTATTGCTGATCCCGGCCAGGATGCCATTGGCCTTCTTGGCCACCTAGGTGCACACTGGCTCATGTTCAGCTGCTGTTGACCAGCACCCCCAGGTCCTTTTTGCACTGGGCAGCTTTCTAGTCACTCTGCCCCCACCTTGCAGTGCTCTCCGGGGTTGTTGTGACCTAAGGGCAGGACCTGGCACTTGGCCTTGTCGAACCTCATAGAATTGGCCTTGGCCCTTGGATCCAGCCTGTCCAGATCTCTCTGCAGAGCCTTCCTACCCTCCAGCAGATCAACAGTCCTGCCCAACTTGGTGTCATCTGCAAACTGACTGAGGGGACTCTCAATTCCCTCATCCAGATCATTGATAAAGATATTTAACAGCACTGGCCCCGGTACTGAGTCCTTGGGAACACCACTAGTGACTGGCCACCAGTTGGATTTATCTCTACTCCTCTCAGTTATCTGGGCCCACACATGCAGCCAGTTTTTCACTCAGCAAGGAGTTCACCTGTCCAAGCCATGAGCAGACTATTTGCTCCAGGAGAATGCTTCAGGAGACAGTGTTGAAGGCTTGGGTCAAAGACATGTAGCTCACGTCTGGAGGAGGGATAGCAATGTTCACCCCAGCTGGAGGAATTTAGTTAAAAGCAGCTGACTCAGACAAATAAATAAAATGTTTTGGAACAGACTATGATCACAGTATCACAAAATCAAAGAATAAACTGAGTTGGAACAGACCCACAAGAATCATTGAGTCCAACTCCTGGTACACAACACCATCCCCAAGAGCCACACCATGTGCCCAAGAGTATTGATAATTTCTTAAATAACCCAGAAAATGTCTAAGAAACCAGCAAAAGCTGTCATCTTACACCCAATCTTCAGGTTATCCCAATAAACTTATATATTAAGAGCAGAGACTATGATAAATGTTTACCCTCAGTATTTAACATCTCCCCATATCCTGTGTTCGGAATACCTGAACATGCCTAAGGAGAGAGCCTCGTGACACCACTGGACATCCTCATGCACTCACATCTGGAAGGAGACCCAAGGCACGAGCCACACTAGGGACTTTTTCCTCTCCAAAGTCTGATGTGGGAAGAGGCTGAGCAAGGGTCTGCAGCTGCATCGAGCCTCGTCTTTGGCATTTGTGCAAGGCCACTTCCCCATAGAAGAGCCCTTCGCTCCTGCCAAGTGTAAGAGGCGGTGGAGCATGATGTCTGCCGGCTAAGCAGAGCCCTACATCCGCATCAGGGGAAGGGAGCCAGCTCTCTCATTCACAGATGTGCTTGCATGACTGCACTGGCTCCCAAGATTGGTTACCGACGTCTCTGTACTGGGGCCACTGGCAAGCTAAACTAATTGACCCACTGGTGTCCAAAGGGGAAGACTCTTTGGTTAAAGGTGTTGAATGATTTCTGTGAGGGCATGGTTGCCACACAAGGCCTAAAGGTTTTGGACATCATTTGTGTTTTATAAATATGTACAGTGCGGTCTGTAATGATTTTTCCTTCATAGTAGGTTTGCTCCAGGCCCTATTTTGTCGGTTTCATTGTGGCTTCACTGCAAATGTCAGCAGTTCCTCGAGGACAAGTGCTCCGTCGCTGCTGCCAGTTGCATTAAGTTAAATATTTCAGAATTTAGCCATTCTGTGACCGTACATGGGAGAGGTTTTTTCAGTACAGAAATCATTTCTCTGCACTTGATTCTCTTGTCACAAACTATTTCCATCAATGTGCTACAAATCTGCTCTCAGGCTCAGCAGTAATTCTGATATGACCACTGAAGGCAAGGCTCTCCTCCTCCTCCTCCTTTTCCTCCTCCTGGTTTTGAAGAGCTTCCACAGGGCTCCCTGCTGACCCGGGGGCTGGGATGGGGAGGGGGGGGGGGGTGCTGGGTTGTCTGCCAGCCAGGGAGGGAAGGGACAGGAATGTGCTGCCAATGTGCGCAGCTGAGGCTACACAATCCCAGATGAGAGTTTAGACAATAGGCCCTGACAGTAGGGGCTGATGGAGAAAGAGTGGCCTGTGGAGAGCACCCACTGGTGATTGAAGCCTGGACTCAAGAGGATCCCTCCAGGAATCAAAGGGCAATGATGATGTGGGATTCCAGTCACCACACCTGCACCTGGGGAACCCCAGCCCATTCCCTTGGACTGTCAGAGGAGAGTGATCAGCTCAGGGTTCCTGGGTGAACCCCAGCAAGGCATTAGTGGGGCCAGAAGGCCCTGCATAATGGCAGAGACCCTGGAGGGACACGAGACACATGGGGAACTGTGGGGGAAAAACAGTTGAGGATGTTGGATGGGCAACCTCTTAGAAAGTGTTTCAAGGGGGCTATAGCACGGTGCAAGACTTGTTATGGGATGTTTAGGGTGAGGATCAAAGGCAGGGAAAGGGAGGGATCAAGGTGGACTGGGGATGAACCAGCATGAGAAAATAAAAGAAAAAGAGGATTAAAGGGGCTGGTGTGGGTGACAGCTGGCTGGTCAGTACACAGTCCTCTGACCAAGCCCTGTACCTCATCAGCACCGCCTGCACTACAGTCTCACTAAATATTCAGATGTAATGATGTAATTAATTATGTATTACTACTAATAATTACATTTACATTCTCTCAATTGACTTCCTGTGTGGGCACACCCTCTACTCTGAGTCTGTGTGAGAGACCACCAGCAACCTTCAAGCCAGATGAGTGGGCAGCAGCCCTTGAGCTGAGTGCCAGCAGCTGGAATGGGACCACAAAACTCAGAGGCTGGAGGGTGCCAGTGCCAGCACCTGGGGGAACTGGGGCCTGAGGCCARCTCTGGGGCACACTGAGTAGCCAATGCCAGGTACTGGAGAGACCCATTTTCCATGTGTGTGTGCGTATTTCACCAGTGGACATCAGTCTTGATGAGCTGGAAGGAGCAGTACCTGCCACGTGTGCTGCTCACGTGTGTGCCAGCACTGTGTGCAAGTGGCTGCCTCTCAACAGAGTCAGCAAATAGTTCTGAACAAGCGGGGGGTGTTTAAATGTCAAGTTCCCCAAGGACAGCTTGCACAGAAGACATAGTGCAAAATACTCTGAAAGGACTTGGTACAGGAGAGGAATGATCTCCCCAGATCCAGTCAAAGCCACCAAGGAAGCAGTCGCTATTTGCTACAGGGAGCAGCTCATGTGGAGCCTGACCTTACAGCAGGCAATAGCAGTTTTATTAGTCCTACTACTTAAGTGTTTTACCTGAAGAAACTGGTTTTACCTGAAACACCTTTGAAAGCACCACTGGAAGTTTCCTTAGCAGAGCTGGGGACCTGGCAGGGTGAGGGTGGCAGGAAGGAGGCAGGGCTGAGCTTTAGTGTTTCATTGGCACAACTGCTTCAGAAAGGGACATCTGACACCAAGTCCACAAGTGCCCTTGACTTGAGGAGCCTGAGGTGACCAGGCAGCCAAGGAAGATCATGCCCCAAAGTCACCCTTCCAAGCAGGACTTGGTCTCCACAGATGGTTGTCATTGAAAGATGCTCTTCATTGCTTGGGCCCATCTGAATACTTCCATGGCATTGCTATCCCTCTACTAAATATCCGAATACTTGCAGAAATGTGCAGCATCTAAATGACATCACACTTTCCATACCAAGATAGCATGAGAAGTCTGGAAGGTCACCTTCAGCAGAGTGCCTGGGTTTGGGCTTAGCTTCAGTGTGTAAATAGTCCCAGAGAAGTCCAATAAGATTGCTTATGCACTTAAATTCCTTACTGGACTGGAGCCGTGCCTATTTTCTAAATAAATTAGAAGCCATACCAGATGCTCCCGCTTTACTGAAAAAAAAAATCCTATGAYGTTTCCATTTACAATTTATATTACAGAGGTCTATCTATTATTTGATAAAGCAGAGACTTCCAAAATATTCTTTCATTGTGTAAGAAATAATAAAAAGTATTCAATACTTATACATCCGGTCTAGATTTAATTTAAAAAAAAAAAAAAGAAAGAAGGATTTGTCCAATAAAATGTTTGGCAAAGCCGAAGTCTGAATTTTTTCCATTTTTTTACCTTGCAATATGAATTTACACTCGACTTGTCTGAAGTGTGTAAATTCAACAACATAGTAATTGGTTTACTACACAGAAACTGGAGAATCTGACTTTGCCAAGAATTTTTACTATGTCAATTCTTCACTTTTCTCACATTCGAAAAGGCCATAAAAGTCATAATTCTGAAAACAGGTCTCCGTGAACAAAATCTGATCTCTGCCTCGGGGTGAGGAGACCCACACGATGTGGGTGCAGAGCAGGTCCCACTGTAAAACAGGTTGTTAGTCCAGGCTCATCACTCCATGGTATTCATGGCCTTAATACAGTTCCCATGCTTAGCTTTCTGTTAGGAATGCTTAGGCTCTCATCTTGTAAAAACATGAGTGCTCTCAAATCTGATTTTCTTCTGTGGCTGATGCAGAATCAGGCCCTGAAACCTATTTATTTTATAACGTATTTATTTTATTGGAGTTTATTGCAATGAGTGGGARAAGGTGGGATCAGCTGCCAAACTTTGAAACATGGAGGACAATACCTCTCTGCTCTTCAGCTGTGTCATCAGCTGGGCTATGAAATACCTTATGAGGAGGGACAGGGAAAGGACTGTCCTCTAGAGCACAACAGGGACAGAGGTGGTCAGGAACACTTAGCACCTGGATTCGAGTCCAAAACAAACATTGATCTGCTTCTCTGTCCTTGAGGCATCCAAGGAGACCTATTGTTGCTTGTTTGCAAGAGCAGCAGTACGAAAACATCTTCTGAATTATTTTCTGGAAAAACAAAGAAAAGGTGTATTGGGTTTGTGTGGCCAGGCATGTTTCCTGACTGCACTTTAGGTGTACAGTCCATGCAGGACATAAGAGGAATCTATCTTCTTTACTCCAGACTGGTAAACTGGTAACAGTGGACAAGGAGAAGGCTGAGGTACTCAACAACATTTTTGCCTCAGTCTTCAATGGCAGCCTCTCTTCCCACACCTCTTGCAAGGATGGGCAGCAGGATGGGGACTGGGGGAGTGAGGAGATTCTCACTGTAAGAGAAGATCAGGTTCATGAACACCTGAGGAACCTGAATGTACATAAATCTATGAGACCTGATGGGGTGCATCCCAAAGTCCTGAGGGAATTGGCTGAAGCAGTTGCCAAGCCACTCTCCCTGATATTCAAAAAGTCATGGCAGTCAGGTGAAGTCTAAAGTGACTGGAAAAAGAGAAGTATTGCACCCATTTTTAAAAATGGTAGAATTGGGAACTGTCAATCTGTGTGAGGGACATCCTTGAAGCGAGAATCTGTTTCTTGACATGTGGATCATTTACCTCATAGSAGAGAGCGCCCATCATACCTGGAGTCACCAGTTAACAGCAGTGTAAACTACCAGTTCCTGATGCTTCTTGTATGCCCAGTGACAAAGTCTCCAATAACATGCTTGTCACCTTCACTGGAAGAACTCACCATCCTTTTGTTGTTGCAAGCCCCCTGCTGCTTTGTTTCTGCCAATCTCTTGTCCTTTGATCTCCTATCCAGGTGACACAGGAACAACTGAAATCCCCAGCATGGGATGTGTCAGACCCAGCAGGTCATGGTTCAGCTCCAGCAGGTGAGTCTGTGGGGAGGAGGACAGCTGTTTTACCACGAATTTCCATACATCTGGAAGTCAAAATGAAAATGAAAATGTCTCACATCCTGCAGRGATCTACTGAAAAGGGAATTCAGGAACAGAGCACATTTGGGAAGCCCATTCCTGGGATGAAGAAATCTTGCTCTTGTCTCCCCTAGAGCATCACATCCCCACTGACCCCAGCCGAGGTGTCTGAGTGCTTTCCTCCCTCAGTGCTTGGAGGGCATTTGGGCAACCACCCAACAAACCCAAGATAACACATCAGGTTTGAGGCAGGAGGCTGGATTACTTTCATTCATTTTCCTCTCAGCAAATGTGATTACAAAATATCAGCCCAACTGTTATGGATTCAGCCTGTTCCCTTGCTGATTTCAGGTTTTTTTACGTGGGTGTTATTGATTCCAAGGAACTGACAAAAACATGGACATGCAGCTAAGATTTCTTTTTTTTTTGTCAGCTTAGCTATTTCCAAGGGGAAAAAATTTGCATAGAATGGTCTTTTTAAACAAAACCCCAAACAGTTCTTACAAAGGTGAGCTTATTTTTTAAAAGAAATAGACAGAGCAACAAAAACCAGCAAGCAGATGTTTTATGTTAAAAGCTTGGAAATCATAGTTTTCAGTCATACATTCTTTTACCATGAGACTTAACCTAGAGACTTAGTGACATTTTGCCGTGTGCCCAGTGTTTCAGCTGTTGACTGGGGAGTATGCATGTCCAGCTGTTATGGGTTCAACAAGTCAATTTTTTWTTTTTTTTTTTCCCTCTAGCAGGGAGACCTCTGTGGGCAGGGAGGGGTTGGCCGGGAACTAGTGGGCAATGCTTAAGAGCAAAGAAAGTTGCCTGCCCACCCACATGCCACAACAATCACCCAGAATGGGCGATACTTAAGGACAAAAGGGATTGCTTGCCCAACCCAGATGCCAGGACAATTTCCCCAGTTAAAGAAAGAAGAGCTGGGAGTGTTGGCGAGGGGATTGTTTCCCCAGAGGCTGCAGCTTATCATCTCGAGAGGTGAAGGGACTTTACCGGACTTTGGAGAGAGGGGGCAGGGGCTGGGCTCGCTCTCTTCTCCGCTCAGTGTTCACTGAGCACAGTTGTGTCTGCAGCGAGTGCCGGTTTCGCTCCAGAGCACGGATACACTATGACATCTCCACCTGCTCACTCCAGAGCATGGATATACTGTGCCATCTCCGCCGGGGTCCCGCTGTGGCACAGGGTGCAGCGTTACGCTGGAACTGTCGCCGCCTGGAGCTGCTCRCCTCTGCTGTCTCTGCCACCAGCCTGGGTTTCTGCTCCAAGTGGGTCGGTGCCAGGGTCTGCTCGCCTCTGCTGTCTCTGACATCAGCCTGAGTTTCTGCTCCACATGTGTCGGCGCCGGAGTCTGCTCGTGTCTGCTGTTCCTGCCTTCTGCTGGCCCCTCGGTGGGTGATACCAAGGTCCATCGCTCCCCAGTCAACCCTGCCTGCCTGCACTGCTCGCTGCCGGCTGCCGAGGTTGGTGCTGAGCCGGGCTGCTGCCCCGTGGGTTTGCACCGGGAGCGATCTCCCCTCTCCCTCTCCCTCTCCCTCTCCCTCTCCCTCTCCCTCTCCCCTGAGCCGCCATTGCCACATGGAGAGGTCGATGCGCTCGCGCCACAGCGCCCCCTGCAGCCGCGGGGGAGTCACCACAGCCTCTCTGCCCCAACGGAGAATCACCCAACGACAGAGAAAGGGCTGTGACAGGGTTTGTCTGTTCTCTTATTGTCGCCGTTTATCTGTCTTGTTATGTATATATAGATATATAATCCTAGTAAAGAACTGCTATTCTTTTTTCCCACATCTTTGCCTGAAAGCCCCGTAATTTCAAGGGTATAGTAATTCAGAAGGAGGTGGGTCATCCTCTATCCCAGGAAGGTTTCCTGCCTTCCTTGACAGACACCTGTCTTTCAAACCAGGACACCAGCCCAGCTCCTAACATCCACCCAGGGAGCTGTCCTGGAGAGGCTCCCCAGTGCCCACCAGATCTGGGTGGTTCATTGCTCAAGAACACACAGACACACATCAAATACTAAAGTGACCAGTGCTCTAGACAAAATTTCCCAAAGCAGTAACACTCTCTGGCGTTGGGAAGGTGAAGACAGGGCTGCCCCATGCATCTGCTTGGTGATGAGATATCCATGCAGGAAGAGCCTCCCTGCAACATTGGAGCTGGAGCCAGCACTGGCTCTGCCTCCCGTCTCCCTCCTTGGTGGCAGCCAGCGAGGACATGGGAGAGGAGGACCAGCTGTGCTGGTGGCCTTTGCCTCCTTGCACAGGTGATGYCTGCACTTTTCCGTGCAGGGCAATTCTGCAGAAAGCTTTTTGGGTCCACGTCAGCTTTTGGCATCTCGAACTTGTTGGTAGAAGTGAGTTCAAGGCTGAGCTTTGCCCACATGAAAAGGCCTGTTGGGGTTTTGTTTCAAACCTGCCACCTGCAACAAAGTGCTGATGAAGGGCTGGCTAAAAGTTTCAAACCTGCCCCACCAGGCCCAGGGCATCCAAAGAGCCCTGAGATCCAGATGTGGACAGGCCTGAACTTATGTATTGCAGGACCTTGCAGGACATCGAGTGGTCAGGTGACATACAGCCTGTTGCTTTCCTGGAGCAATGGAGTTCATGCTCTCTGTGAGTAATCAGATCTCACCAGTTTTAAATACAGAGCTTTYTATTGGTTGAGGGCGTGGGGAAGAGGTTTTTATTTGCCTGAATATCAGGAAGCGGATGTGTTCTGTGTGTAACATTGAGCCTTATACCAAAATCAGTCCAGAAGGATGTCATCTGAATCCCTTATTTGTGGATTTACCATATGCAATTGGTCTTAATTGGAGTCTGGGCACTCCATGAGCGCCAGCAAGTGCATATGAAAAGCTCCATATACATATGCATRTGTGTGTATTCATCTGTGTGGGCAGATGAGGAGCATGCTCAGCATTGCTTACTGCTCTCTTTCCCATTCAAAGGCTCGCTCAGACCACGAGCAGGACCTGGAGGCTGCTCCCCCTGACACGTGCACAGCACTCTCACAATGAGCAAACAGCACAGCGAGCTGTGCACGGCGGGTCGCTTGCCCAAATTGTTGCAAAGACACTGCTGGCTATGGAAAAGGGCATCAAAGAAAGCAGGCTGGGCTCACAGGCAGCCAGAAAAAGGACTGTATTCTTCAGATAATTTATTTGCAATGAATAATTCAGCTATCTTTTGCTGGGAAGCTGGATTAAATACAGAGCATTAGGCACACTGAGAGCCCCCAATAAAGGACGCTATTCACTCCTAGCACAAAGGAATATTACTTACTATCATTAATTAACTTCCACACAAAGCCACAGCCATTTCTTTAGGTTCTGAGAAAGAATAAGAGGAGAATGTGAGCACAGAGCTGCTACAATTTCCCCTTGGTTTCCTCTCTGCGGACACACAGTGCCTGCAGGCTGAGCTTTGCTCCCCACGGCATTTTTGGCAATGCTGGAGCACGGGTAGGTCACTTGTCACAGCGGGTGGGGATGAACTGCCCCCACTGCCCCCTCGCCCCGGTGGCTGGGCTGTGCTGGGGGTCCTGTTGCCAGCCCCTTGCTGGTGGCCATGGGGCAGCACCCAGGCTGCCCAGCGTGGATGCAGAAACCTGGCAGATGATATAAACTGGCATTCCCGATGCTCCTGCTGCTTAAGGGATTCAGACTGCTCGGAGTAAAGCCTAAGGAGGCAGAGAGGCGTTTGCCTTTGGGAAATGGGTTAAGGGTCTGGATGCTCCATCCACCTAGCGAGAGCATTTTTTAGATTTAACGAATCTCTGTGCTAATTAGTTCTCTGAAGTGTCTGCTTTGAAATATCAAGCTTTAGGATAAGCAGAAATGCAAATTCTTGGCAATTATTATTACTGCTGCAGTACTGGCTAGAGAACAGCTCTTTGCAAGCAAAAAGGGAGATTGGAGGCTTGTGCTGGGTGGTTACAGAGCTTGTTTTCATCTGTTACATTGTGCTCTTGGCAGGTGATGGTAGATAACACAAAAGGCTGGGTGGAGATTTTTGGTCAAAATATTTTTCTGTTGGAAGACAAGGGCTAGGGTTATATTGGAATATTTCATAAATACACATCAATTTTTTAAATTATGTTTTTTGTTTAAAAAGTGGTGAAACACTGCTCTCTCTATCCATGAAAGTCCACATTTTCTTCCGGCCTTTTAGACGAAAAAGGCAAAATGAAATTCTACATCAAATCTTGCTTCAGTGTATGACATACTTTTAGAAACATCAAGAAAAAAGTCAGAAAATTAACATCTCAAGTGGAATTAAAGGTTGCATTTGAATCCATGTGATTTCCTTCTACTTCTCTGTTTGTTGAGAAACCATTAAGGCTTTTCAGACCAAGTGATCTGCTGGGAGAAGGATGTGGGATGGCTGAGTGAGGAACAGAGCTGTCAGCAATCCCACAGTGCTACACCAACCAGCTCAGGCTGAACCTGACGGAGGGCAGGATGTGGGGTAGAATTTATTGTCTTCACAGTGGCTGGTGTAGGCTGTTTTGGGTTTGTCCTGAGCGCAGGGTTGATAGTATAGAGATGTTTTTGTTACTGCTCAGAAGGGCTTACACASAGCCAAGGCCGTTTCTGCTTTTGTACTGCCCTGTTGGTGAAGGGACTGGGGGTGCACGGAAGGTTGGGAGGAGACACAGCTGGGACAGGTGACCCCAACTGACCAAGGGGGATATTCCAGAACATATGGCATCATGCTCTGGGGGGAAGAATGAGGAAGGGGGTGATGTTTGGAGTGAAGGTCTTTGTCTTTCCAGGTAACCATTGCGTGTGATGGGGCCCTGCTCTCCTGCGGATGGTTGAACACCTGCCTGCCCACGCGAAGTGGCGAATGAATTCCTTAGTTTGCTTTGCTTGTGTGTGTGGCTTTTGCTTTCTCTATTAAACTGTCTTTATATCAAACAATGAGTTTTCCATCTTTTACCCTCCTGATCCTCTCCCTGATCCTGCTGTCAGAGCAGTGAGCCAGTGGCTGTGTTGGGCTTGGCTGCCGGCTGGGGTTACACCCCAGCAGAGACACCTTCTGAAGCAAGTGTCGTGCCACACAGGACTAGGCTGGTGCCTAAGTGGTTCTCTATGATTTAGGTGCCTTTAGATGAAATATAGGTTAAATCCCACTCATTTTATGTGGGTTTTAGAAGGACCAGCTCTAGCCACGGCTACCTCTCTTTTACTGTCTGAAGGACCCTGACAGGCAGTCACAAACCTGCTAGACATGACCTCGGTGTAGTGGGGTGACGTGGGAGGGGGTTGGTGCATTGCACATCCCAGAGGCTGCCTGCAGCCGGAAGTGCCTTTGGCAGAAGTCCTGCATCCACCCAGTGGAGCAGCAGCCATCACCCACCATGTGACCCCATCCTTTGGCCTGGGGAGGGGGCTCCTCTGTGTGCAGGTGCCCTTTGAACCCCTCAAGCTGCCCGGGGGTGCCCTTCCCTTGGTCTTGTAAGAGCAAGGTATGGTAGCGTGAGGGGAATTTCACATGCAGAAACCTGGCACAAAGCAAGAGTCGAGTTTTCTCATATTTGTCCTTTCTGTTCCCATACAAGAGATCCATCATCCCACCGAGCTTCTGAGACTGGGAACAAGCTGTGATTTTTAAAAGTAATTGCCTGTGGGAGATATTAATTCTATTTTTATCCTTCTCTGTAACAAAAGCTTTTCAATAATGTCCTCACCACTCATCAGCATTACCCACTAAATACATTTAAATAACACAGTTGCTGTACCACCCTTTTAACTCCCTGCTTGCCTCTTGATATTGTGCTCAATAAGTAAATGCCACATTTCTATTCCCAACACTATTGTATTTATAGACTCTCAGGACACCTTCCAAAGATCATTTTCTAACACAAAGATACTCTGTTGTGAAGAGGACTGTCCTAACCTGGAAAGCAAGAAAGCAGCACACACACACTCAACTCACAGATCAATTGCAAATGCACACAGTAAAAAAGAAGAGATTATGAGTCAATTTGAGTTTCAAATTCCATTTAAACAACAAAGATTAGGCAGAGAGGATGCATTAAGGCACTTGGTTGTGTAGTCCCTGATAAAACTGGGATTAGCAAATATTTTGAGCATAGAGCTCCATCAAATATAAGATGTAAACTCTCCCTAAACCACACACAGGCACAGCAAACACCCAGTGAGCAGAAAGATCTGTCATGAAGCACTGGGCTACACCTAAGATGACTGTCACCCTTCATCAAAACCCCCCAAAAAATTTAAAAAAAAAAAGAAGAAAAGCCTGCCTCCAGAGATTACAGGGAAAGAAATGAACCATACGGGCTTCTCGGATCACCCCTTATCCTGTGTCACTGTTACGGGCTTTGCCAGACAGAAGTGCCTTGGTGGTCACAGTGATGTCAGTGTGCCCTCACAGTGTCCCTGAGCCACAGCCCCACATGAGGGGCTCGGTGAGGCAGGGCAGTGCAGGCAGGGAGAGGCTACACAACCCTGGGAGCAGAGGTGCACCACAGCAAACTCCCTACGTACTAAACCAGCCCAGGATCCACAAATAGAGAGATTATAAATCAGCCCTTCAGCAGTGGCAAATGGACCTAAGGGTTTGCACCCTCTGAGGCACAGCATAGAAGTTTCTTACCCATGATGAAGATAAATCACAAAAAAAATCCTTTGTTGCAGGGCCAGGGGTGATTAAAAATGTCTCTAATCTTCCCACTCTAATTTCCTTAATTTCCCAAGACAACTGATAGCATCTGAGTATTTACATACTCCATGCAGACTGACAGGAAAACAAAAAGACCCATCTGCCCACCCAAGATCATAAAGTTTTCTCCGCCTTCTGGGTATGCTGAATAATTACAACCTAATTGGAAGATCATGCCTTAAAATAACTTTTCTTATACCTACCTTTTTTTTTTATTACCCACAACCTCTCTGACCCTCCAGGCACTTCCCGCCCATTCCAATCTCACCACCAGAAGCAAGATACCTGGTGTTAAACAAGCACCTAATGGAGACAGATCTTGCCAAAGCACATACAGAACAGGCTGATACAGCTCTACAATGTGTCCTCGTGACAGAAACACCAAAAGCCAAGGGTCGTGTTCAATCAAAATTCTTTTATGGAAATTATTTGGGTAAAAGCTAAATGACCATTAGTCACCAAAACTAACTGGGAGAGCTGATAAAGACCCAGGAGGATCCAGTTACCCACAAGAGATGTGCATTCACAGCACTCCATTTCTGGCTCACAGCTTCTGATTCTCAAGGGATCCAGCCACTTTCAAAAGGTAAAACTTGGAAGAGAAATTTGTGATTACTTCAGACGCTAAATATCATGGACTCCATGAACTTGGCTATTTTTCCAACGGAGTGGTTTCTTAACAATTATTATTTTTACTTCTCAGCCTTGATCTCTGAAGAGCCTTTTCCAGGTTTTTTTTCTTTTGCTAGGGGAACAGTTTTGCCTTCTAAAGCAACTTATCCCCCTGGTGGTTACTCAGCTCATGCCAGACTAGGACACATTGGGTTCCCATATGTCATACCAAAATCTCTACATTAAGAATAATCTTCGAACTAACTCTTCAACTAAATCCTTGCTCCTGGGATTTATATTTATGAAAAAACAGCAACAAAACCACTTTTATAGCCCATTGAGAAAATGTCACATGTGGGAAATACTCCTGGTATCATACTTGAGTAAAATAAATTGTTAAGGATAACTGGTTTATAATGTACCATGAATTATTTAACATATTAAACCTATAAAGTCTGTGAAAATACACCAAATTTCAATACAATCAATTTCCTCAAAAATCTGGACAAGTTCAGCAATAAACTTATCAGATGCACTGGAAATTTTATGCAATAAACTTACCAGATGCACAAAGTTTATGCAGTTGCCTAATCAAGTGCACAGGGGGCTGAAATAGGTGATCGCTGAACATTCCTTCCAACTCAAACTGTCTTGAGATTGTGTGACTCCCCAGCCAAATATCTGGGGTTTATAGCCTTCTCTCCATCATTTTGGAAAACAATGCAATGTTAGAAAAGACCTTTTAGATCCTGTACTATAGAGAGATAATTTCACTATTTACCAGACTTGGAAAACATTATGAAGAAGCTTACCAGAATTAAATGGTATCATGTGCAAACCAGAAGTAATTTTCTGCACATGCATTTAAAATTAACTGCTTTCACTGTATGAAGAGTGATACAAAAAGAAAAATATTCAAATTTCACACTTTTTTTTCAAGAAAAAAAGAACTATTTTATTCAGCAGTTTATTTCACGTTTTCCACAAGAAAATTAAAATGGTAATTGTGAAAATRCTGTATCCTGAAATTCAGTTTGGAAGTCAAAAAAAGCTACCAGCCAGGACCTTGAAAAGTTGTCAGCAATGGGGATTTTTTTCAAAAGCCCTAACATTAAGGCCATGGAATTAAAAAAAGAGCACTTTGACACTACAGATGGCATCAGAGCCATGGGTAACCGGGGAGGAAATGGAGAAGCAGGTCCCAGACTTCTGCTGCTTCATCTCTTCAGAAGAAATGATGGTAATGTTTTTAAGGAGCACATCCAAGTCAGCAGCACTAGAAGAGAGAGCCATGCCTGGCGGAAGCAGCATACGGAGGACGCAGAGCCGGATGGAGCTGTTCAGACATGAGGTTTGTGTGCAGTCACCAATAAATTGTCTCTTGCTCTACACTCAGCCATCCAATGCACCTCCAGCATTTTGCAGCAGGGGCTTTGGCAAAAGCCACGCAGCAGAAATGTGAGGTTTTCTGGCTTTGAGTGGCTCTGAGAATGTCGGCTCCACAAATTCATTTAGGCTGTTCCCCTGTGGCCACCAAGCTGTACATGAGCCTTATGCTGGGGTCAAGCCCTGGGTTCCCCCTACAGCTCCTGGACATGGAAGAGGGGCCACAGCCAGTGATGACGCAGGAGCCAGGAGCTGTTCATCCATCCCTTCCCTGTGTCCTCTGGCAGGTCCTGGAGAGCTTTTATTTCTACCACCACTTTACCCCACTGGGATTCCAGGCATCATGGTTCTCTTACTCAGAAAGTAGCAAGAAGGCTGAAGAATTTCATTATCATTGAAATGAGCAGAGCTTGCTTTCAATGCAAATATTGGCTTGTGTGGTATAAAGAAAACTTTTGCAGGATACCTGATGTCTCTGTGACAAAGAAACACCATAAAAAGGACATAAATTGAGCAGGAAAAAAACCTAACAGATGTACCCACTGAGTGAGTGGAAGCCATGAGAAGCTGCAGGTAACAGAGTGGGAGGGAAACAGTCAATAAATCAGGGGCTGTCCTGCAGAAGCAGCATAGGAAGTAACAGCAGAGAGGGCTGGGAGCTCAGTGCATGCACCGGTGGGACCTTGCCAGGTGGTTTATTTTTATTTCTAAACATTCGGTGTGCTCTGGAAGGAATATTGTGGTTTTCACTTCTGAAATATTACTCTGACCTGTATCAAACGCAATTTGTTTAAACGTTTTTGCTAAACCAAAACATATCAGTCTGTTTATTTTGGAGAGATGAGGAGCAAGTGTCAAGAATTGGCAAAGGGTCTTTTTCTTCCCTTGGTGGATTTGGGTCAAGTGTTCACAGATTCAGACCTGCTGTCAGAGCAGCATCCACCTGAATTTGCTGGCAGGAATGAACTCCTTAAAAAACGTGGGTCTCCATCCAGGCTTGAAGGTGACCACGAGTTTACAGCAAAAGGACTTTCCTGTGTATTTTTGAGTGCACTCCAGATTTGAAGGAGCTAAAAAATCCGTATTGGTCTGGTAAATAGCATCTCACTGCAGAAAACATGAACTGCTGCCTGTGTCTGCATCAGGCAGAACGTCAAGTCCTGGGTCAGTTGCACAGGTTACACTTCAGCTCAAGCTCACTTCAGGCTTGAAGCTGATTTTTCACTCACTAGCAAAAAGATTTGGAGAAATTATTTTGCCAGAGAGTAAGAATTTCTGGCACCTGACCATGAGGGGAATGTTAATGTTTCAAATGTCCCGTGATCTAGAGCCATTATGGAGGCTCTTCTGCTGGAAGGAAGCAGAAATGGATTAAATGTATTATATATGGTGACTTTATGGTAAAGCAGGAGCAGCCCAGTGCTGGGCAGTTGGCAGCAGTGATTAACCAGTTACAGAAGCAGTGAAATACCATAGAAAATATCTGTACTTTTATTCTAAGAATTAACTCCTGTTCCCCAGTAATTGGTTTTCCCCCTTCATTTCTGTGTGCTGCTGTAAAGATCTCTGATGTCTTGTCCCCCCTTTAAACATTTTTACCTCCAAAAGTAAGTACTATAACAGGCAACTCAGAAGCTAGGTCTTTCCCAACCTTTTTAACCAAATATTTGATAAAAGGCAGAATAGTAGAGAATAAAGACCAGCAATGAGGTATTTAATGAACGCAATATTTAATGAGAAGCTCGCATTCAATGCTCAGACACAGGCTGTTCAAGTTGGAAATACATTTTCTGTATACATCTCTCAGCAGAGGGAGATCCCAGTCTCCTGAGCTTCACTGACAGGACAACATTCACCCTTAAGGCAGCTCTGCTCTGCTTCCCCAGACCTCTGCCTCAGAGACAACTGTGCTGCCCTTCTCCTTGAAGGACAGCCCCAGAAGGGCAGGAAACTTCAAAGCAAGGGGTACTGATTGTTTTTATTTCCCATGCCAGAACAGAACAAGTTTTTTCTGATTTTCTGATGAAAATCCAACGGCTGTGATGATCATAACAACTCAGTTAGGCTGGAAGAAAAAAAATAGTGCTGAAACCTGAAGTAGAGCCTCTCCTGATTCAGCTATCCCCTGCTGTGCTCCCTCCTGACAGTCATTAGTCCCTGGAACTGAACCACGGCCTGAACGAGCTTCCCCGTCACTCTGAGCTACCAGATTCCTTGTCTCTGTGACACCATTTGTTTTCTTTTACAGCTATTTTCATCTGTTGTTATACATTCCTCTGAGATGACACCTTCTCCCTTTATCTGCAGCCAAAACCCATTGCTTGCTCCCTGGGTGGTATACGTCTGCCTCTCTCCTGGATCCAAGAGGCTGCAGCTGCATCACTGTGATCTTGTCAGCTCTCCCTCCCTCTTGCTTTCTCCCCTCCAGTTAAGAGTTTTCTAAGAAGGCAATGCCCATCTTCCAAACCATTACCTGTAAAGCCTGTGAGCACCCACCATACCAAAAGCTAGTGCTGGCTGACCTATGCAAAGCAGGGCTGTTCCTCGAGGAAGGGTAAAACAAAAATGAGCTGCTAACCTGCCCCTGAGCCTGCTCAGTTGCACTTCGATTGAGTAAGAACATCCAACTTATCTGGATATTTGTTTGATCCAAAACTGGACCCTTAAGGAGAGATATTGTTGATCAAACACAGCCTAAAGGAGGAATGTCATCTATGGCCTGGTATTTCCTTCAGTGAGATGGCAGAGTTCTCCAAACCCAGAGATTTCAGCGCATCAGCTGCCAGGAGCAGTTTGCTACCAGGGGGAAGAAAAGAGATTCAGCCATAGCTGCAACCCAGATACAGCTGCCACAGGTGCCCGCAAACTTCCCTGGAGTATCAGGAAGAGGTTACTTACATGGCATCAGCATCCCCAGTTGTTACCACTTCTCATGCGTAGTACACGCTGTCCTGCCTGCTGCAGCGCTGGAGAAACCAGGACCGTGAATGTCCCACCCTGAATAGTGTTATGTGACTGATGGCTCTGCCACGAACACGGGGGAGCAGACGCACCGTGACAGGCGGGAGAAGCCCAGCGGCCCCGCTAGAGCCGGCTGAGCGCCCAACGGGGTTGCTCCCAGGACTGTCACGGAGAGACACCAGTCCCGCGGCCACCGGCAGGGGCTCCCCGGCAGCTCACAGCCCAGGGTGCTGCTGCCTGCGGGGCTGGGGCTGGCGCCGTGTTCCGCCTGCGTGTGACCGATGGCCGTGTGTCCGTGCGCCCGTGTGTCCATGCGTCCATGGGACACGTGCCAGCCTTGCCGCCGGCCGGGCGCGGGTACCCCGAGCCGTGGATCCCGGCCTGATGCAGCCACAGCGCTTTTCCACTGTCACACCAGCCCTGCGTTTCCCTCACCGCAGCAGACATCCGAGCCGGCTCCGCAGCCGCAGCTCCATCCAAAGCGGTTCCCGAGCGGGGCTCACATACGCCTCCTCTAACGCGCTGCGCTGCTCCTTGTGCTGCAGGAATTTACCGCCTGGGGTCAGCACCAGCCGAGGGAATTTCTGGCACACACGTACTCTACAATAGAGCCAGATATGGGAAAGCTCCGCTGTACCTGAGCGAAGCTAAGGAATGTCTCTTCAAACCCCTTTTTATCCTTTCGCATCTCCAGCAGATGCGAGGGACGCGCCCTAGTGCCGGCTCGGGGGAGGAGGCACCGCGTTCTGGAAGGGGAAAGCACAGGGGACAGGCTGCTCGCTGGACTGACGAAACCTGGCACATGGAAGCACACGGGCAGTATGAATGCACGGAATAACCTCTTCCCGGCTGGGCTGGGGTCAAGGGAGCTGCCAGACCTGCGGAGGGCAGCCCCAGAGAGGCTTCACCTGGCACAATGAACCAACAGCTTTTACATTAAGAGTTTGCCCCAGCTAAAAATGCTGAACCAGTGCTGGCCCGAGAAGACTTTTAAGACATTTTGAAATTTGGACACATCAAAACCCCCACTTAACTTCATAAAAAGCAGGGCGCCAGATGGATCAGAGAGTAAATCTCAGTATTACTTTTAATGCCTGTTTTTTATGGATGGACCGTGCTTCCTGGTGCTCTCCTGGCAGCTGAACAGGGAGAGAAAGCACCAAGGCACTGCAGCCCACAGCAGCACAGGGATCTACAGGGCCACCCTCAAAGGCCACAGCTCCTGCCATGATGCAGGAAATTCCCACTCTTCTCACATCTTTCCAAATCACTTGAGGAAAAATCATCTCGAGCAGCTGCGCTCTTCCCAGTAGTGTTTTCTACTATTTGGTAACTCAATGATTCAGCCTGAGCATCTCTTCTCCTAATTTAAAGATTTACTCTTCCTTCTTTCTCCCAAGGAATGAGGATTTTTCTTTTGCCTACCCTATCTTTGTATACCACATTGTCCCTTGCAAGGGCAAAACATAGGCTTTAGAGAATCTCCTCCATGCCCTAGCCTGGACCTGTGAGCAGGGCAAGCACTGCCTCTTTCACTGCAGCTTTCTTGGACACGGCCGTTTCAGCTTGCCTCCAACTGGGATGTGAATTATGTTTGGAGACAGCTATCTTAAATCTTTTGGAGCCCTGTAGCCAAAAATTATGAACTTTCAAGATTTAGTTTTTGTCTGAGAAGCCACAAACTGCCTGTAGAACTTGCCTTTTTCTCTCTCATGACAACTCGCAGTCCAGATCATGGGAACTTCTCCTGACATATGGAGATGTGGTGCGGGAATGAGGCACACCCTTCCTTCCCCTTCGGACACCATGCAAACGCACAACATGTGACAGAGGTGGGACTGCTGCCTTCAGCCTGACTGTGGTTTACGGGGGTGGAGGGAAGGGACACGGCCTAGAGCCACAGACAAGCTCCTCCCTGCTCTTGCAAAGGCAGAGAGATGGTTTTGGCCCGGCTTTCTCTCAAACCCAACCCAATCCAAAGGACCTTTTTACCCGCAAGCAACAGAAGAAGGTGCAACCCACCACTCCTCCACTGCTTGTGAAGTAAAGGTCTGTTCCAGCCCAGACTTTGAGTATACTTCTAAACTTTAGTTTACAACACAAAGGAAACAAAAGTCAGTTTTGATCTGCTCATTTTTGAGGGGGGAGAGACAGAAGAAACCCACCGACCCCATCTTTTAACAGAGAAAGGAAATGTTTTTAGAAAGCAATTACCTGTAATCTTTATTTGGACAAGGAAGTAAATATGTATTGAACTAGTTTTGATGCTATAATTGTGTGTCATTGCACAAGAATTCATACTTACACTTTAACGTGCACTGTTAGGTTCCATTTTTCACCCAGAAATACATTCAGTAGCTTGGAAAAGAAGGAAAGAAAAATCCATACAAACAACGTGTGTCAGAAAGAGGTCAAAAATTAGATTTATTTGCCAATCATTTTGACAATAAACTAATATCTCTGTGCTGTGCATTTTGGGGACTACAAGTCAGTTCCTTTGTGTTCTGAGATTTCCATTTGCATGCAATATGGGATACCTCTAGAATTCAAAATGAACTTCGAAGTGTCCTTTTTTGCCTTGCTGTGCTGAGTAATCCATTCCACAGGCACACTATAGGAGAGTCAAAGTCTTTGTAATGAGAAATTGTCACAGGAAACGCACAACAAAACCACCTTGGCTTAGAAAGAAAACTCACTTGGGAGCTGTTTCACATTTGTTTAACACAGTGTTAAGCACTTCAAGATTCCCACAAGAAGTACCTGGTGCTGTATGAAAAAAACCCCGATGACCCAACAAAAAAACCCCCCATAAACCCAAATTAAAAACTAAGAAGAGCCCAAAACTTAATAAATATCAACATCTACTCCTAAACCTCACAGCTATACTGAAACCTCAGATTTCTTTCTGATGTAAGAATGCACAGTACCTCTGGTTATGACCAGAGTTCCCTCTCTTGGAAGCTAATGAGCTGTCTCATGTAAAAAAAAACCCAAACCCTCAAGATTTAATAGTAATAACTGTATATAAATGAGCTCAGAACAAAGGAAATACAAAGTGAGATTTACCTTACTGTCTGACTGTGTGAGGGCAACCTCTAAATCACAGTTAAAGTCACAGCAGCTAAAGAGGAAGACAGCAGCACCTTCAGAACATTTCTTCAACCTATGCCCACCCACCTCACTGACCTTGCTCTCTCTGCCTTTCAAACAGCTTGGAAATTTCAATTCTGAAGCCACAGTTTGAATTAGATGGGATCAGAAGTGTATTCTGAAACCACCACATGATTAAGATTTGAGCAGACCACAAYTAGTATCTTGCATTAGGGCAAAGTCAAAAGGTAACACAAGGAAACAAGGTAACTCAAAGAGGAAATAAAAGAATCTGACCGATATCTATTTTCAATACAGTTCCAGAAAATATTAATTCTTATAACAAAGAGGGACTTTTTCTTTCCTCTGTGAAGTTCAAAATAATCTAAATATTTGACACTGGAAAAATAATTTTTCCCCCTCTCCCACATATATAATAATGCAAGAAAAGATGTCCAGATGTCATTGTTACCAGGTCAAATAAAGCATTAATGATGCATTACATCATTCAAATGTAAATAAACACGGTTTATATATATATACATAAAAATGCCCAAAATATCAAAGTGTAACAACTATTGGTGACAACCATCTCATATAAGTATTTAGGTAAAGCTGGAGAGAATAATAGTCTTATAGACATTATTTTATTTCCGGCTACTTTAGAAAGACTAAAATAATATTCAACTGAAAGCTCTTCACCATCAGTCCACACATCATCTCATCACAGGGGTCTCCCTCTACTTTCTGGGGAACCCAGTCCATTTTTATGAAATAAACATACTTGGTCATTTCACATCAACCATTACTGAAATGATCCTCAGAGCAAGGCCCAGAATCTAGGAATCTCTTCAAGCTAAACACCCTACCTAACATCAGACTGCCTTTGGCACAAGCTCAAAACTAAAACGGATAAAGATTTCAGAACAAATCTTATGTTGACAAATATTGCCCTGTTCAATCCCAACTCAGCCATCTTCAGAGAACAGTAAGAGTTTGTTATGGGTAAACTGTAAATCCAGTGGCTATGTTCTCCCATTAGACAGCTCCAAGGCTTCACTCTTCTAAGCCCTGTTATCTCAGTATCTGTGGTGTAGTCAAAAGTAAATACTGTTGAGGTTTATTGACATCTGATTTGGGCCATGTTAAGCTGCAGGTGACAGCATCCTGCATCAGCCTATCCTGGTTTCTCCCAGGAGAGAGCTAATTTTTTTACCAGTAGCTGGTACAAGTGCTGTGTTTGGGATTTAGAATAAGAATGTTGATAACACACTGGTGTTTTAGTGTAAACATGGCTTAGCAACAACTAAGTCAAGGACTTTTTAGCTTTTCACCCCACTCCACCAGTGAGGGGGCTGGGAGTGCACAAGGAATTAGGAGGGGACACAGTCAGGAGAGCTGACCCCAAGAGAACAAAGGGACGTCCCCATATGGTGTCATACTCAAAACACTAGTTGGGGGGAAAGTTGGCCAGGGGTCATTGCTCAGGAACTGGCTGGGCATTAGTCATCAGGTGGTGAGCAATTGTGTTGTGCATCACCTGCTTTATGTATTTTAATTCTTTTATCGTTACTACTGTGGTTTTCCTTTCTGTTTGGGTGCTATAAAACTGTCTTTATCTCAACACATGAATGTTACATTTTTCTCTTCCTCAAGTCTACCCCACATCCCATTTGGAAGGGGGGTGGGCAGTAGTAGGGTGCAAGTGAATGGCTGTGTGGCATTTAGCTGCCTGCTGGGTTAAACCATAACATGGCCTCTAGAACTCATGGGCTTAGCAGTATTTCTGCAAGACAAAGTATGCCACATCTCATGAAGATTCCAAAGCTCGGAAAATTCCTACCCTGAAAATCCACTATTTGCTGAGGAAGTATCATATTTATTGAGAATGTGAATTAACTCTGAGCACATCGTCTTTAATGGCAACAGTTCACAAAGACCCCATGCAGTCCTACAAGTTTTTTTCTCTTACATGTCCAAGTCTGAAGCCTAGAAATGCTCAAGGTTTTTTTTAGGAGAAATCCTGTACAATTGATCTAGTTTTCAAATGTCATTAAATGTTTTGGCAGAATAATGTAATATGAAATCTGTAATACACTTGCTAATGTTTATAATTCAATGATTACTTATAAGAAGTATTATTGCATTTTAAGCGTAAAAATATAAGAAGTTCTATAAAGAAAATTAAAATAGCATTAATCTAATATTGATAGTCATATAAAATAACTCACAATTATGTAAGTTTCCATATTTAATTACACATTTAAAAATAAGTTATAAAAATAATTAAGCTTCTTTTAAACCCCTAGGATATTTTCTTTTAGGAGTTTTTACTCATATCTACTGATTGTCTAGCATCAGCAACAGCTTCTGGTACTCGAACAGTCATATCATTCATTGATTTCTTCAAGCAGATTTGGCAGCCTAAACGTGATCTGTAGGGAAACATGACATTGTTGTTAGTTCTGGCCCACCAGAAATCTGACAGCATTTACCCCCTTTATGCCTCCAGCGTTCAGCCATCCCAAACACATCATGAACTAGAACAGCCACTCTTGTGCATGGTCTTAATCAAGTGCTGCAGGGAACTGCAAGTATGAACACAAGGATCTATGTGGCAATAATAACGATTTATGGTCAGAACAGAGCTCAGCACATCGTAAAGTCCCACACTGAGCACTTCCTGCTCACTGGGACAATGTAGAGTATGGGTGACCCTTCCCTTTTCAGTGGGTCACTAACAGGTCAGTCCAGCACAGGGAGGGATGCTTGATCTCCCAAGGGACATTTGGCAACTCTGAAGAGATAAAGGCAACGAATCTGAATGAAAGCCTCAAGAAAAGCAAAGCCTAAGCCCACCCAATCCAGGGTTCAAGGTTTTCAAACTAAAAAGCTCAAGATTGGGTATTAAGCCAGAAAAGTAAGAGTGAAAAGACAAGAAACACAGGAAGGCACTGGAGGAGATGTCATCCTTCATTTTTATACCTATCGTTCAGCATGAAAAAAAACAGATGTTGCAATTAAAATCAGATTTAATACCACAACAAAATTCTGCAGACATCATAAGCTGCTTTTATTGCTGGGATATCTTTAATTCAATGTCCATGGCTCAGTACTTAAGTATAGAATACTAAAGACATGAGCAAAGATGGGCAGTGTTCTGTAGCACCAGTCCCTGGCAAGACACTAGCTAGCTGACAGCCTGTTTCAGGAATATAAAGTTCCCACTCTTCTATCCACCTGTCCATATACATTTATCTGCATTTACCTTTTAACTCCCTACATCATTTCCTATTGCTCAAGAGCACAAGATCCTCGTGCATGTTTCCACAGGCAGGTGCAGATATTACCATGGCACTATAAACAAACCATACTCTTCACTGTGTTTTCCCAAGTCTTTCACAAATATGCTCACTAATTAAAACCTAGAACCAGTCACTTTTAGATCACACTGTTGATCACATACCTCTTATTAGGCAGCCTGATACTTCTATCTTGTTAAAAAATGATTTTTTTTTAGCCAGTTACTTATCCTTTACATGGCCTTTGCTCTTATCCTGTTGCAACTCAAAATGTAGTAAACGACTTCTAGACCCAAGCAAACTGCATGAACTGCAAGATCTTTCTTCATCTCAGTGACTTATATGAAGAATTCCCCTATTTGCTTCACCTCTCCGCAAAAGCTCTGCTGAATTCTTTCCTTACCCATAGTAGAGAGTATAGAAAAGCAACAGCCCACAGACACGATTTAAGCGTCCAGTACAGAATCAGACTCACTGTTCTTCAGTTCTGAATCTCATTTAAAATGTTGAATCTAATTTCAAAAGCTGGGTTGCCACCTTCCCATTCCTTTGATGTGGAAGCAGTTTTAAACCGACTAATTAAGCCTTACAGACAGCAGTTCAGAAATGCCATATTGAATTTCTGTAGAGCTCCTGAGTGAATGCAACCCAGCCATTACTATTTGTTACTACTCAGCTTACTTATCTGCAGTTATACTACTTCTATGGACACATCATTTTGAAGGAAGATCACACGATATGCCACGACACCCTCTGCAAAGAAACCTTCCAGTACATGGACATCTCGTAACATCTATAGAGATAACAATGCAAAAGAAACTTTGCTTTTATGTTATCTTTTTCTACTTCACATGCACCTTCTACTTCACCCATTGGCTCTTCACATAGACAAAGTTTCCTGTTTCTGACAGGTTAGAAACAAAAATATTTGTCTACTTTTAGCAAGCTGTTTCTCAGCTGATATTTTGCTTCAGTATTCTTAATTTAACTTGCCAGAGTCTGCATTCCCCCATCTTACTATTTTTAATCATCTCTACTGTTCTGCAGTTAATCAAAACAAGTTCATTTCAACCTTTCTAATTAACCCCTCGTTTTAAAAAATATGCACTTTTGTGGCAGTTGCTAGCTGGAACTTTCCCACAGTGTCACTGACAAGCTTTTATCCCTATACCTATGGTGGAACGTAGAAGTGCATCTCCATTATACAAAATTATATCAGCACAGAAGTCCAGATAACCTGCAGCAAATATCAGCCACTTAAAGCTCCATCTTCCAGAAGAGTCATCCTCTCACATACATGGAAGGTCCCTGGCCACAGGAACAACACATAGGAAAACATAATAGATGTACCAAACGCCTTCAGAGGGTCTAAAACTTAATTTGGTATGAAGAACTTGGAGAGAAAATAGAAACATTTAAATAGAGAGCTCCGGCCTTCTACTGTTTTTCAATTCTTCAGTAAAATTTCCTTGCTTTAAACCTTTAATTAAAGATAGCCAAAGAAAAAAGGTTTTTATTAGATTGATGCCTTATCCAGGACTACCTAAAAAGAGAGGCTTGACAAAATTAAGAGAGTAAAAAGCAGTTATATTTATTGATGGGCCTTCAGGTACATTTAGAGCGGTCAGAGCTCCCTCAGGGGCTACACCCTAAGATGGACTCCCTAAGATGGACGACGGGTCACGGGTTTTTCATACTTTTATAAGTTTGGTCCATTTGCATATCGGGGTTAGTTCTTCCAATTACAGCTTCAGCTAATGAGGTAATTTACCCCAAGTTTGCTCCCCCCCCAGCTCACTGTTGCTTACATCTCTCAGGGCCTGAGACATTAAGGTCAGAGTCAAAAAAGGTCCTTGAGTTTCAGGTCTGGAGAGGAATTGTTTTGTCTGACCAAAATGGGAAAGCAGTAGCTAACACTCTATATGGAGTTTAGAGTTATACACTAAAGAATTGCAGGATTACAAATATATGGAAAATATAACAGCTAAAATCCTAAGGCATCAAGATCAGATGCTTCCAGAGCTATTCAGGAATTATTTTGGCCCTGAACCTAAAAGTTACTCTTTATTATGGTGGGTGGCAGGCTTAATAGGCTTATGATCTTTTCGAAATTGAAAATGGGTTTTTGTGAGACGAAAGGATAAAACAAAAGAAGCTGCAACAAGTTTGTCATCGCTTGACTTCTTTGCCTTTACAATCTCCCATAAATGTTCAGATTTGCCTGAAGTCAGAAAGTGTATAGTCATGTAGAAATGATGAGTACAGGACTGCTCTTTACTGATATGAGGAGACAGACAAGTTAACTCAGAGTACTTCTCTGCAGAGACATAAAAAACGCCTATGCTATACAGACCAGGTATAAAGCCTCTGACATCACTGGAAAGATTCTCAAAAACTTCAACAAGCAGTTCTGTTGAAACATGAAGGAAAGGGCTTATGAAACCTTGTAAGGCACAGCTGCCTACTGCTCATGTGGGCATGTTCTATGATAAAGGCTACTTGTGTACTGACAAGAACAGCCCACCAGGAATGGGTCTGTGATGAGGATGTGACACCCTAATTACAAGATGTGTGATGGTGAGGGTGATGTAGAACAAAGGTTTACTTTGGACTACCACTAGTCTAATCCTAATGCCTATCAGCAGTCAGAGAACACCTTAGATCAGTTTTTCCCAAAACGGAATCTGGTTTGTGTGCACAAAGAGCACTCTGATACAAGTCAAAGTATGACAAGTAGGACACTGACATATGGAACACTGTTTGTCCTAGAGAAGACTTGAAGGAAGATCTTAGCAATGTACATAAATACCAGAGAGGCTGTGGAGTCTCCATCCTTGGAGATACTCAAAAGCTGTCTGGACATGGTGCTGGGCATCGGATCTAGGTGGTCCTCCTTGAGCAGAAGGTTGGACCAGCTGACCTCAAGAAGTCCCCTCCAACCTCAACCCTTCTGTGATTCTGTGAAAAGAATATCTGACCAAAACCTAAAACACTAATGCAAACACATTCATAGAATACGTTAACTGGCTACAGACTAGCAAGGGACGGAAAATGGAAGGGAAGAGAAACAAGAACAAGAAAATTCACACACAGGACAGCAGCGGCAGACTTTTTGTGGAAGGAACTGGATCTCCAGTCATACTTTAGTTCTAACATTTCTGCACCAAACCCCTCTGAAGACCAAGTACTGGCAACTTACACTTTGCTGTTACAAAAACAATACTCACATTCTTCTTAATATTAATCCATATAAACAATATTTTAATGTGGCAGTCCCATTTGTGTAACAGAATCCAGCTATTCATTAAAAGCTGATTAAGGTGCTCCAAGAATATTGGACTACCCCAACTACAAACACTTCTTCCCATTCTTTGGGAAAGTGATGTAGCGAAGTGTTATGTTGCCTTACGTTTCTGTGAGGCCATATGCCAGGTCCAGCATGTCCATCTCTTCATCAGTAATTGCATCTAGCTTCTCAAATATGTGGTCTTCAAATATTAAATGACAAGTTGAACAGGCTAGCGTTCCTTCACATGCACCTAAAGAAAAAACAAATCAAGATAACAGAAAATCCAAGGTTCAAATTGCAGCAGACTTTCAGAAGAAATCCTACACATGTATTTGTCTCATACAAGAAGTCTCTGTTGATTAGCAAAATTAAAGTTCCATATATTCCCACATTCGTTTACCTACTCTGCATTCAACTGTCAACAGTATTTCTACTGTTCCTATAGCATTCAGATTTATGTAAATGCTGTAGTTAGTTAAAATACTTAACTAATTCCCTTTCCAGCATTTAAAGAAAGAAAAGTTTTCTACATGCAAAAACCAATACAATGCAAAACCAGACAATGCTGTCAATCAACACTACTTGATTTATTTCCAATGCTGATCCTTCTTATCTCTCTCTTTCCCATGGTTTTGAGCTGTCCTCAAGAAGTTCAACAGAAGACACCTGCTACACAAAAAAAATTCCACGGAAGTACAGGAAGGAGGGATTTTATACTTGGTATTTCTTCTTACTCAACAGAACACTAATTCACAGCAACAAAGGTAGTCAGGCTAGAGGGAGATGGTCTTTCCCTGTGCTAAAGAAGCCTACATGTACTGTGAGGCATTCCAGTACAAGTCAAAGATCTAACAAGTTGCTAGAGTCGAGCAGAACAAGCATCAACTACACCTACCTGCTACAGCAATTAGGTCATCACGGGACAGTAAAAGTTTGAACACTAACAAATTTGTCTCTGTCACTGTATTGGCACCAAGTTCTCCACATTGTTGAAAAATAAATACTTCAACAAGGGCAGAAAAAGCTGAATACTGTGGAGATTACGACCCCAAGCTCTGATTTAAATTGATAGAAAAGAAGCAGATAACACATTAGCCAATCTTCGCTTATTTACTTATTTCCAAGGAGAACAGAACCAAGAATACAGTGACCACATCACCTTTGTACTCATATGGAAGTAAGGGAAGCAAGGTTGTACGTATAGCCACCACTATGAAAAGAAATGGTGGAATTCATCATTAGACCACAAGAATCACACAGAAAGCACCATGGTGTTACAGTATCAAAAGCATATATATAAAGTGAGCATGACACTGTACTAGAATATTTGATTTTTAAATTATATCATGTCTTCAAATGCACATGAACAAGTGGAGTTTAATTACAGTGCCAAATACAAAGTTTGTCATATCAGCAGTTTAAGCATCTTTAATGTTGGGGAAGTGAAGGAGAGGCTATGGAGGGAAGGAAAGAACACTGACCAGTCTCTTTGAACAGTGCAAGGTCTTTCCACAAGTGTAAAATTCACAGTAACAAACACATTGAGTGCAGCTGAATCAGTCAATAGATTTGTAACCCTTTGTATAAAGATATTTCTATTATTATTAATGCACACAGGATGCCCCCTAGTGATGGAAGCAAATAGGCAAGACTCACGTTTTACTTTTCCCTCACTTTTTTCCTAAACACAAGAATGCATTTTTACTGCATTATTTCTCTGCCCTAGTATGATATTTCATTAGCAACTGGTTATTGAAATGAGACTAGCACATGTTAAAATTAAAGGTTGTTACAGTATTCCAGATTTTCAGTTTGGCTTTTTATTGACAGCATTACTTTTTCCCACTTTACTACCGTGCTTTAACACAGCTGATATTGACACATGGAACATTTACTGTAAATTACAAGCAGACCAGCCATAACCCTAAATGAGTCATTCAATAAGTGATACATAAAGCTGGCTGCATTACAAGTTTTTAAGAAACAATTTTTCTTCCCCAGATGTATGCAATGTTAGACATGAGTTGTCTCAGATGTTAAGTATGAGATTTAAAATCTTATCAAAGATTTTATTACTAGCAGTTACATTTATTTGCACTTAACTAAAACACACCTCAAATTTCTAACAGTGCTACAATACTCTGCTTTTTTTTCCCTCCAACTGCTTCATGTTATGCATTCAGTCCTGAATACTGTACTACCACTTCCTGCTTTAGTTCTATTAATTTTTCAGCTCATGTGCATATGAATACCTTCCCAAGGTATTTAATTGCCATTACCTAACACCTTTGAGCAATGTGGTCTGGTGGTTTGAGCAATGTGGGCTAGTGGAAGATGCCCATGGCAGGGGGGCTTGGAATTAAACAATCTTCAAGGTCCCTTCCAACCCAAACCATTCTATGATTCTGACTCTGGAAAGTGCAAAAGTTTGAAGAAATAGGGGGAAGCTGTAACTTCCTCCTATTTTGATTTTAAACAGAACTTGTACCCACTTAGAATTTCACAAGAGCATTGGTCTCCTTTACCCCAGTTCTTTAATAAGAATTAAACTTCTTGCTCTTCCCTGCTAACTGACATGGATTTGGTTGTTTGTTTGACTTTGCACTCCACTATTACAGATATGGTGCTACAAAAAGCCTGATAATAAATTGAGACAGTATGGCACTACAGAAGTAACCTGACACTGTTAGAAATACACCAGTGTTGTACTGCCTCCAGAAGAGACCCTTTCAGCTCTGAAGAGGTCTGCAGGTGGCATGTTTCAGACTCCACTCTGACAGCACTCCGTCCACATCCCCCTTTTTAAAATTCAAGACAAGATCACCCCAAGTATTTTTTTATAACTTGAACAAAAATATTCTATGCACCTGCGGAAGGAAAAAAAAGGGGAAAAAATCCAAATAAAGTACAGCTAGGCTTTATACATAAATTCATACATAAATATTCATTTACAGTTGGATTCAATGATCTTAGGGGTCTTTTCCAACCCAAATGATACTATAAATACTTATGCATAACAAGGAACAGAATTTCTAGCCACCGAATAAAATATTCAATGAACCTACTTACCAAAACCATCTATGTCTAGATTATTGTCAACAACAACATCCAGCAGTGAATCCCCAGGTTTTCCCTTGGCTGTTAGTTTGTCACCATCGCGGTTTATGAAATGAACAGTTATTTTATCTTCTGAGCTGAAAAAGAAAATCATATAAGAGAATTAAAGAATTCTAGAATTTTTTAGCACTTTAGAATTGATTGAATACTACTAAATTAATAATCACTGTCAACTCTAAGAAAAAAGAAACCTAAGTTATTGGCTTTTAAGAGCTGTAACAGGTACAGGCCTTTACTGCTGTACAATGAACAAAGACCATGAAAAATAAGAAAAAAAACCCCTTGCTGTGCGTTTTGACACTACAAGCTATATGAGATCCAGATGTCTTGCCTTTCACCAAAGAGAGTCAGTTTATTTTAGGCATAATATTTGTATTTTTGACAAATAAAAGAGCTTATTTTAGATGTTCTCTCCCAATCTTTCTGTGAACTCTTGCTTTGGATTTATTAATTTTTTTGTTGTTCTCATCATTTAGGATACATTTTAAATTTTCCCATTTCTGTGTAGAGTTTTAGATATTTTATTTTATTAGTTTCAAAATTTAATTCTTCTCTCCTCCCAAAAATGAAAATATTCGAAAAGCATTCTGCTGTTTTTAGGCACAAATTCTCTTTGGAGTACCCCTTGTAAATATTAATTCTAGTGAAGTTCAAAGTTTTTACATTGGTTTCCAGGAAAGAAAGTTTCATATTTCTCTGCTTTGCTTTTCAGACAATTATTTATTTAATAAAAAATTCTCTTCCAGTCTGCATAAAAATGTCTTAAGACTAAAGCTTTTAACAAGAAAAAAATTGATTTTTTGCATTCCATACTATTTTATTTCACAGGCAAGTTAAAAAGCTTTGAAGAGACTAATAAAACACAGTATGTTCAGCTTTGAACAGACTATTTTCCTTCCCATAGTAAGTGAGCAAAACAACAAAAGCTTGTTGGATGGACAGTGAAGAAGTCTGCCAAGAGATGACAGATACAAATAGAACAACCAAAAACCTAATGCAAAAAATTTATGTCTCCATGTGAAATCCATGTTTAAGAACCACATGCTTCATATTACCTGTACTCTTCTTAGTAAATGTGGGCCTTGGACGACCTATATCATATGAAAAATATGCAAGCTTGAAAATCAAGTCACTCCCTGGAAAATTCTAATCTAAAGAAAAAATTTGAAAGTGGCCATGCTGAAACATCAGTGAACAAATTATTTTTGTAACTGGCTGTAAAAGAAAATGTGTTTTTAGCAATCTGAGTCCTAGCTTGTTACGAAAAACAACAAATGTTTGTTGCTGTAGACTTTATATACTTGCCACAACTCTTAAGTTCCATTGGCAGCAGTGTGCTCCATGATGACTCATTATGATGCCATGTTCAGTTCTTTTCCTATCATCCCTCAGTCCATTCTCCAGAAGGCAGCCAGAAGCTACTATTAATTATAAATTCATTCCAAAACTATAATCGACAATGAAGGGTTGACCTTGCTGACCTGCAGAATGCAGTTAAGCATGTGCTATAATAACATGCAGAAACCTTAAAGATGTATCTTTACAAAATGTAATTACTGTTGCACAGCCACCTGTGATATCCCAGGACCAATAAACCAATCCCAGCAAATCATTCTGTGGGGGTTTAAGACACCACTCTGCTTTTCATTTTGCTCCTCTGCTATGTTAACACCTCCCACAGCAGAACCAAGGAAACAAGCACCCACTTAGATAAACAAGTACAAAATTCACCACCTCCACTGGGAGTTTAAGACTGATGGGTTTAGACTGCATCTGGAAAGGTACAGATTCTCACATTCTGAGAGTTTAAGTAAACCTCTGACAGTGTAATTTTAAACTGCTTCAAAAAGCCCTTCCAGAGCTGAAAGTACACCCTCCTTTGCTGAAATATTTCTGTCAACATAACAAACACAACCCTGACAGGAGACACAGTGTAATATGTACTCGCATTTCTGGGCATCCTCTGCCCAACGTACAGGCATGGCAAGTACTAAATATTTATTCCAATATTGTAAACATACTCTTCATTATAGGATGACACAATCACAAATAACACGGAACAAACAGCAAGATGTCTGGCCATCCATTAGATCCCTGGAACTTTTATAAATTACAAGTCAACTCCCTCCCAGTTTTCAAAACCCACTTGAAACTGTCTTCATCTGTAGTTACACTTTAATCCGGTAAAGCACCACAGTGTCACAAGAACAGTCCTGCCCCGGGTCCTTTGCTCCTTGTCTCTCCAGCGCCCACACTGCCGTGCAGCAAACTGGGTCTGGGAACAAACGGGCTGACAGCCAACCTTCACAGGTCAATGGCCTCACGTGTCAGAACCAGCAGCGTCAGCTCTGACCCTCAGACAAAATTTACACCAGCTAAAACAGTTGAGTTACTGCAACTCGATGCTGTAATGACACAATCCGGGTTTCATGATCAGATTAAATCAATCTCTTTACAGTATAAAAACGTGGGTTTGGGAGATCCCCACTCCAAATCGTTCTGCCATCATCCTTACACCAATATTACCAAAAGTCAACTCCTTTTGCTAATCTGGCTGAAAACCAACCATAAAAACAAAGTAGACCCAGCTGGACCAGAAAGCAAAACTTACAAAAGCGCCACTGCCCGGAACAAAAACAAGCAAACAGCAGTGGGATCCCCTTTACAATAGGGGCAATCTTGTATTTGCTTCAGCCAGTTGTGGACCTGCACTGTGGCTGTGCCTGCCTAATGGTGTGCCAAGCAGCAAGGGGACAGACTGAAGTACCACCGCCAGGTCACTGACTTTCGTTAAAGACTTGACACAGTAATTAATCTTTCTACAGGACCCAATCCACCCTCTTGATATATGCAACTAAAATTTATTTCTTTGTGTGAAGTTAGATACAGCCTTCTAACTCTTTCAGTAGATCTGGTTTTCTGCTATTGCCACCTTCTATCATTCTTCATATAGCCAAAAGATTTTTAAAAAAATCACTGGGGCTTTACTGATGGTGAAAATACTTTCAGAAGTGTTTGTATGTAATAATCAGATTAGTCAGACATTCAAAACACACACTGAGCCAATCTTTTCAATGACTGGGGGATACCATTAAAAAAAACACAAATCACACCTGCATGAAACAATATTTAGGCTTTTTTAAATTTCAAATAACATGGCTTTTGTCTATCCAGACATCGTTTGCATCAAGAAAAACAACCAACTAGATACAACATGCTGTGAACTGGTCACAGGCAATTAACATGAAACGTGTCAGGTCTCTGCAAGTATGAACAGCCTCAGGATTATCAGAAAGACCAAAATTAATTTTGGGTTATCGGCATGAAGCATAAATATCCCAATTCATGCTCAGATAAACCCTTTTCACCAGATGCAAAATATAATTAATTTCTTCATATGGTTGTCACAGTACTATCAGCATTTTTTAATCAAGCTTCACAAGGCTATCCTAAATTACGCACATTGCAAAGGCACAGAGGAGCACCAGAGAACTGTAAATGGAATTCACTGTCCCTCCCATGCAAATAATAGTAAATACAGCAAAAATCTTGACAGCTACTTCTTCCCCCTTCAAAGAATTGTCATTTTGAGTCCTCAGCTATTACTTCCAAGTTAAGAATCACTCCTTACATTCTTCCAAACAAAACATAACAACTTTAGCCTTGTGTTGCACATGGTGAGACTAGCTCTGCTATTTCCAGATCTGTTAATGCACAGCAAATCCAACAGCCCTAATTGCCTGAAGAGTTTCATGAATGAAACCTTTATACAGGCCTCAATTAACGGAAGTTAATAATCTGAATTAATCTTTAAAGCACGCAATTATTATGCTGTGCACCAGGAACATTGTACAGCTATCCAGACTGGTATAAAAGAATTCTGAAATAACTACTGTTCACCATGAAATTAAGAGGAAGCATAAGGGATAAAAAACGGAGCAAGAGAAAGGAGGAAATGGAAATGAAAACATAATGCCTGATGCTYCACTGAAACCCTTGGAAACCTCTGCTCACAGGAATCGCCTCAGGTAATTGTATAGTGAGCTCTTCATCCTCTAGACACAAATAGAGCTAATTTTATACACAATGATGTATCTTTTTACTAGAATAACTGGCTGATTACATAAAGGTAAGGAACTGGGTCTCAAATATGACATCTAGGAATGGTAGGACTAGAAAAAGTAACTTACACATAAACAGCGAAAACAATAATACACAAGAATTTTCCTTTTCTCCCAACTCGCTCAGCCAGGTTATGACATGGAGCATATAAACAACACTTGAAATACTTGTTTGCATAAGCTTTTTTGCTGGTGTGCTTGCAAAACAAATTTTAATAAATTCCATTCTGTATTCAGCCTGTTTGTGAAAGGCCTGAGGGATTATAGGTCTTACATTACTATTAGGTAAGGAAATGCTTTCCCTTTATAGCATTCTTTTTTCAATAATTTTAATACCTTTTAAAGAAACCTGTCAACACTTCACATTTTACATTTTTATTTTTTAATTAAAAAACTGCAAATCAGGGACCTTAGAATCAACAAATTATCAGCAGGATCAGTCATAGAAGAGATCTGGCTAGCAACTTACACATCTCATATGGGAGTCCTAGGGTAGAAAAGTTAGTTTATCTCTCTATATTAAAAGTATGTGATGGAACAAAGTAAAAGATCACCTACAGGAGAGTTTAAAAGCAAACTATTGAGACAGCTTTGATGTCGAGGGCGCTATCCCAACCCTTTCGAAACAGGCCAGGCTACACCCCTGATGGTGAGCAGCTGACTGTGGGTCCTGTTCCGAGTTCAAGAAAACTTCTCTGGCAACCAAGTACATCAAGCTTTTAAAACTTCTGCATTTTAAATACTGAAAGTTAGCTGTAGACTGACCTATCTTTGAATATAGAAACTACAAGCCAGAAGGCTGTGGATCAACAGTCTATGACAATCACAATTTGCAAAACCTGCAAAACTATGGTTGTGGACTGTGGAATATTAAATGTCCACAGATGTAATGAATTCTGAAACACCTATTCATACATACTGGGGAGGAGAGGAGCGGCTCTGCACACTTAGATCAGGTCACAGAATCAATTAGGTCGGAAAGTACCTCTGAGATCATCGAGTCCAACCTATTGCCAAACGTGACCATGTCAACCAGACCATGGCACTGAATGTCACGTCCAGTCTTTCCTTAAAGATGCGCAAGTGCTCTTCAGTACAGAAAAACTACACCAAAGGCAGAAGAGGTCTTAAGTATTGGGATGTCTCTGATATGTGCTGTACTTCTACCATAAGCCCAGCCAGACCTTCACGGGGGGGGCGGGGGGGGGGACAACAAAAAGGAAAACAAAGAAAACAAAAAGCAAGCGCTGCAGTGCACGAAAAAACAACTTTAGTAAGGTCACAACCTTTTCGAAAACTAGTCGGAGCACCAGGAACCCTGGTTCAGCGTTCCATAACGTTACAAGCCATTTCAACCGGGCTCCAGGTCACAGCGACCCTGCGCCTCACCCGAGCCGGAGCGGCGTCTCACCCGAGCCGACCGCAGCGCCGGCACAGCCCCACGAGGCACGGCACGGCTCGGCGGAAGGGCCCCCCCAGAGCGCCTCGCTGCCACCGCCACGCAGCCGCCGGCGGGACGGCGAGACCAGGAGCGCGGAGCGGCCGCGAGGAGCGGCGGGGCCGGGACTCGTCCGAGGCACCGCGGGAAGGTCACCCCGCGCCAGCCCGGCTCGGGCGGCCCGTGCCACAGGCAGCCGCTGGCCCCGGCTGCCCCCAGGGCCGAGGCTCGGCCCGGCTCCTCCGGGCCGCCGCCCCCGGGAACCCGCCCGGCTGTGACCCCCTTACCTGAGCACCGCCCGGGCAGAGAGGCTGAATGGCCGCGCTGCCCTCCCGGCAGCGGCAGCGCTGTCACAGCCCGGCCTCGGCCCGGCTGCCGGCGAGGTGGAGGAGGAGAAGAGCCAGCGGCGGGAGGAAGCGGCGGCGGCCCGGAGGAGCCGCACCGGCCCCGGGGCGGCCATGGCGGCGGGACGGGAGCGCTGGGGCTCGGCGGCGGCACCGGGGCGGGGGCAAAGTCCCGGCGCTTACGCCTCCGGCGCGCGCGGCGGCGATTCCCGCAACCGTTTCGGCAGCGCCAGCCCAGCCCGGCCCCGCCGGCGTGACCGCGGGGTTACGCAAAGTGCGCGGCCGCGCGCCGAGGGGCGGGGCGCTACGGCGGCAGCGCGGGGCGGGCTCGGCGCGAGCGGCCGCCTCCCCGCTGCCCTCAGCCGCCCTTAGCGGCGCTCGCTGTGTCCCGAGCGCGCCCGCTCCCACATCCGAGCGCTGACTCTCAGCTTCCCGGGAAGAGCGTGTCATGGGGCCCCACATGTGCTGACCCCACGCCCGGCTGGGTCCACGAGGGATTTCTTGTCACAGCAAGGACTCGGCGTTGACACGCCGTGAAGGCGTCACCCAGAGAGTCATCACTACATCCCAAATGCCCCTTTGGGAGGCCCCGCCTGTGGGGGAGTGGGCTCCAGCTCCGGGCTGGACAAGTGGGCGATGTGACCTGGAATCTCCTCGAAATAGCTTATGTGGAACTCCCAGGGAAATGGAGCTGGCAGCTGGGGAGTCTGAGCTGTCTGCCTGTGCTGCCCAGGCAGGAGCACAGAGAAATGCCGTGTTCCTCGTTACTCTTCCTTACAACAGCAGATCCAACCTCTAAAACGCGGACATCAGCAAAGGGACAGCAGTGCTGCTGTTAGTGAAAATGTCCTGGTAGAATCATCCGAAAACCTCCAAACTGTCTGTCCATACACCAAATCATCCATAAACCACATTGATCTCATTTTCATTTGGTTTCACTCTTTTGCAACACAAGAGAATGTGGCCACAAATAATACAGTTTATTTCAGTGCTGTCACTACAGCATGGGGYTATATATGCATAATCCTAAGGCACTATATAGCTAAATACATACAGCTCTAGCTGGACTTCTGATATTGAAAAGCCGAAACAGCACATCAGATAACCTAGTTTCACTTCAACCAGAAGGCTGCTTGTTGTAAATTAATGGTTAATGTGGGAAATAAGCCAGAAAGGGACCTTCTGGACCTTCTAATGTAAACCTTTGCTGTCACATGCAACTCAAGTAACTAAATAAAGGAATATTTATCCATTTCTTAAAGTTTTCTTGCTGGTATTAACTACACTGAAAAACAGTCCCAATATTTCATTCCTTGAAAGTGGAGAAGGCCTAATTATTTATCAATTTCCAAATAATTTCTTTTACTAGTTTAATTCTTAGTATAGAAATATTTCTGCTGATTTTCCATGGGCAGGGCTGCTCACAAATTTAAACCGTTTTTGTACTTTGAGACATTCACCCACGATTTGTTGTACCTCCTCCAGCCCTTTTATTTTAGCCTCTGTTATTACTAGTCTCCTTCCATAATACAGGAAACTCCCAGTGTTCTCCTGGTTATCCCACCAAGCCATCTGTGCATACGTTAGTTTGAATTCCCTGTTGTTAAACATAGGTGACATTCACTTCAGGTCTCATAAAGTGTCTTTAATAGAAATGTATGGCCTGATACATCCTGGGATTGTGTTTGATCTTTTTTTCATGTACAAATTAAATTAGTAGCCTCAAATCAGTGAGTTTTAAATCAGTGTGATCAGTTAATAATCCAGATGTCCTTTGTTGCTTCTCATTAATGAAGCCATCATTAACAGCAAGAGTTCTTGGCTTGCTGAAAGTGAACAGAGTAAGGTCTTTGAACTTTGCTTCGGTCTGCTTTCATGTGGAGTTTTCATTCGTGTACTGTTTTAACAAAGAGGGACATTTCCATTAACCTGCTTCTCCTGTATTGGATGTGTTCCATAGCTCTGTTCCAGCCTTCTGACTGCCATGGCCCTGAGCACGTTACCCCTTTGCAGAAGTTTGGGTGGCAGAGTCCAAGGTCAGTTCCTTCACTGATAAGAGCAGCTATGAAAAAAGCCAGTAGCAAGGGCCTGGCTCTCCCTCGAGAGCTGCTTCTAAGCTGAGGCTTTTGCTGGCCCTGGCCTGTGCCACAGTGCAGCTGTGCAGCAGCTCTCTGCACCAGCTCGCATCTCCACGAGCTTGGCCCTCATCCAGACTTGCTGACTTGGCATGCTGGCTTGGCCTCAGACCTGCCTGGCCACTGCAGCCCTGCTGGGTGACCATATGGACTGTGTCTGACCCTAACCAGTGTCTCTTGACCTAACCTTGGCCCTGGGTTGCTGTTCCACATCCTGGCTCCTTGTTGATGAGGTGACTGCTTTAATCTGCCTTGGCATCGTACTTAGTTTCTGGCACACCTTCTGTTGCAGAGCAGCCAAATCATGCTGCTCCCTGACACCCCTCACCCCTGCGCACAGAGCCCTCCTAATTCCCTTATAATTTCTTTATAGTGTACAGTTTTGCGACGGCAAGCTCAAAGAAAATAGTGGAGCAAATTAGGTCAGGATTTCTCGATGAAATAAGAGTACCAGAAATAAAAGAGAAAAATTATGAACTGTGTGTGTCTAATATCTCTCTGAATCTCACCATGGTTGTGTGTGCAAGTTTTTGTTGCTTTTGTTGTCTTTGTGGGATATTCATTCTAATGACAAACACTTTGCTTCATCTTTTCTTGTAGAGGTTTTTTTTTGTAATTATATCCTCCAATTCTTTACTATTTCTAAGACTGTATTTGTAGGAGGCCAACAAACCACAAGACGGCAGTTTCAGCAAGATAATTAATGCATGGGTATAGATACAATCTTGTGTCCTCAGCTTCCTCATTCCTTTTCTGTCCAGCTTCATGAGTTGGACCTGTTGGATCAAGTCCAGAGGAGGCCATGGAGATGATCAGAGGACTGGAGCACTTCTCCTGTGAAGACAAGCTGAGAGAGTTGAGGTTCAGCCTGAAGCAGGGAAGGCTTGGGGGACACCTCATCACAGCCTTCTGGTACCTAAAGGGGGCTACAAGAGAGGTGGAGAGGGACTTTTGACAAGGGCATGGAGTGACAGAACAAGGGGGAATGGCTTCAAACTGTAAGAGGAGAGATTTAGATTGGATGTTGGAAAGAAAGTTCTTTACTCAGGGGATGGTGAAACTCTGGAACAGAGAAGTTGTGGATACCCTATTGCTGGAAGTGTTCAAGGCCAGGCTGGATGGGACTCTGAGCAATCTGGTCTAATGAATGGTGCCCCTGCCAATGGCAGGGGGACTGGAATTTCATGAACTCTAAAGTACTTTCCAGCCCAAACCATTCTATGATTCTGTGAAGGTTGAGGCCATAGCGAGTCCCATGGCAATTTATGGAAATCTGGATTGAAGCTGATATAGTCCTCCTTCTCACTGCCTCTCCCTCTCTTTTGCTGTTCTGGTGTTTATCAGTCAGGTGTGGGGTGAATTCTTATAAGTGAGTTTTGCAAAAATTAACAGGTAGGAAAAGGGAAAGGAAAAAGAAGAAAGCAAGCAGTTTCCAAGGATTTCACTTCCATCAACCGGCTGGGAGACCCACTGTGCAGAACAAGGTGTGTCCTGGGAGAAAAGCAGTCCCAGCTTGGGTTGTTTTATGGCTGCTGAGCAAAGGCACCACATATTCTTCTATTTTACATAAAATTCCAAGGTTCAGGATGATAAAAATATTAAATATGTATACCAATTATCAGCAGATATAAATTTCTATAAATTACTACAGATAGTCTCTGTGAGTCCTGGTTCCTATTTAAAAGAAACATGACATKAATGATTATTTACAAAACACAAATCCAGCTTTTTTTTAAAGAGATTTTGAAAATAAAAATCCACCAAGCAATCAGACTTCTATATATGATTCGCTTTTCTGGTCACGATCTAAGTTCTTGTGGACATGTGTTTTAACCCGGATTTTTTTAAAGTAAAATTGTGTCAAATTATCCCTTTCAGTTGAAATATTCAAAGAGATCCAGAGGAAGGAAAGAATCCATCCAGTCAGGAACCAGTGGAGTTTCCATCTGTAGCTGAGTGAGTGGGACACAGACTCTTGTTACTTTCAGCCCAGGAGCACCGGGACTTAAGAGCAGTGAGGTCTGAAGTAACCCATGCTTGAAAAAAGCCAGGAATGTGAAGGAGAGGTCATCAACCAATGCAAGACTAATGGACACGCAAAATGTTCACAGGGTGGTTGTTTTTAGTTTGGGAATTAATGTGGTTTGTAAGCCTTTCTGTAAAAGGTAGGTAATCCAAGTATCATGAAAGCGTCTGTAGCTGCTGAGTGATTCCATAGCTAAAGGGAAATCTGGGAATTTTGGCACTTTGTTGGTGAGGATCCAGTAATTGTGGTGCAGCAGGGCAGGAGTGTGTTTTGTTTGCAATTGCTTTGTCTTTGCTGGTTTCACTACAGCACCTGAAATACAGCTGGAAACAGATAGAAATGTTTGGAGTTTTGTCATGGAAAGAGGTAGCACTCTTGGAACAAGCCAGAGAGCCTGGTGTTATCCACTCAGAGAGAAGAGCTAAGGAAGTGGGTCTGTCTTATGACAGGCAGGTGAATTACTGCCAAGGAATTCTGCTAAACTGTAAATAACCCATAGCTTCAAAGCAATGGTTCTGTCATACATAATAGACTGTGAAATCTGTGTGAGAATTTGCATCTCTGAGTAGAGGATTTTAAAGTTAGTTGCCTGAAAGTTTTGATACTCTTTAATAGAAGGATGTGAGACTTTTTCCACAGGAAAGCTTTTCTAACTCTTCTAAATTTCTGAAATTCTTCAACTTCATGTTATGCATAATATTTCCTAGCAATATGTCCTTCCTATGATAAATTGGAAAAGTACATGGACAGTGTAATGTGAAATTTTCAAAACAAAGCAGAATTTGGCATCACTGAGTTAGAGCCCGATTTCTATTCTGATTCATTGTCTCCATCAATAGGGGACCTTAAAGTGTGTTCAAAATGCAACCATACAATGTCATGGTAGGGAAAACCACTGCAGGCTATGAAATACAAAAGTGCCATGTMCAGCTCACGTCTGAAGTCCTTCACCTGCACATTATTGGAATATGGGAATGTAGTCTATTGGTCTGTAATGGGAAGCAGCTCAATTAAACATGAGAAAGGCTTTAGTGTAAGATTCTTAGAGAAGAAGGGATGCTGAAAGGTAGTGTACTGAGGCAGGAGGTTTATGTGTCCACCAGGAGGCAKAGCGAGCTCGGGCTCCGTCTCGCTCACAGCCCCGAACATGCGGCACATACCAGCAGTGAAGGGAAGCAAAAGTGTTCATCAGATTTTTACATCAAGAAGTAGAAAATTCAGAGATTTTTAGAATAAAAAATGAAAATTTGGAGAACTGGCAAGAGGCTGAATGAAATGCATTTCTGTCAAAAATTTCTCTGGTCAAAGGCTGTAATTTGAAATAAATTTTGTTGCTGTTGTTCAAAGTCATTGGAAGTCCTAAGTGATATGACTGAAAAATAAAAATGCTAATCAGTGTATAAAGCAATACTGAAGCTCAGCTTCTGAAAGTATGCACCAGCAGTTCTGTAAGAGGCCAAATTAGATACCTCCATGTACATGTGGAGAAGGACAAGGTTAGAATCATAGAATCATAGAATATCCTGAGTTAGAAGGATCCTCCACAAGGATCATTGATCCTGGCCCTTCACAGGACCACCCCAAGAATCACACCATGTGATGCTGCAAATATTTATGCATGTGAATGGTCATATCTGTTACAYCTTAACAATATAAAAGAGGTTGCAAAACTAGCTGGAATCTTACCAGTAAGTACTTGCACATTTGGGACTTCACAGGTATCCAGGCTGTAATAAGCTTATCAGTTATGCTCCTCCTCTGACAGTGTAACTGGAGTTAGAAACAAGGATCCTTCTCTCTGACACCCTAGGAGCATGTATAGCACATCAGGAATATGAACATTAGTGAAAGTGCTAAATTTTGTAATTTTTAAAATACTGTAATCAAATCCTTCTTTTATGTCATTTCAAAATCTGATAATCAGCTAGGAATTGAAAATCTAAACCCGAGCAAGAAGTTCTCTTCCCAGTCTTGAAGAGAAACCTGAATATAAGAACATGGAAAAGAAATAAAGAGAACCCCAAATTATTATTAAGTGACTTTTGGTTTTTAATGCATCTCATGACTTTCTGGGAAGTGATTTATTGAAAGCCTTGGTTTGACAATTCTGTGCTTGGCTGGCTTGGGCTTGATCCAAGTCCCCTTTTTTCTTGGCAGCACTTAAAACAGTTGGGATGTAGTCTATGCTCCTTTGTAATCCAAGATTGCTGTGTGCAGTCAAGAACCTTTAAGCATGGGAAGTGAATAAAGTGATCCAAAGCCGTGGGGCCTGGCTGGCAGTGTGGGCCAATGGGGCTGGGCTGAGGACCCAAGGTCCCACTCTGCTTCCCTGGGACTGGCTTCTCTGTGGGTTTAGTCCAGCTGACATGCTCCAGCTGATGCAGAAGTTCTGTTTTACTTTTAAATTGTGCTAGTCTAGCTGGCAGTAGTCCAGCTGCTGGAAGCTCAGTTGCATAGAGAGAACTCGGCTGATATTTCCAGTTCTTCAGCATTCACATGAGCTGCTGCTGCACACCAAAGAGACGCAGTGTGCGGCCCTCTCCTGCAGCAGGTCACGTCCTGCTGGAACAGCGCAGCAGCAGCGCCAGGCATTTTCATGACCGTTCAGCAATCTCAGCAGTAAAGCAGCAATAAAACAATGCTTCCAATGTACTCCACTGGCTTTGCCTGGTGGCTCTTATTTCAAGGCAGAGCACTATGCTGGCGTGTATATATCATACAGTAGGTTTCTCTCGCGCTGCTCCTGGGGCTCTTAGCTAAAGTGCAGGCACAAGGTTGGAGTTAGTAACCCATCGTGGTACCACCATCGTTCCAAACTGCTGAGGTAGCGCTCTACCCTATTATTCTTTCGTACACTTCTGCTTTCTACACAGAAACAAGGGTAACAGAATCACACAGCTCTCGAGTCTCAAAACAAGCCAAATTCTGTGATTTAAACTGGCACAGCTGTAAAGTTACAGAGTCCTGCTGTGCTGCACCAGCTCAGAGCTGGGCTAACCATCCCAATGCAGAGGCCTGCGCAAAGACAAGTAAATGAATGTCTAGCTCCAGCTTTTGTGCCCTCTCTGATTAATCTTGATACTTTTTTGAGTTACCTGAAAAGCAAAAGTCTTTCAAAGTTTCCTCATAACTTCTTGGTCTCACTGACTTCCTTGCAGTTGTGATTTCAGGACTGGTGTTTGTTGCACTTGACAGCTTTTATCTGTAGACTGCTGTCTTGCTAAGGTGGGAGAAATTTGAACTATGCTCTTAYGTAATGTAGAAGCAAATGCTTTTCCAGAAATTACTATTTGTGTATCGAGGGAGGATAGGAGTGTGTGGGCTGTTTCCTGGGCCACCATTACTGCAGTCATTGCAGGCCTGCTTGTGTCTTTGCCATTTGCTAGCTGGGACATCCAATTAATTGGACTGAATTTGTTTCCTTTTGTATCTACCCATTCTAGGTTAATAGTTCAGAGGGTGTGTATGAAAGATGGAAGTTCCTGGCACTGTGAACATACGAATAGTTGCATTCAAAAGACTAGGCTCACTGCATGAAAGACCAAGATGTCACACAACAGCTAAAGAAAAATACTTGGATTTTTGCATCTGTTTTATTACGAACACACAAATTTTACTGAAGCTAAAATACTTCAAACACAAGGTCACAGAGTTCCATGTTTTTATTTGAGTGTATTATATTTTAATAGAAGTAAACAGAACTAAGCAGTTAGAACTGCATTCACGTTCCAGCACCACGCTGGAGCACAACCTCTGTCAAAGTGTGCCTGTGCCTCACGCAGATGTCAGCCCATGTGACACCTGCAGAAATGCTTACAGGCAGCCCATGGGCACCCTGTCTCTATCCTGATGCAGAATGGTGCCCAAGGCTGAGCTGTACTTACTGAGAACCAGCCTCTGAGGCTCTCTGAGGCTCTCAGATGCCCGTGCTCTAGCAGCTGGCTTGACGCTGCACGGCTGGGTTTGTGCCTGACAGGGTGCATTTCTTCTACAGGAAGAGTCTGAAGCATCACTCCAAAGGCAACTGACATACAGCCACTCAGATCAAATATGGAACCAGAATTACCATATCCTTCCCTGCAGTATTGATGTCGCAAGTGTATCTGCCTCTGCTTCACAAGGAAAAAATCTGGGAAAATCCTGAGTTCTCTTCCCAGATTTTTGCTATAGCTCTGACATCTTGTGTAAAGAMATATAGTGGTCACAGCTAAATTTAGAATAAACAGTATCTTGTAATCCATCTTTGCTTAATTTGCTGAACTATCTTTTTCTCCCACAGATTTCCTTCTGGCTTTGCCTGCTGTATAGGAAAAAATACCAGTCCAGTGGTTTAGATTTCACTGAATCTGGAAAAATTTAGGTCACCACTTCTGCAAACCAAAATGCATATGAGCAGTTCTTTGACTAAAATGATCAGTACTACTAACGAGACTCATAGGTCTTGTGAGACTATCTTTACTCTGTATTTTATCTTACTGCGATAGAACGCAGTGAGCTTTTGAGTAATAGACAACACACAGGTGTTTGTGTGTTAGGTACTACACAAATATTTTTGTAACTGATTTCTGAATATATTAAGATGCAGGTTAGCAGGTTGAATATCTTAAACTGATGAACAAAAGTGTTAGCAATTAAAAACCTCTTCCAGGGATTTTGAAAACATAATGAGAAGCAAATGACATCTCATTATACCAACATTTTGAAGAAGGCCTGAACTTTCTATAAAGCAATGCTCTGATGGCTTTAGTCTTGATGAAGAAATTTCAGTAGCAGCTCAGCAGAAGTGAAGAAGTGGGCACAGAATGTGCCTACATGTGCATGTGACAGTACTGCTGCTGGGTTTACTTATAATATCTGGATTAAAAGCCCTTATGCACACTTCAGGCATATCTTGATTTTGTTTGTAAAACCACCTCAACAAAACAGCCTTCCTTGCAATATTTTCCAGGATGTGGTATTTCAGTGTTATACTGAAATAGTTGTCATACAACATGACCACAAATACAGTTGTCATACAACTACTAATGAAAAAGACACTTAAGCAAAAATGTTGTGTTCTGCTCTGCTACTATTGGCGGTAATATTGTGAGTATGCCACTATTTGAAAGACAAGCAAGTTACAGTGAGAGTTGGATTCTCTTCTTCCATACAGTTGTCTTCTGACTACTGCCATCAGATTTTGGATATGTGGGAGAAGGAATATCAAAATAAACCTTTGTTTACACAATGAACTATAAAGATTCTTGGGTGGAACYGCTACAGGTCCTTCCACAGGGAATTGAAGCACTTTTGAGGATCTTAATAGTTGGCTATTGGAGTTTAAGTTAGAATTGCTAAGAAGAGGAATTGCTATAAACAGGAATCCTACTCACCATTTTCATGGTCTGTTGCATTTGTGAATAAGGTTTTCTGAGCACCAATAGTTGTACAGTAACATTTGAAATGGATCTCTGCATAAATGAATTTCCCAAAAGCCTAAGCTGCCTAAAAGACCTGACTTCCTACAGTAATGAAGGATTTTCTGAACAGTTGTGTTGCATGTACTTCTTACATTCTCCTAAAGGGTACATRGTCCTAAAGGGAACTAAAAACTGACCTTTCAGAAAAAGGGATTTGGAGCAATTACTTGCTCTTCAGCAGTCTCTTTGCTTTACAGAATTAAACCTTAGAGATTCCTTCCTCTGTTTTTCCTCAAGGCATGTATAGTTTGATCACTGACATGCTGTCTCTGTGGGCTAAACCCAGTTTTATTTCTAAGAAAATGTTGAGCTCGTTGAAGCATATAACTTGCCATACAGTATTATGTTCATTTAGCCCAGCTGTGTATCTGTAACTGTTGTCGATTCCCAGTGCTTCTGAGAAGATGCAAAACCAAAACAAACTCAAACATGTTTTCGACAGAATTGGGGTGATGGAGACTTCATCCTGATTACTAACTTGTTTAAACTTTGTGTTTCAAGCTGCTTTTTTCTTTTAGTACCTCTTATATAAATAACAAGAATATCCAGAAATACAGTAATTCAGGACAAGAGGATATTGTCCTCCCTCCTGTGTTTTGACTTTAATAACATCCTGGAGCAGCGAGTTTCACAGTGTATTTTGTTATTTGATGAAAAGACAACACTCGGAGTTGTCAGCTACACGGTCTGCCTCCACTTGTACTACAAGACTAACAAAACAAAAGCTCTCAAGACACATTCTCTATGCTATTTTTATGTTTGCAATCCTTTTACTACACCTTGAAGTAGAATCTATAAGGGAATATTTACTAAAAAGTGACCTAAACAATACTGTACTTCCTATTTACAAACAGCTTAATAAAGCAGAACTTCGAAAGGAGGAAAGTAAAGGAAGGGAAATGGGACAGCAATCACGCCTACCCTAAAAGACAGTGGTCATAACTTAGAGTTGTCCTCTGATTTCTTACAGCAGGTGACAGCTACTTACCTCCTTAGGTAGTACTTCATTCATTGGCACTTAACCTCAAGTCCAGTGTATTGACCACCAGCTTCAATTTAGGCTATCGTGTGTTGAAGCATCACCGTGTAATTTGTGTTGCTCCTAGCCCTCTGCTGTCCTTTCCTACTCACCATCCTGATGGCTGTTGCTTTGTGTTAGTCACTTGTTAGTGGTTTTGTGCTTTTTCATAGGAGATAACATATAAAGACACAAATAATCCTTGTTGCCCCAGGAAGATTGTTTTTTACAGAACTTTCCCTTCTAGGAGCTGCTGCAACCTCGGGTTTAAAGGGAAGTTTTAGATTTGGATGACTGCGAGCMCCGAGCACTTTTATGCTGAGTTAATTTGCCCAGCCTTTTCACACATTACTGCAATTACATCACAATTTCAAACTTAAATCATGTTTTTTCTCAGTGTCTGAATTGTTAACAGAAATACAACAAAGCATAACCTTCCAAAAGGTTTCAAGCCTGCTTGTTTCTGTTCAGCTCCCTTTGTATCCACAGGATGCAAATGGAGCACTCACCCCCTCTTGGTTTTCCATTCCTCTACAGTGCTCAGAAAAAGGCTGGCTTTGTTAAGGTTTTTTTTTTGTTTTTTTCCCTCTCCTAAGCCTCAGGCCTGCATATTTTAGTCTCTTCTTATTTATTTAATTTCTTAGGCAAAATGTTCTAATTCAGTTAGAGGCCTTTTTTCTGTGCCAATTCTGTATCCAAATGTCTCCTAATTCTGTAGTCTTCTAGACTGCAACAACCAAGCTCTACGAATTTCAGATGAGATTGTATCATCTGTACAAATATAAGTCTTAAACATTTTGCTGATCATAGCCATGTGCTGTACTGTGTACACTGATAGCTGTGTCTTTTTCTGGAAACAATATTTTTAACATATGATGGGCACAATTAGTTTTTTATCTTCTCTAGGTTATGCAAACTTAACTTGCCATTGTGCTCCCTGTACACAAACACTGATGAAATTTCCCCATTTTTTTTTAGACTGACAACAGAAAAGAAGTTTGCAGGCACAACTGAAGCAATGAAGGAAAAAAAATCTCAACTATACTTAAATGATAGGAAATTACATAAAGAAACAAGAAAGGGCAGATCTTCAAGGTACCAAACCTTTATTTTCATGCAAAGCCTCACTGATTTTGACTGGCAACATGTAGAAGAAACTCCATACAGAAGATGATGAGCAATCAGCAGGGCAACCAGAATAACGCTCCTCTTGACCTGTCAAATGGGTGAAATGAACATATTTTTTTTAAAAGAAACAAAAAGTGAGCAAACCAGACATCTTTGCAGGAGGAATGCTTCATCTCATCTAGTTAAAGTCAAAAGATGAACAGCTGGGCTATAGAGATGCATGCAGCAGACAGATGTTCAACTAACTCCCAGAATTCAAGTTTGTGATGTAATAAAATTTTGAACTTTCAGATGGAAAAGGTCATAACCAAACCTGCTGCTAGAAGCATTTAATGCCAAATATCGAAATTAATAATGTGTTATTACAGTGTAATCTGAATATTAGTTCATGATATAGGAAAAAAACTGTTCATTGTTTAACAAGGTAAATGGCTGGGATTGGTATTTCTTCTGCCTTCATAGTGGATCTCAGTTTTATAACTATTTTCAGCCCAGCTTTTGTCATCAAAGTAGGTTCCTCTGCAAGTTTACTTGATAACTTTAAAACCTGTTAGCCACCTACAACTAAATGCAAAAAGGGTAAGAGCCTTGGAAGAAATCAATGTCCTAGAAATTTCATGTAAATAGCCATCAGGAAAGAAGAAAAAGACAACCAAGGTGTTGCCAGCTGGGAAGGATTGACTGAGCAATCTAATAACTTCTTGGTCCACACAGAGTCCACACTAGGCAGAGTTCTCAAGTTTGCCTCAGCCACAGGAAAGAATTACAGCTCCAACAAGTCTGTCAGTCATATGGCTCTGTTTCCAAGCACGCAACAACCTCAGTCAATCCAGCAACTTAAGTATTTAGTAATTTCAACTTCAGCAGCACCTGAAGTGTCAAATCTGCCATTATGTACTATCCTTTCAATCTCTGTTCACCAGGTAACAGAAAACCGTTAGCAGAATTTAGATCCTTAAGGGGATTTATTTATCCTTTCAGTTTAATCATATGTCATTGTTTTGATACTTGTAATATTGTAGCCCACCTGCTTCTTCAACTGACTTTGAGGCATCCTTAAGGATAGCCAAAGACAGCATCTTTTAATGTTTTTTTCTAAAACAAATAAATACTCTTAAATATTTAAGACCTTCTTCATACACAGTGAAATGAAAAAGAAACAGCCTTTAAAAAGATACTTGGAGAAATAGCACATTGAAGATATTAGCATCCTGTAATTATCTTGGCTTTCTCCTTTTCCTGCCTTGTTTCTCTTCGATGAACTTCAATGAAGGGTGATTTGAYCTGATAAGGTTCAATTGCAAAATGGCTGCTGCAAAAGCATGTGCCCTCTTAAGGCTAAATTGCCTTTACTACTCCAAATTACATCTTCGTAGCTGTGCTGGTGAGAAAGCTTTGATATTATTCTAGTTCAGCAAATGAAGTGCCTTGGTACATTCCTCACTTGTTATGATTGTGAGGTGAGAAAAAATGAATCTATGGGGGTACCCACTTCAGCAATAGAACTGTAGCTGGTGTCAATGACACATGCTTTTGCTAATATCAGTCCAGCCTTCTTGTTCCTAAATTCCTTCAGAAGTTTAGAATGTCTGAGGACTTAAGACCTTGTACTCAGTACTAGCAGATTAACTCTGAAATAAGCCAGTGATTTCAGTGGAGGCATATAACGTTTAAAATAAGAGAGGAACCATATTCAGTCTCTCTCTACCTCTTTACATAATGTTAATGCTGAGACTTTTTTTGGTTTTTTGCTATTTTTTTTAAGCAGAGTTTCATGATTAAGGTTTAGATGAAAACAACTTTGGCAAAAATGGGTTTAGGAGACTGTTGTGCAACATCCCCTTTAAAGAGGTGATGGAGTGTTTCCTTTAGGCATTTTTTTCATTTTTTGAGATGCTACTGGCATGCAATCAAAAATGTCCCATATCCGGAAAACATAAACCTGAACAGTGTGCTTCAATTTTCACTCTTCCCCCCCCCCCCCCCCCAATATATATAAGTAGTCCAGAAAATTCCCATCTTAAAAAAGGCTGGATTTGTGGAGAAATATGTACTTCTATTTTGAGGTTTTGACATCTGCATTTTTATAGAACTGGGAGATGACAAAATCTTAAGAACATATTTTGCCTGAAAAGTTGTAACATTCCTTCTATGGTTTTGCTTATTTCTGCTTGTTAATAAAGAAGCAAGTAAATGCAGTAAAATTAGAAGGGATCAGAACTTAAAAATACTACAGTGATGGATTCCTAGTAAAAAGCTCTACCTTTTATTATGATTTTATTTATTCACAAAGCGTATGTCTGTATCTCAGAACAGTGTACATCCACCTTAGGAGAAACAAACAAAACAAAAAAAAAACCCACAAAACACAAAACCAACAACAAAACCCCCAAAAGTATTTGCTTTGGCTCTAACAGTTGTATACATTTTTCAGGTTTTCAAATACTTTCATCCAATTCCTTGGTAACCATATTCTTTTTGCACACAGAAATAGTTTCTTCAAAAAAGTTGTTGTCTGGATTGGTGCCTTTAACGGCGCTTAGTACATTACATACTATTTTATTTCGTTATAACATTATTTCACTGAAGTGAATATGTCCATGGTTATCAATGACTTTGATTTCTAATGCTATGGACATGACACAGCTACTGCCGCATTGTTACTAAATAAACACAGTTACTAAAAAACCAATGCTGTTACTGTGGAACAACTTGTACTTGTCATAATAATTATAACTGTGAATGAGATAAAAACATTAAGGGGACAGAGGCAGGAAGTGCAGCTAAGTGTCAGCTGTTAGATGACAACTTTTTGGATCAGTGAAGGCATGTTTGGGTGACGTGACACAAGAGCAGTGACATACATGAAATCAGACAGTTTGCCCCAACCTTAATGGCAAGCAGCTTTGTTTGTTAACCCATCTCTTGTGCAATTACAGAGTTGCAAAACTAAATAATAAAATTATAAAGGTGACTGAAAGAATAGATGGAAAATAAGTGATGCATAATACACACTTTGTGTACAAAAATTAAACTAGCTGATTTTTAGAGATGCAAATACTGATTCCCTTAGAATGAATAGCTGAGATCCATATTTGGCACTTAAATAAACAGGCTTCTCTACAAGTGATCCTACTACTCCCTGTCTTGAGCCAAAAAGACATGAAAATTTTACTCTGTGATAGGTGGACACCACTGTGGTATCTTTGCTGTAGTACCAGAGACTAAATACCCAGGAGAAAGCCAAAAATGTATCATTGGAAGAAGTCATCATCTGTGACAGATGATCAATGGTTAAGCCTTTGGGCTTCTCACTCACCCAGGCCTTAGGCTTCTGGTGGGCACAATGGGGAACAATGTTCTCCTTACGTCTTTCACCAGCAGGAATTGATAGGCCTGCAGGGCAAAACTTTTGCTAAGAGTCATTCAGATTTTCAAGGGTAAAGGTGTGTGCTGGCCAGCCAGGTCTCAATGTCAATGCTAGAGGCTGAGCTGGGTTATTAAATCAATAGGTGCAAGGACTCCTGACACGGAGCCAGCTGCCAACACTGCAGTTTGTTAGTAGCTTATCCCCACCACTGTTTTTCAGGTGTTTTGATCAGGCTTTCAGGTGCTAATCTATCCTTTCTGTTTCCTGTGTGTCTCTGAAGAGGAGGGAGGATCCCCCTTCCATACAACTTTTTGCACACTAGGTCTGTCCTCCCTCATCACAACACTCCTGCGGGGGACGACCCTGCTGAGGAGTGCTGGACATGGACTCCTGGAATTCTTCACTGGATTCTGGAGGTGCTGCCCAAGTGCAGGATCTTGGCCCTGGAGGACACTTAAGTAAGCTTCACACACCTACGATATTTCAGAAAGGAAAAAGACAAATCCCCCAGGATCATACCATGTTTTGCCTTTTGAACTTGATCAAAGCTGAGACTGTATATATGCATGCAATAAAGGCAACTTTGAATGCTCAGTGTTGCTACTGGAACCCTTTTATTTTTGTTGAAATCTGGTATTTTAATATCACTCATGAAAGATAATTTTTGGAATTAGATACATTTAATTTCAAATGACAGACAAATTTAACAAGAGACACAAAAATGATTACTTCAGACATTTATTGTAATTTCACCAAGTATTCAAAATATTTGTGAATTGGATTCATCTAATGACCACAGAATTCTTTAAATTCCATTTGTTTCTAGCAAAGACTTTAAACAGCMATCTAACATACTTGTTGGAAATATAAATACGATTAAGGAAATGTGTCCTTTTATTGTTATTCAAATACTAACAAAAGAAAAAGCAATTTGGTTTTAGACCATACAATTAGTAATAGTAAAATTACTCTGCAATAATTTTAGACAATGTCAGGTCTGCTTGTGTAAACATATTAATAGCTGAGTATGTGTGTGTTGAGTCATATGTATAATTATTCCCAGAATGGCGAGCTTCCAGGCATGCAGACTGAGTCCATGTACAACTCTTCACGTTAGGGGCATGGCATGGGCAGAACTACCCTTCTATCCAGGCTGATGGCATAAATCGTAATTGAATTAGATAAAGTAAAGGGGTTTTGCATGTTATTTGACATAAATTTAAAAAATCAGAAATTTCTCATGGTGATTTTTGTTTCTTAGTCCTCCTTTCCAAAATGCCCTGTCTAGTAAATGSCCCTTGAACTGTACATTTAACTTTAATGAAAGTAGATTCTAACACACAACTGGGTCTTCCCTGACTGATGCTTTATGCTTTTGCAGATGCACTGAAGAAGAGAAGCATTGGACCAAAAATCTTTGCTTTTTAAAGGGATTCTAGGGTTGATTCCTCAGACGGGGCAATGAAAGTTTAAAATCTGTTTTTTAATTAAGAGCTGGGTTTTGGCATTACTGCTGGAAGATAAACTTTTATATCTTGCAGTTAAGACACTGTTATCATTAGCTTTATCTTTACAACCTACCTCTTAAACAACTGTGTAATTTAAGTTGATATGGGTATCTGAAAGCTCTCTTTATTGCCTGTAGTTCTTTCTGTAGTTTCAGTTTCATGGCTACAAAGAATCCGATCTCTAACTACACTTCTGTTTTTACTGCCCTGTTTTATCAGACAAACTGCAATTTTACACCTTGTTAAGGAAGCAAGGTGAGAAGAAAACCACATTATACCATTGACAAGGAAGATAAGACTATTATTTACCTTGACATTTTTGAGCAATAATATTCCTCATGTAACAGGATAAGAGATAAAGCATATCCTGCGGTGATAATGCACAAACTGAAAAGAACTTGCTTCCACATGCTATCAACACTAGCAATGAAACCGGGCCCTAGTGCAATAATCCTACATTTGAGCCAGTTCAGAATGGACTATTTTAGAAGAAAAGCAAGCCTGTAAATCGGTCAGCTAAAGTAAACACATTGTATCTGTGTGCAGTAGTGAATCATAGACAATTTGTTTAAGTGACGGAAAGAAACRGGGTTTGTTTTTCTGCAGTTTGCTTGTTTGTTCAATTTCCCTTACTCTGACCTGCAGGTAAAGGCCATCTGAACAAGGAACAGTACAGTGCATACTCATGGTGGCTGGCCAGTGACACTGTGCATCAGCAGAAGCTGCAAGATGCCTTAGAAGTTTAATGTACTGTGAAACACTGTTTCACACTAGGAGGTTCTTCACAATAAAGAACAACAGAGACAAGGAGAAATTACCCACTGTCACTTCTTCCTTAGAGCAAAATGCCATAAACAAAACTGGAAATGAAATTTTAGCCCATGGGAGGAAATTGAACATACCTTCAATAGACTGAGATGTTCAGATTCTGTGATGATTACTGTGAGAGAAATGCCTGTTTGAAATACACAAAAAATGCATAAAAAATCACAAGTTAAACTCRTTAAATGTCTCCAGAAAAAGTAATTACATTCAAGCTTATATCAATAATTCAACTTATTTTTATCATAGTTTGTATTATGTCATCATTTACTTTATCAGAATGTTCTTTAAATTTTGCTCAAGCAATTACAAAAATTTAGTCAGTGAGGTTCCCACATATTCTCTGGGAGATTATTGTTTGCCAGGTTGCTTTCCTCTTCTTCCCCTTCTCCAATTCATCCCAGAATGTTCTTTTTATTCTTTTTGAAGCAGCTTTTAATTGAAAATTCCTCATCGTTCTTCCCCCAACCTCTCTATCAGACAGCCAGAGGGCGAGGTGTATTAATAGCAGCTGCATGACTCAGAGTTGGGAGCTCGAGTGGATCCCTTTGCACTGAGCTTTGCTGTTTGGCCTCCCTGGCTGGGTTGCTACTGAGCCCAGGGAGCACCTTCACTTTCTTGCAAACAAAAATAAACTGAGAAAGCACAGTGGGGGCTGGGACTGCCTCAACCTCTCTGTCCTTCAGAAGGATTCTCCTTACTGCTATTTTCTTCTACATCCCCATTGGGACTGTATACCAAAAACAGGAAAATGTAAAAAAAAAGTGTGATGCCATCCACCAGCGCGACTGTTTCACACAACTGAGTGATGAAAAATGAGTGAAGGCCCACCACTGCGATGGGATGGAGGAAAGGAAGAGGGTCAGTGCTCTCCACCCAGACTGCATTCCATGCTCTTTCCCTGAAGGCATCCCTCTTCTCATGAGCCATCACAGCTAGCCCTTTCCTAGCCCCGGCTTACCACTGGCCGAGCCCCGTTCCTGCCCGCCGCATCCCGGGGCTGGAGGCATCGCCAGCCCCGAGCCACCCTACCTGGCGAGGCACCCGGCCTCGCACCGCGCCCCTGCGCACACACCTGCCAAAAAGGCGGCACTATTTCTGCCGGGGCTTAGGACGGCAGACACTCCCGCCGCCAAGTCCCCCTGCCTGCCTCAAGCCTTGACTGACGCTTTCCTTTCCCCCCCGCCCGGCTGCACTAACGGCAAGAGCTCCTTCTCCTCAGCCCCTCCTCACTCAAGCGAGCAGGGGGTTTCTGCAGGGCAGCGCTGCCGCTGGAGCGGCTGGCACAAGCTCACATAACACGGGCAGGGCTGCGCTCGGGTGGGTTGCGCGGGGTCCCCGAGCACCGGCTCCGTCCGAGCGCGCAGGGAGCCGCGGAGCCCCGTGCGGAGGGGCCGCCGCCTCAGAGGGTGAGCGCTCGCCGCCGTCCCCCTCACGGGAGCTCCGTGTCCGCCTCCGCCGGGAGCCGCAGCACCCAAGCCCTCCCCGCCCCTCGCGGGAGCCCCTCGCGGCCGCCGCCCCCGCGTCCCTCCGGGCAGCGGCTTCGCCCCACGCGCCGCGCATGCCCGGCCGCGCCGCGCGTGCGCAGTGCGGGCGCAGGAGACACCTCTGATAGGGGGGAAAATCCGAACGGCGGTGGCGGCCGCCATATTGCGGAGCTGTCACAGCGCCCGCCGCGCTCCGCGCCGCTTCCCCGGCGAGCAGCGCGGGGCGGCCCCGCAGCGCCTCCTGCCCCGCTGCGAGGGGCGGCGGGGGGGGACACACCGCCCCGCCAGGAGCGTAGAGCGCCGCGCCACAACCACCCTGCCCCAGGGGCTCGTTCCCCCCCCTCCGCCCGACGCCGCGGAGGGAGCGGAGTGCCAGGTGAGGCGGGGGCGCGGGGCGCGCGGGCGGCTGCCGGCGGAGCCCCGAGGGTCGGCAGCCTGAGGTGTGAGCCCGCCCGCAGCCCTCGGGGGGCGGGGGACACCGGGCGACTTGTTGCGGCGGCGGGAGCGCGGCTTCGCGCCGCTCGTGTGGGGGGCACCGCCCCCGCCCGGGACCGGCACCAGGCTCGCCGACCYCCGGCGCACTCCGCTCTGCCGGGGAGCCCCGGGAGCGCGCCCCCGGCGTGCCCGCGCAGCCCCCGCTGCATTATTCATGTCCCCGAGCGGCGCGGCTCGGGAGGTTACACCGTAGTAGACATGTGGCAGTCGGGCCAGCTGAATGCGGCGGTGTGGGAGAATAATAAGGAATTACTTCATAAACAAGTGCTGTGGAGCATCTGTTGCTGTCTATTGTTTTCGACAAATGCGCGTTTTTAAGAGTCCTTAAGTACTGACCGACGTAATGGGCGCAGCGGGCCTGAATGAGCCTTTGTGCATTGTTTTTTTGAATGGATTAATGTTTTGTGCAAGTCGTGGGCATTTGTGATTAACCTTGTCGCTTAAGGTTTAGCGCAGATAAGGGGTTTGAGTTTCAACTTCGTGGAATTCACTTGTCTTTTGCCAGTTTCTTAATCTGAACGCGAAAAAAAGGCTGTTTGGACTCTATGCCAACACAACTAATCACTTCTGGTGTAAGGTGCTATTAAGCTGTCTTTTCCAGTCTGTGGAACACCCTAGACAGGTATTTCATGTTCCTCTTTCTGGTACAGGATTTTTAAAGATTCCGTTTTTTAAACGGAGTTACAGGAGTGGTAGTTCTGTCTCTGTGACTGGTTCGTGTCTGGCTTCAGCTGTATCCCTGTATCTCTGTTTTGTTTTCATCGGAGACGCTTGTCGTCGTGTCTGTGCCGCAGGAGCATTTTGGGGATGCATGTGCCTGCACAGCACCTCACGTCTTGAGAAGATTGTAGAAGTGCTGTTGTTGCTGTCAGCTCTTGGTGCGTTGGCACAGCGCTGCTGGGCAACGTGTGCTTCCAGGGAAGACGTGGAGTYGGTGTACAGTAACATTATGGCTCCTGTGATGAAGTTTTTTAATCGTTAAAGATGGGACAAGTGCTAACTGTTTACTGGATTGTAAGACTTACCTCTATTGATCTATCGATTCAGCATAAAAGGGACTGTGAGAAAAATCAACTGCAAGTCAGTGCAATGTTCCCAGATAAGCAGCCTCCCAGCAAATGGCAATTGCAAGGCAGTGGCATATTTCCAAGCTTTGTGCTGTAGTGACACAGTTCTTCTGTTAAGTTGGAAGACTGGAGAGCAAAAGCGAAACAAACAGCTTTAGAAAATGCATGAAAAAATGACATGGTGTGACATGTCAGGAGCTGTCCAGAGAGTTTTCATTGAGTGCTGACTGAAAGAAAAGGTGTAAAAATGTTTGTAGAGATGACAAAAAGAGTTCTGATCCGTTTCTGCCATTGCAGTAGAGAGCATTGCAGGGCTTGGTTGTAATAGTACTGCCAGAAAAAGGTTGTTTCACAGAAAATTGGGTAAAGCTGTAAAGACATTGAGGATTTGGATCCACCTACGAGCTGCAGAACTAGGGGAGTAAGATGTGCTGACGTTATGACGTTAAAAAGGCAGTTCCTGGTAAAGTTCCTTTAGCCTTTGCCAGGACAGGTATATGGCCTTTCCTCTTCAACAGTCGTGCTCTGCTTTTTGAGAAGGGGTGCTCTTGTTGGCCGAGGTGAAGAGGAAAAGTTGTTTAAGGCATTAGGTCTTTCTGTTGGATGTGTTAAATACATCAAAGCTGTCCTATCGTTTTGTATTGCATTAGAAGTCTGTGGGAGTAGAGGAAAGGGAGGATTTTCAAGTTTGTAAATGTAGACAAAGCTTTATACAAACTTCTGAAGAAAGAAGTGATTGTGGAAAGATACTGATCCATTAAAGCAGCACCCAGCAGATCCTGCATGCTCAGCGAGTTTACTCCAGAGCTGAAGGGGCCTAGGTAAACTCTTTCCTTTCAACACTGAAGAGCTGCCTTTGTGGGGTAACTTAACCAGTAGGCTAATTCCTAGCTGTACTTTGCATTTAAATTTTTTTTTTTCTTTCTGCTTTAGACATTTATTAATCACTGTGTGAAATGAAACCTTCACGTCATGTAGTACAAGGAAAAAGAAATATTACATTGGCCCAAAAAGGGAGTTAATAATCTTTACACTAGAACATTTCAATTTAAGAACTCTAGCTGATGTATATAGAAAATGATATGAGTGGCCAGTTCATGTTCGTAAGTCTCCTTTATTTTATGGAACTAGTTCTAGGAGACTTAACAGCATCATTCAGAAAATATAATACTTGGCTTTGAGATGAGCTATACCCAGAATTTTGGGTATATCATATTTCATTGCTAACTGTATTTTTAGAGAAAGGATTATTGCACTTGGAGACAACAGTACTTCCAAAAGTTTGTATTTGTAATTTCCATTTTTGATGGTGCATCCGACGTACATGGYAAGATGCCATCCTATCATTGTAGGACTCTTCAGAACCTTAGAGTTATTTCATATAATGCAGTTGTAGGTACTTGAAGTTAAGGTTACTAAACTTAATAAATATTAACTGCATGTGAATTGTGTAGCACATCTAAAACATACCAGTTAATAAACTGGCAAACCCGCAAGTAGTGCACGAATCATCTTTGACTCGTATGTGTTGCTTTTAGTTGAATACTGTTGGCAACTGCCAAGTTTTCATTTTACTTTGAAGTTCTCAGGAACTCCAGTTTAGAAGAAGTACTTCACTCTTCAAATATATTTTCCTTTAAATACATCGAATGCAGTTGCATTAGTTATATGGCAGTTATTTTTCAGAGACAGCAAGGCTATCTTGAGTATTTCAGAGAAGGGAGAATTGAGGGAAATGGTGGTTTTAAGAAGGAAAAGAGTACTTAAAAAAAAAGTTGCCATGTAAAACTCTGTATGTGATATCTAGCACTGGTCAAGTCTCAATTTTTGCATATTAGGTGTAGAATTCAGCTTTTTTTTTTTTTCCCCTTTTTTTCTGTGAGGTAAATGCCTTGTTTTAGTTCCTTCCCTTCTGGTTTGCTTATATTGTAGACAACTGTGTGGGCGGCTTCTGTCCGTCTGAAAAAGATGTATGCAGAAGTAAAGTCTGTGGCAAATGAACTTCTTTATTGGATTGCAGCAAGTGTGTCATTAGGGAGCTGTTAGTGTGAAAGATGATTGCCCTGCAGACATTCACAGACTGCTTTGGAGTAGAGAGACATTTTTGTAGAAATCTGAGACCAGTTAGTCAGGTACAATGGCCTTTGAGTTGCCTTTTGTTTCCTCCCCAAAAATCTAAAACTTTTAGGTACCATAAAAAATGGAATAGTATAAGACTTGGAAAAGAAAAGTATGTTAATTTTAAATAAGTTCCTGCTAATAAACGAGTGAGTTGCATTGTTGTGGGTAAAGCTCTGTGGTCCCTAACATCTCTCTGTATTTAGGGAAATAGATGATTAGCCTCTTGCTCAAGCTTAGGAGAGATGCTGCTGGAGAGACTGCTTCTGAGAGAAGGCCCTAAGCTGGAAGATAGGGATCCTACTTTTAAGTGTTGGTTCTTCACCAGCCAAACCTTCTGCATGCTATCCCATCTTCACCCATGGCTGTGTGTTTCGTTTGAAAACAGCTGCTGCATAAATTACTTGACAGAATTTTGGCATCAGGCATTTTATGCACCATAACTTTCTGAAGAAAGCTTTCATTGTCATCTTTCAACAATTGCTTTATTTGTTGCCTTCTGTGGCATAATTGGAAATGTGGATGATACTGATTTAAAAATCCTAACTGCCTTGTAGTAAAATGAATTGAAATCACAGTTTTTCATTTCAAGAGAGTTCTTGATGTTCTGAATGACTTTTTTGTCTGTTTGTTATGTGAGGCCTGCTGATACTTTTGTTTTTTTGGTCCAGATTCCCGATTACTGCATACACTCCTGAAGGTCTTGAGTGTTGTAGCAGCAGGAAGTCTGCAGTCACCCTGCTAATCCTGACTTGGAAGAGACACCTTTAGTATTTTAAATGCCAAAGTGATGAGCCTTTATGCCTAGTAGGTCACAAGCTGGTTTCAGAATGCAGGAAACAAAAGGAATATCATTCCCAATCCCAATTGACTGGGTTTTTATTTTTCCCTGTTTGCGATGCCATTTCCCATGAGTGTTAAGATCAAAGTAGGTATAAGTAATTAGTTGCATCAAAGCTAAAAATTTAGTAAAACTGATCTGGTTGCATCTGCTAAGTATAAATTTATCTGAAATGTCATTAGTAGCAACAGTGAACTGCCACTCCATTAATAATAGTGGAGATGCACAATGTTTTGCCTGGCTCTGATTTTTGGTTTCTTTTGGCCAAATGTTTTCCTTATATTTGGTTTGTTTTTAGTGTTAGCTGGCACCAGTAATTGGGAAAGATAGGGTGATTTTCGTTTTTCATTCAGTGCTTATTTGGTTTCAATTTTTGCAGTTTTAAGATTTGCAAACTTCTTMATTTTTGTGTACAAATAATAGTTGCAATGTGTTTGTGTGAATGTGCTGTTTTGAAATTGCACAACATTTTGAATATGAAAGGACATATATATACACATGCTTTTTTTTGTATTATATATAAAATGGAAACAGTGGAAACAAGTTCAGCATAGTTGGCTATAAATTTATTTTTTCTTTTTTTAAAGAAATTACATTTTTTTTCCTTTAGTAAAAGCTATTACAAGCAAACACTTCAACAAAAAAAATTACCTGGGCTGCTGTGTGTTTTGCATAGATTTTTTTTTTTTCTGTTGCTCGTATACTGTGATAATTTCTCAGGCCCATGAGATCTGTGGGATTAACAGTGAAACTTTGTTTTTGAGTTTTGCACAAGAGGATTCTTGCTTTTTGCTGATAGCTTTTTTCTCTTGCATGCAAAAACATGTCTACCAACTGTAGTTTGATGACATAGGATTAGCCTGTAAAACTCTGTAGTCATGTTTCTGATTTTAGAAGTTACCTTGGGGTTTTAAAGTATGTTTTCAAATAAATAATTTGTGGTTCGTTTATAGTATTATAACAAAATGTTTGAGCAAATCCCAAAGCAAAAATCTAGAAAGAATTTGTAGAGATAGAATATATGGGGGTATGACAGTCGTTGTAGAAATTGATAGACATGTGGTCTCTTCAAAAGACCTCAGAAAGTAATCATTTGATAACACAGGTCTTGGTCTTGTGCCATGTGCTGTCATTCCTCTCCTGGAGACTGGATTCCGTTATCAGTCATCTTACCATACCCCTTCTTTTCAGTGCTGTGTAACTAAAGGCACATGAAAGTAGTTGTGCTACTTTCTATTCCTTTTGGTACTGTTGAGTTGGCAGGCTTACAAAATGGTGGATGAGAATCTAATTTAGCTTTTGCATCGTTAATTAACTGAGTGTAACTCTAGGGCTTCGGTCTGCCTTCAGTTTTTCAAGCATTGAGCCTCTGCTGTCAAAGAGGTGAGCACAGGGATTACTACAGCTCAGAATCCTGCTAGCTGTTAGCAGATATTAGAACTGAGCTTGTTTTGGTTTTTATTACTCTTGAATTTTTCCAAGGAGTACATTAGGGAAAGAAGGGAGAATGGTAGGCAGTCTCTTCTCTGAAAGAGAAACATGCTGTTGAATTTTTATCAAAAGCCAGAGTTTATCAAAAGCTGATTTTTTTTTTTCCTCCCCTGCAAGCTTTTGTGGTTAGAAACAAAGTGGGGGAGAGGAATAGAGGAAAAGTAAATACATAATGTTCAATAATATATTTAACAGTATCTTAGAATACTAATCTTATTGCTGATGTTCAGGTGTTAGAAAGATAAATGATTTGTCAGTAGAATTGCCTTTTTAAAGTTTAGGGCTTGACATTCTTCAATGATCTCAGACCCAGGGGGAGGTTCCAAAGTTTGGAAAGAAGGATGTTCCACTGATAGTGGGCACAGGGAATGCAGAATTCATGAACCACAAGGACATTTGGGAGAACTCCCAAGATAAGGAAGAAACTACCAAAGCCAACTCAGCAACTGTGCTGAATCAGCTCCTACTGGGAAAGAGGTAATTCTGGCAGGGGGAAATTGGGACCGCGATTCAGGGCCTATGGCTCAAGAGAAGAGAATGACTGAGCTGTGGACTAATGGGCAGGAGAAGTGAGAGAATCATGTAACCAGCAGAAGATAGAAGTCAATCAATAAGAGATCTGTGTAACCTGTAGCCAATAAACTGTGATTTCTGTTTGCTGAAATGCATTAGAGGTGTAAAGTTTTGATGCTCGGGGTGCCAGCCTTTGGTGGGTCACCACCCAGCTCCCTGCTTTGTGCACACCAGAATAAAGAAATAGAACTGCCTCGGCTCAGTGCATAAATTAGCACTGCAAATCAGGCAGCGAGCCCACATTTGGGACATTGCTGACACTGTCCAGTTCTCTGGAGTATCTTCTGTAATTAAAAAAACCTACTGGAATGTACTTGTCTTTATGCTAGGCAAACAGAGTATTATATCTTTAGAGTTGGGCTGTATTAGTTACAATGAATGTAACTGCAAGATAGTGTTTTAATTTTTTCAGGCTGATATTTCATTAAACAGAGTTTTGCTCCATGTCTGAATTATGCCATTAAATCTCTTTTTCTGTAATCTTTAGTCTTAACATTTGTTTTCTTTACCAGCCAACAACATTTATGCTTCTTAAATTCTGTTTTCATCTTTTATCTGTTTTCTCAGTCCTTCTTTTCAAAGTTATCTCTACAGAATTAGAAAAATAAATGAAAAATAAAGTGCTAGTGCACCTTAAATTGCTGTGCAAATGTTTCTAGTGTTTACTGTATTTTTATTGCCAAGAAGCAAGGAAAATTAACATATTTTGTAATTTTTATATAAAAATACTTTATATTTTCATTTTTCTTTATGAATGAAAGATCATTTATACAAAAGTTTGGTTTTGATAACTGGATTGCTCTTAAGTATTCAGTTTTTCTCCCTTTTTTTGTTCTTTTAAGCACTTCTGAAGATTTTATTCATCTGTTCCAGCCATGGAGTTATAAGACTGAAATCTCAGATTATTCCGAGTAGTATGTCATACKTATTTTTCTTAGTATAAGTGTAATTGCAGTTAATTTTTTTTAAGGCTTTTTAAGACAATGCAATCTTTGATGCTCCGTGCGAACCAGCAGCAGGTCTGATTCGTGGAAGGCATTGCTGTAAATGTGTGCAAGAAGGTGACTAGCTGCTTGTTCTTTCTGTGTTGGAATGAATTGAAAAGGAGGCAGGATGCGCTCTACCAATAACATTGCAAGCATATTTTTTCAGGGCATAAGAACTTTTTTGAAACAGAACACAATAGTGAGTACTTTCATTACCACGTAGACATACAACTTATAGCCTTCTGCTTAAAAAAAAAAAGAAATTTTTTCTGCTATTTTAAGCACAGCAGATTTTTATTCCTTTTTTTTTACTATGTTGGTGTACTAGCATTTTTTTTCATTTGGGAAAAATGACTATCATTCCTTCGCTGAGATAAATGAATGACTTTATAGACATGAAATACAGCTTCGAGGCTTTAAAATTGTTAGAGGGTTTTTTTTGTGTCTTCATGATGTTTCTTGCAAATAATGTTACATGTTTTTAATAGTGGACGATGTCTGATAACAGAGCTTTTAAAAGAATTTGTAACACTTGGGTAACTTTGTCCCTTTATTCTCACATCCATGCATTAATGTTCTACAAAAACTGGGAAGGATGTTGCTGCTTAGAGACCTGTAGATTCTGGCACTGGCTAACTGAGTTGCTTTTTCCATCTGTCATCTACTGAAGAGTGTGTTTTGTACTTGTAGAGCACTTGTTTACTTGTTTTGGAATTTGTACTGTTTGGTGTGATGTACATGAAGTCAGTTTTGATTAATTTAAAAACAACCCTTTTATTTTTGTTTTTGGCAGAAGGGGACAAAGAGTTTGTGGAAGACTCTTAAGTGGACAGGAGACTACAGAAAACAAGAAAAATGCCGAAACCAGTAAGTAGCTGACTTTTATTCATCTAAAATCTGGAAAGGTTTTTACTTTTTTGAGTGGTAATCTTATAAATGTTCTAGTTGTTTTGACTCTGCCCTTTCTAGATTTCATAAGAGTTGATCATGTACAATTGGAGTTGAGATAGTTGATTACCAACGTGTGGAAAAAAAGTCCAGGAAAGCTTGGGACTGCAAGTTGCAGTAGAGGACATTTGGAAATGGGAGCAGTACTTGGAACCCAATTGGCTTGCAGGAGGAATGACTTTTCAGGAATTGTTGACTTTGAGATGAACTGACATACAGTGGTTAATGGAGGCATAATTTGAGCCTGACTCAGTGTCTGTGAGAATCAGTGGAAGGGTTTGCTGCAGGATTTGCCAGGGGAAGACAGAACATGTGTAAGGTGTCTGCACTAAGACAGTAGTTTTACCGTGGTAGAGGGTATCACATAGAAAGTAAGTTTTGAACGGAGGAAATAAGCATTGTTTATGGTCTCCTATCCCTCTTGCTTCGGCTAAGATAAGGGTTCATCCACTTTCTATCTAGGGGGGAAAAAAATCTCCAATGTCTGTTTCGATAATAATTCTAGAAGTCTTTGAGAAGATAATTACTCAGTAGGTTGATTATTTTTTGTTGATGTAACACATTTTGTTGATATAATATTGCTGTGTTAGGGTTTTATCTGCCCTGTGTTAAATGACTTTTGCTTGTCTCTTCCTCTTGTATCCAGCGAGTGAAGCATTCAGAAAGGGAACTGAATTGTCAGATTACTTCTACTCAAGTCAGTTGGTATATGTAATAGCCTTCAGGCTTGCTTTGTTTACGTATGTTTCATTTTGGTAGCAGATTAGGAGCAGRGTACATCTATTGCTAAGAATAAATGTGTCTATGTGCATGTGTGTACACACACACCCCTATACAGATATGTAAAAGGTTTTTGCTATTAATCAGAAATTACCCGTGTAAATCATCTGTATTGCATGCCGGTATTTAGAACTGGTACAGCCCTACAAATAATGTGAGCATGGGACTGTCTAAGGGCTGGAAGTTCTGTTCTGAGCTTTGCAGTTGGTCTGATGACCAACTGGCCATACCTTGTTGTTTTTGTAATTTCTTCTTTTCCTGCCAGTGGATTAGGGACAATATCTTGGCACTTCCTGCAGCTGGAAGTAGCTATCTGTATCCTGCTCACTTGTCACAGAAAGTTGCACTGTAAAGGGCGGGAAAATGAATTAGCAGCATACTATTGTCTGACCTGTTTGAGTGCTGGCTATGAGAATTGAGCAGTGCCTTTGATAGAGCTTCTCAGATGGCAAGCTGTGTTTTAAGAATGAGGCAAAATGTCACTGTGAGCTCATGTGGTTCTGAGGCCTTCACGCATCTATAGAGCCACGATGCCACAGAGGTGGTGACTAGGAAAAAAAAGAAAGCCTGAGTGAGGTAACTTGTTTTTAGATTCTGGGATTGGAACCATGAAATTTAGGCAGGCAGGGTTCTATTTTAAGGACCAGAGAAAATCGAAGGAAATAAAGTTTTAGGGTTGTTTATGAGGAAAGCAATATCCTCAGAACTGAGATTGCAGTGGTGTTGAAGAGTGCACAATCCACCCTAGTAATGGATATTAGCAACCAGATCTTGGGAAAGAAGCTGGCCTTCTGCCAAAGATAATTTTTTTTCCTCTTATAAGGGGCTTTTTATAAAGAGTTCTCATGTCTCTTGATGATTTAGGTACGTGTGAGATGTTAGAAGGAAGCCAAGTGAAAGCAGCCATTAAAAATGAAATTAAATTGATTACATTTCTCAATGTAGCCCTGTAAACTGCAGGTTGCTGTAATTATAGTTGGTAATCAGTGAATGAAGAAGTAGCACACTTGCCAAAGGTTAAGTAGTATTACCTATAAAAATTAAACCTCAGTTTTTGTTCTGGTTGCGTCTTAAATGGTAGATAGCTTTGGAGCTCTCTTCCCATCGCCCCCCCCCCCCTTTTTTTTTTCTTCTTTCTTGTTTAGAGACTGTAAGAGCCTGGTCACGGTTATGTTTAATGAATCCGACATTGTTCTTTGAAGAGTCTTGCTGTTCTGCTCAGATGTGATAATACTGGACAGTAGAAGGTCTCTTGCTGTGGATATGTACTGTAGCTCTTGGGAGTTGTCTTTATAGACAATCCACAAAAACAAAATGTACTTCTAGTCCAGAAACTATTTATGCTTTAACTCCTTGTTGCTTGTTTTTGACAGCTGTTGCAATAAGGCAGTCAGTGTTCTGTAGCTTTATTRATGGAAATCTTTTAACCTGAAAACTAATGAAATAATCATGGGTAAGAACTAAGAAAACTTAGTTAACATAACTGGTGAGATTTTTGACAGTGTTATTTTATCTCTTTTCTGTATTACTGTGACCTATTTAGGTTTTCTTTTTTCAGAAAGAAATTGCTGATTTTCAGAAAAGTCTGCTAGTCTTGTAAATATGTAAACCCGTGCAGTACAACTATAAGTAAATTCTTCATGTGTTTTTTGGGATGAATTTTTTTGTTGTGAAAATAACAAATAATTAAGCCACAGAGCAGTTTAAATGAAATCAGTACACGCTAAACCACAGAAGAGCCATGGAGATGGATTTTGGGTTCACTCTTTTTGCTTTCATGTTGAAAAGTTATGTAGTATTACAGACAAAATTAAATAAATGAAGACCAATAAAAGGTCTTGGCATATTGGAACTTTATAGCAAAGATCTTTCATTTTTCCTAGAAGTCTGTCTGAAATAAGTTTCATGCCACTATGACTGATCTTCTTACACATGGCAGTAAAAGGTCATGTGTTGGGGATTTTCGTTCTTAGAGGCTAGTAGGTTAAATAGCTTGGGTGAAAAGGCTGTTTTGAAAGGGTAAAAGTGACTTTATTGTCCTGAGATATTAAGGTAATATGTGTCTGAAGAATATCCATTTTTGAAACACTTTCTTGTTTGATTGCTTCAATGGAAAGTCTGTTCCTTCACTTTGGCTGGGTTTGTAACAAAGTGGCTTTCCAGTTTTTCAAGCTGTTTACTCAGCATCTCCTCTACTTTTAAAACCAAATAGTTTGGTTTTAAAAGAGATTTCAAATTCTTGGTTCTGCCTAGCAGTGTGAATTAAGTTTCATTTAGCATGCTGTAATCCATCTAAGTAAAATTGATGACGTCTTTGTTTAATTACGTCTTTGCTGCTGTAATCAAAATTTGAGCTGTTAATAGGGGTGTTCTCTGTGTGCTTAGTTCTCAGCTTGGTGAAGAACAGAATATTTGTTAACTCTTATTTTCACTACTTTCTTCCTAAAAGAATAGATAAAAAATGTTTCTCAGCTGTATGGCGTTCTCACAGATCTTCACCAAAAATAGAAACATAGGAGCTAAAATTAGACATCACGGGTTATGTAACTGTTAATCATTTCATAAGCTAAGCAGATTAGATTTAATTGACTGAAATATTAGTTGCATTTATAGGGTGTAACAGGAGTTAAATTATCATCTGGTTTTGGTGATAATTTGCAGCACTTTTGTACAAGACTGCAAGACATGAAATAAAGCATTACACTGGGGAGTAACAGAGATAGATGTCAAAGTTACTAAGATTAAAAAGGCTTCTTTTTTTAGATCTAGTCAACATTTTATGATATTGTGTATTCAGGAGTAAATGATTCTGGAATAAGATGGTGATTTAAAATTTTAATTAATGCTTGCAAGATCAGACTAATTTCCATAAGATGGTTGAATTGAAATAGTGTATAAATTAATTTTTTTACTACAGTGATGTTATACAGGAAAATCTTGGAGACTGTGTAATGCAGTATTTGATTTATGGTTTGAATATGTAATTTATTTCTGTAGTATAAATAGACAACTGATGTCAGCTTGGAAGACTGCTTGCTTTTGATATATCTATTGGTAAAATCTGTTTGTCATTATTCTGTAGCCTTCTGTTCCTGATATTGTTTAATCCTTATCTTTTTGCTTTATCTTYGTAAAGTTGTTTCTTTCATCTCTTCCTATGCCTACTTTGAAGGTGGTATGGAGAGAGTGCTGTGCATRTTTGTGCAGTGTGTAAAGCAGTGGGACTAATATACTGCTACTCCTTAACACAATTTAATATGCAAACTTGAGATAGGAATTGCTGAACTAGTGTGAGGAAGCTCTTTGAACAGACTTTTTTAGCTATATGTGGTTCTCTTATAAATATGAATTAGACTGGTTTTTGTGGCTTTTACATGTGACTAATTTGTATTGCATTTTTTAAACCAAAGCAAAATCTCTAGAAACCCTTTCCATGTTATTTTAAATGGCTTTCTGTCTTTCTCAGCATTGGTACCTACTCAGTTTTGGACTTCCTGATGAAAGCTGAAGTGCCATAACTAATATCTGCAGATGATGGCTGAAGTATAGTAATAGAAAGTATTGGATTATTAAGCCAATAGTCAGGTTTTGTGCACGTTCCATGGACTGTGCCTCTTTGAGGAGAGGCTCAAAGGTTAATGTGRTGATGATGTAATATTCCCTTAAATTGTGGAGGGTTGAAGCTGGATACTACAAGAAAATGTAGGAATATTTTTTCAAGTTCTTAAAAGTGAAAGAGTGCAACAGAAATATAATTCCCTTATGAAATGCATGCTTTTTTTTTTAAGTGCACATTGATGTTTGTTGTTCCAGATATGTTCATTGACTCTTTATTGGTTTTGATAAAAAAATCTACAGCAAATTATCTACCAAATTATTTTTTATAAGTACTATTTTGTGAGCTGTGGCAAATATCCTCAGAAGCCATTAGCAACATTTGTTATCAAAACATCAGTTGCTCCCTTCACGAAGAATAATCAACGCGTTGTTCTTTTGTGTGTGTTCGTCCCTTTCCTTTGGCCGCGTTTAATCATTCTGAAGCAAGTCTGGTAAAATACAGATAAAATCAGACTGCTGGTTCTGATACCAAGGACCTGGGCAAGCTCCAGAAGTGAGCCAATATGAACCTCATGAGGTTTAACAAGACCAAGTGCAAGGGGCTGCACCTGGGCTGGGGCATCCCCTGGTATCAACACAGACTGGGGGATGAACAGATAGAGAGCAGCCCTGCTGAGAAGGACTTGGGGGTGCTGCTGRATGAGAGGCTGGACATGAGCTGTCAATGTGCACTCACAGCCCAGAAAGCCAAACATGTCCTGGGCTGCATCCAAAGCTGTGTGGGCAGCAGGGAGAGGGAGGGGATTCTGCCCCTCTGCTCTGCTCTGGTGAGACCCCACCTGCAGTGCTGCATCCAGCTCTGGGGTCTCCAGCACAGGAAARGCATGGTGCTGTTAAAGCAGATCYGGAGGAGGATCACAGAAATGGTTGTCAGAATGGAGCACCTCTTCTGTGAGGAAGGGCTGAGAGTTGAGGTTGTTCAGACTGGAGAAGAGAAGGGTGCAGGGAAACCTTATTGCAACCTTTCAGTGCTTACAGGGGGCTTCTAAGAGAGATGGGGACAAACTTTTTAGCAGGGCCTGTTGCAATAGGACAAGCGTAGTGGTTTCAAACTAAAAGAATATAGATTCGAACTAGATATAAGGAAGAAAATTTTTATGGTTTGGGAGGTGAAATGCTAACAATTGCCCAGAGATGCCCCATCCCTGGAAACATTCATGATCAGGTTGGATGGGTCTCTGGGCAACCTCATGTAGTGGAAGGTATCACTGCTCRTTGCAGGGGGATTTGACTAGATGGTCTTTAAAGCTGCCTTCCAAGCCAAACTATTCTGTGATTCTATTTAATATGCAAACTTGAGATAGTAATTGGCTGAACTCGTGTGAAGAAGAGAGCTGTCAGAATCTGTTACAGAGATGTGTGATCCTGGTGAGAGCAAGTTTGAAAAGCAGACGTTGAATGGATCTTGTGGTATGTGTAGTGGTAGTCTTCCAACACTTGCTACAAGAAAACTTCATGCATTTCTCTTGTCACCATTTGCAAGAGCTCCTTCCTGTTCCGGTGTTTGTGTGGTAAAGGCAGTTCAGATTAGTGGCTGTCTTCGTAATTTGTGGTTCAGATAATTTCCCCCTGTCACCAATGTCACATAAACAGAATTGCTTCAAAGTAGCAGGATACCCAACAGCAGGTTACGTGAGTGACAGACCATTGATGAAGTTCCTGGACTTTCTTTCTCTGCCTATGTTTTCTCAATGCCCTGCCTTATTTATAATGTGGAAACTTTCATGATGACTCTTGTTGATGTAGTTTGCTAGCTTTATTTTACAGGCAATGCAGCTGATACCAGAGGTTTGAATTTTTTGTTGAGAGGGTACTGTGTGATAAAGGTTTGAATTAGATAAATGAAACTTCGGGGCTCTGCAGGTTTTGACAAAAGTAACTTTCTTATTTTACATGCTCAAAGTGTGAAACAATGTTACAAGTTTGTAGAAGCTTGGTATTTGTAGGCCAGAAATCTGTCAGTCCAAATGCCTTCAGAAGGAAAATGATCAAGTGTAGTGATCAAGTGTAKTTAAGTAAGACTTAACTTTGTAAGTCTCTTCTTAAGTAATTCATATCACAAAAGTTAGTGTTTAATATTGCCATYATTTAATTTGCGACTTTTGTTAGAACTGCAAGTGTAAATATTAATTRGCAGTTGGATGATCTGTTAATTGGAAGTTCTAAGATGAAAAGAATTGCTACGGGCTTAAGTAGTTACTGTAATGTGTGTAAGTGGCCAGGTAGTCCTCATGTGTGCTTGTACCTATTGCAGATGTAGAAGCTGTGTTGTCTTAGAGCACTCAGAGTTTTTGAGGCAGTAACATCCAGAAGGGAACAGAATCTGGAGGCTGTATTGAGTTTGCCTCTGTATTACAACTATTATTTTACTGTTTGGGTATTTTAGTTCTTGCGAGGGATAAACTCAGGTTTGTAGAAGATGACATTTGTTGTAAGGGTATTTATATAAGAAGTTTCTGCTGCCTGCTGCTGCAATTAGTTGAACTTGTGCTTTGTAGATGTTCTGTGATGCTTCTTGTTTTGGCAATGGTGCTGTTATGTAACAGAGTGCTTTGGCATTTAATAAAATTACTTTTTGGCCTTATTTGTAACTTGCTTACTTGTAACTGCCCTAAAGCAGGCTTCATTTTTAAAACAGAAAAACTGCTTAAAAAAATTAACTCTTTGTAATTAAGGGACAATCCTTCACACTTCAACTAGTGCAACTGGCAGTGAGTTAGACCTACCATTTAAAATTAGTTACTTTGTTAGAGGAATTCTGCTCTATATAGAAATTTTTTTTCTGCTCTTGAAATGGGCATAATGAGAAAATCAACAGAAAACATCTTTTTCCCTCTTCCTGACACACACCCCTTAATTTTTTTTCTCAATAAAACTTAACCATCTTTTAGTCCAAAGTCTTCAACTCTTATTCTTTATCAGTGTTTGCACACACAGTAAAATTTGCTAAGCCCCTTCTATCATCCTCGTTTGCAGGCCTATAACCTAGAGGTCCTCAGACTCTTGCTACTCTTGTCTTGTGTATCCTCCTCATGCCCAAAGTTGTTTAGCTTGACACTAAGGGAAGCAATGAACAAGCTTCATCTATTGCATGAGGACAAACTACTATGCACTTTTCTTTTTCACACCTCAGATCTCCTTTCTGTGTTCTGTCTTGTCTTCCTTTCCAAACACTCACTTCTCAAAGTATTCCACCTGGTGGCAAAATTAGGGAAATAGTTAATGGGAATGGTTTACACATGCATAGATCAAGTAGTGTAAGAACCTGTAGTACAAGTCCTAATTTATTCTGTAGAGAGAGATTAGAATAAATCTGTGTGCCTTAAATAAGTTTTGTGAGTTTGGTTTTTTTGCATTTATAGGAAAGTATATTTGACCTGTAACACATTATATTCCTATGCACTAAAGGTGAATAAAATGTGATACCCTGGCAGTAGGAATGGAGGACCCTTCTAACACTGAGAAGACAGTACCGTGTGCATTTAATATTTTGTGCTGTTTCATGAAAATTCTCACTTCTGTGTGTACCAGTTGAAGAGAAACTAGAACAGACTGTTGTACTACTAAGTAAGGCTTCCAGTTATCTCCTGCAATATTTGACTTCTTGTTTTACAACAAATAAGCCCAGTGATTGTCAGGAGTTATCTGGAAAATGGTCCTCCCTTTCAGGAGAAGGAAGAAGGTCATTAATGGTGGTGATTTTTTCAGTCTTGTAGTAAGGAAGTTGAAGAGGATTGGTATTAAGGGGAGCTAACTTCTGCAGATTTTCTTTCCACTGATGAAAAATCTGCTACTAGTTTGTCCTGAGGTGTACCAGCTCTAGTCCTAAATATTTTAAGCCCACCAAACTGCTTGATTTTAGAAATCACAGACAGGAGGCTGCTTGTCTTTTTGTATTGCTAGGCATAAATACACTAATGGAATGTATATGACCAAGAAATTTTGCATATATTTGGGAAGCCCTGTGCAAGACAGAGCCCRGTAGCTGAATGTGCCAGTGTTCTTCAGCTGTTCAGTAGTGATGTCAGGTATCCCATAAAATTAATTTTGAACTTTGTTCTCTGGTTTAACCTTCCAACCTAGTGGTAAATGCTACCCTGATTAAGCTTTTATACTATACTTACCATATATTGTTTCTTACAGGCTAATCACAGGATATAGAAGCATTACACTGTTACAGTATGATTTAAATATTTCCTTATGTTCTGTAGATCAATGTCAGAGTAACCACAATGGATGCAGAGTTGGAATTTGCCATCCAGCCCAATACAACAGGCAAGCAGCTCTTTGATCAGGTAACTTATATGTCTCTGTGTATGTACGAGTACAAACACGTGAGAGTATTGTGGTAATTAAGGCATAGTCTGAAAAGTGGTAGTGTTCTCACGTACAGATTGTTTTTCATTATGTTATCTAAGCTATGCTCTGAGTTAGTGTGAATTTCCTCATTACTGCTCATGGAACATATTGAATTCCAAGACAACTCTGTAAATATGTTACCAGTGAACCTTCCGTTGAACCGTGTATAGAACTGCTTTGAAATTGTGTTTTTTATGTCTAATAATATTGTAGTTGCTACTGCAATATAGTTGTTAGGATTGCATATTTTAGAAATATGAATGTAACATTAAGTTCATTAATGAAAGCTAACCTTTTTTTTTCCAACAATGGAAGCTGTAGATGGTTTTTCACTTTCCAAATATTGGAACTAAATAATGTTGTCCTATGAACCAGTCTGAAATTTACATTAAAAAAAAAGAAAGGAAAAAACTGGAGAACAGGTGAAAATTATGACCTTTATGTGCTTATGGATTGCAGATGTATTAGATCTGCACACTCTCACTGATAGTGTCTCTGATGTACACCAGTCAAATGGACTAAGTGAATGATTTCTTACACAGGGTTGTTCTTGCACTCATGTGATGTTAGCCGTCAGAATCCTGAAACAAGTTTTTGATCTATGTTGTGGAGTGTTATAGAAAATGTTAAGATCAGAAGCTTGTCAATGTGATGTTTTGTTTTCCCTCAAGATACCAATAAATATGTCTTATCTAGATCCAAGATGTATCTGTTTATTTAAAAAATGTGGAAATATGTGAAATTACTCTTCGAAAATAGTTTAAGTAGATCAACAGTTCTGTCTGTGGTTGTTTCTGTCCATTCCACTATAGATGCTTGAAGTATGTAATGACGAGTTCTTTAAGAGCGTTTAAACTTTTAGTTGACTCTTTAGAGTCAATTAAATGTCTTAGTATATAAATTGAAAAGAAGAAAATGTTTATTGTTTGTAATACTGAGCTTTGTCTTTCAGATAAATGAAATTGTGTTTGCAATTTTTCTTTGAAATGACTGTCTGACTCTTAACATCTATTGCCAGCCCTTTTCTCTAACATCAATAGCAGTATGTCTTCAGCCCCTACACAGGGATAGAATTCATGACTCTTCTTGAAAAAAAGGGTTGTCCTGCTTTTTGTCTAACCAACATCGCCATCTAATAAAAGCATGGTATTCTGTGGCATAGAAGGCTCAAGCTGTTACTTGTCTTCTGCCAGCCTTTGCTATCTTCTGCCATGCATTACTGGGTGGGATGATGTTCTGCTGTGTAATGTCTTGTGCCCAGGTAATCAGGTTCATCCAAATTGGGACATTCACAAACAGGGAACAAAGATACAGTTCTGAATTTGTTTTCATTCTCTTTTCTTTGTTCCTCAGTTCACCATGTGGTGTTTGACATCTCACCAGCTCTTACTTCTGGAATTTTAAATTGAAAAATTTTAGGTCGAGAAAAATGAAGCAGAATAGTTGTGTGTGAGAAACATTTTCAGCCTGAACTTCAATTCAAGTGTGTGTTCTACAGAGTAACTGAACTGTATTGTGAAACCAGCATGAAATTTTCAGACTAAAGTTATCCTGTTTCTCTATAGAAAGGGAATTGAATAGCACTGTTATTGAAAGGATCGGCCTTCAATGTTTATGCAGAAGTGGTGAACATGACAAGCAGACTTGTTGGCTGTTGCTTGCAGAAAATAACCTCTCCATGAATTCAGCTGTTACCTAATGCTCCTCTATGTTTTTGGTGAACAACCTGACAGCCTTTTATCAGCCAGTGTTCTTTTAAGCTTTTAATTGGCATCTTCTGGAGTTGTTGAATTGTTTCCTCTTCCATATGTGTGTTTTCATCATCTTCATCTGCTAGCAGGCAAGAATTCAGCATTTGAAATCTGTGGCTTTCTCTTTCTCTTCCATTGTCAAACTCAGTAAACTTCTTATGTATTGCATGAGCTTTGTTTTTTTATATTACTTGTGTTTCAGAAGGTATTCGGATATTTATCATTGGTCCTTCTGTCTATCTTGTCAGTGGTCAGATTAGGCAAGAGGGAATGTGTCCTCCTGTAGTCAACCAGTTAAGCATCTATGGGTTTCCTAGGAGAGGAAGAACCCTGTGATGGGTATGTTTCCACACACTGGTGGTAATGGTGGGAGTTGTTTTGTTGTGTTAGCACTGTGCATTAGTAGCTTTGGTTCACTGTAGTTGCCATTCAGAAAGAATGTGAGGGTTGTCTCCTTTATTTCGTGTTTTACCCCACTGTCCTTTCCAGTTGTCTCAGAAGGCTTCTTTACAATCTTTTGGAAGGTGACTGTATGAAATCCTTGCTAGGTTGTCGTTATGAATATGTTTTGATTTGTCCAAATATACATTGTTCAGGTTGCTTTTCTTCTCCAAAAAGCTTTTATTGCCTATTAATAGTCAAGTTGTAGGAGGTGATGGTGGCTAAATCTGTTTTACAGGTGTGATGAAGGCTTGCCTGAAGCTACGTAATGAAAGTTTAGAGCCAGAATCAAACTCCTAAGTTTTGCATTCTGTACTTACTTTTCATATCATGCTACTGCAACACATAAGTCCATTTATTATCTTGGTGCAAAGTTTCAGAAAGCTTTTTTTCTCTTTCCTTTGAGCTGAGAGACAGTGTAAGCAATGCTTTTATTTCTGGATTCTGAAGTAAAACAGTCCAATATGGTTGGTAGTGTTGATTTTGCAAGCTTGTTTAGCTCTGCATTGCTGTGTCGGGGTTGTCTGTATTTAATTAATGTGCAGTGTGCATCTCAGTGAAAGGCCTTAGTTAGTGGGAGAGAGCAAAATGTTTTGACATGAGCATAAGCACTTGTCTCCTTGTGCCTCATGGGCAGAGCTGTTGACCATCTGCAGCTCTTTGCAGCTCAGAGGGCTGATAAGGTACAAGGGCTCAGCTTGGACAGCTGCAAAGTAAAGAGCATTCTCAGTCATCTGATAAAGCCATAAGTAGTTTGATCGGCATTATATAGGAGATCTTTGGCAAGAAAAACAGCAGGTCTGAAATTTCTGTGTCGGGACATCAAATTTAATGTTAGTTGGGACCATACGAGTACCATACACTTGTTCTTACCATTTCTTCTGTTCTGAAGTAAATGATGTGGGAATTCTAGAGGAAATAACTGTGCTTGCTAAAGGCATCAGTCAGGTTGGCTCCATGAACATTGTCCATTTTGTGCTTTGGAGCTTGAAGGTGAAAGGATAGAGGAGGAAAAAAGACTTGAATGGTTGTTAAGTGATAATGTAAATATGCAAGACAGCARAAGTAAGTTTGCATAGTTATCTTATGACATTTTCTAATTTTCAAAATCTTAATTTTGCCACCCGATAGTACTACTTTAAAATGGAGGAGGATCTATGTGTAAAATTCTATTTACTTCACATGCATCTGAATGCTTCCATAAAACAGCCTTCAGTAAAGCAGCTTGCCAGCATGGTCCAACCTGAGGACAGACGTAAGTACTACCATACGGGATCTTTTGGAGCCAGAGTTTAGAGTCATTTAATCATCTTTGCTGGACCTTTCTGATTAATTGCTTATTAAATCCACATATACTTTTACTATGCAAAAGACTTGTAAAAATAGTGCCATGGTTTCATTATAATCTGTAGTAAAAGTGCTTCTTTTTTCTTGCTTTGAGCCTATGTCATGATTTCTATTGATTAATTCTTACATTATGAGAAATAATGAATAATCATTCCGTTTTCCTTCTACATGCCATACAAGTTTTCTAGACCTGTATCATATCTTTCCTTGTTTCTGTCGGTAGCCCTAGTTCTTGTCTTAGCTATGCAGAAAACGTCACTGATCATTCTTTTTGACATTTCTGAAACATTTCCAGTGCTGCAGCAACCTTTTTGATAAGTTGATGTGACCGGTCCTTATGTAGTATTAGAGACTTGTGAATACCATACATGTGTATAGTAATCTAACAGCTGTCTTGCCTTTTTGCTTTACAACTAGAACTTTGTTCGCATAATTTAAATTGTTGTCTTTTATGTACAGTGTTTTATTTTTATTAAGTATGATCTTTTATTGAGGTTCATCTTTTTACTGTTAATTCACAGATCTTTATGGAAGGTTTTTTACACCAGATTTTGTCACATCAGTTTCATCCTTTTTTTTTGAAGTGCTGGAGGACTTCCCTAGTGGTTACACTACAATTCTATTATGAAAACAGCTTGGAGGTTTTTGTCTTTCTTTTTAACTAGTGTATCCATAAAATGACCTTCCCTCTATTCAAGGACAATTTTGTTTCTTTAGTAGCTTTTTGTGGTAGGCCTGATTAGAAATCTTACAGGAAAGTCACGTATGTTTTATTGGGTAGATCATCCTTACCCCTTATATCACTAACTCTTAGAAGATAGTAAAAATATTTGAAGGAGGCAGTTCATCCTCATTACATTATACTTGTCCACAAATATCACTCTTTATTATTGTTTCACCAGTTGTCTTCTGTTGAAGTGTACACACTTCTCCATAGGTCTGCAGATCCCTTCCCAGATGTGCTTTATAATCTCAGGGTGCTGTTTACTACCTTCTGTTCCTCAGGTGCTGATGTATGCACTAAGCTGCACACTCCAGTTGGTAACTTGGAGCATTTGAGTTTATTTAGGACTCTGGAGTTCCCTAAAGCTGATGTTTTGCTACAATTTTATCTTTTTTTGTTCTTGTAAGACTTGATTACATTTCAGTTTGAAATTGTTTATGTAGCTTTATTAAGCTACACAATACCAGTTAAAAATTGTTTTGTAGTGATTACTGATGATTATGGCTCGTTTATCTTTAGGTGGTGAAAACTGTTGGTCTTCGTGAAGTCTGGTTTTTTGGGCTACAGTATGTGGACAGCAAAGGCTACTCAACTTGGCTGAAGCTAAATAAAAAGGTAACAACTCCGTAATATTTAGCCAAGTGTTCAGTTTGAAATATACTTTATAAGGTTTTCTGATTTAATATTGTACGTGAGGTATAGCTGATATATCAATTTAGTTGAAAAATTGTTTTTCATTTGCTTTAAATGACAAAATACAGTGTTAAGTTAGATTAGTTATAAAAGAATATGCAAAGCTGCATCAATATTTAATTTGAGGAGATAGTTTCCAGTACTGTGGAAAGCATGCATGCATGCATTAGGAAAACTTTAAGTCATATGATTGTCCCATTTTCATGTAGCAGAATAGAATAAAAGTTTTACAATTTGGGCGTCTGTATGGGAGGTATTTGAGCTTCAGGAATTTGTATGTATACAGCTATAGATGTTTAAACAAGACAAAGTTATAGGCTTCTAAACTTCAGGTATCTAATAGGTAGATTGTAGGATAATTTATTTTTTTTTTTCCAAATGGCATTGAGTACCTTGTATCTCCCAGCTACTGGGAGCCAGGTTGTTTTACTTTAAATTGTATTTTTGAATTTGAATGGCAACTTTTTATTTTAATATCGGCTGCCAGGTTATTTATTAATGTCACTGTTTAGAATGGAATTACTTTTTTTAGTTCAACCTAATTAAGAATACCTTTTTTATCTTCAGTATTAGGAGGCAAATTGGGAGTGTTTTAGGAATAAGTCCCACTCTCTGCACTTAGGTAATCTTTGCTTCTCCTCTGTGGTAAATCCAGCGAGTTAAGCCTGCTAACCACTGAATCTGTCTCCTAGAGTTTCATGTGTGTCTTGTTTCATACGCAATAAACATTGTAGTGCTACAGATACTTTGTTAGCTGTAATGGCTTGCCTCAAGTGGTTGGAGACTATGGGCTTTATTGCATCAGTTCTGAAAAATGCAGAAGGCATTGCTCTATGGAAACGTTTAGCAAGTTACATTGCGGGTGCAGTTCAGGAGCAGCTGAGGGTGTGCTCATTTTTAAAATTTTGACTAAGACAATTGTTTATTTTTTTTCAAAACTTGTAACATTTGACACTGAAATGCATCATATTAACTGGCTCTCACTTTTAAATTATTATTTAAATATTTGCAGTAAATACAGATAAAATCTGATAAAGAATAAATGTTCAAGTAAGATTTTTATTATGGCAAGAGCACAATTAATTTTTCACTGGTGAGATTTATGTGAAATGCTGTGTATGTAAGTAACGCATGACAATAATAATGAGCAAAGCTTAAAACTGATATCCCGAGTGTTGAATATATATGTACTTATGCTGTCTTCGGTGTTTAAAAGGTTGTATTGTATTCACAGTTTTTGAGACTTCCTACAAGTTAAACAAACAGATACATCATTTCATGCGTACCAAAGCAGTTCTAGTGGGACTAGTAATGCATGTAAGATTAAATGTGTAATAAAGTGCTTGAATTGGGCTGTATGAGAATTATTTTACTATGAATGTACCTTTTAACAATTTGTATTTTATGTTAAAATTAGTTTACTTTTGAATGTTTTTGCTTTGGTCATAATTGGTGCTGCAACCTGAACACAAATGAAATGGAATTCTACATAAAAATGAGTTTTTGTTGAAATCTGAAGTAGAGTAAGTCTTAAGACCACATCTGATCTCTTTGCAGAAATCACAGTTTTAAAGCTTATCCATTCTAGAAAAATAATGTGATTGAAGGAATTAAAGCTTTTGCACAGGGACAAAGCACATGTGTTTAATTCAATAGTTGAAAGACTTTTAAAAAAATCCAACTTTACATTCACATTGAAATGTGCTGTAGTTCTTGCTAAAGAATCATTATTAGACCCTGATTTATTACTTCCTGAAAATCATCCTTGGATATAGTTTTGACTTTTTTAATGTCTATTACAATTTCTTAGTTTTCAGATTTTTATTGTGATAAATACAAATTCACACAAGCCTATAAAAGATCTCTTAATCAGCCTTTACATAGTATTTCAAAATTGTCTGGTGTATTCAAAGTAATGTACTTGATTGTGCCGTGCGAACCTTTCATGGAGTTCCACAGTGGACTTGTCAGGAAGCACTGGGTTTCAGTGTAGAGGAGGTCAAGAGTTCAGTACTACTTTAATATAAATTACGTTTAATATAAGACTTAGTGCTCTTTTAATTTTTCTCTTTCTTCCTCTCCCTCAGGTAACACAGCAAGATGTACGGAAAGAAAATCCTTTGCAGTTTAAGTTCAGGGCCAAGTTTTTTCCAGAGGATGTATCTGAAGAATTAATTCAGGAAATAACTCAGAGACTTTTCTTCCTGCAAGTCAAAGAATCAATCTTAAATGATGAAATATATTGCCCACCAGAAACTGCAGTTCTTCTGGCGTCTTATGCTGTCCAGTCCAAGTATGGAGATTACAGTAAGGAGATCCATAAACTGGGCTACCTAGCCAATGACAGGCTTCTTCCCCAGCGGTGAGTGAGACTGGTTTTGCACCAACTCCTGCATAGAAACTTAATTATAGCACATTTTCTATAAATAAAATATTAAGTGATAACATGCATTTAATGGTGGCTTTCTTAGGAGTTCCTCCTTTTGCTAGCAAAATTTAGAGATCCTTATTTAGACTTTAAATAACAAAGAAGTGCCACAGACACAGGTTTCTTGAGATGTATTTCTTGTCCTGACCACAAACACCTGCTCATATTTAGTTGAACACCTTTCCAATGTACTCCAAAATCATGTAATGTTGCTGGAGGCTTGCTTCTGCTAAATTCAAATAAAAATACTCCAATATAGAAGCAACGAAAATTCATTTGATACTCTCTCCTTTTCTTCCTGAATAGAAAATGTAGAAACTAAATTGCTGCCATTGCTTTTGAGTATAAACCCTTTTGTACCAGTCACTCATCTAATTGGTTAGGTAAAGTAAGCACCAAGATTATCATTTTTTCTTTACACAACTGAAATGATGCTCCTGATGTGTTTGGCATGAAGAGAAGCATTGCAACACAAATGTACAAAATTAGACACATCAGTGTAGATGAATACATAGTGATGTATTGTGGACAAATATGTAAAATTAATATATCATCAAAGAAATGAGAGCCATGGAGTATTTTGAGGTTTCTTTAAGTCGTAGGCTTTGTCTCTTTGGTTTGAAAACTAGAAGTGGAAACTCACTTCATAGTGTAACCAAACTTGAGAATTTTCTAGCAAACAAAAGGCGTTTCAAAGATGGTGGTGGAGTATTGAAAGAAGTATTTCTGAAAAGGTTTCCAATTTTTAAAAATTCTGATGAAAAGTTTGGGTTTGGCTGTTTGCTTCCAACTTATGATGGTGAAGTTTATATTTTTTGTATAGACTTCCTGGAAAAATACCCTTTGTTAGGAAGTCGGGGAGATGTAGAACCAGTAAAACTGTCATTACTGAATATGTTCACAAATCTTGGTTTTTGCTCAGTTGTGATGACAGTCTGTGAACACTGAAGTGCTTGGATACAATACAGATTCAAATACTTAAGGTGTTCCTTTTCAGTAGACAAATGCTCAGATGATTTTTTAAGTTGTGCTTTAAAACAGTTTCTCCAGGAGTGCTTGAAATGCTGGGTACATGGAAGAAAATAAAGTTACCATATGCATTTGATTTCTTACCACAGGACTACACTGAAAGTTCTAGGAGGCCAAAATATAATTCCATCATTGCAGCCTCTTGTAGATCAAACATCGAATAGCTTTCTGAAGCTGCTTCCTGTTGATTTTATTTATAAAGAAAAAAAATAAACCCCGCACAAAAAAAAGCCCAACAAACAACAAGGTTGTCTGCTACCTTGTCGTAATGTGTTACTTTTTCTTTCAAATGACAGTGGAATGAAAGCTTGAGTGTATCATTGCATACCTAGAGATTGTCAGCATTGTCACAAGAGGGTTCTATAGGTGTGCATTTTCAAGTGTTCCAAACTTTTGGAAATGTATGTTCTAAACATACATTTTATGACTTTACCGGAAGTTGAGATATGCGATGGTGTGACTTTTATATGACAAAGAATATAGAATACCAGGAAAAAAGTGATTTTTCACATTATTTTAGAAGTATATTTGTTGAAATACAAAGTTTCTGTGTCTGTGTTAAAAAGATTTGCAGTGTGTAGGAAGTCATCTATGTTTATTCACTTAAAGCATATGTTGTGCTTTAACTGAAGAGATTAAATTGGTTGTCAATGTCATTTAATAGCAAAAATTTCTATTCACAGCGTGTTAGAACAGCACAAACTGACAAAAGAACAGTGGGAAGAAAGAATACAGAACTGGCATGAAGAGCACAGGGGAATGTTAAGGTAACGTGAAAAATGTTTCCAACACCTTTCATTATTATTAGGATGTATTTTGGGAGGTATTTGTTTGGAAAACTGCTTGCTTTTGTTCTGACCAGGGTAGGTGGTTATGAAAAACTTCTGTAAAAGGTTCAATGAGGGTTGAGTTTCCGGTTAGGTTATTGGCTTACCTACATGATTTCTGGTAAGGCTGTCAACTGCCTTTGTCCACAGTTTCCTCACTCTAAAATACATTCAGTATTTCCTTTGCTCATGGGGCAGAAAGACAAAGTACAGTGATTGGACTCTACTTGGATATTAGGGTGTAGAGCTCTTAGAAGTATCTGAGTCAAACTATTTCAGAGAGATTTAATTAATAACTAAATTTTACCCTGTTTATTCTGCAGTTCCCTTATTCTTAAAATGTACTTAAAATGTGTTCTCTATGCTACACCAATTTTTCTTCTTTCATCAGGGAAGATTCTATGATGGAATACCTTAAGATAGCACAAGACTTGGAAATGTATGGAGTCAACTATTTTGAAATAAAGAATAAAAAAGGAACTGAATTGTGGCTAGGAGTTGATGCTTTGGGTCTGAATATTTATGAGCATGATGATAAGTAAGTGGCTAATACTTGTTTTGCAGTTCTGTACTAGGAGATACTGAGATCATACAACCCCCACCTTACTGTGTGTTCAGTGAGATGTAGCAAAACAGGTTCTCCTTTTAATCTGTGTAAAAGATAGAAAAAGAGAGATAGATGTTAACTGCCAGAATATTTGTTTGAACTTTAAAGATTAGGGATGCAAAAAAAGGGAAAGGAAGAGCAGTTCTATAGAAGCTTAAATTTACATTGCTTCATATGGATTTATGACAGCTAGACCATCTTTATATGGTTTCTTCCTGTACTTTTCACTCAAGACATCCCCTTCAGTCAGGATGAAAAGGCCATTTTAAAGCTGAGCAACATGTTTAATGAGAAACATTTTGTAAGAGATGTGAGAATGATTATAGATGTTGGAGCATGAAAAACTTCGGTATCTAAAAGTGAAACCTTTTAGACATCAAAGAAAATAGATCAGTCTTTTGTCCTGATAAGGAGATCAAATACTCTGTTGTACTTGAAAAGGGATAAAGCTGAAATGTAGGAAATATGAAGAGTTTGGAAATAGAACATCAGACTTATTCTTTTCTTTCTTTATAAGCACTTAGTAGTAGTATCTGATGTCAATAGTCGGCTCACAGTGATTTGAAGTTAAACATGATGTGTCAAACTCCAGATAGCAGCAATCAACTCTAGATGTATATACTCTGTAATAAAATTCTGTAAGCCTTAATTGCCATTAGATGGCAATATAACTCCTGAAAGAAGGAAATTATTCAGAATGTTCAGATCAGATTGAATGATGAGGCAATTTTTGGCATTCCTTAACTCCTAATAGTTACAAAACAAATATTTAAATATTTTCTGATGTTTATAATTAAGACAGTATGAACTGAAAAAACTTTCTGTGCTGACAGAGAAAAATATTTACAGTTATGCAGGTGATGCATAACATTATAACAATTTCTGAACTTAATTTATTTTGCTTAAGATGCAAGGGAAATAAATTTAACTTGCATTTTGAAAATGTAAGACCACAAATCTGATCTGAACACAAATACAATATGGCTGTCAATTTCTCAAATTTAAATAGTTACTCTTTTCACTGAAAATAAAATTACTGATACCATATAAAGAATGAGTACGTGATTGTGATGTTTAGCATCTAGGTAATAGTAGTAGAATAAGTCACAAATCAAAATTCCTTTTGTTACAATGCCATGTAATTTATTAATATGTAATTCATTTGATGGAGTAGTGTGTTTAAAAAAAAAAAATCTACCTGAGTAGGCTTGAACTGTTGTTAATGTTTACATTAAAACATTATGTTGTAAAAGTAATATTCTAAATGTAACTAAGGGTAATAGTGAAAATGGTATAGACATAAGCCTTATTGAAACTATTTTTATATATATATATATATATATAAAGTGCATATCCTTGCTGCTTCTAATGAGAACTTTTTCTGTTTGAAGGCTTACACCCAAGATTGGTTTTCCTTGGAGTGAAATAAGAAACATCTCTTTTAATGACAAAAAATTTGTCATAAAGCCAATTGACAAAAAGGCCCCTGTAAGTAGTGTGTAGAATAGGATCCCTTTGTATATGAAGAGATTTAAGCCTGCAGGGACTTGCTCTGGCATTAAGGCATGAGTAAATATTTGTGACATTTATTATTTTTACTGGTAGAATAGTCAGTAATCAAAAGGAAATGTTGATTTTGAAATATGGTATGTTTATTTTCTCTCTTTTCATTCGGTTTCATACTCCTAAACTGTTGGGGTTTTTTTAAGTCAGCTAATACTTTGTGATGTGTTGAAAAGACAGCATAAGATGCTAAATTCTCTGCCTCTTCCCGCCTCTGGTTTTTTTGTTTGGTTGTTTTTTTTTCATTACAGCAGCACATCGTGAGACTTTCTAGGTCAAGTGTCTTCAGAATAGAGTGGAGTATAGTCTTACTTTTTTAGAGTTTTAAATAAATAATTTTATGTAAACCAGCTAATTTCTGGAGTATTTCAGGTGTAATTTTGAATTTATCTTACAAGTTTCTGACAGTAATTAGATTTATAGATTATGGTGTTCACTTGTTCAAACGTCAAAATACTTGTAAAATTTCATTTAACCAATGCAAGAATGCAGTAATGTTTTGAATCTTGTCATAAATGTATTTTTTTAGATTAATGGATACAGTGCAATTATTTTTTGCTAGGATTTTGTTTTTTATGCACCCCGTCTGAGAATTAACAAGCGAATTTTGGCACTGTGTATGGGAAACCATGAATTGTACATGAGGCGGAGGAAACCTGATACAATTGAAGTGCAACAAATGAAGGCCCAAGCTAGAGAAGAGAAACATCAGAAACAATTGGAAAGGTAATTAACAAACTTCCATGAAACAGAAAAAGATTCTAAGTCATAGAATATCGTGTATCTTAGAATTCTAGAAAAGAGAGAGCTGCTTTTCTTTCTGCTCTGTGTTAAGCAGGTTTGTGGATTGGCGTGGCTCAACTGTCTTAATAGAAAGACATATCTTTTTTGAGCTTTCGGGACAGTAATAGCACAGTAGCTGTACTGTTGTTCCCTGTTATGATTTTGTGAAAGTCTTTACCTCTCTATTGCTTGATTCTTAGGGACTTTTMTACTCTACAGGTGAACCTTTAAAGCAAGTTCAGTGAAGAATGTCCTGGCTTACCTTTTGTGTGTTCAAAAAATACTGTTGCCATTTCTAGCCCAGATGAAACATCATGTCTAAAATGCAGATATAATTGTGGATTTACCTGGTTGAACCATAACTAAGGTTGATTATCAGTTCTGTTCATAAATTGTTTTTCTGTACAGTATTTTGAAGCAGAAACTGAATTTGAAACATTTAAAGTTGTGTTTCTCTGCTAGCTGAGTAAACTGCAAAATAGCCTACCACCATCCAAAGAACAGAATTTAGTATGTGTGAGGGTCAAAAAACCTTTTTACAATTTTTTTCAGGGCACAATTAGAAAATGAGAAGAAAAAAAGGGAGATAGCAGAAAAGGAAAAGGAAAGAATAGAGCGTGAAAAGGAGGAATTAATGGAACGCTTAAGACAAATTGAGGAACAAACAATGAAAGCTCAGAAAGGTGAGCTCTTACTGGTCATGGATTTCTTAAATCTGATGACAATGTTTAGTTTAGTTGGGTAGCTCAGTTCCACGATTCTCTTTGTATGTTGGTGTGTTTTGTTATTTTGTATGGGGGGTTTTAAGTTTATTTGCTAATAGTAGCAAGAATTTAGTGGTGTGTTATTTGATGTACGATACTCTTTTTGGTGTTTAAATGATGGTGTTCATGTGTTTGTGTGTATCTTTTTAATATAAAACCAATTTCTAATATAGCAAAAGTTTCAATTTAGTAAAAAGAAAATGCATACACAGTTCAACTCAGAATTATGAAATGCTTCAAGTCCTGAAAACCTGGAGTTGGAGGGTGCAGGGAAATTAGAGGGGAAGATTCAAAGTACTTTCTCTAGGATTTTGTTAAATTTAGCTTTTAATTTGGAAATTCCTTGTTCCTTCATTTTCCTATTCCCTTGTAAGATTTGAGAAATTGAAAATTAAAATCTTGTCAGACAATAGTGACAAAACACGTAGTTTCGGTCACAGTTCTTTATATTTAATCACCCTGTAGAGTCCTTACCTCCATGACTTCCCAGTCCGTTCTCTCCATGCTCTTTTTTTTTTTTTTCTGCCTCAGGTTTGGTTCACATTCATAAAAGTTTTGTTGCTCCTTTCTTTTCCTAACTGTTGGCTTCAAGCATGATAGAGAGAATCACTGATTAAGTGTATGCAAATAAATTACATATGCCTGGCACTGCTCTCCAGCTCTACCCCCTGCATTTTTCAGTCTTTCAATGCAGAACAGGTTGGACACATCCAGACAGGTAACACACTAACTGTGCCATGGAATTGTTTAGGGAGAGCTGTTTGGCCCAGGACAAAACAGTGTCAGGGTGATTATGGAGATTTGACAATATACATTTTCTCATAACTTTTGTGAGCAATATACCTAATTTCTGATGCAATACATAATGTTCATGTATTGCTGGTCTTTTTAGCCTTCTATTCACATATGGAAAAGTCTCTATATAAATGGTGTCTGTGTTAGTTTTGTGTTCTCTATCTTCATGGCGAGATTTATTTGAGTAGTGTTTTTAAATAGTTTCATGTTTTATTTAATTTCTAAGTACTGCATTTGTAGAACCCCACATACTTGTGATGCTGTTCATTGAATTTTGTAACTGAAGTAGTAGTAGGCCTGGGAAACCAACTAAAGAAGAATGGTTATGTGAGACCTTCTTAAAACTACAAGTGCAAAGATGAAGCATGTGTCAGCATACCTGGGGAGATGCTTTTATAGTATTAGAGCATCTGGTGAAAAGCAAAAGGATTGTTGAAAAAAAATGGGTTGTTGTTTAGGTTTTCTGGTGAAGGAGTCTGACAGCTGTGCCTTGCAAAGACCATAGCAGAAATTTTATCATTAGAATCAGCAAAGAGCTTTAGAAAGACTTTTTTCATTAATTTTTCTCATCAGAGGAGGAGTATATTTTGTCTGTGTAAATCACACCTTGCAGTACTGGTAGATTATTACTTCTTCCTATTTCACTGAGGGTCCTGCCCTTTAGATTTCAATATTTTGCTAACTAGGCAGCTAGACAGCTATTATCTCTCCCTTGATTTAAAGTTTTCCTCCTCTGTTGCACAAAGAATTTTTCTGACCCTTGCAATTGGTCTTAGGTCATTTTGCTGGAGGCATGTGCCTCAATTTTCGGCTGCTATTAGGAATCTGTCAGGCATTTCAATAAGGAAGAAGAGTTTTTGCTTACTTTACTGTGAGAGTGATTTAATCCTCATAGTAGGAGCATGTGCATGTATATGTATTTGGGTGTTTAGTTTTACAGTGAGGTGACAATTTTCTGAAACACTGGGCTGTCAGAACTGCCAGGTGAGATGAAGTATATCCACAGAAGATATTACAGTGGAGGGRAAATCAGACATGGAACAAAGCTCTGGGTAACGTGCTCAACAGTGTTTCTTAGCTTGAGGCAATCTTGTAAATCTTAGTGTTCTAGGTTACTTTATTGTCACCATGTTACAGCTGTTATCTGTGATACATATGAGGAAGAGCTGGATAGTGATACCTTGTCTGCAAAATTTCCTCTTGGCAGAGCTAGAGGAACAGACCAGAAGAGCTCTAGAACTGGATCAAGAACGGAAGCGTGCAAAAGAGGAAGCAGAACGCCTGGAAAAAGAGCGTCGAGCAGCTGAAGTAGCCAAAGCTGCTCTAGCCAAGCAGGCAGCTGATCAAATGAAGAACCAGGAGCAGCTAGTAAGAAACTGTAACCCTATTTTGAAGAAAAAAAATAAAATTGAAAAAGATAGTTGAAAATTTAGCTTTTATTCTTGTTTGTGTCAAATGAAGAAGTACATTGAAACACAAAAGTATGTGAGATATTGTTACAGATTGTTGTGGGAACTGTTTTAGAAAACTGCATTAGACTTGCCACTGCTTTGCCAGACAAAAATAAAACTCTGGTGCTGTAGGAAATTGAAAGAAGACCACCACCTTTCAGACTGACACCACTCACTACATTCTCTTTCTAATAGCGTCAGGCTTATCCAGCTGAGAACAAGTATAGCTTCCTTCTGCAGTCCACTGGRAAGCCTGTTCTCTAAGGCAGGTCTGTTCCAAAGCTTGATGGTGGTGGTGGGGAATTGGTGGCACTGTGGTTTGTTGGGGTTGAGGTTTTTCTTGTTGCTTTTTCCCTCCTGATTCCAGTACTTCCAGTGTCTTCTCACATTGTGCTGGACTGCTTCTAATTCAAGAAGATTTGTGCATAATAATCAAGAAAGGCATGAAAATAGAAGAAGTTATTTCTGAACTATAAATTAGCTTTTGATCTTCTATTAACTTAGCAGACAATTCTGATGGCAAGGTATAGCTTAATAGTACTGAGATTATGATCCAGAATCATAATCTTAATGGTGGGATGATTAAAGTTGTATTAGACTGAAACAGCCTGAAATGCTAGTTTGTAACTACAGCTTGCTGTTTCCCAGAAAGCTTTTGAAGTGCAGAAGGTAAATATTTTTTTTCTGCACTTATTTCCATCAGGCAAGAGTAGTCTGATTCATTCCCTCTGTCATGTATGCTTAAAATTTCTATTTTTTGCAGAGAAGTGATGGATGGTAACACTTTTCAGGCTGGATCATAGCAAGGCTCTTCTTTCTTCTACTGCAAGGCCAAAATGATACCAAATTAAAACTTCTACTTTGTTCTTTTGTTTGTTTTAGGCAGCAGAAATTGCTGAATTCACAGCCAAGATTGCACTTCTAGAGGAGGCCAAGAAAAAGAAAGAAGAGGAAGCTTCAGAATGGCAGCACAAAGTAATGAGCCCATGCTGTGTGAAGTCAGAACTTCAAAGAGACTAAGGGAGATGAGTGTGGAAATCGCACTGGAAGTCCATGGGGTCAAATCTCTCTCTTTCAGTTAGGCTGCAGAAAAGTCTTTCTTAAAGATTTTTGTCCTCCAGTCTACCGAAGCCAGCCTATGTTTAACTCATTCCTTGATATTACATATTTATGAGGGGGGGGGAATTCTCATCGCAAAGGTATGGTCAAAGATTAGAAATGGCTTCCTTTTGCATGATGATGAGATAGATTGGAGCTTTGTGATAGGGAAGAAAACACCTCAGAAGGGAGGTGTATAAAATCATGAGTTTTGGTGGAAAGATAAACCAAAACAGTTAACAAAAGCACATAAAATGCAACGGGCCAATAATTTAAAGTAAAATAGTATTTCTTAATAAAATCTATAATTATCTATGGAATGTAAATACTTACTGTGTGCATGGGTTCAAAAAGTGATCGAAGGAATTTTCGTAAGTTCTAGTTTAGTATGAAACTTGAAGACATCACCTTTGATCTAGGAAATCCCTGAGCCTTAATTTTCAGGAGGCTAAGAAAGCTGGAAAACAATCAATATGGTTGCCCTATTCTTTCATTCTTCTCTTGTCTGCTGCTGGAAATAGTTTGACTCTGCTACTGATGATTTTGAGTCATATCTGGTTTCTGTTCGGTATCTCTATTTGACAATGTGCAAGCTAGTCATGCCAGTTATAAAGGATAGATTCCATGTGCCTGAGAACATCTCCAATATTTGTTTTTATTTTTCTGACTCTTGATAAATCATTTTAAAAGATGCTAAGTACTGTTTGCTGTATTCAGGCTTTTGCAGCCCAAGAGGACTTGGAAAAGACCAAAGAAGAACTGAAATCTGTGATGTCTGCTCCTCCTCCACCTCCACCCCCACCAGTTATTCCTCCAACAGAGAATGAACATGATGAACACGATGAGAACAATGCTGAAGCCAGTGCAGAACTATCTTCTGATGGTGTAATGAATCATAGGAGTGAGGAAGAACGGGTAACAGAAACACAGAAAAATGAACGTGTTAAGAAACAGCTCCAGGTAATGAAGATTCATAGTTGTAGCAACGTAATTCAGGCTTTGGGTTTTCATTCTTTTTTTGTCAAAAATTTCACTGACATTATGGCGTGCCAAGGAAACAGCCTTTTCATCATTTGCTAGGTTTATTACTCATTTACCAACTAATATCATTGATAGTGTTCTAGAAGTGAAAGATTGGATGTAAGATTGTGCTTTATAGCTTAAAAGTGTAAGTATGCTGTTGCATTGGCCAGTAAACATTTCTAATAATTATATGATTTCCAGGACACTGCATGTTAAAACATAATGCTTTCCTTACTCAATGCCAAAACTCATTAAGTGATATGAACAGATGCTTGCTTAGTGGCATTTGTGTTTGTTTGCAGTCACTCACAGGTGTTGTAAATGCAAAAACTCGATTACTCCCATTTTGGATTAATCTTATTTCCCTGCAACTGAGCGATTCCTCCCAGGCTAGTGTTACCCCTCGAAGTATAATAATCTATGTTAGTGGTAACCTTTTTCCTGGTTATGAAATGTTTATTTGGGAAGAAAACAGAAGAAATGGAAAGCTCCTGCTTTTTCTGGCAGCAATATCTTAGTAGTGTGTATGTGTAACATTCTTGCTTGGTCAGTCACTGAACAGGATCAGAGAGATAAGTCTGTAGTCAAGGAAAAATTGAAAAAGGTGGTGATTTTCCTGCTTCATCCTGCTGGTCCTTTTCTTCTTGGATTTTACAGTGTACGAGGCTCTTTTTTKTGTGTTTGTTTGGTGCTTACTCGTATGTAAGGAAAGAATCCTGTGCTCTTCTTATCTTTCCTTCTGCATTCCTTCTGATAGACCTCACAACTTGAGTTAATGAGCAGCACAACAAGCRTTTCATATTCTTATCCAAATGGCAGAATAGTTGTTATCAGAAACTCCAGAACCGTTAAAGGATTAGTCAAAGCACTTAAATGCAAATATTTTATTCAACAGGCTTTAAGTTCTGAGTTGGCCCAAGCCAGAGATGAAACCAAGAAAACACAAAATGATGTCCTTCATGCTGAGAATGTTAAAGCAGGCCGCGATAAGTACAAGACTCTCCGGCAAATCCGACAAGGCAATACAAAGCAGCGTATTGATGAGTTTGAAGCAATGTGAGAGCTGGTATTTTGCATATATCTTCCTCGTAAAGCTGAACCACCAACAGAGAAAAAAAGCAGGCCTTTGCAGATTTGATGGATTGCACCCCACTTTGCCAAAGCACTTAATACCAGGTTGACTACAGTGACTAGAAGACAAATTTAGGGGGAGCTATTCAACAGTAAGGCAGTCTGTTATCCCTAGGTTTTGGCTGGGGGGAGGGTGTGGAGATTAATAGCAGGGTTTTCCTCACTGTGTTTTCAGTTTCATAGTTTCTTTCCCCTGCCCCCCCTCCCCCCCCCCCGGCTTTGGAAATGTGAAGTGTATAATGACTGACAAGTGTATATATTGCTTAAACATTAAGAAATCGAAAGAAGAATGGAACTGAACCTAAACTGGATAGGTACTATTTCAATATGAAGTTTGAAATTAGTTTTCGATGTAGCTACACCATTAAGAGTTTGTTATTGCTCACTTTCAGTTTTGGTTGGTTTTTTTCTTGTTTTGTTTTGGGGTTTTTTGTTTGTTTTTTTTCTCCCAAGTGGAATTCTTTGGTGTTTCATGTCCTGTCATCATTGATGGTTTTCTTTGCCTACCTGTTCACAAAGGTCTGGATGGCAGGTGGTAGTTCCAGGAAATGTTTTTAAATGGAACACTACCTGTGTGCAGCACATGGCTGCTGATAGGCTTGATTAAGTGTTGCTTTTCCTAGCTGGTTCTTTTAGATGTGCAAAATGTTCTAATGCAGCAAAGAGGGGAAAAAAATAAACAAAGCTTAATGTGCTATTTGCTTGTAATTATTTTATTTGCAGTAGGGATTCCTGGACCTTTCTGGCAAGGGAGCATATGAAAACATCAGTCCCAGGGAGGGGACAGTATCCTACCTCACTACTATGTACATGATGACTGGTCCTTCAAACACCATGAAAAAAACTGTTTAAATTGACTATCACTACACAGTGATATCACAGATTGCTAGGAGCCCTTACKCCTAGGATTTTGTTTTGCTTTATGATGGATTTATAGTGCTACATACTGTCACTGCCTTCTGTTGAGTTTAAATTGTAACAGCATCTGGTGTGTTTCAAAGCTGTAACCTGTCACTGGTATACTATATTCTGGGAGGGGTGTAGAATGTGTGTGTCGGTCAGTTTGGGTTTYCAAATACAAAATGAAACTTCCCAGAATTGGAGTAAAAGTGTTTGTAGCTTCAGTTTTCTGTGAAGCTGGTTTTGTAATTGTCATATCTGATGTCAGATCATTAAGTCCTTTCCCTCTTGAAAAGGAAACCTGCTTTTTTGAGACATTTGCTTAGAAGTTGAACTTCAGTAATAACTTCATAGTTAATGTGGACTGCAGTTACTCCTTATGTTAGAGTACCCTAGTAAATATCTACAGTGGAAGAACCTAGGTTTCTCTGAGGATGGTTCAGCTTTTTTTCTGTTTGATATTATGCACTCATAAATTTACACTTATCTATTAAAATTTGCCATTTTATTAAACATTTTTTTCATGCACAATAGGTTTAAATTTCTTATGAACAGTCCGACTAAGTTTTTTTTTTTTCTGTTTTGTGGAGTAAAAGTTTGGCTATGTGGGGTGACATCATGAAAATTAAATAAAGATACATTAATATATTTTTAGTTTGTGGGGCTAAACATATCTGCTTGACCTTGAAGACTGATGTGCAGATTCTGTGCACATGCTTCAAAGTGCTTCTTGGTGGAAGTTGGTGTTTCAACTTGCAGTGCATTGTAAGAACAGTTTTTGTTTCACAGGCTTCATACACTGAAGCTTAAGCAAGTTTCTGAAGTATGCGAACAGTTTGGCATAGCAGGTGAAATACTGTGCTTCCAGTGAGTTTTCATTTTTCCCTGGAAAGTGTGCACTAACACTGATCCATCAGTTTCAGTGTTGGGAAAAAACACCAGTAAAGATTTTTCACAAATCTACCACATGTAGAGTAGGGCTAAATGGATTAGATCCGTTTATAAAGATGTGTGATTTTTGTTTTTTTTTTTTTTTTTTTAAATCTAAGCAACCAGGAACAACCATTTGTAATACAGATTTTCACAATGAACAAAGTGGTGATAGCTGCTGTCACCAGCAGTTGGAAACACTTACTGGTGCAGAAATACTAAGAATACATTTAATGATTACTTGGTGAAGTAATTTTCCACATGCTTTTTCCTTTAGCATCATGTTTTGTGTTGTACAATTAAGCTACAATTACATCTACTATTTTGGATAACATTCATTGGTTAACAATAAAGAGATACAGTTAATTTCTCTGAGGTCCATTGTTGTTATTTAATGCCCTTTTTTTCTGACAGCTTTACTGAGCACARTCTAATAGCCTTTTTTTCCGAAGCAATGTAGAAATTTTGATCATCTTTTTGTTTCACACTCTGGTCAGAATGAAATAAAAAAAATAAATCAAATTATATCCCTAGAGAATGGTACTTTGCTTAAGAAATTACCACATACAGTTGGGAGGAAGCACTGGTGTTTGTCGATTCAAAACAGGATGTGAATCATCAGAGCAAATTTGCTCTCTTGAGAACAGAGGATAATTGACCATATAAGAGCTCCATAGGTAATGTCAGAACTTTCAATCACTGCCTACATATTGCTTAGCCCCAGGTTAAGTGAAATTTAGTTTAATGGGTCAATATCTTAATTATTGAGAAACCTTGATGTTGGTTTTTTTTTATAATGCACCTTATAGTGGACAATGCTGTCAAATACATCATGGCCATATGTTTTAGATAATGGCAAATTAATGGGCTTTTTCATCTGTCCACTACACTTGAAGAAGGCAAGAACAGTCCTATATAAATAGATATACAAATAATTTGCTAAGCTGTTCTTGCATAGATTAGACTTCTCAGGTGACATTCTGTTCTCTTTTGTATTTGTTTGGCCTTGCACTCAGTACAAGCACATGACCCTTTTTGTTACTCCATAGGTCAGAATTGCTGTGAGGAATGAAAACGTGTGTTTGATACTTTTAAATGTGCATATTTCTAGTTTTATACTTCTCTCTTCATGGAGCCCCTCCTGCTGCAGCATTAGAGTTGAGATTTCTCACTTGTTAGAGAGCTTCTGCATAGGTATGTAGCTTCAGAATATTGTGCTTGGAAGGGGAGGTAAGTGTTTTGAAGGATTATTTTTTCAAAAATATGCTCTTGATGTGGAGAGAAAAAGATGCAAATAGTGCCACTATTTAAAGGCCAGACTATTACAATAAAACAGAATGCCTTGTTTTGAAAGAAGATATTTGATCTTGAAGTAGTCCCTTCTGCACCTCAAAACCTACATTTTCTGTCACTTGTACCAGTTTGGAAAGCATTTTTGTGCTTTTGCTTTTTTGTTAAAACATGTTCTCTAGGGTTTTTCAAGTTACCTGCTTTGAGCATCTCTGACGAAACAGGAGGTTTGTTCTAAATGAACAAGTGACTTCAAACTTCTGAAGAAAATGTTTTTCTAAATTTTAAAAGAAAATTATAGATATTAAAATAATTAGTTAAAGCCTTTTGCTTTTGAAAAGGAACTTTTATGCAAGGATTTTCCATGTTCACATGTGGATAATTTAAGAACTTGTTCTGCCCAAGACTTCAGATTAGTTTCAAGAGCCAGGGATTTTAACAAAGATGGTGTATCCCAGTGGGATGAGGTAGTTGATCCTAGAGTTTATAAATGTACTTTGAGCAAAAATAGCAACATAAGAAAATTGAAAGCTTCCTTACAAAAGAGCAAAGCTCACTTATTAGTAGAATAATCTAACATAATTCATTTATCATGGCTGGGTGGTAAGATTTTACTGGAAAATGTAGTAAGTGTCAGTGTAAGAGCATACAGACTGTGGTGATTCATCTGACCCCCTCAGAGCACATTCTGCTGTTTGTGCTTGGGGATGGAGAGTACCTGCCTCCCAGTGGGAATGCCATGCTGGCTGCTCAGCAGGGTGGGTGGCTGAGGAGATGGTTCTGGCTGGAGGCCATGGGCACCTGCCAAGCACYGTGTCCCACTGCTCCTGTCCCGAGCAGCACAATGCAGTGCCTTTCCTCCAAAGACAATTGGTCTGCGAGCACGAGAGTTCTGTGTGACTGGTCCTTTTCCCAGTTTGGGGACTCAGTTGGCAGCAAGGGGCAACTTAGGGCAGAAGGGGTGGTGTAATGGTAGAGGGCTATAAGAGGGGAAAAAAACACAACAAAAATCTGTGCCAGAATCCCTTACTGGCAATTTATTTACTTGTGTTGAGGACTCCTTTTCAGTGTAGTATTGTGGCACGTGTGTGACCAATAATCTGTTTAGCAAATATAGCAGCCAATTTTCTGGAATGAGCTGCACTTTTCATTTCACTGAGCTGAGTCTAGATCTATAGGCATAGGGCAGGTACTTGATTTTGATTTATGGAGTTTGTCACTTGTGTTCATGTTACTGTCTGAGTTGATAAGCTGCTGCTTTGGAGTGCAGTTAGGGAAACTTTGCCTTGTTTTGCTTTTTCTGCCTTCCACACAAGGAGATTGCTGCCATATCAAATGCATATGTTTTATTCAATGTGAATGAAGTGGGCTCACCAAGCCTGAAAGGCTTTCTCACCAAACTATCAAAGTTCTTCACAAGAAGGGACCACAATATTTGCAGCAGTGCCTCAGGAAGAGACAGATTATGTCCACATAGCTCATAGTTTAGGGAAAGACAAAATCAGCAGAAGGAAATGGAGCATTTTGAGTTGCTGGTATACCATGAGGTGTTTATATTGGCTTTTGTAAATAATATGTCAGAGTGTTTCTGTTCACAGCAGTAGGCTTTAGGCAGCAGAAGAAACAAGGGGAGATGGAAATGCACATCAAAGGAGGCCGCCTGGTTGGTGTAAATATTTCTAATGCACGTGTGCATAAGAGTTAATGTTTCCTGTGCTCTGGATAAGTGGATCAGGTGAAAAGAGATCAAGCTCAGAGGTAGGACAATTGCATTGCTTTTTCTGCTTGCTTGTTTTTTGGTTTTTTTTTCTTTGTTTGCTTTTAAGCTACCTTATTTACAGAGGAGGAGTTGGCATTATCTGAAGACTTTTCAAAAGTCTGCTGCCCAGTACTACAAGGTCTTGGAGTTCTTAAGGCCACGTGTTCCCAGCCTGGCCCCTGTATTATTACTGTAACATTCTCTGCAGTGTGGTAATTTTGCCCTAGCACATTTCTGCACTGACAGGGGCTGTGAACCTGCACGGTTCTGCTTCCCCAGCGCTTGTTCCAGCACCACGAGAGTGGTGTGTGCCTGTGTGGAACAGGAATYGCACAATGGGCTCTGTGTATGCTCAGCTCCACGGCATCTTGTATCCACTGCTCCCTACGGCCTCAGCTTTCACACCTCTTACTCACCCTTGATTCCTACATTAAACTTGATACAGTATTTAACTTCCTAATCTATAGCTTCAATAACACTCTACTAAACTGAGCTTATGGTTGACTACTGTGTCAGATGTTTTCTTAAAATGTATCAGTGAGTTGAAATAGCTGCACTTTTATTCAAATAGCAYTTCTGATTAATTAGTAATCTCTATGAATATGGTAATTGCAGTTGCATTGCCAGAAAGAGATTCATTTGCATTGGGACCGAGGCTCAAAACTTTTCTGCTGATTGCACTTGGATCTTCAACGAAATTGAGAAATAACATCCAGAATAGACAGATGAGTTGGTCCTGCTGCTGCTGCCTTTATTGCTGGAAACAATTTCATTTATGTCCAAGTGAGCAGATTCAGTGTTAGAGGTTTGGGCAACCTTGTTCACACATCAAAAAGAATTATAAAACTTATTAGAAGTCTTCATATCGTTAATCAGCACTCTGCTGTTTGTCTCCTGTCCTTGATAGTTTTTTCTTCAGTTTAATTCATCTTTTGAATTCTTGGATCTCTTCTCTTGTGAACAGTGTTTTGGGCATCTGTCTTGCTGCTCAGTGCCGGTTGTACTTTTCCATATCATTTGGAAACACTTTCTTCTTGGAAGCTCTTTCTTCTTTTGCCTTTGAGATCTTAGTATTGTTTTCAGCAAAGCCAGTGAACTCATCATCTTCAAATTTAGAACTGTTACTGCTGCTTCTCATAATAATCTTTGGATTAATTTTGGGTGCATGTTCTCTTATCAGACACACATGGCATATGCCACCTTATAGAATAATTGTATTGACTAGTTAATAATTACTAGTAGCTTTCTGGAGAACAGAAAATATCAGAAAACAAATATGTTAATGCAGAATCTGAATCATGGTGTTTATACCCATGAGGTTCAACTTTGAGCCTAGCCCTGCTCACGTGCACAAGTGAGCTTGTGGGAGAGAAATTCTGTGCTTTCGTTGTGTAGCTCCTCTGTCTGTCTGGACTAGGCAGGAGAAAGGACTGGAGCCAGGATGGTTATGCCCCCTCAAACAGCAGAGCTGTCGGGCACAACTGCGTGGTGCTGCAGCTTTGYTTTTCTGCACAACGGGTGTCCTGGATGTAAAAATAATAAAAGGGAAACAAAGTGACCATGAAGTAGTTGGGTTTTCCTGCGGAGTCTTATTTAAGACTTACTTATTGTTATATTCCTGCCTGGCTTTGAACCTTCTCTGCAGGTCACCCTTGTAAAAGCTGAACTCCTGTATGGCATAAGCACAGATACCTGAGAGGAGGAGTCAGGTATCCCATGACTCTTCAGCCTGTCCTGTCTTTAAGAAGCAGTGGCAGGTGTGGGGGAAAAAGATTTCATACCTGTCTCTGTTCATTTTAATAGGGGGCCATGAAAATAAATTCTGGAGAACTTTCTTTCTAGCAGTGGCTTCTTTATGCTTTGCAGTGGCCCTTTTGTGTGTGCTTCTCCCAGTCTTTGAACTGGTCCTTACTTCTCACTTCTTTTTGCTGCTTTATTCCTGGGTTTGGGCTTGTCTTTGTTTTCTTGTTTGTTTTTTTTTTCTTTTTGCTAATGTGTCATGCCATTTATTTCATCTGAAGAACAGATTTCAGTTTAGATCATTGAGAGCTTTAATGGAATTATTCCACCRATTTAAGAGTAAAAATGCTTTTTTTTCCTCCAGCAATTTCGTAAAATTATGTTTTGCCTATGACACGGAAATTAGCTTTGCAATCTGGAGCTTAGTGGATGAAACTATTTTCTGAGGGAAAGGTATCATGATTTGCTTTGTGTTTAACTGAGCTTGATAATTTATATGTATATATATGCACATATATATAAAAAATGTAAAGATAGCAGGGTTAAACTGAAGATTTCTAATACAGCATGTGGCATCAGGCCTTGTAATGGCTGTATTAAAGTGAAATACACAAGTTGCTACTTATTCTTGTATGAACTTTGATCTCGAATAGTTTTAGAAATGAGACTTTTTAAGACTGTCTTTAAAATATCATTTATAAAAATATCACAGCAATCAGAATGAATATGGTTCAGTTTTGTTCTTGATCTCAAAATCAGATCTACCTATCTGCATGTTTGATTTTTAACCTCCTGCATAAGCCAGTTGTTTCTGGGGATCTCTTAGTACCAGGAAATGTTGCACCGGTTTCAGTGGTGCCTTCCCAGCCTACAGTTTCACTCACTGACCGAAACCTGTTACTTCTCCCCACCCCGTCCAGGAATTGCTGTCAGACTTTTAAAACACCAGTCTTAACCACACGCCTTATTTGCTTACGCTCAAGCCCTAGAAGTTCTTGCTGACTTTCTGTGCCAGAAACGATCTGTGTGGGAAACAGGCTGTGGTATAACATTTGATGTGATGTTCCTACATGTTACATGCTGTACCTGCACTCAGAAATGTAAAAAAATGCTATTGAAGGCTTCTTACTTTTGAATAGCTGCTCATTCCCCATGCTTAGTAATGGCAAAGAAAATCGGGTAATTTACTGTTTTTCTAGATTCCTTTTGAAGAAAATTATGACATATTAGTACTTACAGCTGAAGCGTTTCTTTTTCTAAAACAATCAGAATGAGAGGTTCGCAACAAAGGAAGGTTCACATAGGAAGGTTGAAAGTAAAATAATGGTTATTCTTTGCCTATTCATAATATATTTGAGGAAGTCATTCTCCAAAAGGAATGCAATTTTCAAGCCACTTCAAGAGTTATTTTTTGTAAAAATCAACATGGAAAATATACATTTTTGAAATGTAACTAAGTAAGTAAGTTTTGACTCATTGTAAAGATTTCCACCAGAGAACTTTAAACGTTAGGAGAGAAATAAATTTGAGAGAGATTCTTTATGCTCTCCTCACCTTTTCTCCAAAAGGCTCATGCAAGGCAACAAACGAATAAACTAAACCCTAGAGCCTACACAGCAAACAGCACATGTGCTGTCCTAAAAGGAAGAGATGTCTGAAATCATACTGGCTGTGATTGAATGTTCTACAAATATGTCCTATATTTGGTGTATTTGTGCACAAGGTGTTTTATTTCAGCCATCTTTGGGAGCAGTTTTAACACAATCTTACCTGTGTTGCACTCAGATATGGTTTGTGTTACCTGCAATAGGAAATTGGTTCTTGAAAACTATTCCCTGGGTGGATTTTCAGTTAGATTCTTTATAATGCTAAAAATTGACACCAAAACTGAACTGGTATGTGCAAAAATTTGGCATAGAAGCATACTTGGAGAGTTGATCCTGCCCTTCAAGCTGGAAGTCCATGAAGATGGGTTCTGGGTGGCCTTGGCCACAAGAATCGTGTGTTTCTTAAATCACTGTGTTTCTGATGCTCCCTCGTTCTGCTGACATCTTAGAAAAAAGTTCAGTCAGAAATCAAATATGGAATAGTTACAGGGAGTGAAGTATGGCTCATATGATGTTGCTGCATATTTCTGTGTATTGTTTAGTATACTTTTGCTAAATCTATTTGATCTCTCTGTGTCTTTCTGTGCAGGTTACAAAAGTACGATCTCTTGCAACCCTTAGGATAGGAGCAAGGTAAAGATCAGCAGAAGACCTGGGGTCTGCCAAGGCCTGCTATTGCACTTCTGTAAATCTGGACAGTGTACAGTGCTTTAAATTAGGTGCTGCCTGGTCTGTGAAGAGTTTTTGGAAGGACCAGGAAGTGCTGTTACAACATTTCRTTAGTGTTTGGTTCTCTCATGGTCTCTAAATCTTTCCTTTGTTGTCTTTTCCCAGGAGAAAATTAGCTTTTTGAAGTATTTAAGCTGTTGTTCTTCCCAGGAAAACAGGAAATACTACTAATGTGTTAATCTTTGACTTGTAATGGGATGTTGCTAGAGTGATGTGACCCTCCAAAGTACTTGGAGCATCCTGTAGGCTTTGTCCACAAGTGATGTAGTGTGGGAAGCCTGACTTACATCCAGCCTGGGTAAAGTGAAAAAATAGTAGATACTTTCCAAGTTTTATTGGTTTTCTACACAATTTCTAATAGCCTTGATGATACCTGAACAGTGTCAGATAATTTTCTAATGTAAAAATCCCAGTTTAATATGTCTGTACATACATTCCCAGTGTAAGCACCCGTTGCTCCTTGCCTTTTTGTATGCTGTCAGGATGTGCATACTGTGTGTACCTAACTGCCCTGGACTGTGCACCCTGCACAAAAGCCTGAATAAATGGGTTTTAACGTTCATCCACAGAATCACTATTCATTTGATGATCAGTGATGCTAGTGAATTTTCTTTCACTTCTCTGAGAAGTTTTAATTCATTCTGCTGCATCAGTCCAAGGAGGAGTTTCCAGGTAAACATCTTGTGCTATGACCAGGTAAGCCAATGAAGGGCTTTATTTGCAAAGAATGGATTGCTCTTGAAGGAAAAGATGGTAATTAAGGAAGCTGGTAATTGAGTAGATGGACACCTGAACTATTCTCAGATCCAGCTAGCACCCCTTGGGAATATGACAAAACTTGGTATATTCCTCATAGTGAACCTTGTGTTCCTCACAGTGCCTCCTTGCACAATGGCCTCCTGTGTTGGGAACTGTGCCAGTAGATCCATCAGAGGACTTAGATCTGAAGCAGCAGCTGCCAAAGCCTCCAGCACGTGCCCAAAATCCTTAGCTGAGAACTCTCCAAGGAGGAAGCTGCCTCAGTGCTCTGCGAGCATCCCATGGACCTGGGACCTGCCTTGGTGCTGCTGCTGCTGCTGCAGGCAGCACCTCCGGGAGCAGCCCTCCAGCCTGGCTGATGGAAGATGGGCTGTATTCCCTGGGCTCTCCATCCTGGCAGGGTTTGGAGCCACGTCCCCCACACCTCAGGACTGCGGGTGGGTAGGGYGGGCTGTGGGTCATTGCCAGCCTCCTGCGGAAACCCCTGCAGAGCCAGGGGCTGTCCGGGAGGAAGCTTTTCCTGCCTCTGACTGGTACACCAGGATACCACCATCTGAAGCAAGACCCTGGCTCAGTCTTTGGAAGACAAGGTTTGGGTTTAGGATGCCAAGAGGAATAAAATCCAGAGCTGTGGAGTTTCAGGGTCTGCTTGGCACATGTAGGCCAGCACCGGGGTCTCAGGACTGACTTGCTCAGCACTTGAGTGATTCCTTTAAAATTGTTTCTGCAGCCTCCCTCTCCCTGTGTGACCCATGTGGGGGCTTAGAGATGTTCCTGGTGCTCTGGGGACCAAGGCACAGTGGTCTCCATTAGTTTTATGTCTAGCAAGTATTCCTGCAATAGCTGCCACTTGGTGCAGCCTTCTTTAGGACTGTGCTTGCTTCAGGTACAATAGTGAAAGGTAATGAGACCCTTTCATGCAAATACATCTTCAGTACCACCATGAAATGTTCCTGAGGATTTTGTCTATTCTTGTGCTGCCCTTGCTGCCTACAATGCTTTCGGCTTCTCTTGTCAGTGTTGAAGTTCTCTGGTGGATGTCCCCCCTCTGCAGAGGAGGAATTGGGCAAGAGGAAGTGTAATCATGTACCTGAGCAGCCAGATTTAAAAACAGAAACATGAAAATAGTGCTTCTGATATAAAGAAAGCTTTGGGCTCCCTCTCACTGCTGATTGTAGAGTTGTTCAAGCTGCCCTGGTCTGGCTCTAACAGATGTGATTGGCAGCTCCTTAGTTGGAACATGCAAGTTCACGACCGGTGCTAGTAGCCTTCAGGAGCTGGTCCGGGAAGGGGTGGCAGCTCCCCACCGGCAGCTGCTGGAGGACCCGGGCTGGGGACGGCGCTTCCTCTGCTGCAGCAGCCGCTTTGTATCAGCCTAAAATGCTGGAAATAGTCACAGTCTTCCCTGGAGGCGGCAGTCCTGCCTGTGGGCAGACACAGGAAGTTTCTTGGTCACCTCTGTGGCGGTCAGGATTTTGCCCTGGTGAGGATGTTGTTGGAATTGCAGATTGGTACTTACCTGTAGGTAAAGATCTGTCTGAAGTGTTGTTGTAGGAGAGTTGTATGATGAAAAATATTGTCCTGCAGGGAACGAGAGCATGAATTTAGTCGTGCCTGTGAACAGCCAGCATCAAAGAGCAGTGCCTGGTCTGTAAGGCAKGAAGCAACTGGATTGCCACTTGAAATGATGTTTGTCCTTCTTTGTCCCTCTCTCCTCCATGCTATTTCCATACTTGCTGGCTGGCCAGCGGCCTTGCTTGTCCTTGCAGAACTTCATCCTGGGTCTTCCCTGTAATTTCACAAGTGGTCTTTGCATCTGTGACTGCAGCAGGGTCTGGATTTGGAAGCAGCTGGGCTTCTGCAGGCAGCCCAGGCCAGACGGGCAAGCAGTCACTGGGGCGCAGACACCCTGGGTCTTGGGGCTCAGCCACCTCACTGCCCTGACTGCGTGGGGCAATACTGTAAACCTACAGTCATTTGGGGTTTTTTTCCCGGTTTTCGTGATGGCCTGACTGAAATTCTGCTGCTGCTCTGCTTTCCATAGTTGATGTGTGCTGACAAGTGAGTGGAAGCCTGCATGCCTCCTACGGCAGCACTTGCTGCCCTCAGCGGGGGGTGGGTATTCCATTAAATTAGTTGCAAATGTCAAAAGGTGGGGTGAACAAGTTAACTTTCATTAAAAGTCTGATCCAGGTTTAGAATAGGGAAGCAGCTCCACTTCCTGACAGCACCTGGCACGCTAACACTTTCCATTTTTATCATGCTGGCATTTTCATTTTGCTGAAATAATTCTATAGATCTAGCCCATGCCAACCATGAACAGTTTGCTGCATCCTGTGTGTGCAGTTTCAGCATTAATTAAATCACTTTGTCGCAGAGGGAAGCTCATTAAATCAGGTATTAAACAAACAAACATAACATCATCTCTGCAGTTCCTGGAGCATCTGCCTCTCCTTGCCATGGTGACCRTGGTGAGACCAGGGCAGAGCCTCAGCCTGTGAACACTGGGGGTAGGTTAGTGCTGAGGGTCACCATGGTCTGCACCCCCCAAAAAACCCAAAACTTTTAACTGGGTTTGAGCCTCAGTGGCTCTGTGGTTACAGTCAGTCAGCAACCATGTGGCTCATGCCAGTCACCAACAACTGCTGGAGCAGCACAAGGTTCTGCCGTGGTCTATCAGGTGGCTGCAGTGAGAGAGCAGGTGGGAAAACACTGCCTGAGACATGGAGTTCTGCTACTGAATTCAGTTCACTTCCTCCCCCCACCCCCAGGGAAAATAGACTTTCTATTCCTGAAACTGGTAAAACGTAAATTAAAATCCAGGTTTGTGCGTGCCTGGAAGTTTTGTAGAGGTGGATGAAACCCAAGAATTCCTTCTCCCAGGCACCCTGGCCAGACCCCAATGCAATTTTCCCCCTTTCAGGCCACTTCCCAAGGGCTGGAATGTTCGGTCACCCAAACCACCACTCCAGTTCTGGTTCCAGGGTGCAGTCGGGGATCTTTGTAAGGTGAGCCTGGCTGGCGTAAAGAACCTGCCTGGAGAACACTGCCAGCTCCTTATCCCCCACACTCCTTTGCTTACACTTCACCCAGCTCATGTAAATTAATAGCAGCGTTGAATTTCCGTCATATCTACCTGCTGTTCTTGGCAGTTCAGCTGGGAGAGGGAAAGAAGCAGCCTGATTGTTGCTATGGAGACCTGTAGATGGAGTGATACCAGAACATCATCTCCACTGCTGCCACCGAGTGCTCACATGTGTGTCCCAGCACTCGGCTGTTGGCCATGGTGCAAGGGGGACACCCCTGCTCCTCAAGCCACCCCTGTCCTGCCCTGCTGGGCCACCAGTGGGGGACTGATCTCTTCTGGTTTGCCTACAAGCTGGATTTATGCAGTTCTTCCTCAGTGTGCAGCTTCTTCCAAGCTCTCCTTGGACAGGCTTGTGGGTTGGACATGTCCCCAGGGATGGGCAGAGAAAAGCAGGGCATCAGCCTCTTCCTGGTGCTAGTTGTAGGACTCTGGGAGCCTGCTGGGAAGGCTCAGTGAAACAGGGTATGTGACAAAACCAATTGGAGGAGGCAGTTTCAACCATTTTCAACACTTCTGCTGCTGGTTCTGCCATGCCAGGTGTCTCAGGAGTGTGTCCTGAGGTTACTGAAGCCAGGTCCTCTGTTGTGATGCTGAAGAGCAGGGTGATGGTGGCATTTAATGAATGTGCTCATAATGTGCCCATCTCAGTGCCACCTACAGTCACAGCAGAGGGGGCACTTCATGCACTGGGACACAAAATCTGTAAATCTCCCTTCCATTTCTTCAGCACAGAATGAGTTCAAAGATCCTGTGAGGCTGGAGGCTGGAGGATGCTGCCCAGAGCAGCCCACGTGACAATTTGTCCTGCTTGGAAATGGTCTCACCAGGAGCATTCCTGTGTGTTTGTACAACAGCCTCTCCTGTAGCTCCTCTCGACAAGGTCAGGCAGGTTGTCAAGTTCAGGTTTCAGCTCTAGGATGACTGACAGAGCCCTTTCATCTCCATTGTCACAACACTTCAACCTGTATCAGGGGCTGCTGTGATGCCTGTCAGGCTCACAGGCATTTTGTTAAAGCTTTTGCAAGAGAAATTAGTAAGCTGGTGACAGGCTCTCCAGGCCTGCCTTGCATGATGCAGTCAGATCCTCATGGGATTTAGAGAACTGACTGAACTGGGGAAACTCAAGGCCCTTGATCAGCCCAAGGGGAAAGCAGAGACCTAGGGAGAAGCAGCCTCAGGCAGTGGTATGAGCACCATCCAGAGACCAAACCAGATTACACAAACACCAGCACCTAAATGTTTTGAGACAARAAACAGCTGGGTTTGGCATTCTTGAAGCAATCTAAAAAACTGAAATCAAACATGTGCCAGCAAACCACCTATGAAGAAACCAGCCTGTCTAGGGACATGGCAGATGACACTTGTGGCTTTGTAACTCTTCTGAATTATCCAGCACACCAGTTTCCTCAAAAACGTGGAATGAGCATAACTGTGGTAGTGGCTATGAAGTCTCACTAAACTGAAGAGTTGCAGCTGGGAATACTGATGTTTAAAGCAGCTCTTCTACTGCCCTTCCCTCAGTGCTTAATGCTGCTGCTGGTGAACACCTGTGTGGAACAGAGTGGGTGGATCTGTACAACCACTTGTGGCTGGAAACTGGGCTCTGGGTTGCTTGGCTCCCTTACAGGAGAGGACAGCATGATGGTCACCCAGCATCCTACAGCTCAAGAGCTGGAGCATCCTAGAGCTGAGAGTCAAACAGGGAAGTGAGCAATGCAAGCGGGGAAGTGGCAACTATTTTTTAGAATTTCAGTGTGCTAAATGACTAAGAACATAAAGATTATAATCTGGTCATTCGATCTTGTACCATAAAGTGAACCCTTCCTTGACTTGTGGTTTGGGGGATTTCTGCCCTCTGAAATTGCATTTTCTTGTCAGGTGAAAAATATGACTGTTTTAAAACGCATGAAGGAAAGCATGCAGGTGATGCTATTTGATTTCCTCATCTACTGCAAATAGATTTCTGGATCCATCATGCGGAGATATAACACAAAAAGCAGCTGGCCAAAGGAACCAACAGGGCTGGGCCGTGCAGATCAGCAGCCAAGGAAACCTCACCTCGGATCATTGATCCATCTCTTTCCACCAGAAACTTGATCATCCCCCTAGATTCCTCTCTCTGTTTGCACACACTTTCTTTGCTCAAGCTTCAAGCATTAATTTACTGAAAAGTAGCTATGACAATTCAAAGAGAGCTTCAGAAAAAATTATATATTTCCATGTGGAGAATGTAAGGGCTCAGCTGAGCTGAAGGCAATGGGAGCATTTGGGCCAGCACTACCCCAGCCTCCCTTCTGGGGCAACAGAGGTGCTTAGTGTCCAGCAGCAGATCAGAAAAATGCAATGCAAACACAGACTGGTATGTGCAGCCTCACACCAGAGCTTGCAGAGGAGCCGCCACCTCAAGCCAAGCAGTGTTATTAGTGATAATTCCTGGGCTGGGGCCACCTCACCCAGGGAGCCAAGGAGGCGCTTCCTGCCCCTCTCATTACACCACGCAGCTTCTCTGCTCCGCTGCTGTTGTGATCAATCTGGTTTGGTCATACCAGAGTGAGTTTGGAAATCAGCATCCCCCAGAACTACATCGCTGCAATGTTTCCACCAAGCTGCTGGGGAGGGACCTTTATGTCTCACTCCAGTGCCTCTGTTTGCCCTGAGGAGAGGAGGCACAGCCGGATGATACGCTCAGGCTGGATGCAGTGGAACAGCACATTCACAGCTGTGCAAAACATTTGCATTAAGGAAACTACTCGTGGTCACAACTCATGAAGGGCAACACTGCATTGTTCATCCTTTTCTTAGGTCAACTGCTCATTTTATCTGCATTCGTATCAACCCACTTCGTTCCTCACTGCAGGGCTGTCAGGATGCTCCCGTGCCCAGACACGGGACTGGAGAGCAAAGGAAAAAGGTCCCAACAGGTTTGGATTGCCAGCCCTAGCCAGGCAATGCAATTCGGAAAAATTACAACTCAACAGCTCAATGTATTTTGAAGACTCATTTTATCACATCTTATTGCACCTTCTGCTGGATCTCTGCATTCATCAGGAAACAATTCTATTCTAAATTTTATTCTGTTCTATTTACCCCTGCAATATCCAGAGCTAGCCCACACTAACAATTATGCAATGGAAGGCAAATAAATATGTAGCAGTCCTTAAAAGGAGACTACATCCACTGGCAGAATGTCTAAATCCAGAGTTTGCTACTACAAATGACTGACACATCTTCTTAATCCCAGAGTTTTAGTTTCTTTGGTAAGCAAAATGAAGGGAAAGAGCCTGTTAAATACAAAATACTACATTAAAAATGAAGTGATAACCTATAATCATACGTGTTTATATATGGTCCCACATGACACCCTTACATCCAAATTAGAGAAATGTGGATTTGATGGATGGACTAAAAGCAGTGTGGGCAGCAGGGCAAGGGAGGGGATCCTGCCCTCGTGAGTGCTGCATCCAGCTCCAGGGTCATCAGTTCAAGAAAGACGTTGACCTATAAGAGCAGGTCCAGAGGGTCACAAAGATAATCAGAGGGCTGGAGCACCTCTCCTGTGAAGACAGACAGAGAGTTGGGGTTGTTCAGCCTGGAGAAGAGAAGGCTCCAGGGAGGCCTTATAGCACCTTCCAGTACCTTAAGCGGGATTATAAAAGGAGGAAAAGGGACTCCATATGGGCAGATAGGACAAGGGGGAATGGTTTTAAACTAAAACAGAATAGGTTTAGATTAGATGTTAGGATGAAATTCTTTACTGTGAGAGTGGTGAGGCACTAGAACAGGTTGCCCAGAAAAGTTGTGGGTGCCCCATAACTGGAGGTGTCCAAGGCCACGTTGGATGGGGCTCTGAGCAACCTGGTCCAGTGAAAGATGTCTCTGCCCATGGCAAGGGGGTCGGGACTAGATGATCTTTGAGGTCCCTTCTAAACCAAACCTTTCTATGATTGTATGTTTGAAACTGTTCCAATTTAGCAGTTTTGCTGTGCAGGTAGGAACACAAAGCTGTCTATAACTCATGGATAACTGCTCTAGAGACTTATTTTTATGAAACAAAACCAGCCCATCAATGAGGAAAATGAATCTTTATTTTTTTTCTCTAAAAGCAAAATCCATGTACATGGTTTTTTGTATGGTTTAAAGGTGGCTTTAAGATGTGAATAGTCACATCAAAGAAATAATACAAACCAACCAGTGAAGGAATGAAGAGCCTGTTTGACAATGGCTTTATCAAGTAGCCCAAACATTATTTTTAACTAATGGTTTCGGCAGAGCGGACTTCAGGACAGTATTAAAATCTCACCTATTCAGCACAAATACAGTGACAATGACTGGGAGAAGAACTACAAAACACAATTATTGCTGCTGTATCTGCATTGTTTCCTTGCGGGATACTCTGTAGTATGCTGGGAAATCAGTTTTTAAATTTCAGTTTCATTAAGAATGTCATTCAGATAAACAGGAAGTAACCAACCAGCCAATCTAATATGGTAAATTAGACTTTATCTGAGACCAAAAGAAAATGTGTTGTTCTACAAAAAGTGAAGAGGTTTGGTTTAATAAGGCAAAGATTGTTATACTTTGAAACACAGAGGATGGATGTGTGTGAATGTTCCCAACACTCGCAAAGGGCAGCCCGGGCCGCGTGACCCATCACCAGCAGTGGGATCTCCCCTGTGTTTGGGAGGAGGTGGCTCTCCAGCCATGCCCCTCAGGGCCCCAGCCCTCCCACACTCACCCCCACACCAGTCTGACTCAGGCCTCCTCTAACACCACTGAACTGCCCACATCAGTACTTCTACTGGAGGCAGGCGTATGAGGCAGTGTTAGGGAGACTGGGCCCTCCAAGGGCTGTTGAGTGTGAGAGGGAACAAGAACTACTGCAATCATTTAGGTTAAAGGGTAGAAAGAGTAATAAACACTCCAAGTACAAGTTATGACAACCCTTTAAGACCTGAAAATGGAAGCTGAAAAATTATTTAAAGCACACTCATAACTATGAACCACACACTGTGTTTGGTAGTGCCTTTATAAACGTGTACTACGCTTGATGTGTACCAGCATACTTGCTTGTACTGCATGGCAAACAAAACCTAGCATTCTGTAGGGATGTTTTCCATGGAAATGGGCATTTCCCATGTGATTAGGTGCCTAGATCACCAGTTTCTTATGAAACCTTAAGAAATGTATTCTAGAACATCTAAAGATGAAGTTTCAACATCTCTCACGATACTGAGCAAAAGGTTAGCTGGAAAAACCATTTAATACAGATGATTCTAGGTTTAGTTACATGATCAGGCCAAACAATGTGCCCATACATATTTAATTTGAAGAAAATTCTTAAACTATGCCTCTTTAAAATTTACAAAGTATATAAAACATGTGATTTGACATTTATAAAACCTCAGCCCTTTTACAGAAAACAAAAACAGGCCATAGTTTTAAGTTTAAATCTATTGGTTTTTCGTCCCAGCGGTTTTAGTTCCTATGATAAAAAAACTCCAACAAACAGCACTCCACCCTGGCCTTATAATGCAAGGAATAAATTAAGCAAGTCACACTGTAAATAAAAATAAATAATTTCAAAGTTATTTTTATTTTTAAAAAAACGGTCTCTTTAATTGCACAGTATTTTAAATTTTCAGTAGCAATGAAAAGTCAGTTGTGTATTTTTCTAAATGCTCCAGAGAGCAGGAAAGCATTGTGTCTCATTTTTCAAGCTTTACACATCGAAAATACCTTGGTCAAACCATCAACTGATAAAACTGATAAAAGTTTTGGTAGTCTCTTACTGTGGCAAGATGCTGCAGTATCTCTCACCCAAGGCATTTAGTCCTCCGGTGCTTGCCTTGCTGGGGCAAATGCCCCTAGCTTCCCCTTCCAAGTGAGGTACTCTGGTTTACACCAACAGCTTTGATATTTTTGGAAAGGTGTTCACCATTAGCTACAACTTTCACAGCAGGAGTTCACCAACAGCTCAGCAACAGTCTGCATCCTCCAAGGCTGCAAAAGTCTCCTTCGAGGGCTTCACCAGACCAGCACCTTTTTGGTGACACCTTTTTGGGGTGTCACGTGAACACACCATGCTTTTGGCTCTCCCCAGAGCTATTCTGCAGTGGAGGACCAAGCTACAATTCAGACATACCACAGAAAACAGGACACCTGAAAAGATATGATCTTGCCTCAGACCATTAGCAGTATCTTAAACTCACTTTCCAAATATATGTGTGTATATATACATACATACATACATATATATATAAAAAACACGCATATTTTAAAGAACAAAAGACAACAAAGTCATTAATACTGTCACAGCCTGGGCATATTTAGCTCAAAATTAGTTATCTACGGGATATACTTAAAAACTCTAAATATTGGCAACACGTTGTTGTATTGCAAACAGTTGTGGGCAGATGCCTAACGTATGTGCATTAAAAATACTGTGTATCTATATACTATTACTGATGCAGTTATAACAGCTTGAGATTTTATCTAAAAACACAGAGTTTCTGCTAAGTATCAAAACAACTCTCAAGTACTGAAGACAAAGGAAAGTGTTGCCCTCTTCTTAGCTGAGAGAGAGCTCTAACTTGAAGGTACTAAATCCTTCACTGCACCTCTGGCACTCAGCTGAGGCCAAGACAGTATCACTGAATTACCTCTACTATTTAAGTATCATGGGAGGTTACAGTTAGGTTATTTGCACCAATGCAATTACATAAACAAAGGCAGTATTTGACCAGTATCATTGTGTCCATGTTTGTTACTGCTATCCTCTTCAAAAGCTGTTAAATATACAGACTGATCTCCTCTTCATGGAGGAGTTGACACACAATTCCTCAATCTGTTACCACAGCAAAACAAAAGGAAATATCAAGGCAAATATTTTGTCCACAGTAAACTTCCTCTACCCAACAGAAGCGAGTCTAAGGGGAACCAGCACATCATTGCACAACATTAAAATGCACCAAATTACTCCTGCTCTTGTATTTTTAAAGCATTTTCAGTGCTTGGGTAGAAAGCACAGAACCTATTACAAGAATTCCCTAGCAATCCACACAGTTTTGGGGATTCAGTACTGCACCAGATGTGTGCAGAGGCAATGGACACTGGCAACTCAGGCCTGGGCAGTGCAGCTCACAGTCCTACGTGCCTCTCACACTGACATCCCAATGGCTAAGCCTGCTGACCCCTGCTCTGGGCCAGACTGTGACATGTGCATGGCAGGAGCATTCTGGTGCTCACATCACAGGGAAAAACACAAAATACTTCTACTACATAAGCACGTTTCTGTTCTGAACTGAATTTTTGGCAGAAGTTAATACCTACATAAAAAATAAATGTAGAAACCCATTAAAAACACAAACATAATAATTGCATTATTAAAACAGCTGCATCTACACTATGGTGTAGTACTTCAGTGTAATTCAATTCAAACAAATCTTAGCGTACAACTAAGATGAGACCCATTTCCCAGTCCAAACCTCAGCGTCAGCGCTGCATCGATCTCTACATTACAACATGCTCTACAGATGGCGACCAACCAAATCCAGGGAAAAACTGTTGCCACAGGTGAAGAGGTCTTCTCCCTAAACAGACAACGCAGGACAGATGGTGTAGAGCCCCTCCGGTCTCGCCGCGGGGACAGGCCATGGCAGAACCTGCAGCACAGCAGCAGTGGAGGCTGCAGGAGCACTACGTCCTGAATTGGTTTGCTGAACATGGTTCAGATTATTGGATATGTCTATAGCACAATGCTCTTTAGAAGCATTTACTGTATACCCAAACCCTACTTGCTGCAACACATGGTGTCACACAAGTAGTGAAAACGTCTTCATATTCAAAGGTGCTTGGACATCATTTTCAGGCAGCATTTTACCTTTATTTGAGTGAGTTCCCACTACAAAGATTTTAGAAGGAAGAAGATGCCAATAGTTTATTTTTTCCTTTTAGTATGTGAAATTGAGACAGACACCTAAATAAATACCTACTTTAACTTGCCTAAGTCTATTCTATGTCTGAAATCTCTAATTTTTAAATAAGGGATAAAATGTTGCCCAAAAGACTACTTATAATTATACATTTGTGTTTCTAATCTACAAATCAAAATAGTTCTCAGTTAAAAAGATACAATTTGTATCAACAGTAAAAGGTACTTTCTGGTTCTTCAGGGCCTTACTTAGAATTCCAGTAAGTGTACCAAAATTATCAGCTGTAATAGTGTAAACTAGTGACATTTTTTAACACTGAATATAGTTACAATGGATGGAAACCTAAAACTGTCGGCAACTGATTATGTCACGGAAGTACATCTGACATCAATTGCAAAAACTATTTCTATTTTTCATATACAGATATAAAAGCATTTGAGGTGCTAGTAAAACCCATGACTTAAAACCAGAAATATCCCTTACTAACGCTAAAACAGACTTGGCTTGTCTGTTTCTAAAACTACGCTATTTGTGGCAAGAATCAGGCCTACACAATGCAAAAACTAACTCCAGGAACACATATGGTATCTTGTCTCCCTGCAACCCTCTCCCCCCCCCAGCCAAAAAAAGGGAAAAAAAAGTTTAAGTTATTATTTTGAGCTACAATATCATTACCATAGTGCAGTTAATAAATGTTGCATATCCTGAACACACAAAACCTCTTCAGGCCAGCCTTGATAAATAGCAAGAAAAATCAAACAGTATCTTAAATACAAAACTTGCATTGAGATAATTAAATTCATTTAAAAACAGGTAAATATTTTATGAAAAGCATATTTTATCCAGTACAGTTGTGCAGCAATACAAAGGAAAAACATATAAAACAACTAAATAGGGCCCTGTGATTTCAGGTCCCCTTCGACTGACCAGAAATACACAGAGCCGGGTAACAACACACAGGAACTGAAACAGGGTGGCCTGGTTTGGGGTGGTTCTGAGCATTTGCAGCTTCTTTCAGTTTCCAAGGGGGCTGCAAATTCTCAGTACCTTTGAAAATCAGGCAATAAGGCTTTTACCATATCCATAAATTAGTAAAAAAAAAAATATAATTTTTTTCTTCCTCTGTTTGCATCTGATCTTACTAATTGACTGCATCAACAAAAACATGTAACTATTCAAACAAAACAAAGAAAGCAATGAAAAGTGCCATACTATAAATTACCAAAATATTGTTACCCATTTCACTGTTAACTGGTAACTTAATTATTTGTTTCAAAAAATGAAGTCAGTGCTGTAGTAAATCTTTGTTTTCTATAAACAGATGATTACAGCACAAAAAAAAGCTCACAAAAACAAACAAACATACATCAGACATACTTATGGTGTTGCAAAAAGTTCAGAMACTTGGCTTGAAAATTGGCTTGAAAATTGCCCGCCAGAAGAAGCAAAATCCTCTTTCTGCAGGTTAATACCTCACAGCCCAAGGATAAGCATCCAGCAAGTTAAAAAAAGAAACCAAAAATCCTAACAACATGTAACAATGATAAGAAAGTGCTGCATATAAACCCCTGATGCACCAAAGATTATAACCAGAGACCACAGATTTTTTTTTTAATATATATATATATATATATATATATTAATTTAAACTGGAACAGCCTCCAGATGTGAAAATAGCCATTTAAAAATTTTTAAACTAGGACACAAAACATATCTGGTACTTCCAATGCATGGGGCTATACATACAGACTCCATGATACAGTATTTCACATAAACGGATTACTATATAACCTCCTTGCTGAGAAGGAGATCCCAAATGCTATTGTAGCAAACCTCCCTCAGCATTAGAGCTGAGCTGAAAACTACGAGACACCACGAAGATGCATCATCTCTCAATAACCTAGCTGAGATTTTTCCACTAAGATGGCTGCAGCGAGCTGCTGAGCGTCGGTCACGTGAGGGTTCTTCTTCATCACCATCCTCACCAGATCGGGCGGGAAGATGTTGCAGAGGTTAATGTAAACCTTCTCCCGGGTGTCTTGGTGCCTTGGAGGGTCTGGTGGGATTCCACAGTAAGGGATGCGCCAGGTCTGGTCCTGCTGCTCGGGAAGGCTCTGGAAGGCAAACTGCTCATAGCATGGCTGTGTGGGGTTGCTTGGCAAGGAGTACGTCTGGCGGTAGCCATAGGCATCCATCCCGTAACTCTGCCTATCCCAACCTCCGAGCCCTTCTTGGCCAGTGTAAGGCTTTCTGTGTCTTAAGGGAGAGTTTTCATACAAACGTGAGTCTGAAATGCTGTCTATTCTTGTGGACACGAGGGCTCTCCCCAGATGCAGAGTCTTTGAATGGGGCGAACTCTGAGAGGTGGAGTAGTCGTTTGGACAACTCGAACGAGCACCAACTGTTGGATGCTGCAGATGCACAGCCATGTACGGAATGGGAGACTTGTGGTGATGCTTTGGTTCTTCGTGACTGTAGCTCTGCACTCGTGTGAGAGGCTCATGGTAGCTCTGTAGGAAGGGCTGAGTGTTAAGGCGGCCGTGGGGGTGCATATGTTGGCACTTCAAGTTCTCCTCTAGCTGCGGGTCAGGCGAGCTCATGTAAGAGCGATCGCTGTAGCCCACATAGGAGTCACTACTGCCACAGCTAACGCTCCCCTCGCTGCTGCAGTCAGAAGCTACAGAGCTAATCCTATAATCTGTGTCCAAGGAGAAGCGCCTTTCAGGACTACGTGGACCAGACATACTTAGATTTGAATATGCACTCATCATAGAGTAATACCCTACATCCACCGGAGACTCACATTTTGGATACTGGTCATAAGGCATTGGCGCTCCATGATTTTTGGTTGCCATCATCACTGTAGGATACTGTCCCTGTGGTCTTTGATCCTGAGGTGGGAAGTGAACTCCGGATGGAAGGCCGTTAGTTAAAGGTGCAGTACTTTGGGGTTTTCCAGCAGAGGAACTTGGTATACTAACTAAAGAAGGTACAGACCTGGTTTCCAATTTGTTTTTGGTGGGAAGCTTTTCCTCCAAGTCTTGATAGACTTGAGTCCTTATGCTAGGATCCGATTGCCTCTTTGGAGCAGCACGCTTCAGCTCTGAAGTGCCATCACTTTTAGTGCTACACGGAACACTATTGCTTTTTACCAGTCCTCCTTCACTTGTAGTTTTGGCAGCTGTGCTTCTAGACATGGCACGAAGTTCATCAGCTACAGATCGCTGAGGCTGATTTCCTCTTTCGGGATGGTAGTATTTGCATTTGTGTCCATAGGTACATTTCTTCCCTATTAATACAGACATAATCAGATTAAAAAAAAAACAACTTCAAACAAAATTAGCCATTAAAGAAAAGAAATGCCCCTCATTTGAAGTTTTGCTGTTGATTTGAAAGATCTTGTGAAAGGTTTTGTGCAACACAGGGTGCGATCTAAGATGTCCTCTCTTGTTTTTGGGGAAAAAAGAGGCAGAGGTAGTGCACTGCAGCTGGTGCTCTGGGAATGCAGACCAACACTACCAGCCACACTTTGAGCTGAACGTGGCACTGCCAGTGAGTCTGTACACACCTGCTGTGTTGGGCCAAGGAGATATACAGGCAGAAAACTTAATAGGAAAGTCCCACAGAGTCTTAAGGCCAGCAGGTTTCAGCTCAATCAAGATGCCTGTAGGACTGCTCAGTAGCTAAACTTCAAATAGCTCAATTAATTTTTTGGAAGAAAACCTCAACATCTCACAACATTAGAAAAGGGTTTCTAGAGCCTGCAGAATTTTTGTTTTGGATCTATTCCAATGAATGATTAATAAAATTGCTCCTTTATTTCAACTAGTAGATAAAAATATTCTCTGAACAGCACATGAAAAAAATCACTTCAGTTTCCACCATCAGCTCAGCATTTCAACAACTCTCAGGCTAAGACAACAATGTTAAAGCCAATGTTGGAGAGTTTTTAACAGTTTGGCAGTGTTAAAATGAAGCAGGAGGTTGGTCCTCAGTCCCAGCAGTACAAGAAAATTGATGGGTTAAATCAAATTACCATAGGGACACGGTTGCTTCTTATGTTCTGGCACAATAGGTTTCTTCCTAAGAAAATTGTCCAGACTTGGACCATGGCGGCCAAGAGGATCATCAGGAGGCATAAATCTATAAAGAAAGAAAAAAGCATTATGGACACAAGCAAGCCTTTTCATACTCCTCATGCAGTGACCAAGAACCTCAGGACTGTCCTACACCATAACCTGCCATCCTGTAGTTTTTAAATCTGGGTGCCTTGAGAGCAGTTGTGGAAGGCCATCTCTCTGCTGCAGGTACTGCCTGAGAGGTAAGCCACAGAAACAGACTGTGTGGACACCTCTAGTCTCCTTCAGCCACCTCTGGTCTAGCTCAGCTGATGCTTTGTGGCAAAGCAGGGCTGCGCATAACCCATCCCTAAATCAAAAGTAAGGGTGGCAATAAAGGCAGCAACTTCTTAAAACAACATAACTAACTTGGCAAAACTGTGCTGACTGCCTAGGACTCTGGCATCAGCATTTAGGCACTTAAATACAAGTGCCTGCTTGGCAGAGTACTGAGTCCCTCCCATTACAAGAAGCCACCAGCAGTAACTGCAGTTGATCTGTCTGCTGGGGTATGAAGTTACTATAGATGGATCTAATCAGACAGTTGAACTACAGACCTCCTGAGTTCATTCCAACATGGGTTTTTCTATGACTCTAGAACTTAGGAGTCTAACCACAGGCACTTAGAAATGTTGGCTCAGTGTATCAACACAAATGGAATATTATACCATAGCATACATCAAATATACATTGGCATACCCCAAAAGAGGAAAAAATATCATAAAAAGACATAAAAATGTTGCTATAAAAACAGAGTTTTGAGTACTTTTAATCAAAAGACCAAATCTATGATTGACTATTCCTCCTATTTTCCTACAGGTATCTAATGATTTGGGTGTAAGATAAAAAATTTGTACCAATCTTCAAACTGTCCTTTCCTCCATTATTTTAATGGCACACATAAAGATAGAATGACTTACTTGTCATTAACAAATGAATACATCAACAAGCGTTCATCTATGAACTTCTTCCATTCTGGCTTTTCATTAGCTAGATCCCTGTAGTTATCATTAGAGACAATGATGCCATCTGACTCAAAGGCCAACTTCACTATAAATCGGTCATCGTAGCACACCACTCTTCTCCCTTGCACTCGCCGGGATGGTGTGAACACGAGAATCTTCTCCTTTTCTAATTTACGTAAGATTTCTTGATCTACAAGGAATAAGAATCAAAAGTTAAACAAGAAAGAAAAGAAAAATGTTTGTTTAATCTCTAAAGACATTAGATTTGAGGAAGAAAATCCAAGCATTTAGGACTAAAACGGCCTTAAATGGTTATAGTCCAGCAGGTGTTCCATATATGCTATCTGAACTTATAGTCAGCAGTCAGCTGGCAATGCTTTCAAAAAACCCTACAAACAAATCAAAACCTCCTGCTCCACCATTTCTCTAAGACTAACACAGGGGACCTTGTTCATGTTCCTGTGGTTCAAAAGAAACACTATATCAAAATGCCTGTGAAAAACTCCTCTGGTCGAAGGGGTGGTTTTGAACATCACTGAATATTTCAGTGAATAGGAGGACTGTACTCAAGCACAGCCACGGCTTTCCTGTAACTGAGCTCCTTGGTAAAGACAGACCTTTTTCATCTCGTTGTGGTTCCCAGCAAGAAATATCTTTTGAAAAAATTCCAGTAGCTCACATTAATGAGACTGTCTCATAAAAGTGTCTGCCCATCAAGAGAAGAGGTGTCCACAAGGACTAGAAAATTCACATTCTGTACAACACTCAGATTCTTCACAAATATTAACCCAGAAAGACCTCTGATGTCATTTTGTAACCAACAGCAAAAATAGTAGTGGTTTGTTTTGGTTTGGTTTTTTTGTTAACACCAGTAATAGTGTAGATTGTATCCTTCCTTGAATGGTTTACACATTTATGCATAAATTCTTATCAAAGCCAAACAGATTTCTCTTCAATCCTTCTAAATAAGCATATTTAGGGTTTCATGTAATTCCTTCTTGTCCTACACAATCTGTCACATATCCAAAAGCATTTTGTCTTTCTCTGTGTGGAGCCAGGAGATCCCAAGGAGCCTTGAAAGACGGACCACAGGTTATTAAAGAGGTTGTACCTAGTACTGGGGCACCTACCCCCTACATTGATTCTCCTACCTATCACTCTCCTCAGAGCAGACAAGCTATGAAAGAAAAATACAATCAAGAAGTAGGCAACATCTAAACCGGCAGAACATGCTTGCATAGTGAATGTGAATCATGGCTCTTAATAATGGTTAAGATCTCAAATAACTCAACTGTTTTGTAGCATAAGAAACTTGACAGGGAACATGTTGCATCTGGAAAAAAAAAAGACTCCAACAGGAAGAAATACAGCATTAATAATACATATAAGCGATATATTTGATACAAGCATTTATCTGCTTAGCAGAAAAAGCACAAGATTTTAAATGAAATACAACCTTTTTGTATTCAACCCCCCCACAATGTGGTAAATTATGAGTGAGGGTGTGATGGAAAGTGATTTTTTTTCCTGCTAAGAAGAAATAAAAAAATCTGCCATGTGATGACTGGTGGGTTCTGGTAAGAAAGACGTGGCTGTTGTTTAGTCCAAGAGGCTTCTCATGAATACTGACAGTCTGGAACCATCCTCACGTCAATCATCTAGGGCTTTTTCAAAATTCCAGCTKGCCACATATTTCAGGTGCCTATCTCTGGAAATAGAATGTCAGCACCATGTATTTCACAAGACTGGTAGCACACAGGCATCCTGCATCCTTGTAAGAAAACAGGACCTCTGTTTTACAGAAGATACAATAACCTGCTTTGATCTTCCTCCCATTTGCAGGGTCCATGATGACACACGGAAAACTGATTTCTCATTGCGAGACAACTGGTCAATTCTAGCCTTGCTGCTTTCTTGAAACTCCTTTTGGGCTTCTAGCCCTACACACACTTCAAGCAGATGTCACAATTTATTTCTAAGTGGCCAAATTTTTACTACTTAGCCAATGCTCTTCTTATACCTCAAACACTAATACAGCTAAAGACAATGGCTTCAAGAGAAAGGCTCCACACTGCCAGCAGTGATGGGGGAACTGCAAATTTCCAAATGTTTTCTTGTGTTAACATGCTATATTCTAATAGCAATCAAGCAAATGAATGAACTGTTGTGAAGATCTTTGCAGATATTTGAAAATGCACATGGCAATCAAAACATGCTTCCACATTCTTTGAGAAGCTACAGCTATACAGTCTCAAAAGCTTCCCCTCCTTTAATGGCAGCCATGTTGGTTCCCCCCTTCAAAAAAACCTCTTCCTCCTCTCCAAATTCTAAGTGTTTTTTAACCCCCAAATTCCCTTCTGTTTCAACTTTAGGGCAGATGGAAGATGTATCTCCAGCCTTCACACAGAACCTGTTGGTTTGATGAAGGATTAAAACCCTCTACACCAAATTTTTTTTCTAGGTAAACATATTAAAAACTAAAATTTTAAAAAGTTGTCTACCTGTTAATAGTAATGACARAGAGGGAACCATTCCCCTTCTGTCCAGAGAACTCCCATAACCCAAAGCATGGGCAGCGACAGGCCAGCCCGGCAGAATCTGCTCACCACACGGAAGAACCCACAGTAAATGATTAACTTCAAACTTCTTCTCTACTAATTCTGCACAGACATAGCAGATTTTAAAAAAGGCAATTACATTCTTCAAGAAGCAAGTAGCAACGTTAATGAAAACTTGATCAGATGAGCAGAACAGGAGGGCTTGGAGAGGGCGTTGCTTTGTCTTTTTCCTTTCCGTAGATTGGAATGACGTTACTACACCAAAGATATTTTCTGTTACAGCCTTTGATTACTAAAGGTTTGTTCATTTGAGCAGTGGCACTATGCTGTGCAAACCATTGAACAAAGCAGCCATGATGGAACGGAGCTTACCTGTTATAAGAGCATCAGGTCTTGACTGTTCTTTCCTCCATGCTGGCACAAACACAGTAACATCCTTGTGGCCTCTTTCCAAAAACCAGTCTACTGCCAATTTGATTCCTCGACAAGAAAATACTTCTTTGTTCCCATGGCTGAAACACACATTAAAATTCTGTATTAGATGACTTTGTTTTTCTGTGACCATAAACAGAGCTCAGCAAAATGTGGATCTCAAAGCCATGCTCTTCACCTGTTCCATGGTTTCTAAAGGCAGCTGGGAGTCAGTCAGAGTGTTGCCCAAACATATTTATCACCTGTACCCAGATTTGACAAGTAAAGAAAAATAGAAGTAGGGGCTTTTAAAAATCCTCAGAGCCCAAGCAAAAGTATGGGGTATAAAAGGCAGCTCAAAGACTTGATGAAGGAAATTAGGAGGCCTTAAATATCAGCATGAGAATGCAATGTGTTTAGGAAGTGTTAGCAGATGCGCACTGGTGTGCACGGCAGCAGGTGAAGAGACAGCAGACCCTGCTGCAGGAGCTCTGTGAGGTCCTGTGGGAACAGGGAAAGAGAGAGGAGAAGCCCTTTAAGCCCAAGGGGATGGGAGGCACTTGGCATGACAAATTAGGCAAACTAGAGAAACTGTCCAAAATCAACATGGCAAAACTAAGAATGTGCTTAGTACTGCACTTCAGAAGGAAAAATTAACGTGTATTAAAAAATCCATGGAGAGACAATTAGGCAGAACCGATCAGACACAAACAAAACAAMATATGTCTGTCTGTTGTGCAATAACTGTCTGGGGTAAGGCAAGAGACACAATTATGTCATTTTCTAAAGGCAGACAAGKCCTTGCCCAACTTCTACTCCAGTTTCGGGCATGACATTATAAAAGACACAGATGAAATGGAAAGAATCCAATAGAAAGTGAAAGGAGACCTCTGGGGAAAGGCTGAAGGAAGCATATTTACTTAATGTGGAGAAAGAAAAGTGGCTTGTGGAAGAACAAACCAATCTTCAATATATAGGAAGTAATTAAAATGGAGGACAGCAATCAACCATTGAGTGTCCATAGAAAGGTTCTGGGAGCAGTGAGATGCAGGGTGGTTGCTGTGAGAAGAGTTTGGGAGTGCTCCATGGTGGGCACGCCCAGCTCTAGCCAGCTCCACAGTGGAGGAGAAGCAAATGAGGGAATGCCAAGGCTCCAGGCAGAGGAGGTGCTTCATGAGGAGCAGGTACACCCCCAGAGGCACTTGCAGACTGTGGAGAGCAGGAAAAGTGCAAGCAGGAAGGAGCAGCAGAGAAAAACTGTGACATTCTAACCCCAATCCCCTGCACTGCTCACAGCTGCTGTGAAAGGAGCGACTGCCACCTGCAGCTGTGACAAGGTGCAAGAGTGAGGCTGTGATGAGGTAGTGGGGAGGATGCATGTTTGGACTGAAGTGAGCCTGGGAAAACGAGAGATGTCCTGCCCCCTAAATATTTTAATATTTGTCTTTTTTGTTTCCCAATAYCTGATTCAGAATTAAATGTTTATATTAGCTGGCTACAAATTAAGCTAAATTYCCCAAGCTGAGTCTGTCTGACATAAAAAATTACTTGGTGAGTGATCTCTGTCATTATTTTGACTCATGGGTTTTCTTGCTTCTGTTCCTCTTGTCTTCTCCCCCATTCTGCTGGGAGGAGGGGAGGGGAGCCACAGCCAACCCACCACAGTCCCACTGGGTAAGGACAGAAAGTTCTTAACTAGCATATGGAACAGTTAAGCACTATGTTAGTAAAAGCTTTCTACCTGATCTGTGGGACAGTCTGGCCCATGGATTTTGGGATCTCCTCATTGGACACTTTGCAGAACAAGTTAGACAGCTCCTCTGGGGCCAGTCTGGGTTCTCCATGCACAGGAGGAGGCAAGCAACTTTTGAGAGGTCTCTCGCAACCCCACAGCTCTGTGTAGCAGAAGAAACACAGGGGCATGGAAACAAGCTGCCACCTTTCACTCTGCTGGCTTGTCATGTAAAGCGGGTATGACACAATCTGCTTTCAGAAGGGTACAAATTCTTTGACTGTGATTTGTGAAGAGGACAATATCATGATGGATAGCCACATGAATTTTAGAAGTTCCTGCTACTTGCATGTTTTGAGGTAAATAAAAACTTCTTTATTTAAAAACTTTTTTTTCCCCCTCACTAGGGAATTCTAAGTACCTACTATTTCCACCTTTTTAAAACCTAGCACTGCTGTGTGTTTCTTGATACCAAGGGAGCTTCAAAAATTGAGCAATGGACAAAGTGCCAAAGTAAAAGTGAGAAAAATTTTGCAAGAATGTTCAGATTCCAGAAACCTGTGAAAGAAGGTGGCATACACTTTCACCTGTGTTGAGAGAGAATGAGTCATGATTAATACCTCTTGCAAAGCACCATCCTCAGCAGAGGCTGTGTTGAAGGTCACAGATCTCTAACAAAAGGGGGAAAAAAAGAAAAGGAAAAAGGAAAAGAAGAGCCCACTACCATCAACTGGATTTAAGTGAGGAAGCGTACTGCTTCCTCTTCTAATGATATTGGAGACAGCACCCGCAAACATAAACATATAGTAAGATACTGCAATTGTTGCCAGCCATAATAATCAAAGTTCTAGATTTTAGCTGGCATGGGTACTGGAAGGTCAGTTTAAGGCCATCTTCTGTGCCTATAGGGCTACACTAGGAACACTATCAGGAACAATGTATCTATGTACCCCAATACCCTGTTTAGCTATGGTGATAGGCCTCTGCAGTAATGCATTCCCTGTTTTCTATGATCATATCTCACAATACAATATTACATCGTAATAACACTGTAGTAATAAAACACAGACTAATACTTTTTCTAGGCATTGAACCATACTTGTTTTATACCACAACTATTCTTATGTTTGTTTGGCTTGAAAGCGTAATATATTTGTGTATTTTAAAACTTACCAGGAATGGGAAACCAAACCACACACAGATGTGACACACTTAAAATGCACATGCACACATGCATAGCTAAAATGGCCAACAGTGTTTCAGCCATGGCAAGTCTAAATTCCATGTCCCCTCCACAACACAAGACTGGGATGCCTGGTACACATTCAGTGCCCAGGGAGCAGCTGTAAGGCCTCCTTTGCAAAGCCTGAGACAAAAGGCTACTGCTCATGCTACCAGCAGGTTGTGTGCAACCATAAACATATTGTAATCCATTTAGTCTTCTCTTGCCTAATACAGACTATTAAAATTCTTTCATCTAGAACAGAAATTTAAAATATACTTAAACTGTATGAAACAGAAATGGGGAACCCATTACAATGCATATTAGCTATTCTGCACTGCTGAGCAAATGAATTTATAACTTGTATGAATCTTCACTCTTTTTTCCGCTCCTTTTCAGACACATGCCTAGGCTGGTATCTGAGCRGATACAAATTCCAAGAAATTTAAATCATTAGTGAGAAAGTCTGTGAAAGAGACATGCAATTAGAATTTGTTCGTTTTGTTGTCATGCAGATTTGATGCTCTTCATTTTGTGATCTTTGTGCTTCATCAGATTTATGATACGTCATATGGTGAAAAGACAGATCATGCTGCTGCTTCTGACTTCCTTCTGCTTAGTTGTAAAAAATATGAGCAATGTTTGTACTTCTTTGTCAAGAAAATTCCTTTAAAAAATCTCTTTCCAATTATTAGGAGTATGTGAAAGCTCAGACCAGTCAGGTTGACAGCTGTAGCCCTGAGATATTGGTGTATTGCACTTTGGTTCTGCTTGCTGACTATGTTTAATGTACCACTCTTAGTTAGAAGATACAGTATATTCCTTAAGAAGTATCTATTTCTTTTTCACATCTTTTTCACATGATTCTTTTGATCACCACTTTTATATTTGGTCTGTTGATAGTTATAGTTTTATTTTTAAATGAAAGAAAATAAAGTAGCATAACATTTCCTGAGCAAAAAATCAATCAAGCATTTTCTAGGCTAGGAGAATTAGTAGAAAGTGGTAAAATATCTGAAGAGAACACTTTTCATTTCCTCTGTTACCTTCCTAGACCCCAAACTAGATTTTCTAGTGACTGTCTTGGACAGACTTGTGGTACACACTCTTACGAGACTGACTACTTGAATATTTGCAAGACTTCTAGTGTGCTCTAATGCAATATTCAAACCAACATGGAGCTCAGATTCTGAAAGCTACAGAAAACACACATTGACGACAAGAGGTGAGATCTACAATAATGTCTGTTACAATATGCATATAGAGTTTTATACAACTGAAATCTGGGCACATCAACACACTTCCCACGTAAAAGCATACTGACAAACAGCAAGAACAAAACTAAAACACATACCTGCCCAATATGAGTTATTASAGACACTCCAAACTATTTTCTTCTATCACATCACGGGAGGAAAACAGTGTTCAGTCCATAGCACACACGGAGAAGAATTTCCACYCTGTATCATATCAGTGACTCATAACCCTGGCAGCCTGGTTTTGTAACTACCCTCATCCCTTTCTAGTCTTTTTTTTTAAAGCTCTACTAATTCCCTAATCACAGAAACCATTTGTCCCAAAGCATTTCTCAGTAACCTGAGCGTTCTATAGGTCCTGCATTTGTTCCCTCTATATTTTGGTGCCAGCATGAAGCAGAYAGAACAGTTCCCAAATTTTTTTTTCCATTAGCCCATGACAAATTACTTCAATGCTTTGAGGTGTTTGAAAGGAAAAAAGCCTTGGAAGCTGTAACATATTTCAAAATATCTTTTGCCTGTAGGGCTGCCGATGCCAGGGCACTCTGCAAGTACAGCAGGCGCTGTCACCAGCCAGAATTGCACACGGGTCTCTGACCGAGCGAAAGCCACACACTCGGCAGCCAGAGGTCAAAACAGCCAAAGAGAAGCTACACTCAAAGCTGCCAGTGACAAACTCCTATCCACGTGATTGTTACTTGTTGGAAAAACATTCTTACCTATTCCTTAAAGTGACTTCTCAAAATAACCTAAAAAACCAGACAGACGGTGCTACTGAAAGATGAATGTCTGAATCAAGGTACCAAGATACAACCGTGTCTACCAAACTCAGCAACTCACAGTCTGAGGATAAGCTAATGCAGCTAAACTGCTAATTTGTGAAAATAAATAAGCARTTAAATTGACACAAGAAAACTCCGTATGGCACAGATAAGACAACTGAGCCATCCTTTGGCTGACACAATTTGCAGTTGTGGAGGAACTTCTGTGTAGGCAGGGTATCAGTGAAGCTTTTACCACAGCCAAATGACCTGCCCCAGAGTTAACACAGGGGGCCAAGGCTCAGTTGCCTGAAGAGAGATGTCTAACACTGGTTAAGCACCTTAGTGACATTCTCTAGCTGAATGTCACTCCTGAATGGCACTGGAGTCTCTGTCATGACTGCCAGGCCTGGGTGTATGTTTTCGATGCCACCAAGCACCCACAACACCCACAGCTGGAGGTACAGCTGGGCATGAAAGCTGTAAGAAAATTGTAAAATACCTGTCTTAAAGTGGGAACGTATTTAACTAAAACCAAACTCCCCAAATCAGCATCTTCCTCTMACAAATAAAAATTAAGTACACTATTTATCTCATGGTGCATTTTCCCTTGTGCAATGATGTACAATCAAGGACCATTTAAATACACAGGCCAAAGTCTTCCAGAAAGGGAAGCTGAAATGCATCACCTCCATGGCCTGGGAATCCTAAGGTTGAAGTTTTCAGAAGAATCTAATTACCCAAAACAAGATTAATTGATTTCAATCTGCAAATCAAGATGGCACATAATCAAAATACTTCGATTCTTTTGCCTATAAACTTCTGAATGTCATTGTCTAAAAATAATAAAGCAAGTAAAATATAAAATTATTTGCTTATCGGTGTTATTTTCCTGTTGCACTCTCTGCAAGCACAGCAGACTTCTATCAGTAAGTTTTCCGCATAAAGTTTTATATATAAATTCTTTTCACAGTCAGCAAAGAAAGTCTGAAGGTACCCAGGGTAGCCAGGGAAAACTAGCAAATACGGAACAGAAGCAAATGAATAAAATAATTATAATTTTCTCACTGTCTTTGTAACAAACAACTTTGTTCATTATTCCTTACTTCATGGTGGCAAAAGCCTTACTTTGATTCCACACAGCAATAACCAATTTTAGGCCATTTTCAGCATCCCAACCTTATCCTTGAGAAGGACAAGCAAAGGCAAAGGACTGTGCAAATATGCTGCCATATATTTCTCTCTCCAGAAGGAACTCCTTGGCTCTCAACTTTAGCAGTAAAGGAAGTCTTAAAACACAGGGACAAAAGAGAACCTCAAAACCTTGCCTCTGCTGCCTTATGGAGAAACAGGACCTTCTCCCCTTGATCYCAAACTGCGGGGGCTCAGGTGAGGAAGCTGGGGATACATGAAGAGCAGGTCTGAGAATGCGCTGGAGAACAGACAGATGTAGGGGTGACAGTGATGATGAAGAGCTGACAATATGCTGTTGTTAGATGGATAGAGATCACCTTATTTTGCTTACTTCGTAAGTAAGCAAAATTACGTAAAGGGAAAATTTACAGTAGCTAAAATCCCACCACACAGGGAGGAATACAGAACTATATTGACCGAAATGTGTTATCTGTCTCACATCAACGCTGTGCAGTTTACACTAAATAAGATCCTGAGTGCATTTTTATGGAGGACAAATGCCTCTCTGATTCACATGGACTAAGGTTCTAAACGAAGATTTTGCATTACAACATCATCATCTACATGCAAAAAACCCAAATCACCTTATGAAGCAGGGTTAGAACTACACAGTTCTCTGAAAAATTGACATAGGTCACTGCTCAGGTACGGCATGACTGAATTCTGGGTCCTATTCCCTAGTTCAGCCTCACGCCCTGCTGTGGGAAGGGTCTATCAGAAGCTCCACAATAGCTCTCGGGGATTATCTAATTTGCTGTTCAGCTCTGATTTTAAGTTTACAGACACAGAAAAATCAGTCTCATCTGTAAGGGCATTCTAACAAGAGACTTGCTGTGTGTTTAAGGCTTAAACTGTGGTCATCTCTCCTCTTCTGGAAAAGGATTAAGTCAACACCAGGAAAGGTAGGATAACAAAACAARGCCAGATTTGAAGTATCCTACAGAAATTGAATAGCAATTCTTCAAGACATAGCCTGCAAAAGGCACCTTTCTGCTATTCAGTTGAAAGAGGATGTTTTTTTTGTTTTTAGAACTTCAACCAATGCATAGTTTTTAGACCATACTGGTCTGAAACTTAAACTGAGCTTTAAACTTGATATACACAAGATGCACTTGACCACTCATCTTCAGTTTAAGGCACAAATGACAAGCAAAGCCATATGAAAGTTTAAGAAAAGCTTTCCAAGTGTTACCAGAAAAATTTTGCATTGGGTTTTTCTTAATATACAGTTTGCTAAAGTAGCTTGTCTGTAACAGGAGTAGTCACCAGACTAGACTGGCGTACATGCTGGCTCTGGTTTGCCAAAGGAAGTTATTCTGGCCCAAGCCTTCTTCTGTGGTGTTCTCAAGGAATTCATGAATCCAACTATCATCAGCTGACTAGAAGCAACCAATTCCACAAATATGAACATCCAGTCACATAATCAGACACATCCTCCTTTGTGTCAGACCTCAGCTGTCCTCCCAATGACAAAACCATCAGGTTATGTTTACATGTCTAATGGAAAAATAATCCCTTCTGATTCCCCCTGCTCTGAATTAGGAAGCTGAATCAACTTGTTTTGCAGCCACCCAGTCACTAGATGAGATGCAGGTAGGAAAGTGTTCCTGGCAGTGCGATAGAGGCAAGGCTTAAATAAATCACTGTGTCACTTACTGGATGTTTTGAGAAACTACATCCTTAATTAGTCATGGGATGGAAACACAGGGCAACACAGTGTTTTTGTCTCCTCCTACTTGTGTTATTGGACATCAGTCACCTCAACCTTCTCCACAAAACTTTGCCTTCCCATCAAATACATCCTTTAAATGAAAATTAGTAGCTCTTAACTAGACTAATTCTAATAATAAATGTTATCATCAAGTATGTGTATTACAACAACATGGGAATAAAAATATAGATTACAGTCTAACCATTCCTGTGATAACTTATGAGAAAGCTTCCAAGAACACCTCTTGAAAGACTATCTACAGTCTTGCTCAGGACACAGGCCCATTTTCCTTCAGCAATTCCAAAGCAAACTCATTGGCCACAGCTTGGAAGCTCAAAGAGGAAATATAAGACTGTGACAATTTATAGTTATTCATAACAGGAGCCTGGACATTTAGATACAGAAACCTCACGATTGAATTGCGAGTGAACTCCTGTCTCTCCCACACTGTTTTTAACATTGTTCTTTTACATGTAAAAGCTGAAATCTTTCCAGTACTTAAAGTGCTTAGTTACTATTACCTATTTTCTTGATGGGGAAAGGACAGATCCTGCGGGTAAACAACTGGTTGTACAGCTGGTGTCAGCAGCTGAGACTCATCTTTGACACACAGGGGGCTGGCTTTCATAATCAAGGCCTGATTTCTAAAAAAAGGTGGGATGCACTGGACCAGCAGCTGGCAAAGATGCTTTTGTTCTGACCAACTCTGCAAAGCATGAGCAATCTAGGAAGTTTCTGGAGTGCACTGGTGGTAACTTCTCAACCTGGGTGACTGAAGACCCAACAAGTAAACCTGCCGGGCCTCATTCTTAGAAACAATGGAAAATGAGACTGATGTGAAGGTCAGGGGTAGCCTTTGCTGCAGTGACCATGAGAAGCAGATCCTGTGAAGAAAGAGCAAGGCAAAAAGCAGGATCACAATGCCACACTTCAGGAGAGCAGATTTTCGCCTATTCAGGGTAATCCCATGCACAAAAGCGTGCACAGGAGATGCTGGATTTTTCAGGGATCACCTGTGCCAAGCTCAAGACTGGCCCACTGCAATGTGCGTGAAGTTGGGCAAAGGTGGCAGGACAAGACTTTCCCTCAGAAGACTTTTGGGAACACTGAAATGGGATATTGCCAATGGGATATTGCTGGGCCCTGATGGGATGCACTTAAGTGTGTTGAGGGAGCTGGCCAATGACAATGCAAGGCCACTCTGGGCAATTTTTGAAAGGTTGTGGTGATTGGGTTTGTTCCTAAGGTCTAGAAAAGGGCAAATATCCCTTCCATTTTCAAGGGTGGCAAGAAGGATAATTCAGGGACCTACAAAGCCAGTCAGCCTCACCTTGATCCCTGAAAAGGTGATGGAGAAAATCATCCTGCAAACCCTTTCTGTATGTAGACTGGATGAAGGTGACTGGGAACAGTCAACATGGATTTATGAAGGAGAAATATGCCTATAGTCTTTTATGGTGAGATGACTTGTTCAGTGGATGAGGAGAGCAGTGGATACTGTTTATTGTGGTTTTAACAAAGCTTCTGACAGCCTTGTTCTTGTAACAACAGCCTTCTCTTATAACAGCCTCACTGACAAACCAAGAAGTAGGGGCAAGGAAGAGGACAGAGMGCTGGACTGAAATCTGACTGATCTGCTGCACTCAAAGAGTTACGATTAGTGGGATAAAGTCCAGCTGAAGGTCAGTCAGTATTCGTGTTCTCCAGGGACTGACAGTGGGGAATGCACTGCTTAACATCTTCGTTAATGACCTAGGTAACAGGCCAGAGTCCACCCTCAGCAAGTTTGCAGAGGGTGCACAGCTGGGAGGAGCACACCAGATGGGTGTACTACCATGCAGAGGGACCCTGGTCAGGGTAGAGAAATGGGCCAACAGRTACCTCAGCAAGTTCAACAGAGGGAAATGCCAATCCTGCCACTGGGGAGGACTAATGCTTGTCATCAGTGCAGGCTGGGGGACGACCAACTGGAAAGCAACTCTGCAGTGAAGGACATTCGGGTTCTGGTGACCACCAAGCTGATCATGAGCCAGCAATGAGCATTTGCAGCACAGAAGGCCAACAGCCTCCTGGGCTGCATTTAGGAAAAGTGTTGTCAGCAGGCTGAGCGAGAGGATTCTTCCCCCCTACTCACACATCTGGAGTGCAGGGTTCAGTTCTGGGCTTCCCCATGGAAGACAGACATCAACAATACTGAAGAAAGGCCAGTGAAGGATGACRAAACTAATCAAGAACACCTTTCACACAAGGAGGAGAGGCTGAGAGATTTGGGACTATGTATCCTAGAGAAGGCAAGGCTTGGGAAGATCTTATCCATGGCTCTAAATACCCACTGGGAAGGAATAAAGAGAACAGAAACTGACTTCTCACTGGTGTCCAGTTGCAGAACAAGAGGCAATAAGCACAAAATGGAATACAAGAAATGTTGTTTAAACATAAAATAAGAAACTTTCTTATGAGGGCGTTCAAACACATATGTTGAGTCACCATCCTCAGAGACATTTGAAACCCAACTTGACATGGCTTTGAACTGACACTGCTCTGTGTAGGGGATCTCCAAAGGTCCATTCCAAATGGAATGATTCTGTGATTATATTTGGTAGAAAACAAGTGAAGACCTGTTAATTCGATTCTCGGATACAGAACAACTGTTCTATTAATATATTTAATCGTTCTAAGGCCCTGCAGCATGCAYTGCATACATGCATATTTGGTTCATTTGATGCAGGTGGTCAAGAAAGTAAATTGAACATAAGAAGACAGATCCTAAATATTTATGCTAATAGCTGAATAAACATTAAGGAAAACTGACAGATCTGGAGCTAATTCTGGAATGTGTTCCGCACAGTTTGTAGGAGAAGTTGAACCTAAGTCCACCCACCAAGTCTGAGCTGTGCTAACTAGCTAACACACAACTGTTTTGGATTTATGTGAAATACAACAAAAACCCATTTCAGAAGTCTCTAGATAACATCTTGGTTGAGTGCCACAATCATGTTTGTTCAACTGGACACGCCTCCTCTACAGCTCAAGTTGAACCAAGAGATAAGGAATGACACATCCAGCAGAAAGAACTCATAGGAATATCCCATATTAAAAAAGTAATATCCCTGCTTTACGGGCTAACTCTTCTACTTCAAAAAATAAACCCCATSATATTGGCATAAATAAGTGGTATATTTAAATTTCATTTTTAAAAGCTTCATTTAAAGGGAATTGACCTGATCAGGAGCTAAAAAAATTCCCCTGGAAATGCCAGGGGTTTTTTTTCACCCAGGAATGTCTTGCATTAACTTTTATTCTTGAACTAATGAAAACCACATCAAGTTGTCAGAAGAATAAAACTGACCTTCTAAACCATGGTGTTAGTAATCAGATAATCCTTATGACTTACTGAAATAGTCACTAATCAATTTATCCTTTAATCATTTATATTGCCACAAAAACCTAATCTCTCAGTATGTCTCTCTGCCATTTCCTTCTCTCTAATCACCAATGAAGCGTGAACCTCTTGCCTTCACAGGCAAGTTTCTTGCTGTGCACCCAGATGACTGGATCAGGAACAGTGAATGCTGTAGGTACATGTGCTATCTGTGGGCATGTAAGTGAAAGTCATCTTTCACACACTAATCTCAACAATTAGTGGCAGTAAAACTCGACTCCAAAACTGATAACCAAGACCAATTTTATGGGCAGACCAGTTCTCACAGATTAGCCTACCAAGGAGAAATATTCCTTACACTGCTTAGTTCTACATCACTATTTTATAATCTTAAGGAATCTTACTTTTGCTTTAACTTTCTGTATGTAACTCTATACAGCAATTGCCTGTAGCAATGGTGACTTCCAAAAATTAAGGACTAGACTGGTAGTGAGAAGGAGAGATTTGATAGCTGCCTACAAAGAGAGACTGGCACGAACCTCTGGTTGTTTTAACAGTGAATACAAAGCACTGAGGTCTTACAGACCTCTAGCCTGATTACAAAATTGGCATACTCTGTGATTGACAAAGACACTTGCAAGAGAACCTGCGTACAGTTTTAGGCAGTCACAGAAAACATCAGTGCTTGGATGGGACAGGGCCCTTCTGTTTTCATTTAAAAAGAAAAGCAAAACCTTCATGATCACATACCTCATTGCAACATTGCTGCCATCAATAACTATTGGCCTCAGGTTGTCACCATCCTCTGTCACATCCTCCTGCAGTGGAGACTCTGACCTCTGAGACTCTATGGAAGACGCTTCACGCATTACACTAGTGTTAGCATTAATTACAGTCTGATCAGTCTCAGTTTTATTCCCAAGTTTGACAAGTTCTCCCAAAATATCATTTATTAAAGCATCAGTACCAAGTTTATTTAGTACAAGTTGAACCTGCTCTTCAGAGTAACCCAACTTAAGTGCAAACTCCAGTTTGGTTTGATATTCTTTCACCACATCAGGAGGCTTTTTGACTTCCTTAGGTACTATCTGAGCCTCTTCTATCCTAAAGTCTTGCAAGATTTCATTTCTTTTTAGTATATGAGGCTCTAAGCAAGGAGATCGGCACAGCTGTCGGTGAGTCTTAGGCAATACATGTGACTCCGATGCAGAATTATTCAGTCTCTCTGAATCATTATCAGAATTTGTGCTTTCTTCAGAGTCACAGCTGGAGCTTCCAGAAGTCTCTTCAGATGCCTCCTTTTCTACATCTTCTTTCCTAGAATTAACCTTATCCATCGTTGGCTTCTCCGCCATTGACCAAGGTACAATTGCATTTATTTGTGTGCCAGTGCTCCCCACATAAAGGTGGCCTAAGTCATGCCCCAGATGATCCTTCAAGCCCATGAAGCTGCTGCATGTACTTGACTCCACTTTGCTGTTTTTCTTGTATTCCTGAATATAAAGTGTTCCGTATTCCTAAAGAGAAAACAAAAATGTTGCAACTGGTTACATGCATTACTTGTTTTCTATTTTCTTGCTGCTTCCTCAGAACTGCATTTATTCTCTCGCAGCAGAGAAATTASACTTTTTTCTTTTTTTAAACATGGAAGACTTTTTGTGGGAAAAAACTCTTCCTAAGGAACATCTACAGCTAAGTGGATAAATAACTAACCATCTGTCTTCTGAGTGTATCAAATGTTGTTACTTATACATTTCTAGAAATGTGTTTATGAAAGAATACGAAACCAAACACTGCAAGTTTACCTACTGTAATGCAGAGACAGGAGTATGGTCACTATTTCAAAACAATGAGATATTTCTTCTAGCATAAGACTATATTGTAACAATAAAAAAAATATGTGACTAAACCACAATTACTAGAAAAGCTTTTCAAACTAAATACTTTGGACTATGTTAAATAGAAAGAAATTAGCGTAGTACTAGGTTATCTGGCTTATTAGTAACAGAAAACATGATTAAATTAAAACTTATTGGCCCTGAAAGACACTATCAGTTCAACTGAATACACTCAAACTATTTCTGAATTCCCTTATAAAGTGACAATTAAGTCAAGAAAGACTAATTGCTCTCAGCAGAGTGCTGTATTACTAACACATACAGCATTTAGGGACATGGATTGATCTAATGGCCAATAAAGCCAACGGAAGTCTGCACTAATTCTAACAGACCATTCATCAAGCCAACAAGGCAACAAAATTAAAAGCTGATTTCCTGGACTAGACTTGCACAAGCCTTTTGCTAAATCGAAACTATACATATATAGATAGGAGTCATTTAGGAAGAACGGAAGAAAAAAGTTGCAGTTGTCTGGACTTCATACACTTGTCATATCAGTTTTTGTGGAGGAATTTTGCATAACAGTAGTTATACAGAAGTTAGTTACCCATTTAATCACAAACATTACTTCAACAACCTACACTTAAAGGCAGATTGCTACCTCTTTCCCTTACTTTGTTCTTTTAAACAAGAATCTTTGCTAACTGCTTCAATAGAGAAAATAAAACATAAATTATTTTTCATAAATAAAAATGGACCATATGGACCAATTGTACTGCAAGGTTACCATGAAAAAGATGAATTTAAATTAAGGAAAGACTATGAAACAAAGAGTTCTTTCACATTTCCATTTTGTAAGGCAGAATATAAAGCAAGATATAGAGACAAAGGACTTCACTTGAACTTGACATATACATTACAGACACAAATTTCATCAAGGAGGATATACTGAGAAAAAAAATTATGTCAAACAATCTCTTGATCTATACTAACAGAAATTACAGGTATGTTTCATGAACAGCCATAATTTCTGTCAGCAAATACATTAACTCTCCCACCTCCTTACAGGTGAGCATTTAAGAATGACCCAGTATTTTTAAAATACAGCATACTTTCCTCTTCCTGGGATAAAGATTTGAGAGTGTGCACCAGAGAAATTTATCCAGGCTTAAGATTAGAGAGAATCAAACAAACAATCCAATCCAATCCATGGTTAAGTAAAAGTAGACTCTATAGGCATTGAGTGCCAAGACATCACCACTGTGGGGAAGCTTTCTGGTAAGGGGGCACAAAAACTTACTTTAGCTAAGGATTTCTAGTTAAAATAAATAAATCTATCCATCATTAGTTCTTTCATCTCCAATACCTTAATCCGGACAAGACTGATAGGAAAGAAACCAAAGTTTTATTTAGATCTTATCTCACTAAAAGGCAGCAGGGCTGTAACTCTTAGGCAGTGTATTAATGAATGTTGCCTTCTCTTAACTCAAAGCTTTAGGACTTCAAGCAACCCACAGATTACATGCGGCAAGAATTTAGGAAATGGACCTTTTCACACAGTGATTTATTAACTAAGGTAATACACTCGATAGCACAGAGCTAGTAACAAATCACAATATTGCAATAAAAGGATACAGTTAAAAAACCAACACTGTGGCCTTCACAGAACTCACACACACACAAAAATTAAAACAAATCGCAAACAAGCAGCCCCTATTGGAAGCCAGGCTGCTTAGCAACCAGCCTCTAGTTGCTAGGATGCACTCCTTTAACACACCATCATGAATACTAGCACAGCCAAAGAATAATTTGGTATGAACAAAAGCCCATGAAAGAGAGCGGGACTTAAGTGTGTCTGGTTTCCCCTCAGAGAACAATGCAGCTGCCAAACCAATCTGGAAGCCCCGACATCATTGTTCCCCCAACCCCACAATCTGCTCTGACTCGAGGAAGTCTAGTTAATGGGCAACACTWTTAAGCTGGACTGAAAAGTTGAGCTGGCTCATGTACCGCTGCTGCAGAATACAGGGAGATAATGGGTCACTGCCTAAATCCGTGTACTGTGAAATGTCATTTTAGAATTGAACTAAAAGTGGAGGGAGGGGTTTTTTTAGAAGGGGGGAAGAGGAGGTTGCATATGAACAGCATCAAATAATGAAAGCCTGAAGTACATAGATTAGAAACAGGATTTTTTTTTTTTTTAGTGTTGGTTAAAATAATACTTAAGTCATTCTCCAATCGCTTCTTTCTTGAAGTTTAAGTGCTTTACAGCAACTGCAATCATAACACCCTCCAGTGGGATTCAAAGAAGTCACTAGCATATGAATGTGTCTGAAGATCAGGCATTATATGAAACGTACTTTAAATGATTTGCGCATCAACTGCGTATGAAAAATGACCGTAGCCTAAGCTTGGTCCATTGTTAGGAATATATACATAATCAGCCTCACATCTATCTGCTTTAATTCTTCTGTCAATGTCCATCATGCTCCAATATATAATTGCTTATTTTGCACATAACTCTACTGTTTTTCAGAAACTGTTCAAAGAACAGAACAATAAAAGGAGCAGCTTTAACATCTCCAACAGATAATATATAGCCATCATATTATTGCTTTAAAAGGATAGTTAAAATTATATTTTTACTGTAAATCCAAAGCTAAATATTTCTGAAATAGTTTTGCATAAGCAGTACACTATTCCTGGCATTTGGCCTAAATCCTGCATGCAAGCTGCACTTATTTTCAGACAAATTTTTACAATGCCTCGGAACTTTGCATATCGTATTTTGGTCAGTAGCATCTCTTAGAAACATTACRTTTTGGAGCTACCATCATGATGTCCTTTATGAGATTCATTGATTAGAACCATGAAAATCAGATGTCACTGTTGAATGCTGCTGATTATTTTGTCTTGGTTTTGTTAGTGAAGAGCAACATGCCAGGGAGTCAATTTGAATGAATTTGTATTCCAAATAAACACTAGTGTACCTCTATACAGGACAATGAAGCTCATGAAAATCAGAAAATGCCACATTTATCCAAGGAGTAACATCGGCTAAGAACTCCTTTATTTTCAAGGAGCTCTCATTACACGCATATGGTTTTAAAGTATGCTGACTGATGCAATGCAATATAGCTAAGGAAAGCAACTACTGTGAATCCTGACTCAAATGTGAGACAAACAAACAAAAATAATCAAAAAAATTCCTGTCAGGAAAGTCTTCACCTTTTGGTTACGCTCACCACAGCCAAGTAAAAGAATTTGTATTTATGAAACAGTTAATAAAATGGGTAACTCCCAGTTTAGACATACCTATGATAACACAAGTTTTAAACTACAGCCTGTTTAAAACTACAGTATCCCACACTGGGTTCRCTGTTAAAGGTCTAAAATACTGTATGTACATTTATCAAGTATAAATGTGATAATCCAGATGAGCACTTCACTGCAGAAGCATAATCTTTTCCCATTTCCTAGAAGTTGCCACTATTTTCCACTAACCATTAACAACGACCAGCCCATTGATTCACCTTTGCACAAACCAGAAATATTTCTCAAAGGTATGTGGGCAAGTAGATCATCTAATCTTTTACTGTGTATTCAGAATATTTTCTACTTACACTTGAGCAGAAAAGAAGTAATTTAATGCAAATTTAGTTCACAGAGGAAAATAACAGAGTAAAGTAGTATGTCATGTGGAACAGTGTAATAGAAAATGTGTATTCTCAAAAGACCATCAACAAGTTTCTGAAGTTACACTCTACAAGGAAATAGTTCAACATGTTTTCACACAGGTAGACTTTTTCTTAGTCTTCTAAACATAAAATGGAAAATATTGGAATCAGTTTGTTGAAACACTCATTGCTTGTCAAAAACAGAAGTGCAGAGTTGATCAGAAAAGAAAAAAAAATGAATGTATCCGTTATCCAAATGATAAGATACTGCAACAATGCAAATAAAATAATGAATATGTAATAAATACCTACTGCTGTAGTTTCTATGTATTTAATTACCATTGTATTTCAGCGAGTGCTGTTGTCTGCATCATTCTATCCAACAAAGGAGGGATGTCCCATTGAACAGATTGGTTAATGCTCTGGGGCAACAGATGTCTACTGGAACTGCAGGAGACCAGCAACTGGTGGCCTGCCCATCTTCTGAAAACTTTCAATAGGCTCATGCATATGTTCACACAATGGGGCATGTGGTAGAAATGCAAACCTCTTTTTAACCCTTTTATATGCTCTCTTTCCCTCCCAACTGATACATAAAGGTCTTTGTTTCGGTTTGTGTTTTTTTTTTTTCTTTACAGGATCCTTGGAACACAGGCTCATGGAGTACACAGTGTTTGTTCTTCAGCCTAACATCTGAACTCAAAACATAAAACAAAACAGATTAGAAACTATAAAAACAGCCAGGCTAGATCTGACACACTGATAACTAGTTTTCAAAGCACAAAACCTTTGACTGGAACATGTTCCTTTCTGAGAGCACCCTAATGCTCTATCTTACACTACAGTATCTTCAGATAGCCCATAATGGAGCTCTTCCTATTTTCACAAACACAGGAAATTTCAACCTTTGTGATGGTATAATGGAAAAGGTGTTTGATTTTTTTTTTCCTTAGAAGCTTTTTCTACTAGTCACAATTTAAATAATAGCTTATTTGCAAAAAAAGGGTAAATACCTATAACTTAAAAGTTGAAATCTCTCCTTCTCCCCAGTGGGCTAGACAAAATTTGTTCTGTTGATGGCTCATGCCTACCATTTTCAAATTCTGGGAAACACACCATTACTGATGCTTTTGAAAGTTCCTTAATAGAACTCACTGGGTGAGATCATTGCTCTTTAATATACTTCATCTTAACACATAAGTGTTTTTCTTCCCCTCTTTTTCCAAGAGATACCCAAAGTGTGCAAATCTCAGCCGACACACACTAGCTCCTTGTCCAAACGCAAACTGATAACGCTGCAACGCCAGAAAGGTGAACCATCCCACTTGTGCAGAGAGAAGCCCAAATACTTACGTTCGCTGGAAAACACACAGACATTGGTTTCTCGTAGCTGTTCCACAAGCAACTCCTTAACACGATTTCAGCTGCAGACTTCAGGCAAGCAAGCAGAACAATGAATGGACGAACAGATGGACCCGCGATGTCTTTGCTTAACCTATTACTGAGCGGCTGCGGAGCCAATCACGGCCCGCAGAGCTCACAATTAGTTGGCCGGGCAGATGCAAGGCAACCTCCCCACCCTGCATCAGGTTCGGAGGTTTCTAAGATAAGCAAGTTGATGTCATTCTCAGGGTCTGCCCCGGGCAGCATGTGTATTAACGAGGGGTGTGCAGCAACAATAGGCCATACAAAAGAGACTAGCAGGCAGCTGCTGTATGAGAGCCAGAGTCATTAGGGAGCAGGCTGCCAACAAGAAACACCTGGCTTGGGCAGACTTCAGCTTCTCCTCATTGTTTCTAATTCATGAAACAAAGAAAAGAATTATTTTTTAAGTAGTAAAAATTGTGAGTTTCTATTAAAATATATCAGTCTTAAGGAATATAATCCCTTCTATTATGGAAACAAAAAGTTCTTTGTCAGGAAAAAYATTAAAGAGAAATAAATCTATCAGTAGCTATTGTAGTCCCCTTTTCTTGTTAGCAAAATTAATCATAGTGGTATAAAGCACAAGGAGGTATGAAAGGAGCCCACACTAAACACTGAAATGTATCCAGAAACTGCTTTTTGAATTTTCTGACACTTTTTACATTAGTCAACAATTGCAACAAACTTGCATTTACGCACAACTCTAAGAATACTTGTGGGTAATTTCAATGGAGGGTGAAAGTGTTTAAACTAAACCCACATAATATTAATATGTGGAATAACGGATATTTTTAAGCAGTTTAAAGATTAGAGCACTTGATAGAAAGAAACTGCAAACCTCTGTTTTGTTCTGGAGTCACTTATATTTCTTCGCAACGGAACTTCTTTGTCCCTCTTTTTTTTTTCCACGGATCTGTTGTAGACACCAAGATCTTTCCATCTCTTCTCAATGACAGAATATTTGAACAAAAGTCTGGAGCTCGGCTATAGCCAACTCTTTATTGTTTTATTTTCAACTGAAGTAATCCTCATAGAAACACAAACTCCAGTCCACATCTCCCCTCACTGCCCAGCATTTCCATTGCCCAACACAGATATTTAGCAATATAACCACAGCAAGGTTTGACGCTTGATAAAACAAGGTGGAGCACTGTGGACTTTAAAGTAAGAATTTGCCACTGCTGATAACTTCAGTGAAGATAGGTCAACACACAGAAGGAAGGGATTCTACATTTGCAAATGTTCATCTGAATGACTAATAGWAAAGCATATTTACTGAACTTCAGCATCATTACATGACTAAAAGCAATAATGAGAATCACAGAGGCAGCTGTCCTCCTCTGCCTGTGAGGACAGGCAAACTGCTGGGAAATATCTACTGTGATTTAAAAGAAGAAAAGAACGAGAACAGGTTTGTTAGAACTGTTTCAAGTAACTTCCCAAGCTTTGTGTGGATATTAAAGCAATTGAACGTAGAAAATGAAATTGCATACTATCATGCTATTACACTGATGCATTTATCATGTGCCCAGATATTGAAATTCAAAGAAGAAACCCCAGCTATAGTTTCTCTGCACTGTCCATTAAACACTCCTAAAAACAACTACTAACACCACAATTTTGGAGCTTTTAAGTCAGAGGCAGGAGGAGACTCCTCACTAATTTCTGCCACTGTGAACACAAAGAGTGAGAGAAAGCTACCCATGAGCACAGTGGGATGCCTGATCCCCAGCACTGGATTAAGCCTCTTTGCAAACAGCGAATAAAAGCAGTGATCTGAAAAAGCTAATCAGTCCCTGCTGTGGTATTTAGACTACCTCCGTTGTCGGTATTGGATAACGTTAAGCATATTAAAACTTCTGTAGGCAAAATTGGAAGCCAGTCCAGTTCACCTATGTCCAAGAACTGCACTTAAATGCAAGTAGGATCACTTGGCTAGTCATTTGTTCAGCTATCTCCCTGATTAGAGCCGGGCTCTTCTTTTGCAATACCAGAGATGCTTGCTTTACAGACGACACATATGATACCCTTTATATACATCTGTGACAGAGAACTCTGTGGCACAGAAGTGGTGTACTTAGGGCTCTACAAGGACAACCATGGCAAGTGTATGATCTGGCTTAGAAATCTGCCTTAAAAACAATTTTGCAAGAAGTTCACTTGCAAAGACCTGCCCCCTCTATGTCTTCTACACTAACAATACCATCCCATCCTGTGTACCCTCCCAACTCTCCACACACCAAGTGCATTTCTTTAGGGAACGAGGGCTAAACTTTAGTTGCAGACTAATGTTCATGCAAACACCATGCTGCAGCATTACAACCAAAGTGAGAACAGATACAATCTGAAGACTTACATTATATTGTTTAAGTTACAGAAAATATTCTAGCAAGCTGTAGTTGCATGAATTAAGAAGACATTTTCTAATTCCACCTTGCGCACAACATCAGTTACCTAAACCAGCTGCCTGTTCTGGAAGCATCTTTTCAGCTCTTCCCTAAAAGAAGTTGGGTCGTCCAAGGTTTACAAGGTGTCAGACTGTTCTATTAAATCATGCTTGTGATGACAGAAGAACATTCATATTAAGGTTTAACCAGTGCATGAGGCTTCCTTCGGGGAATGATGAGCTCACCAGACACCTAAGTATGAAACAGTGCGGCTCTCCCATCACATCTGTGAAAGACTGTTAAGAGCACCACTAGAAGGCACACAGCACAAAAGGACAAAGGAAGTTCTACTTCTTGTGCTAAAACCTGCAAATCCAATAACTAGTTCAACAGTTTCCTATTACAATACACAAAATACAAAGAGTCAGTAAGTTAAATCCAGTCASAGCAAATGTAACAGCTCCTTGAAATTTCAGGTGTTGCAAGATGAGTAAAAACCTATTTTTGTGGCTGCTAGGTATGGGACATTTTGTACAGTGCTTGTCAGGCCCCTAGAGCCACTTGATTAATCAGCAGGCCAGCACAAAATCCTGGATTGCCTGGAGGTGATGGGCTTGGGGACTCCAAGGTGGAAGGAGACTTCGGAATAGCACACCTAAGCAAGGTGACAGGATGTTGCAGAGAGACACAGACCAGGGTGAACCCCTCTCGGTTGGGGTGTGGGATGGGAAGGAGAGCATCCCCTGCCCCCCCCCACTGCCCAGATTGGTATGAAAAGCACACATGGAAGAATCAGAGAGACCAAAGGAGGGAGAGCTGGAGCAGCTGGGAAATTCAGACAGCAGAGGCTGAAGATATTAGGGAAGCACTACTATAAGGCAGAAAAAAAAACGCTAGAAAAAAAAAAAAGCTGCTAGCTCCAGCCAACTCTTGTTGTTTGAAACACATTGAAAACAAAGGCTTATTTAAAAAGAAATTATTTTATGCAAGCATACAAAATGGTCATTCTGTCATTCTGTAACTCAAGTGGTATTATTGCAGAAATTAGAAAGACAACTTGTCCCATTAAAGTATTTAATTATCTTTCACCGTAGTGCTAAGCCTCCTATAATAAATGACACCTTTGCAAGAACACACTGCACAAGTTAAATCAATCACGTACCATTGCATTTATGAATAGAAATTAAGGTTGTATGCTACAGACAAAACTCAGCACGAAAAAATGTAAAAATCTTACATTTACTGTTGGACTTGGGAACTGCAAAGGAGATGTTTATCTTTAAAATTACAAGGTGGCAATACAAGAGAAATTCTTCTTTTCCAGTTAGTACGTGAAGAAATGCAAACTATCTTAAGTGTTCTACTTAAAGAAGTTTAAGTAGAAAGAAGTTTACCTAATTTTGAGGAGCCGTAAGTGGTGCTCTAGACTGTATCTACACATAGTCAAAAACAGACTAAAAAACACCACCACTCTACATCCATACAGAGGAGTGAATTAAATGCCCAGTAGAGAGTGCCTAGAATTCAGAAAAAGAACTGATGTTACGATAAAAATGAGTAATGTTTTGCCTAGAGAGCAACTAATATTTAAAAAACCCCATATTTTATAAAAAGCTTCAACTGTATTTTCAAATGCATTGTAAATGCTCTGTAGAAAAATAAGTACTTTCAAATACATTAAAACAGAGTGGTGAAGAGTTCTTCTGCTCTTTGAAAAAAGACTCATCTCTCTCTAGTTATCCCTAAAATTAAAAAAAGCAGAGATGCATTTTCCAGCAGGGCATCATCTTAAAAGAAGGCCAGAATGTCTACAGTTTCTAGTATAATCCTATTAGATCATCAGTATACTGGCTGCATGCAAGACTTGAGGAAGCCACTGCAACATTTATCATGACATCCTCTAAGGTTTTGAAGACAAGTGGAAAACCCTAAGTTTTATCATAAGCAGCAATTATTTTTTTGCTAACCACGGGCAAAGCAGATCCAATCTTTGCTTGTCTGTCGGTAACAAAGGCAGTGACCATGAGCTGTTCATCACGAGGTGACAAGGTGCCGGCCTGCAGCTGCACAGTTTGCCTACATTAGGAGCCCAACAGACTTGAGACACACCAGCCAACTACACAGAAAGCATAAAGCAGCATTCTGCAGCAGCAAACACACCAGCATCACCCCTCAGTACCACACTGAGAAGTAGCTCCTGAAATGAAATAATTTTCTGAAGCAGACTTTAATTTTAAAAGTAAGTAGTTTTGATCATGTGACAAAGCAAAACCCCACTATGTTTACCAAAGAGGATGATGAAAAAGTCATTGCCTCAGTATCAGAACTTGTAGATATTCATTGTAGGTATGGATCTCTAAGCTATGCTCCTTTCGCAATATCACASAATCACTGAAGTTGGAAGAGAACTGTGAAGGCCATCAGATCCAACTCCCCTGCTCCAGCAGGGCCACCAAGAGCCAGTTGCTGGACCCTGTCCAGACAGCATCTGAAGGTCTCCAAGGACAGACACTCCACAACCTTCCTGGGCAGCCCGTACCGGTGCTTGGTCATCCTCACAGTAAAAATGCATTTCCTGATGTTCAGAGGGAATAGTCTGTGCCCATTGCTTCTGGTCCTGTCCATGGGCACCACTGAAAAGAGCCTGGCTCTGTCTGCTTTGCCCACACCCTTCAGGTATTTATACACATTGATAAGAAACCCACAAGACTTCCCCAGGCAGAACAGTCCCAGCTCCCTCAGCCTGTCCTTCTAGAAGAGATGCTCCAGTCCCTTCATCATCTTTCTGGCCCTTTATTAGACTCAGTCCAGTAACTCTGTGTCTCTCTTGTACTGGGGAGCCCAGCGCTGGACAGAGAACTCCAGATTTATCTCACCAGAGCCAAACACAGGGGAAGATGTCTTCCCTTGACTTGCTGCACCACTCCTTGTAACRCAGCCAGGACACTGCTGGCTGCCTCTGGCACACCACCACATCGCAGGCTTAGGAATTTACCCATCTTTAAGCGGATGCTCCAACTCAAATGTGGTTAAAACCCAGCACAAACACACAAGCCACTATAACCATGCCTGACCAAGTATACCAGGGCATGCACCCAGATGGCATGATYAAAGAAGTCTTGTTTCCAAGGGCAGTAAGTCATATGGCCAGAAATTCCTGGGGGTTTTTTGGGGAATAGACACAAAGCTCTGTTGGGAAGTATTCAGGGGTTTGCAAACCAGAAAGCACAGAAAACCCCTTGCATGCACTCAGGTGGCTGTTGAGCAACTGCTCTCATCAACACGATCTCACTGACTTCAAGTGTGGAATGCACTGTCCATTGCTGCATCAAATGGGGGAACAGTGCTTACGTTAAGATTATAACTGCTTAATTTATTTTTAAATTTTATTATTAATGAATTGAAGCAGACACTGAGATACAAAGCATTCTAGGAAAAAAAAAATTTCCAGCAATACCTACATGTTAGATTTGATCTCCTCCCACTTCCAGAAAGAGTCACGTTGTCTGGATGCTTTCTGAGCATGAAAATTTGAACTGTCTAATTAACTCTCCCTGTGACAATACTGGGCGGCCAGACAATGCCTACAATTRTACAAAGTGTATACCATCATGCTTAGCAAAGTACTTTTATTCAAATTTGTTCTGTCAGAAGAAAATCCTCTAACAAAACTAACATGGGTATGTGGAAAAAAAGTATTCTCTTCATTTAAATACAAGTTTAAGAGACTTAGCTACTCAACCCAACATCTTTTATCTGTGCCACAGACTATTGTTAAGASTTTAAAAGGTTCGTCAGAGGAAAATAGACCTCTCAAACTGTCTAGAGACATGGCCAGGTTGTGTTTCAGGCCATGCTGCTGGCAATAGACTTCCATAATCTCCAGGGTTCCTGGACAGAGTTCAAGGTGTTGGTTGGACTCTGTGTTGCCCTAAATGGCTTCACAGTGTTATGCTTATTTGAGAGACAATTCCTATGCCTGTACCACACGGCTGCAGTTGTCCTGTTGGCCTGGAGCCTTCTGCGAGAAAGCTGCCAGCAGCGGATTTTCTGCACGACTTTCAGCCTTGCCATTTACTCTCTACTGGGATGAAAGAGTCAGAGCAACAAGTTAAGGCTCAATTTTTTACCTGGATTTAGTAAACTAAGAATCAGGGAAGATAGAGATGATCATGCGGTTTGTCGAGACACACTTAGTACATAATTGTTTCTTACTTTCTGGGGAAGCTTTTAATAGACCTGACAAGTGTCAACAATAGCCAGATCTTACACAGAGTGGGTTACTGGAGCTGCAAATCCAAGTTCAAAACGAACTTGGATCCTTGGAATGAAAGAAAGCTGCGTAGAAGTCTGTCTTATTACCTGTCATTTAAGTATAGCTTTTCTTCAGATTTACTGTATCCCTGAACTCAGGAAAGACCACCAAAAAGTCCCCGCACTGAGCTACCTACAGGCTTTGAAATCCTAGTATTTTATATGTTAGTAAAACAGTTTGCTCATGTTTAATAACTAACGCATCAAAAAGAGACAAACCATGTTAGTGATTTCACATAATTTTTCCAGGTACTCAGTCTCAGAATAATTTCATTCTCAGCTCAGAAGTCCGAAACTTTTAAAGTAGAAATTAATATTGCACACCAAATTTTCTTACATTTAGTTGAAAATCCAGCTAAATTTTAGACCTGTGAATTCATGCACAGATTTCTTTATTAAGGCTAACATTTTCAGCCCTTTTGGGCCCCCMGTCTCATACTTTGCTCTTCAGAGTCCTACCTTGTGATGAAGTTAGATCTGATAACAGATGCAAATGGGAATACTTCATTCAGAACTGGTGATGCTATTAACATTTAGTAATAAATAATTAATTTGGAAGGAATCTCTGGAGGTCAGCTAGTTCAATAAGACCCCACTTAATATAGGGTCAACTACAGCAGGTTGCTCTGTGTCTTCTCCTAGTCAACTCCTGAGCATTTCCAAGGCTGGAGACCCCAGTGTTTAAATATCCTCATAGTGACATTTTTCTTTATCTTCAGCCAAAATTTCTCTGCTATATCTTGCCAACTGCTGTCTCTTCTCATTTTGCTACATGCCTCCAAATAAGAGTACTTTGTCTTCTCCATACCCTCAAATTACACAGCTGAAGACAGCAATAAGATCCCCCTCAGTCTTCTCTTAAGGCTGAACAAATTCAGCTCTCCCAGTGTCTCTCCTTGTCACACAATGTATTTCAGTCCCCTAATCTACCTGGTAGCCATCCATTAGACTTTCCCTGTAAGTCAGTGTCTTCTCCCATGCAAAACTGGACTCAGTGCTCCAAATATAATCTCATCAGTGCCAAAAAGAGGTAAATGATCACTCCACTTGACCTGATGGCTATGCTCTTGCTAATACAGCCTATTTAATCTTATTATCTATTTCTGCAACATCATCTTACATTTATCAAGGGATGAGGCTTTACTTTCCACAAAAGGATCTCATGTCAGCAGATGAACTAAACCCTATTTACAATGCCTACTGGAGGCATCTGTTTTCAGTCTGCCCACTACAAACATTTTCTCATCAGAGCTCTCAGTGTTGGATATGAGTGCATTCAAGCCACACACGAACAATTCAAACTGCTCACAGAAGAACGTAGCAAGAAAGATCAGCTTTGAGATGATGATGCTTGTTTCACACTACTGAGTTTGCTTATCTGAGGTCTCTCTTGCAACAGATGTATGTAATAAAAGGGAACTGATTTGTAACATACTAATGTCCAAAATTTAGCAAGGTGTCCCATGTGAACTATGGACTACTACCACAGCCTCATAAAACTTTGGAGCTGTCAGTTTTACGAAACAAATCAGATGCAAGATCATCACCAAATACTGAACAAAACCTTATGGAGAGACCATTCATGGTACTAACACAGTTAAAATGTATCAAAGAACAATTATTCTCAGTCCTGAAAAAGACTTGCTGCATAATTTCACAATGCAAACACATACAAAATCTCTGTAAGATCTGTAGTTTAGTTTCTCCTAAATTATCAGGCAAGGGTGGCTTACCAAGTTTCACTTATAAGTGATGGTCAATTCAGAGAACAGGGAAAAGAGCTCACAAGAAAGAAAGTCGTGACTTTGAATGAGTCCTGGCAGTAAGGTTGAGCTCCAGCAAGTGGGCACTACCTAAACACATTTAGCCATGCTGTCTTTTGCTGGAACCAGATGAAAGTTGCATCAATGTATGCATGATTCCAGATGTTATTTTCTTCCACACAATGGCTACAGTACAATGCTATTAAAAGACAAGTGAACAAGTGGCTGGGGAAAGAGCAGCTGAAGGAGAAAGCTCTGATTTTAATCTTTCATCAGAAAGCATGGGCTGTAGCTCAACAACAACTTCAAGAAGCCCAGACTGTAATCCCAATAGTGACAGTTCCAACAATTCCAACTCACAGCTTGGCAAGAGCGGCAGGAGCCTAGTTGGCAGCCCAGCAAGAATGGCAGCACAAATCCCAGAAGCAGCTGCTACAGAGACTTGTGAACCCAGGTGCACAGCCCTGGGCACTTGTACATCACAGTCCTTCCCTAGCCAGAACAAACCACTTCCAGAGGTGTATCTGGCATTACAAACAGCATGTATGGAATTCTTGCTGAAGGAAAAATCATCTGAGGTTTCCAAATTAGTTGACTGTTTCAAGGTGGAAAGGCCTTAGGGGATGGTGCTGCAAGCTGTGAGGCTCTAAGGCTCTTCACTAAGATAAAGTTGAGATCTCCATGAAAGTGTTTATGGCACTTCTTATAAGAGAACTGTCTCTCATCAAGAATGAGGCCATGCATCGAACCTGGAAAGATCAGATAACTCAGCAATTCAAATATTAGCTTTACAGATGACAAAGGATTGAAGAGACCTGTTGAGAGTATAGCATGAACTATAATGGTAACCATGAGAGCAGAGAGATGAAGAATTAGATACCAGCTACTTACGTTAACAGCTTAAAGAACAAAAGGAGACTAGGGAAGTAGCTTCTGTTAAAGGAAAGGAGCTTCTGCTAAAGGAAATGCAATCTGTCCCTTTTCCAGACAATCTCTGCCAAACCACCAAATTTCATTAATCCTAAGATAAAAGGTCTAAGTCATAGCAAAAGAGAAATTTTCAGTTCATCACAAAACTTCAAAGCTTGATGAGACTGATTCAYTGATTTCACAACTTAACACATTACTTTTTACAGCTCATAGGGGAGCATGGCTCTTGGCTCATTTGGGAATTATCATGTGAGTTTTTGTCAAGTAGTAAAGGGCTCAAGGATTCTACTCTTTAAGATGCTTCCCAGCCTCTGAGCTTTACTTACTCATGGCAAGCAAAATGCTTCTCAGGTGTTTGCAATAACCTGTGCCACATTTACTGACCATCTCCAGCTTCACCGATACTTGAATCTGTGGCACTCCTCTGCAACTTTCAACCACCTCCCAAGACATTCCTTTCATACCGAAAGAAATTATTCTATTTCTTCCATGGGGAGGATTGATAACATCCATTAAACTTTTCTGCACTCCCAACCACTGAATGTCTTGCCCCTCCCTCCTCTCTACCCACTCTTTTCTCAAAATACCAACTTCCCATAAAGTAAAATCCCTCCTCCTGAATAAAGCTTTAGTTTCCTCATTATCCACCCTGAAGAAAACTATAAATTTAAGACAGAATACATTTTAAATACTTTGTATAACACTGCAGAAATTTTATGCAAAGAACACCTTTATCTGGAAAGAATTTAGAACCAATTCACTTTGGTCTAAAAAAGAGGTATTGGGAGCTTTATTTGTGAGCACATAGAAGGTTTCATCGTATGAAGGACAGCAGAACCTAGGATGGTCTAGCATGCTATTCTGTATCCATCTACCCATACACACACACACACATACGTACATATAAATATATAAATAGGCGCCCACCCTCTCACGGAGGAGGATGACGTATGTCAAATTTTAAAGCCTTACACTGGTTATCATAAATCAAGCAAAGACTACCTTAAAATGGCCAAGCGATCAGGAGAGGTAGCCTGGTGCATGCTGTGAGGTAAGCCTGGAACAATGATGAATCTCACAGTTGCAGAGGGTGAGCCACGTTACTCCCCAGCGCAGGCTTTGAAAATGTCTTGTCTGGACCTCTCGAGTCAGGAGAGCAGAGGTACAAGTCTTAAAACTGAGGGACACTTTCAAAACATTCTCATTCTGCAGCAATGAGTCAAGAATGAATGGAGCTTGAGTTTCACAAAAAGCTAAAATAATTCTTTAACTGGGTAATACAACATCGTAGAAGAGTGAGAAAGTCAGTTTCAAGTGTCAAGCCCAGCACTTCATGCTAAGCAAAAAGCAATTTGGACTTTTGGTAGTGCAAGCTAAGCTTTTTACATAAGAAATGTGATCTAACCTGAAATAATCAATCCTGATAGGTAAAAGAGAAATGCCTAGTTCATCTAAGCAGAAAGCCCCAAGGTTATGAAAACCTCCATCAATTTCTGCTCACCACTAAACAACCCGGTAAGGAACATGCTTTTTGACAGAGCCTCAAGCTGTTACACAAAAGCATTTAAAGATGCAGAGCTTTTCAATGAAAAATCTCCTCTAGCTCTGGAGATCTGCCTATTCCACAAGACATACAGAGGCAAAAATATAGACAGTGAGAAAAAAAATTAAAAAAAAAAAAAAGGATGAAGAAAAAGGAGCAGGGTGGGGTGGGGGGTAAGAGGGGGAGGGAAGAGTGAGTGAAATGCCTCATAACTCTACCAGGAAGGCAATTATGAGCAGATTACAACTGATTTTCTACCTATTTTCTAACTGAAAGTAACTACAGTTTGAGGCCAGGAGGTAAGAAAAYTACTCTGATTCTTATTACACCATCTCACCTCTGCTTTTGTCATATTCTACCTTTAACATATAATTTCGCAATTAAAATGAAGTGTCAGTTGTTTCAGGCATAAAAATATGGGCATGTTCAATTAATGGGTTTCTTGATTCCAACATATGGTAGAAGTAGTACATTTACTGTAAATATTTAGCAAGCTTGGAGACATGAGGCATTTTAAACATAACGATACATTGTAAGAGACATAAGGCATCACTATACAACAACTTCAGTCCGAGGACAGAAACACTTCAGTCTCTCCATAAAAACAACTCACTGCAGTCTTTGTACAACATCTGTTTCTTACAGTGCCTCAGATACAGTTTTCAGTACCACAAGTGAAAAAACAAAGTGTAATCACCTCAATCACTAATAAGACCACTGGCTAGCTGCCATGGCAACAAACACTATGGAAATGACTGAATAATGAAATATCCCTTGAATAACTTAGAAAAACTCTTATCTATGACTACTTAGCTACATGTGGGACACTGCTCCACAGAACATCAAAAGCAGCAGAATAATAGTTACATAAGAGGACAAGCAGAAGTTTTACATCACACATTTTCTACCCTTCCTCCTAGTTACTACAAACCTCTCTCCCCCTTCTTTACTACTGTTACTCTCTCTGAAGCATTTCAGTTTTTAAGAACTATTTAAAACATAGATTATGAAGAGATTGATGATGGGAAGCTGAGGCTAGAAAAATCCAGATTATGATCTGCTTTAATTAAAAAATAAAGGGCAACCAGGGAAATAAATGAAACAGACTCTTTAGTTCTCAAGCGCAGATTTTTTTTTTATAATTGGTTCAAGACAGAAGTTATGGAGATGCTGCAGAAAATACCAAAAAAGATTTTATGGCTTCCCTAATGAAAGAAGCCAAAGTAAATCACACATCTTCTTTCTACCAAATGGAATTGCTTAGCTGTAGCCATTTCTGAGTTCAACAAAAACTGACCTGAGCCAAACAAGTTCTTCATTTCACTTCACACTGACTTTGAACTGCTTTTTTTCCAGCTGGCTTAAAGAGTATTTTCAACTGCATGTAGGATGTATAAGATCCCACRAAATAAAATCTCAGAAGGTTCTCAATTTACTTATGCAAAATTGAACAGTAAATCTATAGTAAATAGGTTTAATCAAATATCAAACTGAATGTCCGATATTTTCAAGTCTCACCGACTCCAAGCCTAGTTTTCTTCAAAAACAGCAACAGCTCTGGAACACCAATAATGTTGCTAAAGGTTGGTACAACCCAGAGAARCAGGCAGTGAAATCACTGCATCAGAGTGCTGTTCAGCATAGCAGTCAGCATGAAATGCACAATCTGCACCGATGAGTCAAGTCTGGATAATCCCTTCACGCTCTGTCAGGTTGAGAGTATGGGGTTTGTTTTTAAATTCCATACCTTCAATGAATGCCACTTCTCTTCATTTACATTTTAAGACAATATTTTTTAAAGCGTGCTCTGATTTGCAGATGTGTAAAAACATTGTTAGTGGAGTTCTGTCTATCAAGACCTCATAAATAATAACTGTCTTTTTAAAAGGATTGCAAACGGTAACGGTACTTGTAACTCCACTGGGTGACTGCTGCCCTACGGAAGCCTGGTGTAGAAATAAAGGTGTAATAACCATGGTAAGATCTGTAGAGAGATGAAATCCTTCAAATTGGTCCAACTACCTCCATTAGGAACAAACAAAAGCTAAGTTTTTGAATTCTCAAGAGTAAGTGATCTAATTAATAAAGAAAGAAGGTGGAGCAGGGAGAGAAAAAACAGAAAAATTTTCCCCCAATTCCCTAAAATAGTTGCAAATGTGTTTTATACTGACATAACAAATTCCCTTTAAAATGCCAACATGCTTGAGTTCAGATTCATTCATGACAGATTACACTCTGTTGAAGTGTAATATCACCCTGGAGCATCGCCAGTTACAAATTTCAGTGCACTAAAATATATCTAATACAATCCTGGAAGAAGTCTTGTCAGCTCACTGGCTTCCTATAGGGGCAAATGCTACGTGGTAAGGAGACAGTGGAAGAGGAAGTACTCTGCCAGCCTGAAACCCAGACGTACTTGAATGGTTTCTTTTCCTTCCAGATCAAAAGACTATGCTACTGCTATCTTAAGTATGTTGTTAATTGCATAACCCTAAGAGCCGCGATTATGAGTTATGTCTCCGCTTTGCAAACACAGATCAAGAGGACAAGACACAGTGAACAAGACATTTCAATACATCTCTTGTTAAAGAAGTGTGGTCTACTGCTCAGTGGGAAGGGTTTACTTAACCCAACTTTCGGCAACACTATTGCTGAAGGGCTATTTGGCCCTGTCAGAGGTACCAAGGCAGAGCCAGGCACGGGAGCGTCACGCAGGGCCAGGTCCGGCTGCAGAAGGTGCTGCACAAGCACAGCCCGGCGGAGTTTCCTCCCCCGGGGGCATTATGAACTAACGTCACCGCTCCACAAATACAACCGTGCACGCCCGGCGCTACTCAGACATGCCTGCAGAATTACGTCCAAAACACACAGGTGATTGAAAATTAATTTTTACAATAAATTAAGACTTAAAAGCCACAGCCAGATCTGAGAGTGGTGAAACCAACACTTACTATAGTTCGGTTAAACAGAGCAAGCCAAATTATGCAGCCGATTCTCTCACACAAAGCGTAGGGAATAAATCTACACTTTCTCACAGAATTATTAAAACCCAAATATCCACAAAAACAATCCCAAAAGTTAGAAGCAGGGGAACGCCAGGGTAGGCAGAGTACCTGAAATAACTTTTCAATTCCTTCTCAGTCTCCCGGTGCCCGCGGGTACGCGCGTCCCCCGGGACAGCGGCAGCTCGGGCGCGGCGCGGAGGGCGGGCCAGCCCGGCGCTGGGCAAGGGGGCACGGCCACCCCCGCCGCCTCGGCCCGCGCCTCCCGCCGGGGTCGGCGGCCACCGGGTCGGGGAAAACTTTCCGGAGGGACGGGGCCTGCCGAGGCGCGGGGCGATCCCGCCGGCCCCTCGGGGCACAGGGCCGGGGCTGTCTCCTCCCTGCCCGGGAAGCGCCGCCGCGCCGCGGCCTCCGCCGCCCGGGCGACCTCCACCGGGCGACCTCGGGGAGGTGCCGGGGGCAGGGCCGCCGTCGCGGCCCCGTGTTGACACACGCGCCGGCCCGGCCCCGGCAATGGGCGGCGCCGGGGCGGGAGCGCGGAGCGGGGCGGCCGCGGCCCGGCGCTCTCCCGCCGCCATCGCCGGGGCCCGCCCGGGGCCGCCGAGTCCCCGCGGCCTCGCAGCCACCCACCCGCAGCCCGCCGGCAGCCGCCGCTGCGGGCGGGGGCAGCGGCCGCAAGGTCGCCTTCACYTCGCCCGCCGCGGGGCCGCCGCCCGCATCCCCGCGGTGCTGCGGGAGGCGCTGCGCGGGGCCCCGCTGGCCGCCGCCCGGCCGCCCCCTCGCCGCCTCCCGCCGGGCACAGCCGGGGCGGGCGGACGGGGTGCATCTRATGCTGGGGCGCCACGGAAGCCGGCGGGGGAACCGCCCGTCCCGGCCTCGGCGGCGGCCGTGGGTGGGGGGGCAGCCGATGGACAGGGCTCACCCCCCGCGCCCTGGATTCCCGCCGTGAATTCCCGAAGGCTGCCGTGGTGACCCCCTCCCGAAACACCGCTACGTTACCGGCTGGGGCCAGCGGGGAGAGCCGGGGCGGCGCGGCCTGGGCGGCTGGTCCTCCGGCCCGGCAAAGGTCCTGCCGCCATCGGAGAGAACCTCCGGGTGCTCACGGGCGCTCGCTGTGCAAGTATCCCTGTGCCCCACCGCCCCGGCTTCGCAGGTGGGGAAAGGGCGGTCGGAAAGCTCTTCGCCAGGGATCACCAACTCCCTCTGTGACAGAGTTGGTAGAGACCTTAATTTCCGTCCCGTGTTCTAATTACGAGATGTTTCCTCCCACCCCGCAGTTACTTTTATGCAGTTGAAGTAATCTACCTCTCACCATCCCACCCAGCCTTCTGTGCTCCTGCCGAGGCGGCTGAACGCCAGGAGCTGCTTCGAAGATATGAATGAAAGTCTGGTGCTGTGATTACGGCTTGTAGCTGATGGAGCATATCGTATACAAGATAAGACATACAGCTATTGCTACTCACAGGCTGCAAATGGGAATATATATATAACTGTTACCAGCTCCTATTCTACTACTGGAATTTATAAAAACCTCTTCTGGTACCCAGCAGAAAACGGGCTAAATTTTTAAAATTTTGCATCCAATTTACACGTTCTGCACAGAAATATGAGCCCAAAGGGCTACTTTGCAAGGGTTATTTTTTCAATAAAATGTGATAGATTTGCCTGGACAAAAGATTGTGGAGGCACAGGGCTACATTTCTATCCTATGAATGTTTCCATAAACCCTCCCTCTTAGAGCTGGCATAGTCTATAGAATGATGGAATGGTTTTCTTCATTTGAYTCATTCATTACAAAGTCTGTTGAATTTTTCAGTGTCTGTCATCCCCATACTAGGCACGAGTTTGGAGGGTTCAGTTCCTAGTGCAAGAGGCTACCTCTCTCCCCTGGGTAGCTGCTTAGCTATACAGAAGGAATTTGAGGCCTCTACTTAAAAAATTAAAATGCTTGTTCTCTCAGCCCCATATGCTGATGCTGTTTCAAAGCCAGCGTGGTGTCCAAATGTGACTATGAATATTAATTTAATAGAGGAAATTGGTGAAAGCAAGATGAAAGAATTAGACACTTGCAGTGCTACTTTGCTGCTTATTATGGAAGCCTTTGCCAGTGACTGAGGAGCATATGAGTCAGTTAAAAGCACTGCAGTGCTGAAGAAAATGATTCTCAATTATCAGAATAAAAGAGAAGAGGATAACATGGAACTGATTTTGAAACTGCTTAAAAGTCATGAGAGTTTCCCATGAACTTATTTTCTTTGTATACTATAGCTCCTTCTGAGTTTGTCTAAAGGATATTTTTGACCTTGTCTCCTGTTTAGAAGATATTGTGATTCTGTAAACCTGCACTACGTTGTGAATGAATAAAACATGCCACTCATAAGCATGAGTTACGTCTGCTCAAATGTGAGGGTTACTCAAAACGAAGCAAGCTGCTCGATGTCACTGCACTGCTCATTGGTAAAATCTCATTTCCTCCTCAGGAAACTACTTGCTCCCCAATTAAAACAGGAATAGGATTCTGACTTGGGAGTCAGAATCCAGAATTTTTCTGTTCCATGACCACAAACTCAAAATATAGTAACAGTACCTTTGAAGGAGGAATTGTAAGTGTTAAAAGACTTTAGTAGGGTAGGACAGTAAGAGGCTGGGGATTTATATGCCCTTCAGAACTTGCCACATCTCTTTCTTCCTTCCCCATTGTATGTTCCCAGTCATTCCCACATCACTGTTCTTCAGGTTTTGCTGAAACTCAGGATTTCCGTGGGTTCCTTGGGACTTTCACATGTTTCACAACACTTTCCTGGTCAGCTAATGGAAGAAAAAGTTTTTGTTAATAAATAAGAACACAGTCATAGGATTAATCAGTACTTAAAAGTAAGAAAAATGAAAGAGGGACCAGCTGCCCTCTCTGGAAACCAGAACCTCTTTTGTTTCCAGAATCTGTATTGGCATACCTACAACATAACAACACAGAATGGCAAAAGTTTATAAACAATACTTTCTCTGTAAAACTGATCTCCTATATGTGTTAACTCTGTTTTCCCTTCTGTCTTCCTTATCAGCCTCTGTAAAGTCAAACTTTCATTGGCAACTCTACATCAGTTATCTCTTCTTTTAGTATAAGAAATGCACGTTCATCTTTTCAGGATTTCTTTACCTTCTCATTTGTGTTCTGCATTTGATCTGCCACTTCTGCTCTCCCCTTATGAGCTGCAGCTGTTTTCCGTGACTTGGATATTTTCCGCCTCTGACAGGGAATGCCTCTTATTCCTTCAGTTGTCCAAAGAGCTGGCCAGCCCCTATAATTGAATCTACCCTTCAGCCTCTCAGCGTGGGAAGCCTGGGTTTTGTGCCTCTGTCCACAACAACCTGCTTTTAAGGTAGCTCCTGCCCAAACTCTCTTGATCTGTCTTGAGATTATCAGATATGCCAGAGCAGATAACTGATTTCAGCAGCATATCATCAGTATTAGTGCCTGTTGCTTTTGTCTTCTTGAACAACTGCTGCTTTACTTGAAGATCCTGAACACCAGGTGCATTTCTTGCTGGCTTTCTGCTTCAGTTGTTTGAGTACCTTTGGCAGGTAGACACTTATTCTTTTCTTCCACTTAACCACAATTATGATCCCTGATTCCAGACTGACATCCTTGAAATATCTAGATGATTTGTCAGCTTTTTGTTTAGCCTCCACCTGGAATTATTTTACCTTTTCAGCCATTGCATTTTGTCCAGATACTTCTTCATCCRAGAATCTTGTGCTGCTTCTGCCCTTATTTGCGTAGAAAAGCCTACATACTTACATGACAAAGCGGCTACAACAATATACATCTTGCTAATTTATGTTACCACAGCAACTGAGTCATGCAAAAATGTAGAGCTTCATTGTTTGGTATTGCACCTTGGTATTCTGATAAAAAGCTGGAGGAATGTAGTCTCTGTGGACCTGCTATGGAGCTGGGTCTTAACTAGGTAGATAACCATGCCTATCGAGTAGGTATCAATGGCTGCTGTCAAAACGGGTTTGCCAGGTAGGATTCTGTAGGAATCTAAATCCAGTTCTGTTCGGTTCTGTGAGGAATTGCAGGCATGCTGGAGGAGGGGATTAGGATCTTGACGTTTAGAAAACCTGTCTAGAAAACGTAAAGCACAGGTTGGGGGGACAAAAGGAATGAGCCTAGACGGGTATAAAAAATGGCACAAATTCAGGAAAGGAACGATTGGTGAAAAAGTAATACTCCAGAAAGGAATCTGGAGTCTATGATAAGGCACAAGCTGAGTATGAGTCAGCAATGTGTTTTCATGGCAAAAACGGTAAACATTCCAGGAGGATGTACATGTGGGGAGTGATCTGTGAGCTCTATGCWGTGTTGGTAGGACATCAGTGAAAGGGCTAATTTTGTGCATCATAACTCAAGAACTATGTGAACCAACAGGAGTCAGTGCAGGTGGCAACAAGGAAGACTGAAGGAGCTGGAGTTGTTCAGGCTAGAGGAAAGAAGGCAGAAGCCAGATGTGCTAAGACTCTTCATATACTTAAAAAGCCGTTGCAAAGAGAAGGGGAATAATCTGTTCTTGGTAGGTAGGGTAAGATATAATGGACTTAAATTGCATCAAGGAGGAAAAGCCTTTCTAATGGTAACATTAGTGAGGCACAGCTTTATATCACAGGCTGTAATAGTGTCTCCGTCACTGGATGTCTTTAAGTAGGTACTGGACAAATAGTAAGTACTATTGATCTGGCATTGGAATTGGGGATGAACTAGGTGACTAATCAAGGCCTGTTACAGACCTATTTTTCTGTGATTACATATAATCTGGGGCTTCTCATTAATCATCATTTCTTTATCCAGTCCCATTGTACATTCTGTTTTCTTTTCGAGTCAGATCCCTGGTCATCTCTCTGTTCTCTTAAGGACAAAAGAATGTTTTGTCCCATTTTTCTTTCAAAAAGTCAAAGTCCAAAGCTTTTCTCATTTTTCTGGTAGCCCACAACAGACACAGACTGATGAGTTGTACTTCATTTTACTGCTGAGATAACTGTTATAATTACACATGAGTCAAACATGTAATAAAAATTATTTAGATGACTGTTGCCAGCCTATTCAGACACGTTCTACATAAACTGTACAAAACGTTAACATAAATCTGAGATTCTCTAGTCATATACTAGACAAAATGACTCAATTCATAAAGTGTTATTGCATTCCAGGCCCATCTAATGCACATAATCCCAAAATCTCTGATCTTGACTGYCAGGAACCCATAAAAGTTTTTAATGTGAACTGTACTATGTTACTTATTTTTTAGGCATGATTAGGTTTTGAAAAGTCTTGTAGATATAAAAAACCCCATTCACTTCTACATTTCAATTTAAAATAAATAACTTATACCAAGACAAATTTGCATTTGTTTACCTGGCAGATCTGATCAACAGACAGCATTCCTGATTGGTTTTCTGGGTTTTTTTCCAGCCGTGTTTTCTATTCTACGTATGTATTACTTCTTTCTGCAAATTGTTGCATTTGTAGCCTTAAATCAGCATGTCTGTGTGAGCACACCCAGGCACATTTTGGGCACCCTAAATAAAAAAAGCTATTTCAATTATTGCCAACGCTGAATACTTTATTTGCTGAGCTTTTAAAGAGACTGCCCATCAGAAGTTTAAACCTACTCTTTTTACCCTCAGGACAACTTTGGCGAATTGCATAGTCATTTTATTCTTTCAGAGAATGAGGATTTTCTTTCTCTAGTGATGTCTTGTTAAAGATTAATTGTGTGCTTTTCTACACAGAACTTGTTTTGCCCGTGTACCTGTGCTGAGCCACATATTCATAGATGATGAGGAAGAAGAGGTGAGGAACAAAGTGACAAAATTTCACTATAATATTGGATTTCTCAGGGTCATAAAAGCTAAAAGCTAACAGTGAAGAACCTTACTTCATGTAAGGCTAAGGATATTGGAATTGTAATGAAAATATCAGTGTTCAGATGTGGCTGAAAGAAATATATATTAAGAAAAGAACAGAACACATAAAGCATCATTATGCCACTGTTTATGGTGCTCCAGTTTTTTAATGCCACAAGCAACTCTTGCCTTCATATCTCAGAAGAGAGAAGTAGAACTAGAAAAGAGTAATATGGATGATCAGGGATATGGGACAGCTTTTCCAAGAGGCATGGCTGAATAGAGAGATTCTTTAGCCTGAAAAGGACGCTGCAAAGAGAGGGTAGGAGAGGGATCTGTAAATCATGGAGGGCACAAACCCCATGAACTGAGTATCTGTCTTTATATAGTAGCTAGGGAGCATCAGATAAAATTGTCAGATGTCAATTTTCAGAGAGACAAAAGGAGAAATTCCCTGAAACTATCAAAGTTTTCAGAAAGCAAGTGGATATGTCCATGGAATAAAAACCCATCTAGAGCTGTTAAAAGCTGAAGTGTAGAGATCTCTATTTCAGCATGTCCTTATCACAGCCCCAGCTTCTAGCCCTGCTGGAGCCTTTATACCTTTGTTTAATTCTTGTGTTTGGCAGAAGGCACATTCAGCTGGCCACTGTCAGAGAGAGATCCTGGACTGGACTGGACTGGACTGAGACATGTGCCCCAGTGTGAGCATTCTTACTTTGTTGTTAATTTGCCTGCTGACTGAGAAGGCTCTGACACCCTTTGACTTGTGTGGGTCTGTACTTCTGCAGCCTTACAACACTGCGGGAGACACAGCCTGGAAAGGGATCAAAAGAATAAGCAGGAGGCAGGAATCTGCCTTTGAGATGTAATTTTTTTTAAAGTTAAAAAAAAAATTGCCTCTCACATCCTTGGACACCGTCAAGCATGGACAGATGCCTGACTCCATTATCACCTTCTCCTGCATCATAATAAAGCCAAGGAAACTCCTAAGGCACTTTAAGGCCACAAAAGGGGTCAATAATGCTGGGGGTGGGGGAAAGAGTGAAGAAATTCCCTTGCTGTGCCTGCCAGAGAGTGAATCAAGCGGATGCAAAACTACTTTCTGCAGCTGRGAGACATCACTTGCGGCATCCCTGAAGTGGGTCAGGGCAGGGGTCATGCTCACTGTTCTCAAAATTTCCAGACAATCAGCAAGAAGGAGAATTACCCATTGTCAGCCTATCCAGAGGTATGACTGAAGACTAGCATGGGAACCTTCTTCACTACAGAACACAGGAAAGTACGAATTTGATGTTTGTAAAAGTCTGACTGACAGGAATATTAAACAGGCTTTCAATTAGCAGGATGTGTATGTGTTGGCTTCTGGAGACCAGGAAGGGTACAAGTCACCTCAAGCTGCATCTTGTTGGAAAACTGTGGGACACTGTACAGGCAAAGGAAGAAAGCCAGTGCTGAGGGATTCTTCATACTTGTGATCCCCTCTGGGCTGCAGAGAACACTGGTAGAGGGTGATGGAGTAACCCAGCGGTAAAAAACCAGTTTTGATCCTATTTTAGGGAGGTCTGTATTTACCCCATGTATTCATCTACTGCGACTGTCATGCTGTGGTTTAGTGAATAAGGAGAGAAAGATATGGGAGTGTAAAATGCCCTCATACTGTGTATTTACTATTGGGTATTTGTATTTTGAAGCAATGAAAATTCAAACAAAAGCACTTGCTACAGCTTTTCAAATTTTGCATCAAAACCCTTAAAACATTGAGCACTTTTGGATTCATATATTTTAGAGTATTTTTGTTAAGTAAAATAATTTGTGCTTCCATCTTTAGTTGGGGTTTTGATTCCTTGATTAGGAAGAAATTTTCTCTGAAATTTCATTTAGTTTATCTGAAAATATTTTAAATGCTAAAAATTCAAGTGAAAGAGCACTTGGGTGATAATTTTCAGGTACTCAAATATTTTATTTTCTTCACAGCTGGCAAAAATTGGCAGAGCATTACAGAGGAACAAGATCTTTTCTGTTCTTCTGCAGCCAATATGACTCTTAGTCATATTCTGCTGTTTCACCTGACAGTATTTTTTTGTAAATTTTATAGCTCAGTACTGTGGGTAGTTGGTACTTTTTTAAGGTGAAGTGATACCATTTTGTTTCCTTCATTTTGGTGAAGTTCAATCTTACTGATGCAAAAAAAAAAAAAAATTAATGTTTGTGCTTTTTTTTTCTGGAGTGGGGTTAGTGTCATTTCGTATATAGCTCTGTTTCATGATGGCTCGGAAGTGAACACAATTACCACAAATGAACAAAATGGCTTTTTCTTACAGTGAAAATATATTTTTTTCAGGAACTGTGCAATTTTCCCAAAAGCTGCTAAAAACATGCTACCATTTTCTTAGTGGTTTTGCATATCATTAATGAGAAAGCAGTAATATCTTCTCTCCTAATGATTGCTGTTCTTTATACCTCATCTCCTTGGAGATGAGAATCTCTACTTTCTTTATTCCTTCCATTTATATAATTTTTCTGCCCTCTTTTTTTGAACAAAGACCTGAAAGCAAGCAAGTATTGAATCATATCAGTATTTATTTACTCATTGTATTTGAGATAGAAATGCTATGGTAGTTGGGATTGAGCATCCGTGTTCTTAGACTTGGTTTCACTTTGATTTCTTTACCATTTTTTGAACCAACAGAACAGTTTCCAGTGCCTGTAGTTTGGTTGGGGGCCAATAATTACTTTAGACACTTACCTTCACTCTGCTCCAGTCTTTGAGTCTCTTGGGGCCTATTTCCCCCATTCCCAGCTGCCTTTGTATGTCCTTTACTGTGAGGGTGGTGAAACACTGGAACAGGTTGCCCAGAGAAGTTGTGGATGCCCCATTTGTGGCAGTGTTCAAGGCTGGGTTGCACGGGCCTCTGAGCAACCTGGTCTAGAGGAAGGTGTTCCTGCCTCTGGCAGGGGTGTGGGAGCTAGATGACCTTTAAGGTCCCCTCCAACCCCAAACCATTCTATGATTTTATGATTATAAGCAGAATCATAGAAATCATAGAAAATACTATGAGAAGAGACATTACTTGGCCCATCCTTATACTCCACAGCAGGATCATCTCCACATAAATTTGGCCTTGAACATGTTTGTCCTCCTTCTTGAGAATGTGTGTTGGTGGAGTACACGCACTCTGCAGGAAAAATTCTCCAGTACTGACTGGTCTGTACTGTTTGATAGTTTCCCTGGGGAATGCCTTTCAAATAATCATCATGGGATTAATTCTCTAAATGTGCATGTCTACAGGTGTATATCTACAAATACTATAAGCTTCTAAGTTTCTGCTAGAAGAAGTGGAGAGCTGGATCTTTCTTCCTTTGTCTACATATAGGTCTTTAGACCTATCTGAGATGGAAAGAACACCCCTAATATCTAACACGTATTGAAAGCCATTTTGCTCTCTCTCATCCAAAGGACAAGGATGGAGTACAATTTGTTCCTTTCCTCTTTCTTGTGCCCTTTACCTTTATTTTTCATGTTGCTTCTCATCTTCTAAAGGCTAAACCAGTTGCTATTTCTTTAAACACTCTTTATTCTTAAGTCATCCTTCATGTTCCTCTTTTGACTCCTTTCAGCTGGTTCACATAGTTCTCATAATAAGGAACTTGAAACTAAGCACGTGGTGGAAGAGAGACTTCATGGCATTGAACGTCCTCTGCGTGAACCTCAGCTTATCTTTTAGGACGGCAGGTGGGGAACTTAATCAGAGGGAAAGCCCTCTCCCATTACATCACCACTGAAGCAAAAGCAGTACATGCAGCTCTGTGTTGCTCACTTCAGGCTATACTTGCTGTGAAGCTGAGCGCTGGGTACCAGTGAGCCAGAAGGCCTGTTAGGAAAGTATCAAAATCAGCAAGAACCATGTCAGCAAAAGAGTGCTGGCTGTTTCTTGGTGGTTTATGTCTACAATGCTTTAAAAAACATGCTTGCAAAAGCAAGATGCCAGAAGTGCTCTTGTATTATCTCAATTGCAGGTTTAAGAAGATATCGCCTTCATTCTTGAAGTTGTGGAGTAAATTTTCAAGTTAATGTGAAGGAGGAATACTGAGAGGATTTTTTGCATATATCTGAAAAGCAAGTTGATCTAAAAATATGCTCCATTGTAGTTCAATGTTCAGAAATATTGCTCTTTTCAGTTCTATTTTTATAAACAGCTTAAATAATAGTTCCTTAAAAAAATTCCTTATTACTATAGTACATCCTATGATGAAGGATAATTGTTTCTGAATCTTCTACTTGTTCATCTGTCAATCAATCTAAAAGAAACTCAGAACAGTTTTGTGAGAATTACAGAACAAACTTTAAGTGGAGTGAATTGTCTGAGGTCAAATGAAATACAAAGGAGTACAAGCGACCAGACCAATGTTAGGATTGTGTATCTGCAAAGAGCATTTCTGGTAAATCCATACCACTTTGAACATACCTGAATTTTAGTAGCATTATGATACTAATAATGGCCATAATGCACATGCAACCTGGGAACCTGAATTTTACATGATTATCATTGCTTTAGAGAGATCATCATGGTTTCAAGGACAGAAACTAAGATTGAAAATAGAAAATTTATTTCGTCTTCTGTTGCCACTATTCGTTCATCTAGAAACATCATATTTAGCTCCTGCTACTTTGATGTTCTGGGTTAAAGTCATTTGAGAGGAAAGATACTCTTCTTTGTGAAGACAGAGATGAATTAGCTTTTAAGTATGAACTGTCCTTACACCTCGAGATCCCCAGGGCAGAGCCTACTGGAATTAGTTTTTTGATCTCTTATTTTGATGCAGACCCTGGATGAGTCCCAGCTATGGCATGTGACCTCACAGATGGACTGAAGGCTCTTTTGTTAAAAACCTGAGAATTCTTTAGTTTTGTCATTCTGAAATTGAAGATGAATCAACATCTTGATAGGATACCTTCTGCTTAGTGATATTGTCTAATAATATGTAAGATTTTCCACTGTCACCATAGTGCTTTGAATTCATATTGCTATTCATTAACAAATCTCTCATGCAGTGTGCTGTTATTATTGTTACTGCTACTTCATATAGTTTTAAAATTAAGTTATTGGCAAATCAGAATCAGTTTATTCATAGAATCACAGAATCACAGAATATTCGAAGTTGGATGGGACACACAGCTCCTGGCCCTGCACAGCATCATCCTCAAGAATCGCACCATGTGTCTGAGAGCATTGTCCAAATGCTCCTTGAACTCTGTCAGGCTTGGTGCTGCGACCATTTCCCTGGGGAGCCCATTCCAGTGCCCCACCGCACTCTGGGTGAAGAACCTTTTCCTGATATCCAGCCTCAACCTGCCCTGACACAACTTCAGGCCATTCTCTCAGATCCTGTCACTGGTCACCACAGAGAAGAGATCAGTGCCTGCCTCTCTGCTTCCACTCGYGAAGAAGCTGCAGACTGCCGTGAGGTCTCTCCTCAGTCTCCTCTTCTCCAGGCTGAACAGACCAAGTGATCTCAGCAGCTCCTCATGCAGTTTCCCCTCAAGGCCCTTCACCATCTTTGCTGCACTCCTTTGGATACTCTCTAATATTTTAACATATTTCTTACATTGTGGCACCCAAAACTGCCCCCAGCACTCTTGGTGAGGCCACCCCAGTGCAGAGCAGAGCGGGACAACCCCTCCCTTGCCCAGCTGGTGATGCTGGGCCTGATGCCCTGCAGGACACGCTTGGCCCTCCTGGCTGCCAGGGCACTGCTGAATCATTGTGGTGTACAACTGCTTCTATGTTTGTCCCCGGCATTTGAGGTATGGGTTTTGTCTTTATAAGGCTTTACATTGTTCAGGACTTGCTGACATAAAGGACAACCTGTTTCTTCCAGTTATTTAGTTATTATTTATTTTTTGTATTATTGTTACACTTATTATTATTAGTACATCAAGGACTTGTTCTAGATGTTGTACAGGAAATGAAAAGAGGAGCTCTGTCCCCTTCATAGCACCTAACTTAGAACAAGAGAAGATAGATGGTGCCACAGTCAGAGGCATGTGATCTGAATAACCATTGGTTCTGGACATGTGAAATGAGAGATTTCAAGATTTACATGCAGACAGTTCCATTTTTCTCTTTTGAAAGTGACTTTTCTACTGAAAATGTATGATGAAAAAAACCCAAGTGATCAAAACTGAACTATCTTCTTAAAATGTGGTCTTTTTTTTTTTTTCAATTGATACAAACACTTCTTAGCCTAATTGGCTGTGGAGAAATTTTTTCAGTTCCTGAAAGTTTTCTTCAGATGAGAAAATAATTTGCCGTTTGCTTCTTCCCCAGAGGACAGTAGGATGAGGGAAGGCTCTTTCGGTCTTGTGGCACAGACTGCACAAACACAAGGATGTGTACTGTAAACTCTACAACTTTGGATCAATATTGAACAATTTTATAGGCAATCTCCCTGATTTTGACTTCTTCCAAGTAATATGTAATAGCAAAGCATGCCACTAGTACTTCTCAAAATTTAGCGTTAACTGTGCTGTAGGTCACCTGTGTTAAAGGACAGCTTCTCTCTAAAAGCACCGTGACAAGCAATGTTATAAACAAACTGAAACCATGGCTCAATGTTTAGCATTTGAGAGGTAGGATGTGGAGAAGGCCCTGACCATGGTTCTCTTTTTTTTCTTATCAAATGTCAGGGTAATTTTAGTTAGCACTATTGCTTTTACTTGGTGTTTGTTCTATCTGTAGTTGGTATGAATTTGAGCACTGCAGGTATTGAACTTAAGGCAGAGTGACACTAAGGGTTGATTCTGTGTTAGCAGAAGATATATTATTGTTTGGGCACACTGTTGTGGGGTGAAATCTCACTATCTACTTGAAAGTGATGGTGTGAAAATACTAACACCTCAGAGAGGCATAATCATTTCTGACTTGATGTTTCAGTATGTCCTACTGCAGAATTCGCTGGCTTGATTGCTCTGCATGCAATTTGTCAAAATTACTTGTGCAAAACATGATTTAAAAGGGTGGCATCTTAGGCAGAGGTGAAAAAACAGCTCAGAAATCCTTTCCTGACCCAAATATACTTACCCCATGCTAGGCCTGCCCTAGAAAGGGATGATTAATGTTTTAAATGTCTTCAAGATCCCAAAAGTATTCCTGCACTTCACTGTATGTAGAACATATTAGCTACAATATATTGTGATTGCCTCCATGGTTGATGTAAAAATAATACTGCAATTGTTTATTACAACCCAGGATTAATTTAGCACAGGTCTAGAGGAATGTACATAATGCTGGATGGAAAGCTGCTTCTCTGAAAACCCCCAGCTTGTGGGTTTTCAGTAAACGAGGACATTTGGTGAAGTTTCGTCTTTCACAGATGAAAGGTAAGAAAGGTTTACATTTATACATAAACATGCACAGCAGGGGGAAAGCTCATCTGCCTCACAGCTTGCRGCAACTGTTCAAATGAAAACGAACGCTTCTGAGGATTTCTGTTCTGGGAAGTGCTAAGAGTCCGTGCTGCTCACTGCACCAACCGCCCCAAGAGCAACACCCCGTAGATGTATCCCACAACACGGGCTGGCTAACAAGCCTGTCCTCATCTTCAAGGGATTATGGACTTCAACGAATTGTTTATTGATCATACATGAAAGAGCTCAGCAGCTCGTGGTGGAGGTTCCACCGTATACATGAGATATCCAGACTGTGTCCTAGGCAGAGACACAGGTTGGTAATGAAACAACATTAGTACAATTACTAAACCAGCAGGAGCTTGGGAGGTGGGAACAGTCTGGGTTGTGTATCTGCCTTGGCACCAGAGCACTTGTATTTCTGATTTAATGAAATGCTGACCAATTTGAGGCAGGCCTCTGCTGCAAAATCCTCAATGGATTTGTCTTACTGGAGGTAAATCTGCCTTGATGTTTTTTTGAGGGTATGAGTGCAGAGCTGCTCTGTTCCTGGGACAGATGAGAGAAATGGTGTTCCAGATTCATACGATGATGGAGGATGCTTTTGTTGGGGATGGCAGGAATTGCTTGATGGCAACATTTAACAGCTTTGATTTTAGCTCATGTCCATTGGTGGATTTTGCCCCTGCTAACAGTCCTGCTTCATGGATGTGCTCAGGGGTCTGCTACCTAGGTGTTCTGCATGAGGTTTATGTTCACATTGAACCTTTGGGTGGTTTTTGATTGGCAACTAAACTGTGCCTATCTGTTGAACAGAGGCATGAATCCCTACCACGGAGAAAACAAATCACCAGGCTGCTTCTTAGAGCCATAACCTGTTAGAGATGGAGGTGGATGTTCCTGGAACAATCTCATGTCTTGTGAGATGGAACCAAGAGAGTACTTAAAAGAAATCACAAGATCTTTGCCTCCTCTAGGTCTTACTCAACAGAGAATCACTTGGTCTCATATTTGCTGCATTTTAGTAAGTAGCAGTGAGACTTTAAGAGACAGTTGCCTGACATTAGCCGGACCTTGAATTTATTCTTACCTCCTGCAAGTGGCATTGCTAACCAAAGATTAGAAGCTTGCAACTCGGGTTTGGCATAGCCATCTTTATAACAATTTATAGGTGTCTTGCCAAAAAATTAGCATAATATATATCAATACTGGATCTAGGCATATTGCTGCATGAACGAAGCCTCTTTATATGCTTCTCCAAATGTGCTGCTGAAGGCTACASTTGCAGGAGGATGATACTCCAATAATGGTTTGCATAAAGTTAAGTTTGTATCCTGTTATTCGAGCAGAGCTTGCAGCAAGTCTGAATGAAACTTGCAGGTCTTGCCTTGTTTTCTGTTAAAACATTTACAGATCAACTTCTAGTATTACTGCATATATAATTGCATCATACTTGATCAGTGTGATTAATCTGCCATTTTTGCACAAGTCACAATCTTTTGTATTAGAAAAATGCCAGGTCCCTGCCTTCGATGTCATAACAACTCTTCTCATATCAGTCCTTATTTTGAGGATTAATTAAATTTGATTGAAGTGATGTCATACCTTGGGATTAACATTTTTTGTTTGAGAGTAGATAAATGTTTCCTTACTTAATGTGATTTATTGTTTGGCTGAATGAGAGTTATGTGTCTGGAAGAAGTCTAAAGCTTAAAACAAGTAAATATGCAACCTTCTTCTCAATTGCTCCACATCCATATAGGGCAGACATTTGTAAGATACGCAGTTTAACTGGATTAAAACCATGTCTTCACTGTAGTTGATAGTAGGGTGTCTGAGCAGGTTTAAAACTAGATTGCTTAACTACCACTGGCAGTTTCAATGTGCCAGCATGGTAGCCCACGTGAGCTGTGAAACCTGACAGCATGACTTTGTGGAAGCTCTAGTGACTCAGAGTTTCCCCACTGCTCTGCTGCATGCCACCGACACTCAGACTGCTCACGCATGTCTCTCATCCCACTCCTGAACTATCTACTAGGCCTCCAAGAAGTCTGAAAGGGAATCTGTTGTCTTCAGGATTACCCCTAATTCTGGTGTATTTGAGTCTCTATTTTTCCATCTACCCTAAAATCACACAGAAATATGTGATGTTCTTTTTTTTTTGTTCACTTGCAAAGCTTGCATGTTGCTCACTGGATCCAGTTCCTCATTGAGTCTCACTCTCACATTTGCTTGTCTTAAAATGGATTCTGATTTGAGTTCAAACTTATATTGCCATTTTTCTCCAGAAGGCTTTGAGGAAGAGTTCAAGGAAGCCCTCAAGTGAATATCTGTAAAGCTATTTGTGGACTTTTGGAGTACAGTTTATAACTGTAAAAAGTAGCCACTGAAAATGAAATTTTATGTGAGCATATTATTTGAGTATCCCACCTGAGACAGAATATTTATGTTTATGAAAAGATGAAAAATGTAAGTGATTACTGGTGCTTTATAGATAATACCTATGAAGATGCCAAAATTATTCTGGGATCAATAACATATTGGTGGCTCCTCTCTTTCCCTGTGGTCCTCCAGGTCTGGATTTCTGACACTGGGATGCCATGATGTATGCTAGAAAGCTGATAAAACCTCTGACAATTTTTTCTGTCCTTTCGGTCATTACATGTGAAATAGCATTTTACACTGAGCAGATGCTGTCACAAAGTCTTTACTTTGGAGGTGCCCAGTTCAGCTGAGGGAGCAGATTCATAGTGCAGCTTCTTATTGTTCATTCCTGGCCTGATGGCACTCATACTTCACTGCTCTGTTCTGGGAGCCTTTGGGGAGTTTTGTCTTCTTCTTTTTTTTTTTTTTTATTTCCATTATTGTAAACTGCAATAACTCCAGCTGGTGCTGAAGTAAAGATACCTTACGTGTGCTCATGTATTTTTAAGAGCTCCAGCTATTGCTTGTGGGAGGCTTTATACATATTTACTTATATATATAAAAATATAAGATGAAATATTTTCTGCATGTTCATCTGTGAACTCCTAATTTATTCATGGAGTAGCAATCAAATGAGGTATGTTTTAAAAAGTCTGKTTTTTTTTCACTGTGCCCTGACATCTATGTAGTATCCGGGAGGGTGGCATTACTAACCCATACCATGTGATGTTCTGCACCTGTTTATTGTGCTATTTTTTACTTTTCATTCTCAAGAAGTGCAGTACTTAACAGATATCTTGAAAAATTGTTTTATCTTGCCCTATTATTCTTCATATTTGATGGATGTGGTTTCACCAGGAAAGATTTTGATAGAGGGTTATTTTTCCCCTCTGCTTGGTGATTTTGTGCCAGGCTTTATGAAATGCTGATGTGTTTTTGTGTCCAGAGAAAGCATTGAATGATGATATTAACATTTCAGGGGAAAATGACTGATCACAGAGGATATGCACTAGTGGCTACGGGAAGCATCCTGTTCACTTCAAATGCAACTGTTAATGGGTTTTGCATTAAACTAAAACAAAGTTATCACAGGCTTATTGCAGTAACTTGCAAACCAGCCAGGGTCGTATTTCTGGTAATGCTGCATCCACACCCTTTGCAGAAAACTGTTGCTGTAGCCTGTCAGATGGTGTTGATCACAGGAATTCTGATGTGTGTCACTTTTGAATGAAGTGTCCTCAACTGCTGTCACTTTTGGTGGCATTGCTGTCTGTGAGTGACCACTCCAAGCAGTCAGTGTGCAGAGTTGCTGCTACCTGGCTCCATCCACAGCCCTGATCAGGAAGCGGGTGCTCCCAAAGGGCAGCTCGGGGTGCTCAGAGTGACTGTCCCAACATCACCTCCATTTGTGCTGAGTTCGTAGCACACTTCCCACGTTGTTTTGACCTGGGCCAGCTGTTGCTGTGTCAGATAAAGCCTGGTTTAGCACAGTCCTGGGACTATTAGGGGCATGATTTAGTGGTGTACTTGGCAGTGCTTGTTTAATGGTTGGACTCGATGATATTAAATATCTTTTCCAACCTAAATGATTCTATGATTCTATAATTCTGTTCCCTGTAGGCAGTTTGGATGAGGCAACTCTGTTTTAGTGGATGGATGAAGGAGGGTGTCTGCATGGATGTAGACTGTGCTGAGCCGGTTGGTCAGATGAAAGTCCGTGAGCTGTTTTATTTACTTGTACAGATGTGCTGTAATGGATAGTCAAATGAGCCTTATTGTCTGTATTTAAATTATTTCTCTGTCATATGAGTTTAGAAAGTATTACAGAAGTGCTTTGAGATAAAGCATACATTGAGAAAAGGCTGTGAGATCCTCAGAAAACATGGCTACTAGGACTACTTAAGCAATATTGATTAAGTGGAGCATAGTATTTAATGAATCTCTGCCATTTCTTTTCTCATTTTAATGTTCTTCCATGCTCAACACTCAAAAAGCATGGAGAAGTAGATGGCATGTAAGCCATTGTCCCCAAAATAAAAGATGGGAGAAAAATAGCCTTGTCATCAAAGACACATTTTACTCTATTGAAAGCATATGAAAGTTTCAATTCCTGTAGGAGTAAGTTGTTTCCATCCATTGTTACTCTTTGTTGCTCTCTTTGACATAAGGAAAAGCATTTATAAGGCCTTCTAAAAAAGCTAGGCAGTGGGCTATGTGCTACCATCCAAACAGCAGCTCTTTCTGCATCCAAGGAATCCTTTCAGTCTCTCCTGCAGTACTTTTAGCACACAGCCTGACTAGAAGGACACAGCATGCTGCTCCATCACTGCTGTCCCAAAGGCTGCTCATAGAGCACAGCCCCAGCTGTGATGTGCCAAATGCCAGAACCCTTACATAGGTCTCAGTCAGCTTAAAGACGACAATACTTGATTGTGCCGAGTGACAGTATGTTTGCTTGGTGACTGTGCTCTACTCTGTACTGTCTGCCCTCCCAGTACAGTGTCTGGTCCACGGACAACATTTCCTGAAGGCCCTTTACCACCCTGACATAAGCCTGCTGGGCCCCTACTTCTGCTGCTTCTGGGGTGGTGTGTGATGGAAGATGATGTCCTCTTCTGGGGAACATTCTGGACTTGTCACATAGACAGGCATACTCCAGCTTCCTCAAGGTCACAGGCAGTGTCATGCTATGAGAAAGGTGTATTTAAAGCCTGGAGTGTGCTGGAGCTTGTTTAGTTTCAGACGAACTCACACATTTTAACAGCTAAATAAATACCAAACCAACTGCAGACTCACAGACATGGAAAGCCCTTCCAAACTGAGGTTTTAGTTAGGAATCACCATACCCAAAATATCCAGGTAGCTTGTCCTACGGGTCACCCCAGCTATCTACCATATTAATGAGACCAGGAATCACTCTGTGTTCCAAGTGAAAGTATGTGGCAGGTGTCAGCATCCTTTCCAAGGTAGAAGGCCAGGCTGAATGTTACCTTTCCAAATTAAAGGTCAGATGTGTCAGCAGAGAATTGCAGGAGCTAGAACAAGATGCCACTAATCAGATATTTGAAGCATCTTGGCTCAGGGTGAAGCCTGGGATGGAGGAACAGGGATCTGAAGTCCTTGTCTCTCCCGTCCTGCAAGACGTCATGGCCCTGAGCTCCAGCTCTCCATGTTCCATGTGGGCTCTGCCCATCAGCTTCCTTGGTCTCTGTGCAGCAGGTTGTCCATCCCTCATACTCAGCAAGGACTAGCTGCTCACAGCCATTGTAAAGTGATTATTTCAAAGGGCAGCAGCTCAAGGGAGGCGTGGCAGGGGTAAGGATTGGAAAGATGTTCACAAAATCACCAAAATCAGTTGTTGAAAAGTTGTGACTTAGATTCCTGCACATTCCCCCTCCCTCCCCCCTCAAATTGCTGTTTTTTTCTTTAAAACACTGATTTAGTTTTTCTTCTTGCCATCCATCCCCGCTGCCTGCTCATGTCTCCATTCTTTATCCCTCCACAGCAAGAATTAGAAATGAGATTCATTTGCACTAAAGGCCAAGCTCCTCACACGACTGCTGGCACCGGGCTTTGAGCTGGAAATGGGCAGGAGCTCAGATAACAGCCTGGCAGCCGAAAGCAGGGGCTTCAGCCACAGCTGAGGATGGAGACCCCACTCCCAGACCTTCGACAAATTCAGGGGGCAGAGRGAAAAGGCAAAAACTGGTAGGAAAAGGTATTTTAACAGGGCCAGAGGAGCAAGGCTGAGGAACTCAAGGAGCAGTTTTGTGGTTCTGTGCAAAAAAACGCATTAAGGAGCAGCACCATAGTGTTTGTGATATCTCTACCTTCCTGACTCACTAGTGGGATTGCCTATGGCAAATGCTTACCTTACTCTACAATTGGTCCAGGATTGGGATTTTCTTTCCTGAGAGTAATTAAGATGCACAGAAATGTGTGTTTTTCCTTATGTCTCTGCTGATGACTGCTGTCAGCCTGTTGCAGACATTTTGTCTTGGATATGTCAGCATTAGATCTGTTGTTAGTTGGTGTCCTGCATGGGCTTCCTCTGAGTCTGTTTTATGCTGCATCCTGCTGTCTAGACCTGAAAAACCATTCAGATAAACTCAAAATGAATTTAGGAGAGCGCCATGCCTTGTAGGGGACACTGGTGGTTGGAGCCAAAGATGTCAGGATGTTTCTTTTCCGATAACTATTAGTGCATAAAAATAGTGCTCATTGCTCACCTTCTGCAAAATACATCCCTTAAAGATGTCAAAAATTGGTACATACAAAAAAATTTTTAAAAATTGGACTATCATTTATTATGCATTTAGGTTTTTTGGCGAAGAGGATTGTGAAAAAGAAACGRAAAATGGGTGAGCCCTAAAAATGGAATACAAATAATTTTTGTCCCTGTTATGAGACATAGCTTTCCATTAGCTGAACTCTTCTCCTGGTGGGTCAGTTCCAGCAGCAGGGCTGAACTCTCCTTGCATTTAACACCTCTGAATGCTCCTGTGGTCATTACTTGCGGTGATACCCAGAACTAATTTGTAGAAACAATAGGTAACAGAGGGGAAATTCAGTCTGAACATTTTGTCCTTGAAATTATAGGCAAAAAATTAATAACATAGCTAAAACCCTAATTAATGTTATTTTTAATCTTCTTTCTGAACCAGAACTACTGACATCTCTAGTGTAATCTCCTGGATGAAAACCCATAACAGCCTTCACTCACACACCCCGTTGTAGGATCTGGAGCACCTGAACACATCCTTGTTTGTTGTCCTGTTCAGTCAACCTTACATACAAGCAGCTTTGCCTCAGCAGCAATGCCTTGGACATGATTCCTCACGCTCTGTGCACTGACTCAGTACCTTGCACTTCACTGTGAATGTAACCTTCCTTTTCTTTCTTCAAAGCCCTTGAGGGCAAAAAACAATTTTCTGGTAATAGTTCTGCTTTTACATGGATGGAGAAAATATTCTAGCTATTTATGGAGATGTACGTTTGCCTTTCATGTCCTTTTCCTTTCTTGTTAGCTGAAAAGATACTGCAGGAGTTTCTTTTTCCCTTAGTAGATTTTTCCACATAATTAGTGAGAAATGGCAATTGCAGTGTTCACCATGTACTTGTGCTATGAACAAATCACATTCAAGCAATGTGAAAAATGTAGTGTCGTTTCCCACCAAATTTAATGAACAATACCGTGTCACCTACTGAGTGGTAATATGTAAAGCACGGTCTGCTCAGGGCTTGATGCAGAATCATAATTTAGTGGCTGATATTCTCTGTTTACTTACAAAGCCTAAATAATATAAATTTGTAGTCCAAAACTTTATGTATAGGACACAATTTTTATTTCACAGAGTCCCTTCTGCAGGGGCTGTCATGGTTTTGGTCTGTCTGAAAACCTGTCTATCAAACAACCTCAGGGGTAAGGGCTATACAGGGCAAACATGGGCTAGCTTTAGCCATCTGTCTCAGGAACTGGTAGCAGGATAGCAACGATGCTCATCTTGTGCTGACTGTTTGCATTTTGCCCCAGTCTGCTGATTGAAGCTGGGAGCTTTCAGAGTGCAGATAAATTCCCGTTAATAGTGGAACTGGGATCACAAACCTAGGCATTTCTAAAATTACTTCAGCCTGGGAGGGCTGAGATAAATGGGCACCCTAGAGGATAAAAAGTTTTCAACCCCTTCAGTTAAGCCTTCCAGCGAATCCACTTAGGTTTTTTTTGAGATGAAGCAAAGAAACACTCACTGCCCTGTTCACTGTCTTGCCAAGCCAATCGGGAAAAGCTGAGAACTCAAAGTAAAGGAAGATCATTAAGTACCGTACACAATCGTGGTCCCTCCTTGGAGTTGTAGTGTCTCTTAGACAAAGCAACACTTCACGGCTGCTATATCATGCAACAGTTTCTCATCCAGTTGGTGTGCAAGGGCACATACTGCATAGTTGGAATGAAATAGGATGCAGAGGTGAAAAAAATTTCTCAGTCATTTACTGTTATCTGTTTTACAACCCTAGTAACAACATAATAAACATAATAAATGATTCATCTTTTTTTTTTTTTAGGATACCTTAAAAGGTCGGTTTTTCACTGTTAAGAGACTTGTATTCCAGGTGCAACATCCTGAGCATAAAATCTGAGTTTAACTCTCCTGGCCAGATTCTGACTCAGGAAGAGTATGAAGGCCTGATCCCATGGTCCTTCAAAAACAAGGAAATTACTCCGGTGGACTTCCATCTAATACAGATAACGCTCTATCATGGATTAATTAGATTAACTTCAACCTCTGTTGAACTCAGTGAAATTGCTAAATATTTACCTGGGTATAGCACAACAGGAAATCCAGCAGGCTATTTCTACAGTGAACCTTAGTTCTCAAGCCTGCGAACGCAGCCTGGTCATAGGAGATGCCCCTTGTGATGCGCTTAGACATCAGTGCAACAGAGCTTGCTYTCTGCTCATGCCTTTCATTGTAAATCAACTGTAATATTTAACAACTTTCAGCCAAAGAAATCTTTCACACTTTATTGAAGAAGTCACTTTAGCAATTACTTGTTAAGTTACATGGAAGAGCATGGGAAACCAACTGCTGCTTGTTTTAAGTGGAATCAGAATCAGTACCCTTTTAAGGCATTTTTCCTAGCAGTGTCAAAGCTGTGGATGTTGTGGGACATGCTATACTCCTAATTACCAAATGGAAACCCAGGTGTGATATTGGACACACTGGCCCCTTTTCTTGTGCCAGTTTCCTATGTAGATGAGAACTACAGCTGGAAAAAAACAGGGCTGAATGGCTCCTTACAGGTCACCTACTTGTCCTTTTACCTAAGGGAAAATGAACTGAAAGATGTTTATCCTTAATAAGTTCGTAAGGATGATGGGAATGAGCAGGCCTCAGCTGAGGCCTCACCTGCTCTAGGCTGGTTGTGAATATCTTCCACAGGTTTCCTGCTGGCTCACCTTCAGTTTATCCACTCGTGAGATGATTCACATGTTTCTGAAAGAATTTGGCTTCTCTTCATTCTATGCTTCTCTCTAGCTTTACTCTTTCCTGAGCAGCGCTTTGTCTTTCTGCCTGTATATTGCATCTGTAAATGGGAGTTATGGAAGTATGGAAGTATAACTATTATGCTAAGGAAAAACAGAAATGTTTTTCTGATTCTGTTGAGGCTCTTTCGCTGGTTCTCTTGTTTTTCAACACAGGAGGTTGGGAAAAAAGGCAGCACTTTTCATCTTGGTTTGGCTAATTCATAGCAACATTCCCAGCTGTAGTAATCAAGGCCATTATCGTGCCTCTTTGTTGCCTGGATAATACAAATCAGCTGGATGCATTGTGACTGGATGCATCAACTATCATGTTCCCCATGGTAGGAGGAATATGGAAAGTGACTTGGCTTTTTACTCAGGTATAAGCCTGGTCCAGCTACCCTACGTTTGAAATAAGAAGAGAAAGTGGCACTTGGGGTTGGTTCAAAAGATGAATAAAGGATTTTAACATTTGTAGCTAAAATTTGACATGGTCAGCCTGCACCAGATTTATGAAGACATGCAAACTCAGAGAAAATGGTATTATTTTTAGGAGAGTGTCACAGATGGAACAGATTAACCAGGATTATGGCCACATTTTTTTAAAATTCAGTAGCAGATCTACATTTCAAGAGGTAGTTTCTTTCTGTTTTCTCTCAGCTTAATTTCAGCAGGACTAAATTCCTGTTTTGAGGCTGATTTGCACAGACAGATTATCTGGCAGAACATAATATGGACACTTGAAGAATTAGATTTCTGTAGCTGGTTGCCATAATTCACAGTGTATTTGAGGCTGTAAAATTTTGCAGCAGAAGGAAAATAGGGAAGAAAATATGGCAAGCAGAAGAAATTGTGCTAAGGTCATTTGAAGATCATTAAAGTTGTGGAGAGGAGATTCACTGATTTCCACAGCCTTTGGGCCCATAGAAGACAATTTATGAGAGCCCAAGGGCTTTGGAGTGAGTTTGTCTCTGCAGTTTATTATAGATGGTGGGATTACAGCAAGACTGAATTTAGTGGAGTCACCAGTCTTTCAAACAACTCAACAGACTTCCGCTTCCCTCCTTCTATTTTGCTGTTCCTCCTCAGCACCTCAATTTTGCAGCACGTGGAGTAAGAGGCAGATGCCTTTCAGGTGAGACTGGGTTGGGATATTAAAGACTCCTCTGATTAATACGCTATGGCAAAGAAGGGTAGGGTCAGGAGAGAAGAGGTGATACCAGAGAAGGTTTAGCTAAGAGTCCACTACTTGAGATCTGCAGGCACTATCAACTTCTAGAGTTCCCTGCACCCGTGAAAAGAGTGGAAAAGATAGTTTCTCCAGGCCTTTTGGACACATGAGTATTGCTAAACTCTTGAAAAATAAAACTCTCCAGGGGCCACTCCAGTTTCTTCAGCAAGATAGTAAAAGACAAGACACAATTGTCCAACATTCAGGCTAGGACTCAGTTTGAGATTATGAGACCTCAGTATAGTGAACCGAGAGCTGTAGTGCCAAGGATCCCATCATGGGTAATGGTGTCCCAGCTGAGACATCCCTGGGGTGGAGGGAGCTACTCAGTGGCCGGGCACTGGAGACCTACACGTCTGGTTGGGTGCCAGCACACAGTGTCATTTAAGTTGCCTTGCCTCCAGCAGGCCATGGCCCTTTGTAGGTCATGGTGGGTGTCTGCCAGCCATGCATGGGTGTCTTGGGTGTCCCATGGCATCCTAAATAGCACTAAATCCTCGTGTATGCAGAACTGAGTCAAGCAGTAGGCAAATATGTCAGGATGAACTGAATTATTTTCTGGGGTCTACTGGCTGTACTTCCTCAGGATTTGATCCGATTGTCTCCATATAGRTGCCTAGTGCTGATCGAGATGTCCTTGAGTATCCAAGACATCCATGTGGGCTGGTACACATGGCATAGAAACGCATAGGAGATTAATATCCTACGTAGCAGCAGCTGGGGACCAGATGTGTCAGGTGGCACTGAACACCTAATCTGAACTGACTTCTGTATCTCCACTGACCACAGTGGGCCCTCAGTGGCTAACTCACATGTAGACTTCCCTGAGTATACCCCTAAAAGTACGTGGAGACTCTGCAGCTTCTGGCTACTGTGGGTTAGCTCCGTTATCTCCTTCACTAACCATACCTTGAGACAGGGTGTGGTTATCAGGCACGGCTGATAAACCCAGAAGGCACTTTCACTAATTAAACACTGTTGTGACTGTAGAGTATATCCTTGCATTTGAACAAATGAGGCAAAAATAACTAAATATGGACCAGAACTTCTATTCTTTACTTAGGCAAAACAACGTTCAGGGTAGTTGGCAGTGCTGGTGAAGACCATTACTTCACATTGAATAATTATTTAATACTGTGTAATCATGCTAAGATACTGCACTCATTTCCCGGGAACTAATCTCTAACCAGAGAGAATGATAAATTGACTAACATCATTGATTTGTTTGTGACAGTATTTAAAAAGTAGAAGTTATCAAAGCACTATTTTGAGCAGTATGACTTTGCAGATTATATATCTCATCTATCTTCCTAGGTCGATTTCCCTTTATATTATTAACTCTTGGTTATAAAAGAAACTTGGTTTCTTCTAACAAAGAGTTATTCTAAATCCAGTATTTCCATTACACAGTTATTTCCATCTGTTTTTTTCACATTTACTGGTTACAGCTGAAAAGTCAGTGTTGGCAACATGGTGTTATGTGAAGTGCCAAATATAGCTGGTGAGGCACCCCAAAATGCTGACTGATTAGTGACAGGCATCCTTCATATACTGCAAACATGCTGGAGAAATCAATGTCACAAGGACACCACATCACCTGGAACATTTTCTTCACACCTCCAAGACCCTCTGTGTATGGTCTGTACCAGGGAGCCACTGAAGTCTGAAGGCACACTTCAGATCAACTGACTCCAGTCATCCAAAAGTAAGGTCCAGGCTAATCTTTTGAAATAGCCTCCATCAATGGCCAGAGAGGCAGAGGAAGACRTTTCAAAGGGTGATTCACTTCCCCCTTGACTAGAGAGGGAACTTAATCTTTAACTGAGGCCAGATACCTAACTTTTAAACAGCCAAAGTTATGTGACATGAATATCTCTGAAGTCCAAAATCTGTAGGAACTTTACTCTGGAACCTTTTGCTCTGTATTTAGAAAATTGCTCGTCTGCTGTGATTTTAAGTAAAGTTCTTTTGTCAGTAAAATTGAGGCTTGAGTAATAAGCCTGACATTTAAATTTTCTTAATGAATGGAGAGACCTGGAAAGACCATTTAAAGTTCTATGTCTTTCTATCTGTGCACTGAGTAACTAATGCTGGCTTGGTTACTAATTTCTGCATAGTATAGCAGATTACTCAGCCTATTATCTTACTCATTTCATCTAGACCAGAATTTGAGACTGACAAGTACCACTGTGCATAATATTAGCAATCACTGCCAGTCTTTCTGCAGTTGCCTTAATTGAGCTTTATTACTTGTACCAGTATCTTGCATTTCAGGACTTTAAATAAAATGATCCTAAATTTAAAGGTGCCAGTGGAGAGGTTGGTTTGGACTTCAGCATCTCTGAAGACTGTTTAATAGTGAAAACAGTTTGCCAAAATGCAAAAGCTTACAATTTTTTCTTCTACCTAATATTAACTTTTCTCTAAGTGTGATTTTGACATTTATTTTCCATTTCAATGAATCAAATGTGATGGATTGTATTTTGATCATCGCCTCTGATTCTAGAGTGAGGTTTGAAGCTCCTAAAAGGACCTTGATTTTCAATCATATGAGCCTATATTTTCTTTATGATGGCACTAAGAACCTTGATTTCCCACTTTGGGTTGCCTTTTACAAATACAGGGATACTGTTYAAAATAAGAGAACATAACAGAAGTACTAAGAAATGGGCAATTGTTGCCAACTGTGCCCTAGGTTTCATTATGGTTACAAAGCATTTTAGGAGTCATTGAAATGATCAAATACTACAAGGCAGATCTTGGCCAGTACCCTTCAAAGCTGACAAATCACTTGAGACATCTTATTTCCTAAGTATCCACCTTGACGCCTTGACAAAAATTGCTGGATTTGACAAATGTGCCAACTCCCAGCCTCTGGAAATCAATTCCTTTCATTCAGTTGAACTAAAAGTCCAGACACATTGCCCGCTAAATGTAACGATCTTATGTTTAGGAGCAAAAAGGCACACTTCTCCCTTCTCAAGCTATTTTTTCAATCAATCAGATTAATGAGCTATCTTGGCTTAGAAACAGATTTTCTGTACAAGTTTTCTTTTGACCTTGAATATTAAATTTGGCTCTGACGAGCAACACCAGTCAGTATTTAAATATATATACTTGGGATTTCAAGGTTTGTTTTTATATTTGTCCCCTTTATCTGGTGCCAAAAAGTCTTTTATTACAGAATTATTTCTTAGCTCCTTTTCAATGAATATCTAAAATTCTACCTATGGCAGAGAATACTTTCCCTTTCGATAGGTATGTTTGTAATGTCTTTTGCCCACTTCCCCCTCACATCCCAATTCTAGTGACAAAATTTGCAGTTATGGTCAACAACAGAAGTCAGTTTTCCAAATGCCTTGCTAAGAAGTCTGATTTTTTCAAAACAGAAGAAACAGGGGACTTGTATTTACAAACTATGTGTTATCAAGATCAGAGAATGGAGTTCTTATATTAAGTTGATTAAGACTGCTTATGATACAATCTCATATCCAAGGTTTCAGATTTTTTTTAAGGAGATAAGGAAGTGTCATAGTGTAACCCCAGCCAGCAGCCAAGCCCCACACTGGGAAGAAAATCAGAAGGGTAAAAGATAAAAAGCTCAGGGGTTGAGGTAAAGACAGTTTAATAGGGAAAGTAAAAGCCGTGCACACAAGCAAAACAAAACAAGGAATTAATTCACTGCTTTCCATGAGCAGCCAGGTGTTCAGCCATCTCCAGGAGAGCAGGGCCCCATCACGTATAATGGTGACTTGGGAAGACAAACACCATCACTCCAAATGTCCCCCCCCTTCCTCCTTCTTCCTTCCACTTTATACACTGAGCATGATGTCACATGGTCTGGAATATCCCTTTGGTCAGTTGGGGTCACCTGTCCCAGCTGTGTCTCCTTCCAACCTCCTGTTCACCCCCAGTCCCCTCAGCAGCATGTCAGTACAAAAGCAGAAAAGGCCTTGGCTCTGTGTAAGCCCTGCTCAGCAATAACAAAAACTTCCCTATGTTATCAACCCTGTGCTCAGCACAAATCCAAAACAGAGCCACTGTGAAGAAAATGAACTCTACCCCAGCTGAAACCAGCACAGGAAGAAACCCACCACCTATGACTCCAAAAAGTATACACAGAAAGACATACAGTCTATAACCATAGTCTTTTTTTGATGTGTAAATCTGAGAACTCCATCAGACACTGCTTCTTTTAAACTTGTCTTGCTGCTGGTAGCTGGTGGGAACTTCACCTTTCTAATGCCAGGGTCAGCTTTTGGTGGGAGAGCTTTTTTCTCCTTTGATTAGAGGTCGTCCTCAGAGAGCTGCCTGTCTCAAAGCCTGTAGATAGACACTGCTTCTACAACACTGGAAGCTGCAGCATTCCCATTAGATGCCATTCCCTTGCATACCTGAGGTCATGAGTGATGTGTCTATTTGGTGCAGAACAGCTCGGGGGAGAGCGCAGATGTGGCAATGTTCTTGCCCTCACGTATGAAGAGACTCTGCTGTCTCCTGAGTGAACAGAAATTGAAAGGGTTGATGAGATTTGGAAGATTTTGAGAGACTTTATGGGCCAGTAGGTAAAAGTAGGCCACTCTCTTCTCTCGAGCTTTCCTTCTTTTTCCCAATGCCCTGTAACTGATCCTGCAATAAAAGTGACAATGYAGAACAGTCAACAAGAAACAACTATTCTTGGATTAGAATTGGATCAGAAAAGTCAAGAATTTGTCTGATTTTTGGAGTAGGAGGCTCTGTACCATCTGCAAATCAGATCCCGTCTCCAGTTTCAGGTCAAATCTCTCAGGCAGGTCCTCAGGGTCACAAGAACTAGCAACTGCTTTTTATAATGTGGACATTTGTCCTGGGTTAGTTATATATTCTATTACCACCCACAAAAGCTGGATAAATTTCATAATTACACACCTGGGACTCCATATCTCAAGTGAGATAAGCACTCCAGCCGACAAGAAGCACCACCCACCCTGGTTACCTGATCTCAGGTAATGGCCCATTAGCACCACCCAGCTGCTTATCTGATCTCAGCTAATGGCCCATAAACACCATCCAGCCTGACTAATTAGCCTGAACCCCATCGGAGGACCCCAGATCATCTCTGAGAGCCCTTGGAAGCATCTTGGAGGACCCTAAGACTCATCCAAGCTTGTTACCAAAGCAACCAATAGAACATCGGGAAGATCCTCTTCCATTGTGAAAGTCCCCGCCCCTGGGGGAGGTGCCAGCCGAGAAACACAGCATAAAACAAGGGGTTTGGATGGGAGAAGATACCCTTGACTTGATGGGACTCTGCTTTCAGGACTCTACTCTTGACTTGACTCAACTGGACTCCACTCCTCAAAATTGGATTCAGCTATCTACTCCACTCCACTTCTCGGAATTGGACTCAGCTACTCCACTCCACTACGGGGACTGGACTACCAGGCCTTCCTGCAGGACTATTGCCTAACTGGACTGCACAGCTACCACCCAGGTCAACAGGGTATCAAGTTGTACCGTGACTCTGTYGGTTTGTTTAAGCCGGTGTTTCTGTATTACTGCATTTATTTTAACCTTTTTATTAAAATTGTAATTTTGACCTAAAATCTCTCGAGGTATTTGGTGTGGGGTTAATTTCCCCTGCTGGTTTACAGCCAAACCAGCACAACATTAATCCCAAATGTTTCACATTGACATCAGAGTATGCACTATTGAGATTCAGTGGAAGAGACRTGAATATTAATAGATTAGGGGATGACTTAGTGGATTTGTCTGCTGTTACTCAAAGTGCATCACTTAAGTGGACCTAAAGTTTCAGCTTACTTGTGGAATTTTCATCATGATGTGAATGAAGAGGTCACAAAAATATTTTGCCACAGATTTCAGTGAGCATATCCCTTGTGCAGGAATTGATGCATTGACTCAGTGAATTAAATCATGTTTTAAGCATTAAACTGGCAGCTGCTACACAATTAAAGGATATGCCTATTTCTAATTCCTGTTAAAAAGAGTACAGTCAACATCTTTTAAAGAGTGTACCATTACAGCATACTTTATGACAGGTTTCAGTCCCTTACACTTCATGAATTATTAGCAAGTTTGACAATGTAGGAAGGCTTTGATCAAACCAGTCCAGGGCTTCAACATTTCCCCAAAATGGCAGACAGGAATTCCTGGAGAAAAACGGAATAACCTTCCTTCCTGCTTTGGGCCACAGTGAGGGGAGTGTAAATGTCATTCCCACATAATTTTGTATTTGTAATTTTTTTTTTTAATCACCAGGGAGCCAGTATTGCAAAGAGAGACTGAGTTGTTTATAGGCATATCTTTTGTACAGGCTGATTAGGAACCAGACACTATCTGCCAAAGCCAGTGTGAAGCCTGCCTCTGAGCCTGATGTCCTGCGCTGGCACACAAGCACAAGCCCCAGCATGGCACGGGGGTGACAAATGCCCCACTGGCTTGCACCCACCAGAGACGCTCCTGCAGCTTTTTTGTTATCGGAGACTTTCGTCATGGGGATGAGCTTTCCAAACTCAACACAACCTGACAGCATCTTGACAAGATACTGGGTCTGTCTGCCTGTTAGGTTCAAAATATATTTTTGCTATTAATTTTCAAAATGTTTTTCAGTAATTGTGCCTCTTACCTTCTTTCCTCTGACATTTCTTTGGTGCAATAAGAGGGTCTGTAGCTGTCTGTCTGAAGAAAACCCCTTCCTTGCTTCTGAAGACAAGCAGACCATACTTTTGGTATAACTTTCCTGTGTTAAACCGTACTTTGAAGAAGCTTATGATTCACAAGACATGTATAAATGCTACCTACCTACTGTTCACCACCTCTTGCTGTTACACAATCTCTCAAATCTGATAAACACTTCAAGGGCTTTGTCATATTCTCTTTGTTCAGGTGCATGAACAGTGTTATGTAGGATAACACATAATTGATATAGTTTGACTTTCACTGTACTGCAGATCTAAATCCCCCTGGAGTATCCTAGTTTATCAGAGGAGAGAAGTCTTCCATTTGGGAAAATGGGCTTAGTTCAGTACAAACTGCTCTCTAGTGAGGCTAAGGGGAAAAAAGGAAAACTATTTTAGTGAAGAACTAAAGCTGGAAATAAAGAAAAAGGTTCATCATCAAGACTTTGAGGCAAATAATACAAAAATCTTACCTCTAGGCCAGCTACACAAACTGTTGCAGAGAATACACTTTTATGGCAGAAAGGCAGCAAGCTGTCAGAGAAATTATCCTGTTGATAGATCTCTTCTGCCCTGTGAGGACTCTGCATGGGAAATACTGCCTTTGGGAGTGCCATGGGAAATTTCTCCTCATGGATGGGATGAGGCAGGTTAAAATGGATGATGCTTTAGTTGTCCAACATGTATGTAACTGGGTTTTTGATGCCAGTCGGATGCAACAGTTGGACATCTTGTAGATCTCTACCTAAACTTTTAACGAGTAGCTGCACAGTGGTCTGCCTTTTCTTGTGGCCGTCTTTGCTGAAATGCTCCCAGTGCCACATGTCAGTATAGAAAGACTGAAAATCAGTCTCAGGTTGTGATTTAGGAAATGAGGAAAAGAACTTATGCAGAGTTTACACTCATGGGAAGCTTTTGAAAATATGGGTTCTATATTTTAGAGATCCTAGAAACAGAAAGTGGTATTCCAAGTGCAAAAAGTTGTATGGGAGATTAATAAAGAACTGTGAGAAAGCAAAGAGTTACAGCATCTGAAAGGCACGTCCTCTGACATGAAGGCATACAAAACAACATCTTCAGATGAGTGGCAGTGTAGAGGCTGATAGCCCAGGAGAGAAACAGTGAAGACAAGTCTGAGGAAAAAATTCCTGTTTAAAACAAGGTGCCTGTGGCCATGCACACACACACACACAGAGGTAACTGTATCAAGGGGTGTGTGCTTCCACGAAATACTAGAAGTCTAAAAGCTGAAATCATCGAATAGGTATGTTTGCTTTGAAATTTGAAAGTTGGTATAGCAGACACCTGACAACTGGAAAGGAACATCATAGGGATGTTGTAACAATTAGGAAAAAAATATCATCAAAAAAAGAAAGAGTGGCTGCCCAGCTCTAGCTGTGCTGCTGTATGTTAAAGAACACATGCAGTCAAATCAGAGAATTAGTTTAAGGGATTGACTCAAAATGCAAAGTCACCATGCATAAAAAACTCCAGATCTAAATACCAAAACCACAGTGTTAAGACTATACTTTAGCCCAGGATGGATGGATAGAATGACTACAATGATGACAAATGCAGGAAACCCAATAAGAATGAGATACACAAGTTGCTTTATACAAATTAAATACTTGCAGTATGATTGCATTTGTAGACTTCACCACAGAGGAGCTAGTCAGAGAAAAGGCAGGTGGAACAGCAGCTCTCCACTGGATGCCAGAGAGATTTTTTGCTTTTATGCTTTTTAGATTAGTAGCATTTTAGTTTTATACTTTTATATATCTGTAACCCTATAATCCTATAACCTCTACTCTGCAACCTTGTATCCCTTTCCTATAGACAAAATAGAACCAAGTTATGAGCCTTTAAGCATTCCAGAGCTGGACTTGATATCTGAAAAATGAAGCTGTTGAAGTAAGCAGAGAACTTCCAATAGAAACTTGCCACAAGGAATAGTGTGACAAAATTCTGCTTTTCACTGGAGAATATTTCAAAACTATGTTACTCTATAATAATAGAAGCCTAAATGAGCACAGAACCTTTTTATTCTTTTGCACTTTTTGTACTCTTTTTTACCTTTGTATAACTTACACTTGCTGGACCTTGCTCAGCAGGATTGGGCCCAAACCCTGTGCAGCGGGGGTGGTCCCCGGGCTATCCTTGGGAAAACTCTGCTTTCTCTGAATCCTTTAATAAATTTTTACTTTTTACCCTCTTATTTGGCCTCAGCTTTTATTTTCCAAACATATAAGGCATCACACTGAATCTGGAGCTGTGCACAGGCCTGGGTTTAAGATCCTACTGTCAAAGCCACAGTGTTCAAGAAAAACCCCAAAAGCAACAAACAACAATATAAATATGATTAGATTTGAAAAGAAACAAATGAAAGGTTAAAGTGTTCACAGGTGACATAAGAATTGTCTGAAAATATCACAGATTTGAAAAAATGCATGATCCCTCTCAATAGCGAGAAGACCAACAAAAACCCCCACCATCAAAATACTGTAGTTCAAGTTTGAGGTAAGGCCATCCTTAAAAAATTATCATGGGAGCTAAGGCAATCTGGTTCATATAATTGGGTTTCCAGAAGGCTTTCAGGAAGATTCAATACTAAAGACTCTTCAAAGATAATAAGTTGCCGAGGATCAAAGAACACGTTTGCTCATGGATTAATAACTCATTTAAAACTAGGGAAAAATGAAGACATGGATACAGAGGTATTCAAAGACCTTTGAATCTTTGTGGGAGTTATTAAATCTCTTGCTGGAGGTGGGAAAGTATCAGACAAGTATTTTGAGGGTGTTCATAGCTGTACTTTTATGTAATAGCATTTCCTTCTAGAGTGACATGTGATAAAAGAAACAAATGACTCTTAGTTGCATAAAAGAAGCAGTATGTCAGGACTCACAGGATTTCATTCAATTTCTTCTTTTCCTGTCAAGTCTTTCACTGAAAGTGATTCTGCACTGTGAAGACTTGTGTTTCTATTTTTTTAATGTATTTAGCTATAAAAAGAAACTTTCCATAGAATCCGTAGAGTCATAGAATCATTTAGGTTGGAAAAGATCTTTAAGATCATCAAGTCCAAGCATAAAACTAACACTGCCAAGTCCCCTAGCACTAAACCATGTCCCCAGGTGCCATGTCTACACATCCTTTAAATACCTCCAGGGATGGTGAGTCCACCACTTCCCCGAGCAGCCTGTTCCAGAGCCTGACAACCCTTGCCATGAGGAAATTTTCCCTAATATCCAATCTAAACCTCCCCTGGTAAAACTTGAGGCCATTTCCTGTTGTCCTGTCACTTGTAGCCTGGGAGAAGAGGACGACCCCCACAAGGCTGCACCTTCCTTTCAGGCCGTTGTAGAGAGCGATAAGGTCCCCCTTGAGCCTCATTTTCTCCAGGCTAAACACCCCCAGCTCCCTTGGCCGCTTCCCGTCAGACTTGTGCTCCAGTCCCTTCCCCAGCTCCATTGCCCTTCTCTGGACATGCTCCAGCCCCTCAATGTCTTTCTTGTAGTGAGGGGCCCAAAACTGAACACAGGATTTGAAGTGTGGCCTCAGCAGTGCCGAGTACAGRGGGACRGTCACTGCCCTGGTCCTGCTGGCCACACTATTGCTGATCCCGGCCAGGATGCCATTGGCCTTCTTGGCCACTTGGGCACATGCTGGATCATGTTCAGCAGCTGTTGACCRGCATCCCCAGGTCCTTTTGCACTGGGCAGCTTCCCAGCCACTGCCCCGAGCCTGTAGTGCTGCCTGGGGTTTTTGTGACCCAAGGGCAGGACCTGGCACTTGCCTTATTGAACCTCACAGCATTGGCCTCAGCCCTTTGATCCATCCTGTTCAGATCCCTCGGCRGAGCCTTTCTGCCTTCCAGCAGATCAACACTCCTGTCCAATTTGGTGTCATCTGCAAACAGACTGAGGCTCTTGATCCCCTCGTCCAGGGTGTCGATGAAGTTAAAGAGCACTGTCTGCAAAACTGAGCCCTGGGGAACACTCTTTGTGACTGGCCCCCCGCTGAATGTAACTCCATTCCCCACCACTCTCTGAGCCTGGCCATGCAGACAGTTTTTTACCCAGCAAACTGTGTACCCATCCAAGCCAAGGGCAGCCATTTTGTCCAGGACAACACTGTGGGAAATGCTGTCAAAGTCTTTACTAAAGTCCAAGTAGACAACAACCACAGCTTTTCCCTTATCCACTAAGCAGGTCACCTTGCCATAAAGGTTTGTTCAAGGAGGACCTGCCTTTCACAAACCCATGCTTTCTGGGCTTGATCTCCTTGTTGTCCTCAATGTGACATGTGATGGCACTCGGGATCATCTGCTCCATGACCTTCCACAGCACTGAGGCCAGGCTGACAGGCTTGTAGTTCCCCAGATCCTCCTTTTGACCCTTCAGATCGATGGGTGTCACATTTGCCAACTAGCAGTCACCTGGGATATCCCTGGTTAGCCAGGACTGCTGATAAATTATTTGGCTTCTATTTAGGCTCCTGAAGGTTAATACAGTAATTCTACGGTAATTCTACAGTAATTCTACGGTAATTCTACAGTAACTCTACAGTAATTGATTTGTCCAGACATATCAATAAGACGTGTGCATTGGTGTATCCCATATCTCAGGACAGGAAAGCATCTTGCAGGAGTGCCTCTGGAACTGTAGAACTTCATAACCTCTGCAGCTCTGCTCAAGACAAAGGTCTGTGCTGCAACCTTCTCTGGTGACCTGTACCCCTGAATGAGGAGTTCTTGGGTCATGATGCCTCTCAAGGCTCACGTTGATCTCCCAGAGACAATGTGTCCAATGTCTTGGTGTTCGTGGGGTGTAGAGATGGCTGTGATGAGCATCCCGCTGGGAAGGCTCGTCTCAGGTGAGTGCTGTCCTGGGTAGAAGCAGTCATGCCCCAGGCACTATGGGGACAGGGTGCAGAGGCCCTCAGTGCTGAGGGCTGATTGAACATACTCTGGTCCTGCAGGGCCCACAGGACAAGCTCTCATGCATGGACCTAGGCTGTCCTCCAGTTGCAGGAGGGAAGCCACTGATTTGGATATTTGAGACCCGTTGGGCTGGTTGGTGTGATGCTCAGAAATACCATTTAGGTCTCCTCCATGGTTTGCAACAGGGGTTCCAAATCCTGCTTTGGGTCCAGAAAAAGTGAGGGCAGGGGACCAAATTTACCTCCTCAGTGCTGAGAAGAATGCAGTGGGAGGCAGAAGAGCTGAGGCTTTGTTGACTTCCTCACTGTGAGCTACAATGAATGTAAACCAATTATCTGCCGAAGAAAATTTTAAGAATGATTAAAAAAACCCCAGATGCATGTTTTGTTATTAATATAAACCCAGGAAAAAATAAAGTAGGTTGTGATGAAAACTTTCAAAATGTGTTCTCTTATTTTGTGCAGCCTACATCACGGAGCTAAAAATGATACTTACGTTTCGGTGTTGCTGTGGTTACTGATACTATTCTTCTGAGTCTTCCGAGGAAATGAATTGATTGTGTTAAGAAGGAGGCTGTATACAGGAGCTAGCCTTGGACCTTCACGATGGTTTCATTTATATTGGTCTAATTTCAAACTTCCATGGCCTAATTTACACTTAGCCAAAGTAGCTGTAATTTAATTTTTCTGGTTTTGTACAGACAAGTTAAAACTCTTACAGACAAGGTTGAAAGTTTTGGCCTGAACTCCCAGAAGACAGAATTTATTGTTCATTTACTATTGCTTCCCAAAGCACTCTGYGAGATAAATACTTTGTTGAATGTCCACAGGTAGACTTTCCCATTTTATTTGATGAATTCCATATATTTAATAAGAGAGAAGATAGTTTTTCTTTTGTGGTAAGGATGATGTGACAAGCAAAATATTTGTTCTTTGAAGCCTTTTCCATACCCTTTCTCCCAAGCCCACACTGACTCCGCGTGCGATTTTCTGTGAATCACAGCGCCACAGGATAGCTCAGGTTGGGAGGGAGCTCGGAAAGTCTCTGCTCCTACATCCTGCTCACAGCAGGCTGGCTCTGAGATCAGACTAGGCTGCTCAGGGCTTCATCCAGTTGAGGCTTGAAAACCTCTTAGGATAAAGTGTTGGTTCCTGCCCCAAAACATTTGTAACTTCCGCATACAGGAGAGACAAAAATGTGGAAGAGGTGCCAAGTCACAGAAGGGGATTAGGACCATAGAGAGGGCTGGTGACAGAGTCAGGAGCAAAGGCCTGATCTCTTGTACTCAAATCAAGAGAAGCCAACAAACTGTCCACTGACACTGTTTTTATGTAGTTCCCAATTTCTCCAGGAACAGCACAGCTACACAGCCCTTCACTTTCTCTCCCTGGGAAATGGAGTCATGTGATGATGGCTAAGACGACAATCTCATAGCTCTGGTGCCAAAACCACTCAGGGACATTTAGCTTGTGGCTGTGCTGGGAGAAGCTGAGTACATTAAAGCAGACATGATTCTGCMTTAATCTCCCTACCTGGTTGTGCCGGATGAAGTGCCTTATGGCTATTAGCATGTGATGGTGGAGCGATGCCCCAGGGGAGGGAAGATAAGAGGTGCTGCTGCTTGACGATAATGCCTTTCAGCAACGAACTGCGAGCGGCTTGAGTATGTGGATGATTTAAAATGAGGAGACATGCAGGACTGGCCGTGCTCTCAGTAGGTTTGTGGCATGAGCACACTGTGTCGATGACTCTCATCTTCGGCTGACACTTCTGCTGCGTTCAGAGCCTGCTCACGGCAGCTTAGAGCTAACGCACGTCTCGTCCCACAGTCTCACTTACTAATGAGACCATTTGTTCCTCCTCTGGAGAAGGTGGAAGCCTATGCAGTGATTTACAACTAACACTATATTGTAGGGACAGCTTAACTTGATCTAAACCTAGTTTAGCTTAAATCAATTGGGTAGTTGTTTGAATTCACACACACAAAGCTTGTATTGTTTTCACTAACTCTTTTGGAAATCGCTCTAGCTAAATCAGGGCATCTCCTGGTGTGATATAATGAGGTCTCTCCACAGATGAGTTACATTGATATAAAGAAGCTATAGAGGAATGGTCAATGCAGCACGAAACTGTTTGTAAATAAGCCTTAAGGCAAAGCAGACTTAGATAGCCTGCTTAGGCATTTGCACTGGTTTAATTAATTTGCTTTGTTAATTGAATTCCATTAAATTACAGAAAGTTTTTATTTTAGACAAAGCCTCAGGCCCTGATCTTCCATTTGGACCTGTCAGTAGCACTCTCTGAACTGCTTTTGGTGAATGCTTCATTTGCAACAGCGCAGTGTTGATCATCACCAGGCTATTAGTGAGTATGACCCAAATTGCAAAATGGTTTCCCTGAAAAGCATTTTCGGGGCTGATGATGAGGTGGTCTCCTATTTATGGTCTCTGAGCTCACTAGCTGTGGCACAATGCCAGGTAAGTTCCAAGATCCCTTTGAATTATCTGTCCAAGGGGATATGGACTGATAGCTCCTCAGCTGAGCAAACAGGTTTTCTTCTTCCTCTGCCTTGAGAGCTGTGTGCCCTGTAATGCCATTTCTTGTGGGGTTGGTTCACACAGAAGCTCGGAGTATCCTGGTCGTGGCTGTTCCTAGACTATGAAAAATTAGAGGGGAAGAGGGGGAAAGCAAGAGGAACATATTTGGCTGAAGTCAGGAAACACAGCCTTGTCAGTGCCCCATCTGGGAACCATGTTAGGTGGTTGTGCTTTGTCCGAACAAAAGCAAAAGCTGTGCTGGCTCCTCCTTAGACATGAAGTGACACTTTAATCTGTACTGGAAGAGACTTAAAAGGAGTTTTCTCTTGAAACTACTGTGAAGATCTGATATGGAGACTGAACCCCATGTTCTAACCCATTGTGTTTCCACCTCTGTGTCCTTGTACCATGTTAAAAACAAACGAACACACATACAATCAATCAAACAAACACCTAGGAATTTTAGACAAGAGGCTAAGTCACTCTAACTGGTACGGGCTTGTGGTATAGAGCACAAGTTATTTCTGTGAATTGAATACTTATAAAAATGCAAGAAAGGACCTTCACATCACATAAAAACATAGAAGTGTAATGTAACTTGATCAAGCTTTCTCTGAATGGTACATATTTTCTTAGAGTGCCAAATACAAGTAAGAAGAGATAGTCCAATGAGTAAACTGCAGCAATTCCTTGGAAATAACTCCCTAATTCCTGCTCCAGGAGATTTCACTGGCAGTGATGATGGCACATATTCTGCGGATCTACAAATTACCTTTGTCTCATGGGAGTAGCACTTAGGGTGACTAACCCTTTTGTYTTCCTCCTCAGGTGTGCCGTCTGGCTAAGTGATGACTTCCTAGGGCAGCACATCTCTTGGGATGCCTTGTGGTGGTGGCACAGCCACTTGCCTTTGAAAAAGGGATGTGATATATCCCAGGAAACAGAGCCCCTCCAAACAGTCTGGTTGAGGGAGAATGGAGCAGAGGGCCTTAGTTTGGGCACAGTTGTGTTATGTCTCAGCATGCCTGTTTGGTGCAAAGTGGGAAATACCTGGCATGAAGTGGTTGATAGGCATGTTTCATGTGCTTGCAGCTCTGAGATGCTGTCAGGATGATGCAAAACCCTTTCCTTACCCTGGAGACAGGCCCTGTGTATGGAGAGAGAGCCCCTCATTTCACCATTCAAGGGAGAGAYGGGATAAGATGCCAGGAGGTGCGTAGCAGAAGGACAGACTGAGTTTTTCTTTGAGCTTCTGGTACTGGCTTCCCCTGGGTCAAGGGCTGGACTGCACACAGGGCTGAGCTCTGCACCCTCCAAGGGGTTTTTGCTCTGCCAGCTTTGGGAATGATTGTGCTCCTGGCCATGGCCTGCAGGTGCAGCTAGGTGAGGAAACACATCAGCACTTCCTTGGAAATTTTGCTCATGTGGTTATTTTTTTTGTGTGACTTGCCATTCTGCAAGGACGGATGTGTCTGGCTGCATCCATTTGCTGTTGCATGGGACCGACGTTACTGCTGGGGCACCCCGGGATCCCTGGGCCTGCTGGGGCATTCCTGCAGAGGTGCCCGTGACTGGACAGGTCTCACGGGAGGGTGTTCCGGTGGGGGTCTCCGGGCAAAGGGCCGGCAAAGTGGGTCCTCCTGCGGCCCCGGGCGCTGTTCCCTCAGCACGGCGATCCCCCGTGCACATGCAGGGCATCTTCCAGAAAAAAGCGGAGCTGGAGTCTAACGCTAAGCGTTTTACGCCTTTAGGACGGCACCGTCTAGCGGGCCGTGTGAGTAGTGCTGAGCGCCCCAGGAGCGCCCCAGGAGCGCCCCAGGAGCGCCCGGCCCAGCGCACCCGCACAGCCCGCGGCGGGGGATGCTGCCGTCCCAGCTCCGCCTGTGCCGCTGTCCCGGATGGATGCTGATCCACCATTCGAACTCCCTTGGGGCAGTAGTAATACTTCTCCTCAGATAGGCTGCCTTTTTTCCCTCTTTTTTTTTTTTTTTTTTTTTTTTTTTCCCCTTGTAGCTTTCTAGTGCTAGTCCTTACTCACCTCAGCTTCAGACAGTGCTTTGCTCAGGATATTAAGCTCTCCCTAGTCCCCCGAAAGCATGGAAAAGAGAGGAGAAGCACGTGAGAGGGAGAAGGAGGTTTACAGGGAGAGAGAAAGGAGAGGAGGGGCGGGGAGAGGAGAGGAGCTGAAATTGTTGAGATGTGCTAATGCAGATGCTGCAGATGGAGGGGAGGGAGAGTGCTGAAGTCCATAGACCTTTGCAGTGCTCCTGTGCCTGCAGAGGTGTTAGGCAACATGTGGAATAGTAATTTCAGGGTCAGAGGATAGAAGAGACAAGAATTACTCACTGAAAAAGAGCAAACTTGGAAAGCCCTGAGCCACCTAAAGTTATTTTGAAGTTGTTTCTGCTTTGAGTGGATGCTGGTCTACATGACCAGCAGATGTGCACTGCAGTCTAAATTATTTTGTGATTCTAATTTTGCTCTATGTCTGCATTTTAGAACAACAGAAATCTCCTTTGATGATGTATGGTCTTTTGGGAACAGTATTACTGACATTAGTGCCATAAAACTGACCAGTTACTTCTTTAAAGTACTGACACATCTGTCTGCAGCACAGGCACATTTCAAATGTTACTGGGGTCATCTCCCTTCCTTGGAATTATAGACATTTTCTGACAGCTTTCGAAAAGAAAGACTATACTGCAGGGTATCGCTGTCAAATTAGGGCCTTGAACACTGACTGCATTCTTGAAACTATGTTTTAAGAAGTAGAAAAACATATTTGCTGATTACAAAACTGGCCCTGGATAGGGCAGAAATGAAACAGTTTAAATTTGAGGGAGAAGGACACAATGGATATTTCCTGGTTCYGCAGAGTTTGTAGCGATAGTACCACTCCATGTAAACAAGAAGATGTACGGATTTACGGAAAGACAGCAAGTGCATGTTCCAGGAACACTTACAGTGGGTAATAGTTGAATTTATGAAATAAAGCTGCAAGGTCAGTTAGTGCCTTATGTTAGCACAAGTTATAGGTAGAGGAAAGGCTTAGTGAATTTTTGAGATTGGTTGGACTTGAAGGTGGGGGTGACATTGTTTGTCTCCCCTGCCTACTGAAAAAGTGGTCCTGCCAGTGATTTTGTCCCCAGGGCTTTGGGGTTACCCATGGCTATTTGAGGGTGCAGTGACTGAACAGCAATCGGTGCAAGCAGATGGAAGTGAATTCCAACAGAGCTCGGCCATGTTGCACTGGCCAGGGTGCCCTGCTCAGTCCTGCTCTCCTCCCCTCTGCCCACAGGGGGTACAGATTTACTACTTCCCCAACATTTCACAGCATGATTTGGAATAGCTGCATATGCTTAAGTTTATAGAGGCATCAGGAAAAGAAATCGTTGTGATTCTGCATAACCAAGGCATAAGAGCCAGGGAGAGGGAAAAGAAACCCACATATGTAGCCGTCTGCAGCATTACACAGCCATGGCACTCCCTACTCACTGAAAGCACATTTGGCCTTCAGTAGTTTCCACATTATTAATGCTTAGGAAGAAAGGGATGAGTTTTGCAGAGATCTGTGTGATGTGGGGCATGGCAGATGGCCAGACTCGAAGCCACACAAAGTATAAAGGCAGCAGCACACTGGACTTTTAGCCCTGCTGGCTCCACCCCATCTCCAGTGGCTGGATTTTCTCTGGGGTGACATGTGCCCATGCCAGCATCCCCCTGTGTTCCCCCCAGGGCAGAGCAGCCCCCTGAGAAGGGGATCAGTGAAGGATCTGGTGTGAGACTGGTACCTGGTTCCCAGTGCCRGTGGCAGAGCTGGACCTATTGCCACATAGGCCATGGTCCTGCATCCCCTGTGAGCTGCTGAACTGAAAGCTTGAGAAGAAACAAAATAACTGAATTTTAAAAAGGAAATCTTCTCAGAAGCAATATAAAAAAAAGGATTTGCGCTCGCCTGTGCCTTCTAATATAACCATAAAATGGAGCAATTTTGCGTATTTATACTCTTATTCTACAGGCACCTGCTGAATATTTATTACAGTAATGTCTCTTGTGTCTTTCCGTCTGTTCATAAACAGCTCAATACAAGTGATTTGAGCATTCATCGCTTTAAACTGAAACAAATAGTTACTGAAAAAAAGTGCTTATTCCACACAAATTCCCCACATCTTCTGTAGAAAAGGTGATTGAGGGATAACTCTAGAATATGTAACTCTAGAACATGATAATGATGCCCTGCCTTTGGGAATGAGCCATAATTAATTACCTGCCTTGGAGTAATTTGATTCTTGCGGGTGGGTTTCAGACAAGCCGGCTCCCAGATGCACATCTCATTTTCCTGTGGGAGGAGTAGCACGTGCATAGTTGAACTCAACATTTCACAGCTGGAGGTTCTGGATCTCTGATGGTCTGTAAGGTGTCAGCAAGTACCTGCAAGTTAAGAACAAGGACTTACCACGTTTGCATGCAGGCAAGGGAAGAAAACAAAGGAGTGATGGTGAGTCACTAGTGATGTGGTACCCAAAACTGCACCCAGCACTCGAGGTGAGGCTGCCCCAGTGCAGAGCAGAGCGGGACAATCCCCTCCCTTGCCTGGCTGGTGATGCTGAGCCTGATGCCCCCAGGACATGCTTGGCCCTCCCAGCTGCCAGGGCACTGCTGACTCATGTTCAACTTGCCATCGACCAGGACCCCCAGGTCCTTTCCCGCAGAGCTTCTCTCCAGATGCTCATTCCCTTCTCCATACACATAACCAGGGTTGCCCCACTTCAGGTGCAGAATCCAGCACTTGCCCTTGCTGTTAAACTTTGTATGGTTGGTGATTGCCCATCTTTTTTTTTTTTTTTTAGATTTTTTATTGGAAGTGACAACTTCACAAAAAGGTCTATTTTTTCCCCCTGAAAGTGGCACTTGGCCTTGGTGGAAAAATAACTTCCTGCTCACTCCTTTACTCGGGCTTCACAGTTTTGTGAACATGACTCATTAAGTCATTCTCGGTCAGATCTGTGGGATGGGGGATGCCGATGAAGACACCCAAACTGTGGAGCATGTGCTTGGAGCTGAAACTGAGCTCAGTGCTTGCCCTGAATTCCTGCTGATTCCCAGGGTGGCAGCACCTGAATTCTGGAGCTGATATGGCCATGGGAGCACACTCTACTTGGGTTCTTGCTGGCACAGCTCCTTCAGGATGCTTGTCCTGATTACTCCATGGGAGCTGTGACCTGCATTATCATGGGGTCTATGGTCAGAAAAAATCACCATCTATCTTGCCCAAATTTCTGTCTTCTCAGAATGCATTTGGCTTTTCTTTTGGAGTTGTTGTACTGGTTTTGCTTGTGTTTTCTTTTCAACAAGGGATGGTGAGGGGAGAATTGGAGAATAGGGTCAGTGGTTCCACACTAGGATTATGACTGGTTTTCGCTGTCTATTCAGGCAGACTATTTACCATTTCTTGGCTTAATTTTCTTAGGAAGTGAGGTTTATGCAATCATGTCATTGTGCTCTCTCTCTGTTCTTCTCCCACTAGTAACTTTTGGATCCAGTTTCAACCACACTAGACAGGAAAGTAGATATATCAAATAATTGAATAATCCAAAATGCCAGCACATATTTAGTGAAAAAAGCTGGAGAAGCTTGGTTTCTCATGGAGGGTAAAAAGGAGGTCCTGTCTTTTCAGGCACCAGAGATCCCAGCCCAGGTGGCTGGGATTGAGAKGGAAATGCTGGATGCAGGAACACCCTGGCTCTGCTGCTCACACAGCTGTGAGAGTCGGTGTGAGTCAGTCAGCACCAGTGTGAGTCAGTTCAGCAGTGGGGAGACAGACAAACCAGACCACCCCCAGTCCCTCGCCAGCAGGGCACTGCTATGAGCACCAGGTCCTGGTCTCTGCGGCCATTCATGAATGGTTGCTTTGGGCAGTAGGGGTTTAGAGGAAGGTCTGGCCCCACTGCTTGGACAGGCATGGGCAATGACTGGGCCAACAATGCCTTCAGTATCTAGTAGAAGAGAGTGCTGGACCCTAACAAGATTAGTGGATGGGTCAGTCTTGGCCCAGACGCTCCCCTGCAGATGTGGCCCCTGGTAATACACGGGCACACGTGTCAGCTGTACCCATTCTTTTTAGAAGGGGAAGGGAGGCAAGTGGGGGCAGGGTGTTTCCATGCTCCAGAGGGGATCATCATCCAGTGGGACTCAGAATGTACCATTGCATAAAAAGAAATAGTGCACCAAGCTGTTAATCCTATCACCCTGTTCAGAAAAATAAGATAGGGTTTAAATATGGTGTTCCCCTTCTTTTCCCCCAAGCTGGGTGCAGAACTGAGACAGATGGGTGCAGTCTGTATTGACAAGGGCACTCRCTTTCTAAGAAAGAGTTTCGTTCATCCATCCATCTGCTTAGTATCCATGCAACAGTGAAATGGAGCAGCTTTTGCATATTTATACCCTTGTTCAGCCTGCGGCGTTATGAAAGCCAAATGACAGGATCACAGGGACGTTTGCCCATTTAGAAACTCTCCAGCAACCACAGCAGAATAAATGTGAACTGAATGTTATAATTTAATTTTTGTTAATCAGTGGTAGAGCTTTGCTTCGATACGGAAGTGGTTCACACACCATATTGAAGAAGAAAGTGCAAGACCTGGCTTAAGACAGGACAGCCTTTGGCTGGGTGAGAGCGGCTGTGAACAGCTTACTGACGGCGTGGAGACAGCCAGGGATAATCTCAGGGCTTTTGAGCCCTTCCCAGAAGAGACAGATTAAAATGACTTCTGTGGATAGTTCTCAGACATGGGAAAGTGCRGGCCTGCTAAAATGTTTGCCACTAGCCACTATTGTATGAATGAACACTCTGGCTCACTGGAGAGTGTCCTTTCTTCATGCTGCAGCAGGATATGTATAASACACCTTTGTGCGTGCCCAACATACGTGCCCATATACAAGTTCAAGCAGATTATGGTGGATAGAGGCAAAGTAAACGCCATGTGCAGAGGCAGAAATGGCACATTTTTTGGAAATTGCCTCTGGAATAACATCTTTAGGAAGGCAGAAAAAAACTGCGCAGCTGCATCTGAAGAGAGGAGTGAGAATATGTGAGAGGAACAGCCCTGCAGACCCCAAGGTCAGTGCAGAAGGAGAGGCAGAAGGTGCTCCAGGTGCCAGAGCAGAGATTCCCCTGCAGCCCGTGGTGCAGACAATGGTGAGGAAGACTGTCCATCTGCAAGCATGGAAGTCCATGGGGGAGCAGAGATACACCTGCAGCCCCTGGAGGACCCCATGTTGGAACAGATGGATATCTGAAGGAGGCTGTAATCCTGTGGGAAGCTCACACACAAGCAGCACACTCCTGGCAGGGGCTGTGGCCCTGTGAAGAGAGGAGCCCATACTGGAGCAGGTTGGCTTGATATCCATCAGTTCCATCTTTTTCCAGGCCCAGTGCCCCTAGAGCTTTGTGGTTCTCTGAACTCTAATGCCCACTGTAACCCTACCGACAACTTGAATTTTGAAGTTGAGGTCCCCAGCATCATAAGTGGCCCGGATTAGAAAGGCATGGAGACAGCAATATTGATCCAGTGACATCCTCCCTTTGGAATGCCTTTTCCAGCACCTGTGAGCACATTTTCCCAAAGCTTGAAGTCAGATTGATGACATATCTTCTTGGGGACTATTTGTGTTCAATTTGTTGTGGTCAGTGTCTCAGCTGCTGGTTGCCCCCCATAAAGTATGGATAGGTCTGGGCAGGAATAGCTGGAAGTTTTGAGCAGGTAGGCATCCCTAAGGGCACAAGCAGGTCTTTTTTTGGGTTAGGCTTTACAGCTTATTCCTTTTCCACCTCTTGAGGTTTAGTTAATTCAAGTTGTTGTTCTCAAAAGGCACCAAAGTTTGCCCCTCTGCTGGCATTTATGTTTTCACCTTCAATCCTCAGCTCCTTGATCTGCTGAAGTTCCCTCTTCTGTCTCCGCCTCCAGTGCTCTAGCAAAATTTCTGGCCTTTGCCTCAACTTTGAAATACTGGCTTTTCTCCATTAACCTTTTCTATGGAACAAACAGTGGAATTATTACTGCTTGGACTATTTCATAGACCTTATTCTTTCTCTTTACATCTTCTAGCTATCTGTGCCTGGTAAAATTGTTCTGCCAGAATGCTTTTTCTCTTCAGCTAAAGCTGAATCAAATGCTGTTGATTTACAGGTTCAGTAATTGCCCTTGCAGCTGGTACCAATTCATCCATCATTGCAAGCTTAATTTTCAGCCTTAACTTTCAAGACAGCATTAGGTTGCTGTCTTGGCCCCTCCTGCATAAAAGCTGCTCTTGTATTCAGTACCTGCTTTCTTGATTAAAAGTCCCCCTCTGGTCCTTCCTCAGCTTTCTCTTCTCTCAAACTGAACACCTGCACCATGGTTAGGGAGAGCAACAGTGCCATTCRGTCCTCTGCAGCAGGCCCTGGTATTCTACCACAGCTTCTTTCCCCTGGTGCTGCTGACACTGGGATGAGGTTGACGGTGCTGCAGTGGGGTTATGATCATCCACAGCCATTCCCGGGACTCCTGTGAGTCCCACCACCCCTGTGCAGCAGTATCCACACAGGGTCCTAGAAGCCACCATACAGCTCTGGTTTGTGCCAGGCTCTGACTCTGGTCTGGGTCAAACCTGCTACTGCATCTCTTCAGCAGCAGCTCTGTGCCAGCGGTGACCAGAGACATGAGGAGGGTCACAGGTCCAGCGCTTTGCCAAGGAGGGGTCTGAAGGGAAGAAGTAACTTGGTGGTTGCAAACGAGCCAGCCTGGGATCAGACCACCTAGCCCCCTCCCCTGCCCCGGGTCAATTTTCCCCCTGGAATCCATCTTGGAGGGCTGCAGCCACAGCCTGCACAGATCTTCCAAAGACTCGGTCATCCTCTGGCAAACCAAAGCTTCAGATCCATGCTGCTGAGTCTGTCTTGCCATTGTCCTCACAGGTGCTTGTTGCCAAGTTGGATCCTGATTTCAAGTGCCTGCTTCATTAGCTTTGTAAGTCATCTRTCACATCCTGCCTGGGCTTGCTCCCCCACTGGTGTGGATGAGGACCTCTGCTGCAGAGGCATGCATGTTTCTGCTTCAATTCCTTCAGTAACTCAGTCTCTTRTTTAAAATCCATCCTTCCTTTTCCTAGACCTGCAATTTTCTCTCCAAGCCTTCCCTTTATCACTTTTAGTAGTCACTGTAGCTTCAACTTTCCACAGAGCCCATTGCCAGCAACCTCAATAAATCCTGGCTTTAGTGCTCTCCTGGCACTCTCAATGCTTTCTCTGCTTCCCCAGGAGCACTTTTCACCCATGCAGTTCACCAGCTGCTGTGGCTAGGCTCATACTGCATGACTCAGATCCTAAACTTTGCTGTGGATGGAGAATCTGTCTTCTCCCTGGGAGCAGCCTTGTTTGTATCTGGTTTGTGGTGCTTGGTGCAGGAGCCCCAGTGAGATATGAGCCTCTCCCTGGGGTCACTGTTTGCATGTGCAAGGAGGTGCTGCAAGCAGGACAGCTCTGAAGAACAAAGCTTGTATTTACTAGTGAACATGAGCTACCCAGCTGAGCGCGGGGAACTCCCAACCCCCAGAGAGCACCCAGCCGCTTTGCTGCTGCACAGCCACCACCTCAGGGAAAAAGAGTTGGTCTCTGCAGCCCCAGGGCACATCCTCGATGGTGTTGAGTTTCCTTATTTCACCTCCCTTTTGGCTTGAGTGCTTTATACCTTCCCACGATTTTCTCACAAACCCTTGAGCTGGTACTGATGCTGTCTCAACTGCCCTAAGTGCCTGTGGTGTCACCTTTGTGGCCTTTCCTGGCTCTGTTCCGCAGATRTCCCAAGGCTTCCTGGTAACTCTAACAGCCACACCAGCCTAAGCCACAGCCATGCAGCCACAAGAGCTGGGCTCTGGGGCCTTGAGCACAGACAGTCGGCCCCAAGGAGTTAAGAAGATGACAACTGGGATTGCAGGCAGAGGTTTACATCCCCAGCTGCTGCTGCAGACAGTGCAGCAGCTGCAGAGGAGGGAGTTCTGGTGACCTACTGCTCAGCTCGTATAAACAGCTTAGCTGCTGATACCAGGTCTTCAGGACCAAAATATCTCATTTCTAATTCCAGCAACATTGGTTTTCGGACAGGTGCTGTGGTCCACCATGCAACCGGTTACGCACTGAGCAGAGACCTACACTGGTGGGCGCTAGGAATGCCATTAAGATTTTTCCCTCCTCCACAGAACAAAAAGGTTTCTTCTGAGCAAAAGAACTGGCAGTAACTGGGGTGTATCAGCAGGCTGTTTGAGCAGCAGTGATTATAGGAGTGTGGTAAATAACAGGACTGAGCTGCAATGGTGCAGAGAGAACTGGAAGTTGTATGTTTTGTCTGTGTACGTAGGCTGGCACATCACTTTTGTAGCCACAAATCAAGCCCATCTGTATGATTTACCTTCTTCTCCTACTGTCTCCCTTTATTAAGGGAAATCAATCATCCCACTACTCTGTGATTTATGGCTTTATGTCTTGCTGGGAATGTGTCACAAAGCAAAAAGTGGAAGTTTTGATGCATTAGTAAAGCCAAACTTGTCTGCCTAGGGTGAGATTGGAAGAATTTAGTTTCCTCTCGTGTGAATTCCAAGGGATTATAAAAGTTTCCATCCTCTCCTCTTCTTCCTTCTCCTCCTCAACCCACACCTGGTTACAAAGAAAGGCCTTGAAATTGGTGGTGGCCAAGGCTGTCAGCCTGTTCTGGCACACCTTGACCTACATCCTGCAATACCTGTGACACTAATGCTCTGTGGCAGATCTGTATGAAGCCATGGATGGACTGATAGATGAGGATGGCCTCCAACAGCTGAGTATGGCCACCATCAGCTGTGACCACTGCATGTTCAATGACTCCAAGGATGGAGATGTCATCATCTAGCTGTCTGAGCAACAGTACGTGGTGTGGTTGGTCTTTGTCTTCCCCAGGTTCATCCAAAAGAAAAAAGGTTCCTCCAAAGAAAATCTGGCCAATGCAGGAGACTTTGCACTGGGAGGAAATGGAAAAGGAGTTTCCCATTGAACTGAAGGGGGAAATGTCTGCTCGAATACCAACGTCTCAGTCTGTGGAGCACTGCAGTCCAAACACGCTGGCTTACCCCACACCTCATGTGCTCTCCACTCTAAACATGGACATAGACTTTTATTTTTGTGTTGGAGGAACATGCAGAGGGGCAGGTATGGCTCTACTGTGGCACTGTTGTCTCTTTCAGAAWCGCAGACAGCATCTCTCCCCATCACATCCCTTAAACTGTGCTGACTACCCTTAGGCAACCCCCTAGATGGTCCTTCATCTACCTCATTGTTTTCCTGGCCCCYGGTTTCCAGAGCCTCATACCTATTCCATAGGGGCACCTGGGAAGGGGAGGAAGGGGATTTGCCTGCCACTTCAAGCAGGGACCTGCCTCCATTCCTCCATCTCTTAGGTCCCCTCCTACCTGTTGGGGAGATGGTAGGAGATCCTTCACTTTCTGAGGTGCAGTTGGCTGGTACCCTGCCTCAGAGTGCCCGGGATGCTCCACAGGGGACACAGAGTCCATTGACATTAGCACTGTGTGTGGTCAGACCAAGCCACAACTCTGTGAATGTGGAAAATTCTACTCGTCCTCCTTCTAAAAGGACAGAAGATACAATGTTTGTCCAAACCTTGCCTCCTCACCCACCTTTCATGACCCAGCCATTGCAGCACAAGGTTTTACTTCATTTCGTCTTATGCGACTCAGAAAGAAATAAAAGAAATTATGTCAATAACTGAGAGAGGACAGGAGGTGAATTAAATACGAGGCATTTGTAAATTCAGCAGAGCACAATGGCAGCTGGACCTTGTTTGTCYAGGAGGAACACCTCAACCCCTGGAAAGCATGTTCAGAGCAGGAGGAAGAGCAACGGGATGAAAGCTGAGCATAGCAATGAGCCTGCTGTCTCAGACGGCCAGGGAAATGCAGAGCAGTGTGCCAAGATGCGTAAGCAGGGTCAAGAAGATTGCAGTCCCTGGGCAACCAGTGCCTGTCCAACACTTTCCCTCTCACACAGTGACATGGATGTTGAGCTGTCGAACAGCGAGGATCTTCCCTGTTGCAGCGTCATCCAGCYCCGCTGGACAGGGAAGCTGCCACAGCCCCCAGCTCACGGCTCACTTCAGAGCGCTGATAGGTTGAACTGGATGGTTGGTCTTCATGCTGTGCTCCTCAGGCTYCCCCCCAAACTGGAGCTCTCCACTGCACTTCTGAGCTTTGTACCCGCATGCAGAGTGGCCAGTGCATGGCCCCAGGCTGCAGGTGGTGGAAGGCACATGCAGACCTGGCTGTCGAGACCCATTCCTGATCCCGGGATTCTCAGATGACCGCTGGTAGAGCAAATACCACTTCTGATACCTTCTGCCAGAATGGRATCTGCTGTACCTGCCAGCCAAACTCAGAGAAAAGGCATCTCTAGGCTTCTTAGGAAAATCACAGAGGAGCTGCCAGTCTGTCACTGAAAACACCTTATAAGAAAGAGTTGAAAAGCTGCCAATATTTACTTTATACAACTGCAAGGGTGAGAAAGGAAGAACGCTGAGCTTGAAGCAAAACCAGAGCATTATCGTGCTCTCTTTGAACATATGTCTGTGTTTCTCTATTGAAGCTCCTGCTCGAYTTACTTTTCAAGTATTAAATTTTTCTAAACCTTGTATTTAAGCCTCATTCTTTTCCTCTTTTTCCTTTTTTTTTTTTTTTTAAGGCAACCAACCAGCTCATCACAAGAAGACACTGGAAAAGCAAAATTCCCCTGTGGAGTTTTCGGTCTTCGAAGCCCTAAATCCTGCTGAGAACCACGGATACTGGCATTACAATGCATCATTTTAAATAAGCTTTTTGCATCAAGGGATTCTGAAAACAGAGCAGCAGATATATTAGATACTAGATATGTTTTGCCTGTGTCTTTATCACAAAGCAAATATAAAGCCTGGGTCTCTAACATAAACTACATTATCTAGGAGACTATTGCCTCTAACAGAGGCGATGTTAAACTGACATTTGCCTTATCTCATTAATGTTATTTCATCACTGTACCAAATTTTAAGACTAGGAAAATATTCTAAGTTATTGTGTTAAAGCTGCTATCACTATTCCAAGTAGCAYGTGTGGTAGCCAATGAGCAATTCAACTGAATGACCTGTCATTTTTATGTAATTTATACTTACTCCAATCATTCTTGCCTAAATAATCCTTTTGTGCATGTTTATGTGGCAAGGGTCAAGTAGGAAGTGTTCTTCAGATGGGATTTTCAAGCAGCAAAGTTATTTAGTAGTGGTGATATACTAAAGCAAGTACTYAAAAAACTTCTCAGCCCCTTGAGACAGAAGAGGTTAAGTAGTTTGCTATCTTTTCTCCTGATCTTGTTAAAAACGGCCACTTTRTTTTAGCACCGAAAGCAATACTGTGGGGAATGATTTGTGTGGCAACATGTTGTGATTTAACCTCAGACAGCAACTAAGTCTCTCAAAACCACTCGCTCACTCCCYCCATGTCAGAATTGGAGAGAGAATTGGAAGAGTAAAAGTGAGAAAGCTCATGGGTTGAGATAAAGATATTTTAATAGGTAAAGAAAAAACCACACGTGAGCAAAGCAAGGAATTAATTCACCACTCCCCATGGTCAGGCAGGTGTTCAGCCTCTGCAGGAGAGCAGGGTTCCACCACGCATAATGGTGACTTGAGGAGACAAATGCCATTACCGTGAACTTCCCCCACTTCCTTCTTCTGTGGGATATCCATTAGATCAGCTGGGGTCCGCTGTCTGGGTTGTGCCCCCTTCCAACTCCTTGTGCACTCCCAGCATCCTCTTTGGTAGGGTGGGGTGAGACAGAAAACACCTTGACTTTATTGTAAGACCTGCTCAGCAGTAACTAAAACATCCCTGTGTTCTCAACACTGTTTCCAGCACAAATCGAAAACATAGCCCCATGCCAGCTATTATGGAAAAAATTAACTCTACCCCAGGCAAAATGAGCAGATTCTCCACCCCTTATTCCATACCATTTATGTCATGCTCAGGCACATTATCCAATACATCCTCAGTAACAACTCGCCTGCCTTCCCATCCTTTGATACCGAGATATCGTTCCCCTGGTCTACGCACCACCCCTGCAAAATGCATGTAAAATGTCCACAAATATCCACTGAGTTAATGTAGTCCATGACTTTGGGCTCCATCTGTTTTGGTGGTCACTCGGGACAGGAAGGTGRCGTGTGGCATGGAGTTGCTGGGCACCAAAGCCAGCTCAGGTTGGGTCACTGCTGCACTTGCACTGTGCCTTGCAGTGGCCCAGGGGGTTCCKCCTCATGTCAAGCAGCMCAGCACTACGGTGAGCARTGAAAGCAAAAAGCAGCCACTAAGGAGCAYGAGGCTCTAAAAGAGAATCTGGCAAGCAAGACTCATGGCAAGTAAAGGAGCCTGTCAATGAATAGCTAAACAGCAAGWACAGTGATAAATTCAGTCTAGCACATTCCAATCAAATCTGTTGTTATCTTGAGCCTTTTGACCCCCACATTGGGAGCCAAAAAGGATTGTCATGGTTTAACCCTACCTGGCAGCTAAGCATCACCCAGCTGCTCACTCACTGCCCCCATGTCAGGATGGGGGAGAGAACTGGAAGAGTAAAAGTGAAGAAAACTCCTGGGTTCAGATAATGGCAGCTTAATAGGTAAAGCAAAAATTAATTATATCCCAGCTAAAAGTAGCACACAACAAGTACAGATTAGCTGACTGAAATAACCGAGTTTCTTGAAATGGGGTGTCACTGTAGGTGTCAGCCCTTAAAAGGTTTTCAGCTCTGCAGAAATACAAGTCGAAGAAACTAGCTGCTTGTGAGGCCCCTATCATTCAATATAAGTGAATGAATTGTGAATAGGATGATATATGCAGCAGCTATCTCTTTACCAAGAAAAGATTAAAGCGATTTTGCATGTTAGAAAAATATTCGTCTTGAATTCATGGCATTTCTGTAAAGTTACAATGCTTGGGCTTACTCAGGACTATTGCTTTGAGTAGCAACCAAGAGTAAGCTTTAAGCTGTAAAGTAATGCTGCTATAATGTCAAAAAGTGCTGAAGCTGGTATGATGCATTTGAGAGACATACGTGTGAGGTTAACCTGTAAAGTTCAGATGCTGTGGTGCAGAAAGAAAAACTAGACCAGGGAAGGCTTGGGGGAAAAAAAAAAAAAGAATGTGTAAAGGTGAAAGTTTATGTGTAGAAAGTATATGTATGTTTTGATATGTATCTAAATCTTCCCCTTAGCTTGCCACTGCAGTTAACCTCTTACTCTGCTATGCYGTGTTGGGAACCTAGAGAGTACTAGCATGCCATGACAGGTCATGAGCTAAGGTTGGTCTTGTTTTATCCCTTGACAGAGAGCAACTGCTTTGACTCTTGACTAAGAGGTATTAACTCATGTCTGTGTTCATGTTCTGTTGTGAGAACATAAGACCTCCCAAAGGGAAATACCCTCTGCTGTCTTGAATAACCCAGCTCTTGCTCCATGCACCACAGACATCTTAAATACTCCCTGTCCTCACCAGTCAGGAGTTGAGTCTAAAAGACACAGTTCTCAGGCCCCAGTTACTCCCACCAGACTTTGAGAGGGTTAAGGAGTCACTACAGCCAGCTGCTCAGCTTCTTTCCCTTTCCCTTCACCGTTGGTGCTTTCAGTCAAAATGTTATACCTTAATATCATCGAGGATCTGTTCCCAAATCCACAGATGGGTCTTGAAAATGAACCTCCAAAACTGATGTTCAAAACATTGAAATATGCAGCAGGATAACACTTCGTTTTCCTCGCAAAAAAAAGCAAATCCTTCTTGATTCGATGTAAGTATAGACTTCAAAATCACTGTTCTTTAAATCATGAATTTGCACTTCTGGAAAGTCAGATGTTCCTTTTTTTTTCTCTCCACGAGGTGGTAGATTTCGTTCCTCTCCTCCTTCTCTTTATTTTCTTATTTTACTTTACATCTTCTTATTTCACTTATCATCTTCTTATTTCACTTTACATCTTCTTATTTCAGAGATCCTTAGTCCTGTTGCGTTTTCTGGGGAGTGAAGGTTTTGGTGTAGTAATGTTGTCTGATGTCTGGACCAAAGCTTAAACCAACACTAACATTTACCTTTGAGATCTATGAGGCTCCTGATCTAAGTTCTATTTTAATCCCAGTGCTTCTTTCACGATTATTTTACCATTGAGAGAGAAAAAGAAACATTAGGAATGAGTATCAGGCATCTGGAAAAAAAAACACCCCACTGTAAAGCATTTTTCAAGACACAACATTTGTTTTAAACAAAAGGAAATCCTGCCATGGCTATACCATGATTAAAATGCCGTGAAAAGGTTTTAGTAAACATCAGAGACATCATGGCTATCTCTTGCTTTAATGACCACTGATTAATTGTCATATGGTGATATGCTGAATGTTTTTTTAACAAGTTAGGAATTCTGCCTCAGGCCCCCAGACACTGCACACCCAAGTGCTGCACAAAACAGATGTGTGCTAAACAGTGACAGGATTTGGTTCAAAATGCCAAAAGCAAGCCAAAGCAGCTGCAGGTGCTTGCTCTGTAAATGGTCCCAGRGGCATCATCTGCAGGAGGAAATTAGAGGTTTTCAATTGCCCCACAGCACAGCTGTACAGGTAGGTTGTGTGAGAGTTACATGGTAGGCACAGAACACACATTTTAATTCTACTCTCTTGCTTTCTTTGGTTAGGGTTAGAAGATGGAGTTAAACACCCCTGCATATGATTTGTGGCATCTTACTTTTGGAAGACTGACAGCAGATGCAGGTAATGCAGTAGTACATACATTCATGTGCACTAAGGCACCCCTCAAGAGGTGAAGTAAAAGAGAAGAACTCAGAGAGACTTGGGTGCTGTTTCTGAAAGATCTTGGGGAGTCTGTGCTGCAAAATTTTCATAACTTGTTCTGAAGTTAATTTAGTTGTCAGTATTTTCTCTCCTGTTTCTTCACTGATATTGTGCTTTACAACACTTCCTAGAGTTTTGCAAAATTTTCAGAATGGAATCAGCAAAATGCATATGCCAAATTGAGGTATTAGTCTGATCAACTGTGGGTGCAACTTATTTACACATCTAGGGACCTAAGAGCTATGCTTAGTCTATAGCCATATAGATTTTTCCTCACTCCCCCAAAACTTAGAGAAGTCTCAAATTCTAATTCTGCAAACAATTTTTTAGCTCTGTGAATATCACCACAAATTCTTCTTTTCTTACCATGCAGTTATATTGGGTAATAAACCTCTAACCTTTAATTTTCAATGGGCAGAGTTCAAGCTGTAGCTCTGTTCTCTCAAGTATTTTAGCAAAGGTTATTGTCTTAGTGTGGCATGCTCCCCTAGCTGCATCTCCTCCGTAATCTTTCTTCCTTAAGAAACAGAAATAAGGTCTTAAGTGCTTCTTGTATCTAAAGTCTCTGTTAAATAATTTTGGCATATTAAGGAGTAAAGTGAAACTCTTTTCCCCCTCTGTTATAATCTGAATTATTCTATCTCTACACTTACCACTGACCAATGATCCTTTTCCTTCCCTTAGGGCATTTGCGGTGTAGTTTCTCTGTGATGATCTTTTTCTAATGGCAAAAACCAATACCTTTTCAAAGAGCAGGTCATTTCGAGGACACACAGCCTATGTTTATGTTATCATACTTGGGTACATATTCCTTTTGTCATTGGGACTTACAGCACAGTTAATATTTCTCCATGTTTGGTCTTAAGTGACTGCACATGTCTAAGTGGCTGCACGCCGCTTTTCCCTGAAGAACAGAATAAGTGGTTACTGCTGAGGCTGCCCGGCTCAGGTCCTTCCAGATGGTGTTAATCAGAGCTACACAGCTGCTCCATAGGCAGCTTGGGACGTGCTGAGCTACCCAGTGGTTTCAGACTGAGCAAGTGCAACTATTTGTGAGCCTAAAAGCTCTGTGGGTTTTTGTGCAGGGAGGCATTAGCCAGCACAGACGTACATAGTGCTGTCTCCCTCCTGCAGGTTGGCAAAAGCAAGTGAGCCCTTGATGGGAAAGGACAGCAAGCAATGTAAGTTACTCAATATGGACCAAGGCTTTCCTCAATGAAAACTTTGAAAGTTTCATACAAGCACCTTATTCCAATGTCATCAGTGCTTCAGTCGGTGTTGCTGAAAACACTTCTGTCTGCACCTCAGTCTGATGTACAGTCACAGGGCAACAGAGTAAGAACATCTTTATTCCAAGCAAAAATTACAGTCCAGCATCCCCCTCTTTTATGTCTGAGTAACCCAATCACCTCAATTAATTTAATGTGTCTCTATGAAGGTTATTTGTCACTTAGAGCAATTTATCCTCAGGTGCTTACTGTCTACTCCAGTAATTTGCTGTTAATTACTTGTTTACTTCTACAATGTTGCTAATAAAGTGAATGTGGGCGAATCCCATTTAGTTTCCAAAATAAAAGCCATCTGTTTGGCCATATTTACCCTTGCTAACTCCTGTTTTCATAGCTATAGAGTTATTAAAGACTTTGGCTGCTGCTACCATAACCTTTTCATTAAAATCCGTATGTTTAACAAGGTAACAAAGATGTACTGAGCACTCCTGGTGTATTGGTTTCAGCTTATAGAAGAGTTTGGGTTGGAAGGGACCTATAAGATCATCTAGTTCCAACACTCCTGCCATGGGCAGGGCCACTTTCCACTAGACCAGGTTGCTCAAAATCCCATCCAACCTGGCCCTGAACACTTCCAGGGATKGGGCATCCACAACTACTCTGGGCAATCTGTGCCAGTGCTTCACCACTTAGAGGGTGAATAATTTCATCCTAATATCTAATCTAAACCCACACTATTCAGATCAGAGCCATTGCTCCTTGTCCTAACAGTACATGTCTGCAAAAAGTACCTCTCCGGCTCTCCTGTAAGCCCCATTTAATTACTGGAAGGCTGCTGGAAGGTCTTCCTGGAGCCTTTTCTTCTCCGGGTGAACAGCACCGACTCTCTCAGCCTTTTCTCATAGGAGAGAAGTTCTGTTCCTCCGATCATTTGCATGTCCATCCTCTGGACTCGCTCCAACAGGTCCACGTTTTTTTTGTGCTGGGGGTCCCAGAGCTGGACACAATACTCCAGATGGGGTCTCATGAGAGCAGGGTAGAGGGGGAGTATCAGCTTCCTCACCCTGCTGGCTGCACTTCTGTTGATGCAGCCTAGGAAATATTTGACTTTTTAGGCTGTGAGTGCACATTGCTGGCTCATGTTGAGCTCCACATCAACCAATGACCCCAAGTCCTCAGGGCTGCTCAAAATACATGCATAGCTATTGCATCCATCAGGTTAGATCAGCGTTTTCCTCCAAAACTCCTTTTCCATGTGTCAAAAGAGAATAGAGACTTCTGTAGCTGTAAGAAACAAAGAAAAAAGACCAATGCTTTGAATATCTTCCTTTTCTACAACATTTCCTTAGGTTGTAGTGTTTAGGTGTAAATATTTGTTCACTGCATCTTTGTAATTTTGGGTTTATTCCATTAAAGACCATGCCTTTCTCCTCTCAGAGGGAGCCACTGTTGTTTGGTTGTTGCTTTTTGATGAGATTTATCCAGGCAGTCGGTGACCTTTCCTATACCCTCTATTGATTGTCTGGAATGGCTTGGCCTGACAAGGGGAAAATATCTACAGTCTTTTAGTGTGTCTAGTACTTGTTTGTTTACCTGGTTATGCAATGCACTTATAGACTGGCTGGCTGATTGATTTATTGCTGCTTTGTACTGCTGCTGGCATCCTTCTGGGAAACAGGACTGGAAAAGGCCTTTCTGCAGCTGAGAGTTTATGCCAGTGTCCACACATTAACAAACTGCATGTAAGGCATTTCAGAGAAAGCCACCCCTTGTAACCCACGGCTGTTCTTTTGCCCAGGGTTTCACAAGGCATATATAAGTTTACGCATGCTGTCAGACTGCCTGGTGGCAGTGCAGTGAGTTATTGCTGAGACAGGCTTGTGTCCAAACCAGTATAAATGAAAAAGGGAAAAAGTATTGTAAAACATAGTAAAAGAGCCACTCTAACTTCTGTCGCCACTACATAAGAGCCTCTAAAACAGCAAAGTAGGTACAGGACAAAACCATGTCTTCCTTCGGCAATACTAGTTCTGGGATTATTCTCTGAAGGTCTAGGAAAGAAATCTTGGATAACTAGCAGAGTGGGGATCTACAGCCAAAGTGTGACTGTAAAGTGTGAAGGAATAGGGGAGACCTTATACTGCCCTAACAAACCAAAAATAAACCACTTACAGTGGTGCAGAAGCCCCAACATGGATTTTCACCTCTGCAGGACAGCTTGGGACAGCTGATCCATGTGTCAGGGGGACCATAGGGGATGTGTGTGATAGGTTAGATATGAAGGAAAGTTTTTTTGCCCAGAGGGTAATTGGGCAATGGAAGAGACTCTCCAGGGAAGTGGACACTGCACTAAGCCTGCTAGAGTTCAAGAAGCATTTGGACAATACTCTCAGGCACATGGTGTGGGTCTCTTCCAACTCAGGATATTCTATGATTCTTTGTGAGCAGTATGAATCCTTTGACAAAAAGTGAGTGAAGATGAGGTCTTGCTTGTCACAGGGCAATAGGCCAATCAAATGCTGTTGTACAACATGGCCTGCCAGAGTCCCTGGTGCTCAGGAGCAGATTATGGCCACTGGAAGACCCCTATAGAACAAAGGAAAAGGAAGGTGGGGACCAGTTAGATTTGGCATCTGGGCGGTGGGTAGCACTAGGCTTAGAGATGCTCATGCTCCTCTCTTAGGTCTCGTGTCTTTTCTCATACTCTAAGGCAACAAGCTATCAACTGATCACTCAAGAAGGAATAAACTTTCTCCTAGTAACTCAGTCACCACAATACTCTGAAATGCACATGCTCTGACCCACATCTCTTGTCCATCTCACATCAATAAACACTAATGGTGCAAAGCTCTGGACRGTGTGCTTGCAGGTACCATGCTACTCCTCTTGGCTGAAACTGTATATGAGGGTAGTTAATCACAGTGGGACAACAGTGCATCTGGGATGACTGACCCCCAAAATCATTCTTAAAGAGGTAGATATAACCACCCCCTTAATGGCTGGGACCAAGAGCCTCGAAACACTCAGGGAAAAGTTTYCTCTGCCTTTTAGTACTAATCAGGAAAAGAGAAGAGCTTCAGAGCAAGAACTATATGCTACTGGAAGTGCCTAGTTCCATCAGAGAAAGCTGAAGTCATGCTGTCTGTGCAAGGAGATGGTTTAGGATTTTGGTCTTCAGTGCGTGGTCAAAACAGGTGGCAGTGAGGTCCTGGCTGTGGGACGTGTGCCGGAGGCACCGGTCGCCTGTGACTTCCCAAGCGCGTGCCTTTGCGGTGCCACTTCCAGTCTTTCAACACTGGGTGGCACCAGGAATATAAAGAATCGGGGCCATGTCTCCAGGCTTGTGCAAAGGGAGTTGCCATCCTGGGGAAGTGAGGTGCTATCAGTTTATTTGTTTACAGTCTTGAGGGAGTGGATTCAAGAAAAACATTGTAGGAAGACATCTCAGGTAATAGTAGGATTAGGAGCAGGTGAGGATATAAGATAGGAAAAACTCACTGTCAAGTTTGATTACTTCCACTGTGAAACTACTTCAGCTAAAAAAAAGTCCCACCGGTGATTAAAAGGGTTTTTTTAAATCTTGTTTTCATAAGCAAACCCTCTCCTCAAGCACAGAAGAAAAAGACAATAAAGCAGTGGAGCAGTAGAGCCAGTTCCAGGTTCTGTGCTGGTGTTGTCCATGTCTCAGAGGTTGCTAGAGGCTGGAATGGCCCTTGAGGCTCCCCAGCTTTTCAGCCACATTGCCCAGTGCATCAGCCAGCAAAGCAGGAACCGAGTGAGAGGCAGAGCCCCTCCATCAGTAACTTGTTCTTTCTCACGGCTTGTCTAACGTAGGATGCTAATGGAATCCCTTTAGCAGATAAAGCCAGGTTCTTTAGGAAAAATACTTTTTTTGGGGGGGGGGGGGAGATTAGAGGCAGAATTTTCTAGATGCTAAACTGGAGGAAACCATGTGCTCATTACTGATTTCTAACTCCTGCATGTGATAAGTTCCAAGAGTGTAGTAACACAGAGCAGAAAGTCATGGAGGAGCAGCCACCTTACAGAGTATTTTGTATGCCTTCCATTTGTGACCAATGCCACTGGATGCAGTTACGCAATAAGATGCCAAACAGTCAGCATTTCATTAAAATATGCTGCAGCGAGTAGTTCAGTAAACTACTTAACATGCCAAATGCGTAGTGTGTGCCAACATATTTATCGTATAATATTCTTAAGAGCTGCAAGCCTCTGTTCATTGGGAGTAATCAATTCTATTTTCATATGCAGTGGACCTTGAACCTTGCACTCACATTTCAACAATTTAATTTTTCCAAGGGGCGATCAGGGTAAGTAGATGCAGTACCTCTACCAGGAGCATTGGCAATAAGCTTTATTGATATTCTGGGCTAAAAAAGCCCTGCAGATCTCTGCACACTGTGGGGAGGATCTAAAAATACATAATAAAAGCTTGATTAGTACAGCATGCAACAAGGTGAGGAGCACGTGCTGCTGAACAGAAATAAAGTCTTCATAATGTAAGAGCAAGCAAGCCAAATAAAGTAATCCAGCAAMCAGAGTATTAAGCTCAGCCTTACTGCAATATGAAATAAAGGACAGTTATGTTTGCAGTGGAGCTGAAAGAATCTACCTCTGTGATGGGTAATTAACAGATCAAGGACAGCTTCAGTCCCCTGTTCATCCTTTGGGTTGCCTAATTAGACATTGTCAGTTTCTGGAACGTGCAAATCTCACGTGTAAAAAAAGCACTGGTTTTCATACACTCAGTCAGCTTTCTTATCTCCTGTATCCCTTCTTTCCTTTCTGTCTGACTACCCCAGAGTGCTTACAGAGACTCTGTTCCCAGGGAATTACTTGGTGTGCAGCTCTGCCGCAGCTGAATAGGGTCTGATATTGAGAGGTAGGCAGCATTTTGTTAAGGCAGGACTTGTGTACATGTTCAGCAACCCTCCACAAACCCTCCTGATGGGAAGCCTGTCTCCTGAATCCCGGGGCTTTTATCTTTACTCAGTATAACGTGCTGCCAAATAGTTGCAGTAAAACCCCAAGGCCAGCAAAGAGGGATCAGCATGTTACTGAGCCTTGTGTCCCTAACCCTTCCCATCCCTGGAAATGGGCTTCAGCACCCTCTTGTCCATATCTCTTTCTAGGGCAGACAGAAAATATCTGTGATATGACATATCTCTTTAAATCCTAAAATGCTACTCTGGCTCTATAGCAACACTAATAGATATCTGGGGGTTTTTATAGCTGGAAGGCTCACAGAGGCCCTACTGCAGTGTTTTGCTGCTACAGTAAAACAATTCAAACCTAGAAATGAGTCCAAGGTAAAATCTGATATATGATATCAGATTTTATGACATTTTATATGTTGAGCATCCTGGCCAGGACCAGCAATAGTGTGGCCAGCAGGACCAGGGCAGTGACTGTCCCCCTGTACTCGGCCACACTGCTGAGGCCACACCTCGAATCCTGTGTTCAGTTTTGGGCCTCTCACTGCAAGAAAGACATTGAGGGGCTGGAGCGTGTCCAGAGAAGGGCAATGGAGCTGGGGAAGGGTCTGGAGCACAAGTCTGATGAGCAGCAGCTGAGGGATCTGGGGTTGTTTAGCCAGGATAAAAGGAGGCTCAAGGGGGACCTTACCACTCTCTACAACTTCCTGAAAGGAGGCTGTAGCCAGGTGGGGGTCAGCCTCTTCTCTCAGGTTACAAGTGACAGGACAAGCGGAAACAGCCTCAAGTTGCACCAGGGAAGGTTTAGATCGGATGCTAGGGAAAAATTTCTTCACAGAAAGGTTTATCAAGCCTTGGAACAGGCTGCCAGAGGAGTAGTTGAGTCACCATCCCTGGAGGTATTTAAAAGACATGTAGCTGTGCCACTGAGGGACATGGTTTTGTGAGACTTGGCGRTGCTGGGTTAATTGGACCAGATGATGCTAAAGGTATTTGTCAATCTATTCTAGTCTAGTCTAGTCTAGTCTCTTCTCCCTGACCATGCTTTTGGGACTTTATTTCAGATCTCGGTGAAATCTATAAAGAAATAGATTTATAAGATTTACAACCTTGAAATTCAGACTGCATATTAGGCTTCCAAAAGAGGATGTGGAAACTCAGCTCTAAGCATAAAAAATCCAATAAAATAGGACATGTTGGCACACTAATACTTGCAGAGACCATGTATGCATTCAAAACATCCTCATAAAGTCAGACAAGGTTTTCTCCCCAAAATGGGTGTCTCCTCAGGACAAGCTTGCCAAAGAGGAAGATGTGGGGAGGAGTGAAAGCAAAGAAAGGAAGAAGCATAGGAATAAATTAATTTTAAGTGTGCACAGAAGGAATAAGGAAACCTGTAAACATATCCAGGGTTACAAATGATAACTGAAGAAAAGGGCTTTTAAAGATGTGAAATCCACCTTCTCTGGCAAGCAGAGCTGAAGACAAATAAAGACTTATGATCTGTGTGAGAGTTTGCTGCATRCTTGTCCTTGCCAGCACTGCTGTCTTTTCCACTGACGAAAATGGAGTTTTTGCTCCTGTGGAAAAGATAATGGCCTGGAGTGATACCTGAAAAGCAGCTCCTGTKCTTCTGCATACCTTGATATATATAAAATGAAAGGTGCTCTTAATTATAAACAAGTCTCAGACCTCGATTGTTTGGACGAGAATATTTGAGAGGTCAGCTCCTATTGCAGTCTTAATCACAGCAGAAACATAATGAATAAATTCTTCTCCTAYTGCATTATGTAAATATTTTTGTGGGCTGTGTCAGCTCTTCTGTGAGTGAGGGCTTGTTTTAATCACTCGAGAGAGGATCTGACTGACATAGATGCAGATCTGCTGAATACAGGAGTGTGTAGTCTGGTAGAGCTGCTTTTCAGAGCGAAGTTTTCAGACTTTTCATTTGTATCCAGCTGCTCTTTTGTTTCATACCTTTGATACAGAAGACGTGACAAAAAGCCAATGGCTGAAGTAAAGGCTGTATCAGACTAAGAATTAATTTGAGGGGATGAGTTTTCTTCACACGTATCACAGGACCGCAGGGAGACTTTGGTCATGCACTTCTGGGGCAGTTTTTAACAGGGAAATTTATTCAGTTACATTTGACTGGTAAATTTTTGCAGTTAATCATAGAGCCTGTTAGGGCAATAGGTTGATTATAATCATGCTGTTTACTTGTGTATCTACGACACTGTTTAACACACAGTTTCCATGTCTTTAGTACGGTCCTTCCTTCCTTCGTTCCTTCSTTCGTTCGTTCGTTCSTTCCTTCCTTCCTTCCTTCCTTCCTATACCCCCTCCTCCCTTTTTAAGCTTCTTTCCTCATTATCCATGATTGCAGTGGCCAACGGGCTAAGGTGCAGTCAGGAGGGCAAGAGCAGTCATAGTGCAGCCGGGAATGCCACCATTTCTGCACACTTGCAGAAACCCTAGTCCCAGGTCTAGGAGCTTATTTGAGTTTGTACCCTACAGCTTCTGATGGGTAGGACTTGAAAACGTACCAATTCTGGCAAAAAAAAGAAGAAAGAGGCCATGCTTTTTGCAGTGAGATTTTGTGTCACATCCCTTTCTCCTGCTGCTTTTTTAATTAGTTTTGCTTCTATCCAGCAAGGAGGGTAATGACAGACTCTTTCTTTGTTTTGTTTTTGTTGTTGGTTTAGGTTGTTTTTGTTGATTTTTTATCTGGTTGATTTTTTTCTTTCTTTGGGGGGGGTTGTTTTTTTTCCAGATTGTGCCTATGATCAGTGCAGAAAAAAAATGTGCTATGCTTTTATTTCTTTTCCTTCTTTTTTTTTTTTTTTTTTTCTTTCAGTGGGCCAGCTACACTTTTCGTGGCCTGGGGAAGAGAGACATGAGAGAAGAACACAACTGGCCCCAGTGGGGCTGGTAGGGGCATGTGGTGGGAGGAGGAGTCTCTGAACCTCTGCGGCTGCTCTGGTCCAGSCAGCCAGTCCTGTAAGATGTTTGTTCACCACCCAGCAAAGCTGCAACAGCTTGCACTGAATTTACTTACAGGCAGATGCCCCAGGGAGACAGACATGGCATTTATCAGGTGCCAGTTTGCAAACTCTGCTGCCTTAGCCAGTAGATTGAAGAGCCACTGCTGTACCAGGAAAATGATATTGTATACAAAGTGCCTATTAATAGTCTTATCTCTGTCTACAGTTAATCAGCGTGAAATGCTCAGGCTTCTACGGAAACTGCAAATTCAAATTGTTGTTTGGGTTGAGCAGACCACGGGGCAGAAAAGCAGTTTTGAACAAGCTCCTAATCCAATATAACTGCAACTCCCCACAGTGAAGCTCCAGGTGATAAAGAGTGCTCCTGAGCACATCCATCAGTCTCTGTGCAGCCTGACATGGCTGCCCTTGTCCGAGCATTGACTGTTCACTTTTCATTGGTTTTCTCCCCCGTATCACAGGTTGGAGGCCATGGCTGTTCTCCAGGAGGTGAGTTTTGCCCTCCTACTGACAGATGCTGCCTGTGCCCTTCTCTGACCGAAACCTCCTTCCTTCCTGTTTTGTATGCCAGTTCAATCACCAGTGTTCATGGCACTAAATTCTGTCTAGCCATCCATCACAAGACATTCAGGGCATCCATTATGATATGATTCATTTGAGCAATCTATGTTCATTATTAATCTGCCCTCACTGCAGGCTAAAGTAACCCTGGCTTTTAAGGTCTCTCCTCTTTTCAAAGCTGTCTTTACTATAATTGCATCTTCTGCTGTATCTGCCTGCTTGCTTGCTTGCTTCTTAGTGCTTTTCAGGGTGTTGTTCCTCTTCATAACTTCCGAACTGTGCCATTCATCCTGAAAATATTTATTGGGAGTTGATATGTAGACAATCATTGCTGTGATTGCAGCTTCTGAAAGTCTGCTTTGGAATATAGATCATCCTTCACCAGGCTGAAGGGGTTAAACACACAAATCTCGATCTTCTTTCCTAAGTTCTTGCTCTCATGCCACCAAAGAAAGAGGAATTTGGAACATTAACAGAGCACAGATAGGTTGTGTTTTTTCAGCCTTGTGCTTTTTAGTGTTGAAAAAATTCCACCTGGTTTCCCCACCGACCACCCAGACACTGGCGGGTGCACAACACTGTTGAATGTGTGCATCCTTGCAGACTGCCCATTCTTCAGTGTTAGCTCCTTTTTCCCCCTTCAGATACAGCAGGATTTTTCTGTGCCCAGCCAGTGCACCAGAGAGGGATAAGAAGCATCGATTGCTCTACTGCAAGGCCAGTTATTTTTACAAGGAAGGGATACCACAAACAGGTGAGGGGACTCCCAAAATGCAACAAGGAGATGAACAGACCCTAGACAGCACATGGGACCCCTCTGAGTCAGGGACACCAAGTCCTGACCATTGACTGGGATCCCCAGTTGCTCCTGAGGAGTAGAAGAGAATGAATATGCCACCAAACTGTTCCGGATCTGCTGCCAAGCCCTGTTTGCTTTCTCCATGTCATGGTTTAGAAGTCCTGGCCAGAACCAGGACATTCCACAGAAAGGAAGGGACATTTGCCTAGCAGCTCTCAAATCTGCCAAAGCAAAATAGCTCTGGGAGCCTATGCTCAAAACCTTATTACTCCTTCCAGAGCACAACAACTCTAATTCACGCCCCTGAACAGTTACAGCAAGGGATGGAGAAGCCCACACCCTCTCTGATTTGTCAGGAAAAGCCTTTGGATTATTTTTTTCTTAAAGCAGAGTGGAAGGCCACTCTGTATCCAAGGGCCAGTACATTCTGTTGTATTCAGGGTTAAATCCCTCTAACACTGGTTTGATTTCGCTACTGACAGATCACTTACAAATGTGACCAAGCGTCAATAAGCAGTAATCTTTTTTATGGAGCATTTGTACTCTGGATGGGGAGAATTTTGCAAAAAAATTCTTGATGACTAGTGATCCCAAAATTTCAGTAACTGTATCACTTATTTTGGCTTTTGAGGGCTGGATTGTCCCCTCCCTGCCATGCAGAATAAGTGCCATGGCATTTTTATCCTCCTAGGAGCAGAAGGAACATTAACTCCCTTTGCCTTCATCGCACTGAAGGAGACTGCATTTTACGTTTTCAGGRTGAGATGCAAGTTGCAACAACAGAACTGAAAGCAAGGGAGCTGAGAATAAAAGGCAAGCACCTCTCAGGAGAAAAGGCAGAGGGAATACACAGAAAACTTCTGCTTGGCTGATCTGATGCTCCTCTCCTGAGCAGTGCCCTTTCTAATCACAGCACGTTGTGCACGCCTGCACCGCTTTTCTCACCAACAGTTTCATGCAGGCTGTCAAATCAGCCAGGAGAGGCAGCCTGAGTAAGTGAGCAGCAACTGGATTGCTTGGTAAATCTTGACTCTGCCACAAACCCACTGCTCATCTCCTATTCACTTCCTTTCCCATCTTTGTCATCTTTGCTTCTGGAGTACTGCCTGTGGTCGAGATGCTTGTTTAAGCATCTGTAGTTCACATCCTTAAGATTGCCACTGCAAGGCACAGCACAGCCGTGTCTGGACACTGTCATTCAGGTCAGTACTGTCCCCAGACACCACCCTTGCACACTAGATCTCCACAGGGAATTTGGGAGGTCATCTAGTCCATCCTCCCACCCCAGCCAAATTGTTCTTCATTATTTTGGACTATGTATGTGAAGAATGTAATTCAGGGGAAAGCTGGTCTGGATTAGACACGGTGGATGCTATTCCCTGAAAGTGTCTAATAGTAGTAATGAGGGTATATGTAATGAGTCCACATGACAGGGTCAAATAAACAGAAGAGAATATTTGGYTTCTGCTACTGTTGTAGGTCAGGTTATGGATTTGGCTATATAAAATTAGGCACTTTGAATGTTGTGATTGTGAAAGTCAAGAATGAGCACAGCAGCTACAACTTTTCAGCTACAGCAACTTCAATCTCTTAGAAAGGAAAAAAAATTAATTGTAGCTCGAATATGACTCAGCATTTAGTGGTTTTCTTTCCCTTTTCAGTTGATTAAATGTCCTCCTCTGTTAAAAACCTCTTGATAAGCCAATGAGACCTACTAGCAGCTCACAAGAATCTGTGTTTGCTGTTATGACTTGCCTGTGAAGGAGGGAGTAACTCAGTTCTTCCTTGGGGTGGATCAGAGTGAAACAACACTGAATGATTGGTGTTTAGAAATATATATATATATATATATATACACACACACACACACATATATATATATATATAGGGGGTTTATTTTAGAATAATTTGGTTGCAATGGAAAGGAGACATGTGGCCATTTTGGTTATTACCTGTAGTAATATAGCAATATAAAAGAATAAAGATATCGCTTAAGAACATATATAAGGAAAAGATGTATAAGGAAATAAGAAAGGAAATCAATAAGGAAAAGAACATATATAAGGAAAAGAAAGAAAGAGGAAGAAAGGTTAAGAGTAGAAAGATATCACCACCTGTGGATCCATCCAATGAGACTTAATAGTTGCAATTTTGATGTCCTTTGGCCAAAGTGATGGTCACGGTCTTGATCCATCGGGGGTGGGGGAAGCCCACAAAACACAAACTTGGATGGGTTAATATATATGTTCAGGCTAGGTGGGAATTCCAAGGTAGCTCCCCTGGAGGGGGTGGGTGGGCAGTTTAACACTATTGCAACACTGTGGATCATGCTCAATTGTCTGGTGAAAGACCTCAGAAATGAGTAGGGGGACACTTTGTGGGTCTTTGATGGCTTATGACATCTTCTAACACATGACACCTGCCTTTCACGTCAGTGTGGTTGAGCTGGTTATGCCCCATCAGAAGGCCTACATGTGAATGTCTCAATACCTTCTTCAGGGGATAAAGGGAGGTTTTAGAACTGAGCCAGTTGTGTAAAGGAGGACATTGGCATGACAAAAAGCACTGTCCGGCCTCTGCAGCATCTGCTTCTTACTGGCCTCTTCCCTTATCTGGCTCAAAACCCCGCTTGTAGCCTTGGGTGGTGGGTGTTCACCCCCTCTGTCTCATGTGGACCGGAGGTTTCACCACCAGACACGAAAATCTCTCCTCCTCCCCTTGGGTTGCAGTCCTGGGGAGGTGCAAACCTGGCCTCAGCAAAGCACCTGCTGCCTCCCACGTGGCCTGTTGTTTGAGTCATTAACCATTAGCACTTCGGTCTCTCACAGTTGGTAAATAGAATTACAACTCTGAGAAGAAATACTGCAGATAGCTTACAGTGAGTAAGTAGCATGGCACTATAAGCAGGTTAAAATGCTGCATTATACCAGCAGGTGAATTCCTAGAAGACAGGGAAGCTGTCACAGCCTGGTTGAGGTCATCACTGAGTGATAGCTGCAGAAAGACAGAAATCTGTGTGTGTGACAGAAATATTGTCTGTGCAGCTGTTAAATCAATAAGCAACTTTCTCCCATTTATTGTGCTCTGACCTGAGCTCCAGCAATGCCCTGTTTAGGGTAGGCAGACTGTGTGCGACTGCACACTCAACTTGGAAAGGTTCCCCCTGTCTTCTCTGGATGATAACCTTCATTCAAAAGGCACTAAGCTCACATTATTTTCCCCTTGTTCTAGTGCCTGCCTCCTCGCATATTGAAACCCTCTTTTGGCTAGTTCGGTTGGTGACGAGAGCACATCTTCCAGATGACAGTATCTGTGTTATATACACAGCCCCCTCCRCCTCAAGAACACGGAAATCAACCCAAGCACAGGGCTGCTCTTTAAAATATTAAATACACAAATATTCTACAAATAGTATTTTAGCTGTGAATAATAACCCAGTAGTGCCTGCGAGAGGCAGACAATTTACACCCTCCCTTTCCATATGAGCTGTTTTGCTGTGACTTCCAGATGCCAAATAAATTATTAATCAAGTCTGAAAAATACACTGAAACCTTCCTTCCTGAGAGGAAGGGTGATGCTAGTCACCAGATGAATTTGGCAGTAAGTCACATTGCCACTAAATAACTGATCAACATCTCTCACCACCATTTTGTTGTGTTCTGAGTTTATCTGTCTAACTCAGAATATGTTGCAGGTGTGCACTAATCCCTCCTTTTTCAGTGCCCCCACTGCTGAAGTGCGTTTCCTCTCTCATCAGCACAGTGACACATGTAGACACAATCTACAGCGCAGATGGCAGATCTGCACAGGATGTTGGCAAGGCTTTAGAAATCACAGGAGAAAACCCCTGTGGATCTTTGTGTTTTGGGTTGAGGTTTTTTATTTGTTTGTTGGGGTTTTTTTTCATTTGGGCTGTGATTAATGGCTGCATCGGACATCACAAATGGAAGGGTGCAGTTTGTGAATACTCCTGCACTGACTTTAGGGCATAATGGTAGAGAAAGGAAGAAATTTCTGCTATTTTCGTTACTTTTTCCATGCTTACTTTGCAGTGTCACAGGCATTCGATCACTGTATTTCTTTCTTAGCATAGAACAGAGAACACACATCGGTTGGACTGTTAATGTATGCCCTGAGTTAGCTGAGGACTCTTGTTTCTGAAGAAGTGGGCTCCAGGAGCCTCATCAGATAAGGAAGTCCACCAGGAAAAGCTGAAGACAGCAGTCAGCCACTGTCCCCTGCCAACAGCATTACCAGTGGCAATGATCGACCACTGGTCAACTAAGTGATCTTGTAAAAGCCTCTCCTTGAGTCTTGACATTTCTATTCACAGCCTGATTGAGCCACAGCTGTGCAGTTGGGTACTCACATCTCCATTGTCCTGGCTCTACGCAGAATGCCTAAGCCTTCAAAGCACATCTGAGAGAACTGGTAATAAGGACTACTAAACACAAACTGGCCTGTGGTGGTCTCCAGGAAAACGACTCTGGGTTTGCCCTGCTGCTAGGCTGGAATCAAAAGCAGCAAAGGTATGACAGCTGTGCACAGATCACTCTTCTGTTATACAGAGAGGGAGAAAGGAAAAATACAAATGCTTTCCCTACTGATTCTCTGCTGCTTTTTTTAATGACACATTTAGAGTCATCTTTTAAGTGTCGTATTCTACCCTGAATATTTTGTATCAATAGAGATACCTCAGTGCAACCAGAATGCATGAAGGCAACCAGAAATACATTCACACTCAATGTATCTTGAGAAGCATAATGCTATTTCTTCAGTCCTCTGCATGTCTCCAGCTCCCAGTATATCAGAATCATCTCTTGGCATCTTGCTTAGTGATAATAAATCAGCCTCAGCTGCTATGATCCAGAGCCAGTAAGCATCATTGGTACATACCTAGCTGCTAACCCATCCTCTAGTAATCCAAGGGTTCTCACCTGGGTGTTTCATTTCCTAATGAAGCGAGTCATTGGGAAGTCAGACAGATGAAATCCCAGCTAAACAGTACCAATTAATTTTCTTGCCCCGTTTTCCGATCAGAACATGGTATAGTGCCTCTGTCTTCAGCGTGACCATCACCTCACTGTGTTAGGTACTGTATAAAAACAAGTACCAAAAGCCTCTGTCTCAAACAAATAAACCATGTATAAATCAGGAGACAACACATGATAGAGCGAAATGGCAATATCACACTGTCAGAAAGGATTTGTGGTGCACGGTTGCCTGCTCACTGTCAGGATTTCTGTGACAAAAGATACATTTTACAATTTGTTCTTTACAGCACAAATATAAGTAGTTGGTGATGGTGAAAGAAACCCAGAGACCCTGTAAATTAAATCACACTGAATAAGACCCTGCACAAAGAGCACAAACTGGCAAAAGCTTGTGACACGTTTCTGATCCCTTTCTTAAGTGGAAAAATATCTTCCTAATTAATGACTGGTAGTATTAATATAATGAAAGACTTTTATATCTTCAAACTCAGTTCTGCCCAGGCAGCTTTGATTCATAGGAGTATATATCCAGACCAACACAGACATTTACAGTGAGTGAAGACACCAAATCTGTCTCTTGTACAAGCACATCTGCTGGTTTGATCATTACCCTCAAGAAGTAGCCAAGCACTTAGAGCCAGTTCCTAGCAATGGAAGAAATATTAGAAACAAGGCAACATAAATCAGTAGAACACAAATGAAAATGGAAAGTTTGGGTTTCTCTTTGTCTTTCTCCTCTTTTTTTTCCCCACACTCTTTATTCAGGGAAACGTGAAAGAGAAGATTTCATCAGCCAAACAGAAGACATCTCTGCTGCTTGCAAAAGCATTTTGGGTCACAGCAGCTGGTGAGACATCTCCTTCAGATGAGTTGAACACAGAGAAGGCTCTTCATCTTGCATTGATGTCTGCTGTACATCATTTACTGCATAATCATGTTCTGTATAATCCCCAATGACCTTTCAAGAGATACTGACTTTTATCATTGAAAACACAAAGGACATCCATTTTTCATGTGATCAAAAGCGCAAAAACATCATTCGAAATGAATCATGAGACACCCAGTTATGAAATTAATGTAAGCATGCCATTCAAATTTTTGCTTGTTTAGGTGATTAATTCGTCTGTGTTACATGGTATACAGGTATGATAAGCAATGGCTTCTCTCTCTCTTAATATTATATTCTGGTAATGATGTGTTCTAAGAGGTCGATAAATTGGCACATATAACACCTAAATGTGCTTCCAGAAATAGACAGAGGGAGAGACTTCCTGAACAGGAACTTCTCGGCATTTCAATTTCATGGAATAGGATATTCCAAAAAGTTGATCCTTGAACCTGATTGAGAATGCTAAAGAAAAAAAAGAAAAGCCAAATCCAACTTTTAAGGCACCTCAAAGGCCACAGAAGTGAGTGTCAAGACTCAATGTGAGCTTGAAGAGGCTCTCGTTATGCATTGAGCTTGATGACAAACAAGCAAGGTAAAAGTTGCAAGGTGCAAGATTGGCATTTTGGTACAATGACTTTTATTTGGTAAATATTGTGTTAAATAGCAGCACAATAGTGAGAAAATACTTCTTCTAACACCTCACGAAAACAAAGAATAGCAGTCTCTGGAAGCTGCAAAGAAAACACATGGCAGCATTTTTCAGAACACCTGGTTTTGGAAGAACTTAACTACAAATGCAGTACACAGAGACRAATCCAGTAGGACGACTTAGGGACTCTTAAACCTCACTTACTACCTTTCCCTCTCCACTGGCACCTCTTGCATGTATGAGCTTCCTCTGGACAGGGCACATGGGCAGCTCTCCTCCCTTTCGGTGGCTCTCAGTGCACAAGATAAATGGGCTTTGGTCCAATGAAACTTCTGTTTCAAGGTGATTTTTGCAGCAGAGTTCTTCTTGAAGAGGCTTACAGTGAAACGGTATCTGTGGTTGTCTCCCTGCTCTGATCATCCTGTTGAACCAAATTCCAGTAACACGTAGACATGCACACTTGGAAGTCTCCAAATGCAAGTTCTACAAGGAAATGCAGTCCTGCGTGTTCCACAGACATCCCTACTTGCCAACAGGTTTTAAGCAGAATTGATTCAGATCTAAACTGAAGGCTCTTCCTGTGCCTATTAATCACCTGTCCTCACGCAGCGTTTTTGCAGCTGTCACTACATTCACTCCTTGGGCACCAATCCACCTTTTCGTACCTCCCAAAGTCACACTGTAATCACTAGCACTGATTTTTCATCCTAGGTGGTAGGACAAATCTTCTAGGGCAGCTATAAGTGATAACTAATGTAATTATCCTGACACTTCACTGCACTCTCAGTCAGTTGACTAGTGATTTAAATTACAATTATACTTTAGTAATATTCAATCAACTTTCTGCCCAAGATATTATTTATATCTTGTCATAGAAAATAAAAGCAGAAGAAGCCACTGTGATCATCTATTCTGATTCCTGCAGAATGCTCAGGATCAAGACCTGAGTCCAAAAAGAACTACATCATATCCTGTACAAACTTATCCTGTGTTTGCGGAGATGGATAACTCAACTTGCAAGCCTTGGGAAGCTGCTCCAATGTTACTTAGGAGAGTGGCTAAGATCAGATAGTTTTGTGCGAAAAAGTCCTTTTGAATTTGTAATCACTGTGTAATTTGAAATGTCTTTAAAAAGAAGACAAAAAGGAAGCATTCACATGCGTGGGGAGTAGTGTATAGACAATGCAGGTTTTCTTTTATGTCCCTATTACTCTGTTTCATCCTCTTCAGTTTCTATAATTGCCCTCCATGTGATTATCTTCACAATACATTTTTAAGTCAGTGCAGACTAAAATTGTATTGTAATACAGTGGTTGCTTTGTCTTCAGTACATCTTTAATGAATTCATAGTCATCTGCAGCATTATTTGGTAAATAATATAAAACCATGACAGGTTTGCTTAAAGCAGGAGAAACCTCAGGGTGACTGAGGTAAGAAACAGCTCTGAATGAGCAATTCAAATGGAGGAGGCATTTAAATAATCAACTTCCTTTTGATAGGATTTTCCTGCTGCAGTGGAAGAAAGGAAAAATGAATAACAACTGAAACCCTCTTTCTTGCCTGAGCTGTCCCTGACTGCATGAAATGATGGGCTTTAGTTCAGGAGAGGAATGGCACTCAGACTACCCTCACAGCTGAAGAAGATCTTTGTAAAGGTAGAGGAGAAGGAGGTAAAGGGGTGATAGGCTCTGGGCACAGGAGGGTGTAGGGTGAGTTCTTTTTAATACCTGTATTGATAATTCGGAGAGGAGATCAAGTGCACACTCAGTAAACTTGTAAATGACACCAAAGTGGGCAGGAATGTTGATCTGCCGGAAGGCAGAAAGGCTCTACAGAGGAATTTGGACATGCTGGATCCATGCGCCAAAGCCAATTGTATGAGGTTCAACAAGGCAAGAGCCGGGTCCTGCCCTTGGGCCACAACAACCCCAGGCAGCGCTATAAGGTGGGGGGAAGAAAGACTGGGAAGCTGCCCAGTGGAAAAGGACCTGGGGGTGCTGGTCAACAGCGGCTGAATGTGATCCAGCATGTGCCCAGGTGGCCAAGAAGGCCAATGGCATCCTGGCCGGGATCAGCAATAGTGTGGCCAGCAGGACCAGGGCAGTGACCATCCCTCTGTACTCGGCACTGCTGAGGCCACACCTCGAATCCTGTGTTCAGTTCTGGGCCCCTCACTGCAAGAAAGACATTGAGGGGCTGGAGCGTGTCCAGGGAAGGGCAACGGAGCTGTGGAAGGGTCTGGAGCACAAGTCCTGTGAGGAGCAGCTGAAGGATCTGGGGTTGTTTAGCCTGGAGAAAAGGAGGCTCAGGGGGACCCTTATCAATCTCTACAACTGCCTGAAAGGAGAGTGGGGATTGGTCTCTTCTCCCAGGCTACAAGTGACAGGACAAGGGGAAACACCCTCAGGGGTTGCACCAGGGAAGGTTTTGATCGGATACTAGAGAAAAATTCTTCATGGACAATGTTGTCAAGCCTTGGAACAGGCTGATCAAAGAAGTGGTTGAGTCACCACCCCTGGAGGTATCTAAAAGACATTTAGATGTGGCACTTGGGAACATGATTTTGTGGCAGACCTGGCAGTGCTGGGTTAATGGTTAAACTCAGTAATTTTGAAGGTCTTTTTCAACCTAAACAATTCTGTGGTGGCACTACAGCACCTTCAGCTGGTTCTTTGAGCCACCCATGCCAACTATGTTGCTCAGCATCTGCTATGCTGCTTTCAGACTATCCAGGGACAGCTAATGTCTTCCAGGAGCAGGACTGGGATAAGGGCTGGAGGTCTTTCAGACAGGACAGTAAAATAGGTGGAAATAAAGATGGAGGGAAAGGTAGGTAGATGTCTTGGCTGCAGTGTGTACATGCTTCACAAAACTTACCCACTGCAACCGACTATAAAAGGCAGCAGCAGCCATCTCCAGTGCTGCCTGCCTACCTAGTCGGTCACATTCCCATGGGATTAGTCACACATCTGCTGCAGAAGGCCACGTACTTCACTCAGTGTTCGCTTGCGCGAATAGGAGATAGCCACACCTTTTAAACACAAACTATACGACATCATCCAAAAATAGGATCAGCTCAAAAACTGTCTTTTGAATTGTCTTCTGCTTGGCCTGAAACTGGGTGGAGAGCAGTAGGGTGTGAAGCAAACACATTTTGGTGCAGAGACCTACAGAAAAGCCATTCCATGAACCATTTATACAAATCAAGCCATACGGCAATACCCAGCATTTTCTTCTAGCACTTTTAATTGAGAATAGACCATTCACTGGGTACCACTTCAAAAAATAATCCTCATCTCTTATAAATGACAAACTGAGGACTATTAATATCTTCAGTTTACTCTGTCTACCTAATCCAGTTTCATCCTAATCATTTGCATTTGGGAATTTGCTTAAAAAATACTGAAGAGGAAAATGTATTAAGGCACATGGTTGGGAATAAGACTAAGAAAACATAATAGAAAGTATTGATGAGAAATGCAGACCACGTGTGTTTGCAGTCAAATGCCTAATAGTATAGGACTGAATAGTAATCCTGGTTCTTTAATGCTATGTTTACAGCAGTCATTACAGAAAAGCAAACTCATGCACACATACACTAGCATACATAACATACATGCACACATGCACACTGCAAAAATACCCTCTGAAATCCAGCCCAGTCTGAAGAAATGGGAGGTAAAGGCCCTCCCTTTAAGAGTCCAAGAGAAGAGAAAACACAGGAACTGATTGAGCTTGCCAAATCTTGATGGTGCTTTTCTGGCCATATGTCTCTGGTCTCGATTATGTCAGAATAATTTTTCAACAGCATTTCCAATTTCTTCTATAACTTCAAAGAGGGTGTTCCAGGCAAAAATGGACAGAACTCTACCTTGTTTTCTGTGAAATCAGAACAACTGCAAATCTGGAAGGGGAAGGTATTTTTGGACAACTTCCAGGGGTGTGACATACTTAGTTCAGTCCTGCCCAACAGACCTTTATATGGCTATGACTGAATCCTTCCCCAAAGAGGGAAAGAAGAAACAGGACCAGGGTCTGAAGACATGGAAGGGATAGCACAACACAGCTGTGGGTGAAAGGGCTTGGCCGGGTTGGGTATGAGGAAGAAGGCAGAGAGACAACTTGGTCTCCATGCCAGGGAGAAGAGATGGCAGAAAAGAAGGAGATAGAGAAGCCTAGTGGATAAAGGGAAGGCAGTGGATGTAGTTTTTCTGGATTTTAGTACAGCTTTTGATATTGTGCCCCACAGCATCCTTCTGGACAAGTTGTCCAGCTGGTGGATGAGTGGGTTCATGGTGTGCTGGGTGAAGAACCAGCTGAAGGGCAGAGTTCAAAGTGTTGTAGTGAATGGGGCCATTCTGGTCACCAGTGTTGCTCCTCAGGGCTCAATTCTAGAGCCAGTTCTGTTCAACATATTTATCAATGATCTGGGTGCAGGAGCTGAATACACCATTAGCAAGTTTGTTGCTGATGTCGAATTGGGAGGTGCTGCTGACTGTCTTGAGGAACAGGAGGCCTTGCAGAGGGATCTAGATAGATTGGAGCATTGGGTTATGATTAATGGGATGAAATTTAACAAGTCCAAATGCTGGTTCCTTCACCTATGACAGAGTAGTGCCAGATACAAGTATGAACTGTGAGAGGCACGGCTGGAGAGCAGCCCTTCAGAGAGAGGTCTGGGGTGCTGCTCAGCAGCAGCTCAGTGTGAGTCAGCAGTGAGTCCTGGCAGCCAGGAGGGCAAACCCCACCCTGGGGAAAACCCCATCGTGGGGTGCATCAGGCACAATATGGCCAGCCAGACAAAAGACAGTATTGTCCCACTGGATTCAGCATTGGTGCAGCCCCACCTCAAGGACCACGTGCAGTTCCCTGCCGCACAATTTAAGAAGGATGTGGAGGCACTTGGATGCATCCAGAGGAGGCCAACATTGCTGGTGAAAGGACTGGAAGGAATGTCCTGTGAGGAGCAGCTCAGGACTTGGGACTTGTCTAACTGGAGAAAAGGGGACTAAGAAGCAACCTCATCTCTCTCCACAGCTTCCTGAGGAGGGGAGGTGGAGAGGGAGATGTTGAGCTCTTCTTTGTTGTATTCAGTGCCAGGATGTGTGGGAATGGTTCAAAGCTGCACCAGAAGAGCTTCCTACTGAACATTAGGAACCATGTCTTTACCAAGTGGGTGGTCAAACATTGGAACAGGCTTCCCAGAGAGATGGTGGATACTCCAAATCTGTCAGTATTTAAGAGACACTGCTGGTTTGACTGTAAACCAGCAGGGGAAATTAACCCCACACAAAATATCTCGAGAAATTTTAGGTCAAAATTACAATTTTAATAAAAAGGTTAAAATAAATGCAGTAATACAGAAACAGGGGCTGAAACAAACCGACAGAGTCATGGTACAACMTGACACCCTGTTGACCAGGGTGGTAGCTGTGTGGTCCGGTTAGGCACTGGTCCTGCAGAAAGGCCTGGTAGTCCAGTCCCGGTAGTGGAGTGGAGTAGCTGAGTCCAATTCCAAGGAGTGGAGTGGAGTAGCTAGCTGAGTCCAATTCCGAGGAGTGGAGTCCAGTCTAGTTGAGTTGAGTCGAGAGTCCCGTCCAGAGTGGAGTCCCGAGAGTGGAGTCCTATCGAGTTGAAGGTGGTGCTTGCTGTCGGCCAGAGTGCTTATCTCAGCTGAGATAAGGAATCGCTCAGGGACTAAGTGTGTAACTATGAATTTATCCAGGTTTTGTGGGTGGTAATAGAATATATGACTAACCCAGGACAGAGATGTTTGGGCAATGACTTTAACTGCATGCTTTAAATTTTGATCAGCCCTGAAGTGTCAGGCGGTTGGACTGGGTGATCACTGCAGGTCCCTTCCAACTGGAGCAGCCTATCCTATTCTGTTCTGGTGGGGTGACGGCATGGGATGCCACAGTGGAGACGCCCGACTGCAGTGCCTGTGTCTGAGCTCGGGGTGGGTCTTTGTCACTGGGTGCCACACAGCACCCACTTTTCACAGAAGGGGTGTGAGAGTAGAGAAATCCCCATTTCCAGGAGAGGGGCAGAGTGCTGGTGGCCCATGTGACATATGAGGAGATGTTGTGCATGAAACTGTGCACACTGTGGGATTAGTGTTTTGGGGGATTAGCTATAAAGTCTATTTTGAATTTTGTAGGTGTTTATTAATATTTCATACGCATCTAGTGCTGTGGTTTCTCTGTCATATTACTGATATTGATCCTGCATGTGCAGTTCACGGATTTCCTGTTAATTATATCTCATTTAAAAAAATCTCAAAATTGCTTTGATCCTGATTTGTTTTAAACCCCTTGAGCTGTGCAGTTTTCCCCCTGTGACAGAGGACAAGGTAGCTCTTACAGGAAAAGAAAGAGTACAAGCTGCCATGGTGCTGCCTYAGCTCTCTCACAGGACTAGGCAGGAGCAGCAAAGCTGAGCTCCCCGAGCCACAGGCAATCCTCGAGCAGCGTGAAGGCAGGTCCCAGGCTGGGGGGATGTTGCACGTCTTGGGGTGAGGCTTCAAGAAGGAGAGAGCCATCATGGCTGGGCAAGGCTGGATGGGACCAGAACATGCCTGCAACTCCCTCCTGGGAACTTCTCTGGGGGACCCCCTGGAGGACCATGGTCTGGACCTTGCAGCTCTTGCACACATGCAGAAATTTGTGTCTCAAACCCACAGCTTGCAACAGAGCCTTAATCTGCGCTGCAGCAGGATAGACAGCCATGCTGGGGGAAACCTTTCTTTCACTGTGTGCCTCGTGCTGAGCTCTACAAGACAAATATTGACCTTTGCAGCTCCACTGGATCAGGTGGGCTCTGCTCCTCATCCTGTGATGGAAGATGTGGTTGAGAAGACACTTTGCGTTCTCACCCATGATCCAGATGTGGTCCATTCAGGTCAGCCAGGGGTTTTTAATCTCCTCCTTGGGCCCATATGCAGCCCTCTCTCCCAGCCATGGTGAGGCTAATTCCCTTCCCTTGGTTTGCAATTCGTGTAGATTTGGTTACACTTTTCCCTCGGGACAAATCTCCTGTCAGGGCAGAACAGGTGGGCTATGACATGTTACAGACAATCTGGGATGCTGCACCATCTCCACAGCCTCCTAACTCACACTTCACCTTTAGTCCTACAGCTTTATTTCTGCAAAGCACTTAAATGAGGATTGCAAGCTRACATTTATAAGCCTAGGCGTTAAACACATGCCTATGTGTCTGTGGATGTACACACTCTTTCCCCCTACCCTCACTGACCTGAACCAGTGCTTGGCATTAGAAATGATGGGAGCTTCTGATGCATCCCCTGCCAACCAAGAGTTGAGGAAGGGAGAGAGAGAGAGAAGGATCAAGCCTAAGAGCAGCCACAGGCAGAAGGGCAAAATGGAAATGTTTGTGACAGTTGGATAATTGATAACTAAGCCTTTGGGGAAAAAAAAATTTACTAGTTGGATGGTGAAAATGGCCTTGGCAATATATCCCCCTCAGATGAATCACTTGGGGTCTTGGGATGAGTAGCAGTTATGCTCACTTCCCATGCCAAGGGAAATGACATAAGGAGGATGCCCTGCTCACTGGGCAAGAGGGAGGGGAGCAGACCAGGCTACGAAGAGCTAAGTCAAAGTGAACATAACTCGGTAAAAACAGACATTGAAAAGTAAATTATAAATGATCAGGGGGAGCAATAAAGGCAACACATAACTCCTGCAGGTTGGTGCTCCTGTCCACAACTGTGGTTTACCTTCTGCAAGCCTGATGCCTGCAGAGTTGAACAGACACTTGTACTTAGTGATGATTGCGCGGAGATAGAGAAGGCTCCTGAACAGCTGTCATCCATTACACACTTCATACAGCGTGTAGGAAACACAGGCACTATGACCTGAGCACTAGGAACTTTTTCTGCTAAGACAGTTCCTTCTCAGTGGTAATGACAGCAGCAAATGTAAAAAAACTTCATTCGCAAGCAGCAAAATCTTCAGGGTAGATCACCAGTAGCCTCGACTACATGAAATTAACCCCTCAAGAAAGATGCTATGGGCTCTTCTGTAGCTCCCAGGTCCCCTGCAATGTGAGCTTACTCACATGGACACACATGGCTCAGAGTGACTTTGGGGCCATTGAGGCCATAAACCCATGGAGTTTATGGGATCAACATTTGATATCCACAGAGCAGGCGTGGATGTCTGTTTCTGATCTGATCTCCATGCAGCCAACGGAGAGAAACGGGTGCCACAGGACACAGTTTTCCTGTCTGTACCTTTCAGAAAGTGTAAAAGGAGGCCCTATGCTCTCCAATTTCTCTCATCACGTAAGGACCCCACTGAGCTCCAAAGAGAGCCTGAGTTGCAGGCACCTGCCCTGTAGACATACAGACTTAGTGAAAATTAATCTTTCCCTCCTGTCTTTCCTTCCTTTAGAGCCACGAGAGGGAGCAGAACTTGATGCAAGTGTCCGTATGTCACCTTTTACAAGATGATGGTAAGAAGTATCTACCCAAAGCTCCTGACACCTGGACTGTCAAGATGAAGAGGAGGAGCAATGCTGGGACCCGACCATGAAGCTGCCCTGTGGTAGGTTGGTACTGGCAGTTTCAGATCAGTGCCCTCTGGCTCAGACCCCAGSATCTACCCCATGAGGTGCACGTGGCTCTCAGGTCTTTTCCCACCCTTCAGCAGGTATGGACAGGGCACGCACTGTTGCAAGTCCCTTCCTGGGTGCAAACATGTGAAACTCATAACTCCAGATACTTCCACACGAGACTGCAGGGTGCAGCCTTGTCCTAAATCTTCCTTCATCAGCGGGGATGAAGAATTCAGCTCTAATATCAATAAAGGCAAATAGTACAAATTTTAAGCCTTGAGCCTATAAAGTTATCTTAATATACACCATTTATAAGAGAACATAATTTTCAATACTGTCACAACAAATTTGGAAAAGCACTGCCCCTCTCCTGCATGATGCCTTCAGAGAAGCAAGAAGAGCACAGCTCAGCTGTAGATACCAAGCAGAAGCTGCTGCTGCCACATCCATCCCTGGGAAGTGACAAGCAGGACCACCTCAGACACAATCTGCCTCTGAAGAAAGTGTATTTCTTTGAATATTATTCAGGATGTGATTCAGTTATATATGCCTATCTGGTGTCATTTTTGGCTTTTGTACAGAAATATCTTTAGGGGTGCATTACATAAAATTAAGTGGAGGAGCCATGCACAGTGTGTGGATGTTCACATCCATCCACCTGGGCCATACAGGACAGCTGCAGCATCTCCACCTTGGGCCAACACCTGCATCTGTGCCTGTTGCTCCTTATGAGTAGTCATCTGAAAATCCCCGGGGAAAGGGAGGAGGAGTGAGGAGGAAAAGAGAGATAATAATAGTTGAATAATTTATTCAATGAGATTCATGGAATTTGAGGACTAATACATTCTATGAATAATATTTTCATTATATTCCCAACTCCAGTGCTAACAGAAGTTATGAATAATGATTGAAGCAAACACTTGAATTATATGACAATGCTATTGAACTTTGGAAGCATATATTGCATGAAGTGAGGGGACTCTAGTTCTGCCTGTCATCAGTTTGATGTAGATGTTCTCAAAAATGGTGACATGTATATTTGACACTTTGGCCTTTCCTTGCAGAAAGTTTGTGCTCAGATTACCTGACAGTAAGAATCAATCAATAACTCACTTGCTGTTTCTCCCAGGAAATTGTTAGCAATTGGTTTCTTTCAGCACTTCAGAAATTACATCCCTGGAGATGGCAGACCTCTCATCTCTACAGTCCCCTCTCACCCCAGGAGAGCATGTCCTTGTCTCCAGAGGGGAAGCTTGTTCATCAGGGGACCTGCAACTTGCCACTGTCCCTCAGCAGCATGTGCTGACAGTCCCTGATGTTGTGTCAGCTCTCTCTCCAGCAGCTGCAGATGGATCATAGGGGGATGCTGTCAAGGCTCATCCCATATCTCATCTTTCTCAATATCTCCTCACCATTGGAGGTGACTACTGAATGTGGTCTCTAGACACAAGGGCAAAAGGAGGATTGGCTGGTCCCTGTGAAGTTTGGCCAGGAAATCCAAGCTGCTGTGATATGCAGAAGTCAGAAGCTTTCAGTTTCCACAGTGTTTCTGCGGCTGTTCCCCCATACTTGGCAGGCAGAGCCACTGACTTCAGCATGCAGTAGCTGAGGGTCTGTTTCCAGCCTGTGTGCAAAACTACTTCCTAATAAAATCAGAACAATCTAAGACTTTATTACTTGGGTAGATTTCAGCCCTGAAGTATTTATTATGTCCTCTTACCTTTGCATTAACAGAGGCACTGGAGAGTAAATGGACCTTTCCTATCCAGTCTAGGAAGTTGTGGTTGAACAATAACATCTGTTGTATTATCAGCTCGAGCAGATTTAATGATTCCAAACAACATGGGTCCTACTGCATCTCCTGCTATACCATGAATAAGGTTCATTACTGAAGCTAAAAGACAACATGCGTTCTTGGTATCAGTTCACTGACACCAGATGCACAAGACCCTTTGACATCAGTGATGAAAGATCACAATAAAGAAAAACAGCCAGTGATTTGCCCCCTCCAAAATTCATAATCTAACTGATAACTGAGCTTTCTGCAAGGGACTGCCTGTCATTCATCAGCTAAATGTTGAATTTGTCAGTTCCTGGAGGGCCTCGACTCAGTCAGAAATGAACATGGTTCATACACATATTTAATTCTAACTTTGAAAGTAGAGAGGAATTTAACAGAACATTAAAGAGTGATGAATAAATGATAAAGGCATTAATGAGGCTGATGCTTATATCTAAAGGAAAAAGTCCCAAAGGGTTCCAAGAGCTCCAAAATTACTAACAACTTATTAATTTTGGAGTTGATAGTAGATAAAAAATTAAATACGCTAAGTACGAGAATGCACTGTGATTTCTGCTGCAGAAGACAAAGTCTTTCAGCTTATTATACTATGAGGTATCATTTACAAGGCCAGAGAAGTAATTATTCTTTTTTATATGTCTCTAGGAAAGATTGCAGTTGGATAGCTGTATGCACTCGTAAGCACTTCAGTATACGAGGATATTGATAAACTTTGAGAGATTCCAACTATTAGCAAAGGAAATGATAAAAAGTCTCTGATAAAGAGAGTAGGGGACAAATCCTCTCCAGAAAGATAGGAAAAACTAGATATGAACAGAAAAGAAAGCTGGTGAGAAATTACATGACAGAAGAAAAAAATTGCAGCAAACAAGTCAAGTAAAAGTCATGAGAAAAAAGAATTCTTCACCAAATAAATGTGCAAAATGGCCATCATTTCTTACGTGAAATACCAGACACAAGGTGATGAATCAGAAAAAAACTACCAAAGAGAGAGGACATTTTCCAAATCTGTAAGTCTTAAATTTCCTGAGCCATGTCCTGAGGCTTCCTGCCTTTGCTTCCTGACTCAGGACCATAATTGGCAAATAATTACATAAGCAAGTATCTTTATGTTCATGAGGTTTTCAACACAGTTCAACAGTTTTTGTGCATATGAATGACCCAATCGATCCCCTCAGGAGTTACAGAGCCACTTTGCGCTTCACTGCCAGCATTCTGGCAAAATCAGTCCTGTTTCAGCATCACTGGCACAACCATACCAATGTTGACCTGAACAGACAAAGCAGCAGAACGGGGATAAATTCACACATTTCACATTTTTTCTGAGAGGCTGTTGCTGAAGAGAGACATATGTATAGAAAAGAGAGAATGGTGAAGGAAAAGGAGCATAGATGGTTACCAATCTGCCTAATAGTAATAAGAGGTAGTAACTTAGAGGGAGCAGAGGCCAGGATAGGCAGCACACTGTGAACTGCCTTGCACAGCACACTCTCACTATATGGTGGGTAAAAAAAAAGCCAGCTGTAATCTGCCTTTATCCTTCTAAGCCCCCAAGTGTGCTGTGGGCACTTTGACTTTAGCGAGGGTTTGTGTGCACATAACAAAAAAAAAAAGGTCCTTGAAAACGGAGTATGTGGTATTTTACATCAAGAATGAAAATATTAAATTTGTCTGGTTGATTTCAATAGGAAATTTCATGAACACAGATTCACAAATAGTGTGGTTTATTGGAGCAACAGATTATAGATTCTTTTAGATTGCAAGTGATAAATTCACTAGACCTGCAAAATGTAAATATACAGCTCTATATACAACTGTTCCCAGGTATACTCTGATGCAGTCAAAGCTGCAAATCTTACCAAAAGGGGTGTTCCTGCTTTGGGGAGGAGAGAGGAACAAGCCTGTCAACTTGTCTGCAAGGTGATCATATTCTCATCGTCTACCATGCAGGATTTCAAATGCCGATTTATGCATTTATAAGAAGTGGAGGTGAGAATATAGTCAAATATTCTGTTACTGCCATCATAAGTGGGGTGTATGCGCAGGGCAGCCAATTTATATGTAAATGAAGACTACAGAGAGTAAGAAAGAGAGAGATTACAAAGACTTGTGCAAGGATGGAACAGGACCCTAACACCTTAGCATAACTCCCTCTTCCACCTGGCTGATTGCAGTGATAGGGATTATGCAGCCCCCTTCCAATAACCTGTCACCCCCTCAGCATGTCATCATGCCCATGGAAATCCCTTAGCCATGCATGTCATGGCATGGCATAGCTCATGACTGTAGGTCTCATTCCTACAGAAGTCACAGGACCATGGGATAGCTCAGACTGGGAGTGACCTCAAGAGGCCACTGGTTTGGCCTCCTGCTCACAGCAGGTCAGCTCTAGGGTCAGACCAGGTTTCTCAGTTTTTCATTCAGTGGGGTCTAGAAAATCTTCAAAAACTGCACAACCTGCACATCTGTCTGACTGTCCTCAAAGGAAAGAAGTTTCTTCTTATATCCAAGCTGAAACTCTGCTGTTTCAGCTCCTTCTTTTTGTTTCTTACCCTCCCTCCCTGAGCGGATGGAGATGGGCTCATCTCCATCTCCTCAAGGAGCTCTCCTTAGGCATTGTGGGCTGCTGTTAGGTGCCCCCCAAGGTGTTGCTGCTCCAGACTGAACAGGCCTGGGCTCCCCAACACCTTGGGGCCCTCACCTAAACTCATTCATTTATCATTGTTCTTTTTCCGTGATGGGTGGACACTAAACTGGGTGCAGTAATTAGGTGTGGTTTGACGAGTGCTGAATAGTGGGGAATAATGACACCCTTGATCTCTCTTTCTGTCCCTGCTCATACAGCCCAGGCTGCTGTTGGCCATTATTGGTTCTGGGATGTGCTGATGTCCCATATCCGTCTCACTGCCCACCAGGACCTCCAAGGCCTTTCCCACAGAGCTGCTCTTTGGGCAGTTTCGAGCCTGTGTTGTTGCAAAGCATCCTTTCATCCAGGTAAATGACTTTGCATTTGCCATTGTTTAATTTCATGATGTCCCTGTCAGCTCTTTCCTCCAGCTCCCTTGGAATGGCAGCCCTGCCCTTGAACATTTCAAGTGGTGGCTCAATTTGAGGTCATTGCAAACCTGGTGATCAAGAACTCTGTTGCCTCCTCTCACCCACTGGCAAAGATTTTAAACAGGTCCCTGGGACAGGTCCCAGTGCAGACTGCTGTGGTGTTCCCCTTGTTGCCAAACTCCAGGTAAAGATGAGTTATTACTCATCATCCTCTAAACCCAACCAGCCAGCCAGACTATAAACCACCTGACTTTTACCCATTGCTACTGTAGCATCCCACCTTGAATACGAGAATATGATGGGAAAAAATCTTGAATGCCTTGCTAAACTCAGTGAAAATAACATCTGCTGCTTTCCCATCAACCTAAAACACAGTCATAGGTGGAAATCAGATTGGCCAGGCATGACTGACTCTTGGTGAATACATGCTGACTGCTACCAGTCTCTTTGTTCTCCTTTCTGCACTCAGAAATGTGCTCTGAGAGGACTCGCTGCATGACCTTTCGAGGGACCAAAGAGAATCTGACTGGCCTGTACTTCCCCGGGTTGTCCTCTGGCCTTTTCTGGAGGTGTTGTTTTGAAGATGTTTCAGAACACATGAGAAGGAAGACCTCATTTAGGCCTCTGCATCTACACCTAGTGTTAAAAAAACATTTCCTAAGTTATCTTTATTCATCATTATACCCAGATATGTCTCATACCCATTTAACAGTGCTGGAGAGTTTGCTCAGTTTTGATCACAATTTTATGATATAATTCCTTCTTATGCGAAAAAGCATTTTTTCCTCCATCTCCATCAGGTGTTGTGAGAGACGATGAGAGTGTTTGGTATACCACCATGTAAAGTTCCCCATATAAAATCTGATAATCTGGGAAATTATAGTAAAAATATGTTTGTCTGTTTGATGCAAGCCCAAGTTTTCAGAGAGACGATAAGGTTGTTCTTAAGAAGGTGTCAGCTTCAGCTTTTTAACATCTTCTTTGTGAGTAGATTTATTATAGTCTTTTAATCACAGGCAGAGAACATCAAAAGGTTTACAGAAGTTCATGAGTCTCCATGCCCAAACTGCAAGGCATCTGGGACTAATTTACAACTTCAGAATGAAAAAACAAAATGCAAATGTCAAGTGCAGCTCCTCATACACAGCTAGGAAGAAAATAAAAACCCAATAAAATCATACAATTTATTCGGGAACAAATTATCTTAGAATTCCTGGAGAGCATATTAAAATAGATGTGTCTCCTTGCACAAATCCTCAGAAACCCAAATGAAAGAAATTTCGTTAACATTACAGGACTGGTCAGGATGTTAAAACCACCCTAAACAGTGTTACAAACACTGCAATACCATCCCTTTTACACATCAATCTGTCATATAAGGGAGCATCTATACCCATCCTGTGGAAGCCAAAGAGAGATGAAGGCCTTCCCTATACCTCAGGATGCAGACTTTGAAGAGCAGCCAGCAGCTGCAAGTTAATAGTTTATTAGATAGCTACTGCTGGATGCAAAATACTTGTTGCTCAATTGAAACCCACTGGTGGGTGAGGAGAAAAGATTGAAATTGGAATGATTAAACTGAGAAAAGGTGCTATATTTGTGGCATCATAAAAATTACAACAGCAGTTAACTTATCTGAAGYTACTAATATCTTATTAGCATCCTGAAAAAAAAATCTAAGGTAGAGGTTAATACTACAGTGTATTTCTTGCAGTAACTTTTAGTATTAATTAGTTCCAGTCTGCAAATTGCTTGGAAAAAAATTTACTATTAATTTAATCTGTTTGCTCCCATCTAACTGAACATGGATTCAGATAGTTGATTTTATAGTCTATTTAAATTTTTGTAGGTAAGATCTGAATAATAAAATAAGGCTATACCTACATCTTTGCCAAACAGCAACAAGATCTTGTACCCAAAATCTGTCTTAATTAAAGAAATAGCTTTTCAGAAAAGTTCAAATATTGCTTCAAGTCGCTCTATAAGCTATTCTATGGTTGCACTATGCTGCTATTTATTCATATTTATTATTATCATATGTATCTCTATCCCATACTTTTATATGTATTACTTTCCAGTGAAATGCTTAAAAACCAGTTTGTGATAATTCTACTCTTTTTAGGTGAATAAGTAGTCCTGGGTTAAAACTGAAAAAATATTATGAYCATCCAATGAGTTTTTTCCTGTGCTGAGAGAACCAAAGAAAGGCTCAAGTAAAATGAAAAAAAATCTACTGAAGAGTTAGTTTGTCCTATAAAAATGAACCAAGCTCTCTGTACTGTTATTATTTTGTCTTGTGCAGCAGGCTGTTATTTTCTGAAATAATATTCATTTGTGAGACAGGAGGAAATTTCTTCAGCTTGCTTTCATCCCCAAAATGCTGGCTGCCTAGACTAAGCCATATAGGCATTTCCTAAAGCAGGTTTTGCTCGAAACCTCAGAATGGTAGGTTTAGGCAGGCATCTCTCTCTTCTCTGATGGAAGCCCTGGTCAACTCAGTTGAATCAGATGCTTTGCTTTTAGACATCTTGAATTGCATTTGTGAGGATGTAAAAAATTCTACTTATACACAGGAAGCTTAGTTCATAAGAAGAGTGAAGCGTCCTTAGTAAAATGTCAAAATGGCACAGTAGCGAGTATCATCTATGGCTGAGATCTTACAAATGCTTCTGAAGGTGCATAACCTCATCCCTGGGAGCAGTTCTACTCATGTCAGGAGAACTAATCCCGTGAAGAGAGGAACAAATAGAAGTTTATGCAGGGTTATTTGGGGTACATATAGTCAGCAGCAGGAAAATTTTTTAGCATTTGCCTTTTTCATCAGAGAGACCTTGGTATGAGGAAATTGTTTAAAACTCTAAAACTCAATTTTATTGTACAAAGACAAGGCAATTCAAGTTGCCTTGGAAAAGAAAAGATGAACGCAAGGTTGAGTTTTATACACAAGATGTTCTCTTCCAGTTAACCAAATGTAAAAGAGTATGTCACCATGTGATTAATAGCTAAATATAATATGGTGCTGCATAAACAACCACTGTAAATATAGCTATCTGCACAGCAGGGGAAGCCTTAGCACATATAACAGCAGGCTAGCTGACAGCCAGAGAGATTACAGTATTTCATTTCCAGGCACAAGTCTCGGTTGGAGTGGCTGTGGTCAGCAAGAAACTGTTTGTAATATGTTTGGCTGGACCTTGAAGTTAATCTATTGACTGCTGCCAGATTTACCGGGCAGGCTTTAATGGTCCATTGATTTTAATGGACTCTTAATGAACATGGCAAATTATCTTTCGTAAGGCCACCGGGAAAGACAGAGTTTGGGCAGCAATGGTTTGATGTAGGCAGCAGTGATGGGAAAGAGGTATCTCAGTTACATGTAAAATATTACTATTCTCAGTCCATATCCTCTGAGCATACAGCAAATATAAACCCAAAATATCTTACAGTTGCCTACAGTGGAAGTATTTAACCCCCCTGCCTACATCAGAAATAGAACTTCTTCCATGGATTTACATTGGCTGGAAAATTACAGGCTAAAAAACTCAGTTACATACCACTGTCTTAAAAATATAAAGGTAGATCACAGAAGAGAGCAAGTTCAAGCTTTTCTGCTCAAACTGCTCTGTTTCCCATCCCTACAGGGGGAATACAGCTGGCCAACTCCCCCAAAGTAAACCACATAGTTTAGACCAGTCTCCAGGTTTTGTCCTGAGCTAATTACTTCCACAGAATAAATCATATTGCCTATCTTCAACACTTCTTCTCAAGGGAAATTAACTTTTCCCTGAGGGCCAGCTGAGTAAGACCCCCCAGATGCTTGGTTCCCTTTGGCTTTTGAATAGAATCACTGACTCGTTTGGATTGGAAAAGACCTTCAAGATCCTCAAGTCCAGCCATTAACCCAGCACTGCCCAGCTCACCACTAAACCAAGTCCCTGAGTGTCACACCTACAGGTCTTTTAAACACCTCTTAAGAGAAATTAGAAAACTTGGATGTGTGAACCTAGTGCACAGTCTCCTCACAGTAAACTCTGACAGCACGGAGATAAAGGTAAACCCAGGCATGCAGCTGTTTTTGACTCCTCATCACGCGCACAACTCCATCAGTGCAACAGATGCTATTCCTGTAGAAGGTGATCAACTTTGTAGTGCTAAAACGTTGTCCAGAGGGGCAATATAGTATAATTGTAAATGACAAATAGTTGCAGCATTGTAAAAGCCATATGTACTTTGCTTCTTATATGCATATTGGTTTTCATGTTGCAGAAAGATAAATTTAGCCTGGCACATGTCCAGGTTATACACCTAGGAGAAGTGGGGAACGTAGAGATGATTATACAAGAGATGGCAGGAAAAATTTGGCTTGTTTAAAACAGGAAAGTAAAGACTGAGAAGAGAAAGAGTTTTGATTTATATGTAACATCAGGGGGTAGATGTCTACCAAGAAATAAGCTGCAGGGCAGTTCTAGCAAAAGAACAAACGAGTACAGCCATGAATAGATTTCAGAAAAAAACTAAACTGTTTGCACCCATAAGAATTATGTTCTTGGCAACAGTTTTTCAACAGGAACAATGTGAGCAAAGAACAAAGTTACTTTTAAGATGCAATTCAGTATTATAAGAAAAGGATTATATAATGTGTTGGCATGTGATATCAAGGAATGGAGCCTGATAAATCTGATAGTCCCTTCCCATCCCAAATTTCTTGTAGCCAGCATGTTGTGATGATGGTTTGACAGGGCAAAAATGTTACAGGTGCTTTTCATAATCCTTCTTAGACAGAGCCTGTTTACCTGACGCAAAGAACAGGGACAATGAACCAGAAGCAAGATGTCCTTGGGAAAGTTGGAGAAACTGCTAAGTTATTTTTTTCAGTTAAAGACAGGTCTCCCAAGTGTCCATGGTTTTTGAAAGGTGATACATGCTGAGATTAAATTCAGCAGTTCTGAATTCCAGTGAATAGTGTTCAGCTGGAGACGGAAGCAAAGACAGTCATTTTGGGGAGCTGGTGAATCAAATACAATGCAGACTTAGACCAAGGAAGCCATTTCTTAAGATGCCAATTGACAAAACTGAAAGGTTGTACATGTGGGGTCATAAAACTTCTCAGTATCGTTAGTGCAGTTTGCAAAACCCAGGCTTCACAGCATTTGAAAGCTTGTGGGAACAAGCACTTCCCTAGATCCTACCTCCCATGGATTGCCACCATTGGATGGGTAGAAAGACTAGACAAAAATGCTACTGTTAAAGTTTTTTGGCACTTCCTTTTGTAATGGTGATCAGGACTCAAAAACCTGGATAAAACTGGAAAAGATTTTGAAAACAGGCAAAATGTTCTCAAAACTATGAGGATCCCTGTTTTCTCTAATAGGCTTTACACTTTCCTAACACAATACTTATTTTCCATAGAAATTCTAAAGTCTGCAAGTGCAGAACCAGTGAATGAAATGAATGAATGAAAGGGTGGTCAGGATGAAATGTTGGGAATGGATGGCAGCTCCTCAGACAGGAGGTTTAGTCACGAGTGTTTGCCATGGCCCGGGTGTGGTAGGCTCCTGAGCCACCTGCCGCCACCCTGGGAGCAGGGTTTGACGTGACACCTCCAACAGCAGCTCCGATAAACAACCAGGCCCTTGGGCTTTTACAGCTTAACCAAGCTCTGACACTTTTGAACCTTTCAGTTTACGAAACAAACTYGTGTGGGTGTTTAATTCCTCAAAAAACACAGCGGGTTATGGCAGCTGCTTTACAGAGACCCTGGAGCAGCCCTTTCGGCAGCTCTGCATCCTAGCACTCGCTAGCCAGCAGTCCATCTTCTATGGCATCTAAGTGGAAGTGACAGTCTGTCATGACCTAGAGGACAGCCAGCCACCCTCCCAGTCACAGAGGAAATGAAGAACATCTTTCTTGAATATGAGGGCATCGGAAATGCAAAAGCCCTTGAGACTCAGGGTGTTATGTTTATGAGACTCCAGTGAATCAGAGGCCCAGAGGCTTCAGCTGGAGCTGGAAATTGGAGCTGAGATGGGAACTCTGCTCCTTTACAAACAGCAGCTGCTAACCTTAGAGATGCCCACCTTCTGAGCTGTTTCAGACTGGGGTTAGAGTGGCCAGCTGGTACAGCCAGGGGAAATCCCTATACTCTCTGCCAGCCAGATGTAATCCCTTTGGTTGGATCCTGCACTTCATTCTTTGCCTAATTCCTTCGAGGGATTCCAGTCCCTTTGCAGTTGCACCACGGGGCCCGTCTGGGCTGATGAGGCAGGCTGAGGGCCTTACAAGAGAGTCTCAGGAATATAAAAATCAATGACAAAGAGGATTTTCACAGAGCCAGAGGTTCAGCATACCGAATTTCAGGGCAGCCCTACGCGGAAAGCAGAGTATGAACATGGTGTGTTTGTATGTACACAGACTCTGCTGTCTGAGGGATGTGTCGGGAAGTCCCGTGTTTGCTACCCAAAGGCACTGTTCTGGTTGTGTTGTGAGGTGTTTTTTCTGACCAGCAAGGGGACAGACAGACATGGACAGACAGATCCTGGTGTCACCATGTCAGTGCTCATTTCAGGCCTGATGACACTGGCAACTTCCCACAGCTTCATAATAAAAACTACAATGTGGGTAAAGTAAATATCCTTTATTAGACAGATCAATATAGTTTTTCCAAGCCTAAGTAGTTCATTTAATGAGAGGATACAACCTCTACCCTCAAGTCTTACAATATTTTCAATGGAATTTATAAACATTTAATGCAGTGTACAAGTAGAATTTGTGGGGTTTTTAACCTGGGACAACTTGCATTGTGGGTTTACCCACAACTATTTCTCCACTGCAGAATGATCCTAGAATGGTCTTAGAAAATTGAATAAAGCTTCAAAAATGTTTATTCTGTCTTCACAAGGTAGTAAAGTATGTAAAGGATACTATAACACCATAAATAATTAAAACTGTGACCAGGTGTAAAGGATGACAGACACAAATAACAACATATGGTAGAGCATCAGTCAGATTATGTATGACTTGAATGTGATGGGTCCATCCCTGAAATGAGAAATAACAGGGGTTTCAAAGATCACCAGGAACATCAATCCCTAGAATCATAGCATAATCTTAGGAAGGTTCAATTTTCGCTTTAAATTCAACATGAGTTCAATTGCTACAGCAATCCCTGCGTTTATCCAGGGTCTATTCCCCACTGATAAGAAACTCAGATAATTCTTCCTGTAAAATACAGCTCTCTTAAGAAACATGAGAGAGACAGAGCTGAAGCTCTGATTCTTGTCTGCAATTCCACATTACATTTATCAGGAAGAACAACTCTGATCAGGTACTGTATTCATTTCGGATCTCTAGATTTTGAGTCCTGGAAGAGACCATAAATAAGCAGATTTTCCAGTTTGTTTACTTCTAATCTTTGGTGTCATAGTTCTTGATGACTGTTGCTGTTCCACAGTAGTTTGTTTTCCTTTTGCAACTTCTGTATGTGAGGAAGAAAAAACATTTTCTAAATAGCAGTAAAGTAAACTGCAAAGTCATAATTGGCAGAAGGGGGAGAGCAATGGCTTTTTATTTTTTTTTTATAAGGCTTGAGTTTCAAGTTGACAGCATCACTTCAAACTAATGAGAGTAAGAGGTGGAAAGTATGCAAATGCACAGGTTGGCACTGTTGACAATTAACTAACGATTATTAATTCCTTTGATACTCATTGTAATAATGATAATTATGATTTACTCATTTTGTTTCATTGTGGAGGCTGTTAACATTTGATTTCCTGGGCTCTTCCGTGCAATTTCCATTAATTACTGTCCACCTCCTCTCTGGTTTTTCTACTGAAATTAAAAAAATTAACAGTCTTTAAAGTCTGCTCTGGAAGTCTTTTCCAATTGACTTTCAACTAATTTCAAACTAGTTGGAATTGAGGTATTTCCGCTGCCTGTCTGCCCCATCATCACACCTCTCAAAATACGAGTTTTGTTAAAAGAAACTTATTTTTTCTTTTCCTACCTTGACTTGCAGACATGCTTTTTCCATCTGCTAACTCCAGTAACTGACTTATTTTCGAGCCCAGATCCTTACCATTGCACATGGCTCCACTCACTCTCATATTTCATTGAGTCCAACATCTAAGCTACTGACTTGTTTTCTGGTCCTTTCTGCTGAGGGTCATTTGCTGCTACTTCATCCACCCCCATCTGCTTGATCCCCCAGCTCCTTGCACAAGTAACCTTCTTCGTTAAATCCTCCTGATAAAGTCAGTGAAAACTCCTCAGTTGGAGATCTAGACCACTGTCACAAATTATGGATAATCTGCATAATGCAGATGTAGGAAGAAGTCTAAACTTGACATTATTAATTTGACACAATAGGTAGAACAGTTTTCTTTCTAAAATCTAGCAATGGCTACCTCTTATGAAGCCCATACCCATCCCAACCTACACTTATCCTGGATAATTAATACCATACATGAATTTCCAGATTTTCTCTGTTACTAGAGATATCCCCTCAGAGGCCTCATATTGCTAATACTGCTAGAGCCTGGAAATGCTTCAGTGATCCCTGTTACACTCACTCCAGACTTTTGAAGTGTGTTAAGTCCATTTTAGGGAATTTTTAAACTGTAGTTTAGAACAAAAATCCACACCTTCCAGAAGATGAAGGAAATCTACGATTCATACTGATATCTCACTAGATCTCTAATTTTTGCTTCCTCCTCCTCCAGCAAGTGCTGGATTAAGCTGTCTCTGTCTTTTGCAGAGCTATCACCTGGCTGATGCAAGGGCTCTGCTGCAGCTCAGGTCCCCATGAACCTTGTCAATTGCAATGGTGCACCCAGTGCCACCCTGACCCCTGGGAGACAAAGGCAAATTATTCTGTGAAATTCCCTTTGGAAGGCTGACTTGACCTGGTTGCCACCCCACCAGTGCAGCAATGGCTCATGAGGCTGTACTGAGTGGTGAGGTAGCAGGGCAGACACTGGCTGAGCCACAAACAGCACTGGGGCTGCCAACTTCGGGAGCTACACGGCCTCAAAGTTGCAGAGCACAAGAGACCAGAGCTGTGGGCCAAGTACCACATTCCCTTTTGGCCCCACTGCTGGACAGTCTAACTGAGTCAGCCTGGGAGATGCCAGAGGGCTCTGCAGGGCCCAGGCACCAACAGAGCTCCTTTGCAGACACAATGCATTTATTTTACTTGCTTCATCAGATTTTCCTTGCTCTCTATGGCAGATCAGCTGCCCATGTCTTCCATGTCCTTCTACAAAGAGGCCCAAAGACTAAACCTGTGATAAAACAAGCACATAAATTTATTTGCATACCACATGGTGACTTTAGCAGGAAACAAGTTTTCCAAGCATGGTGTAGGTTAAAAGAGCAATTATTGATTCAATAGTACTGTGGCAGTGTTTGCAGAAGCTTTAGAGTCCCACTGCTACTTCACCATTGGAGACAAATCCACAAGCTACAGTTTGTACCTACTTGCAATCAGAGTCCCTTTCATCTGTTTGTACCTAAAGCGAAAAAAGAAGGATTAAAAAAAAACCTGCCAATATCATATTTCTGAGGCTTCAGGTTTCGTTCTTCACTGTGTCCCTGAAATGTTTTGGGACACTGTAGCATTCTGCACATACTTGGAAATTCGGAGAGCATTGTCTTCACCTGCCTAACAGCACATAGGGAGGGAGAGGTAGGCATGCAGCAGAGGGAGGCAGGAATATGAAGCATATTTGATGCCAGAGAGATTTTTTGCTTTTCTGCTTTTTAGATTAGTAGCATTTTGGTTTTATACTTTTATACATTAGTAACCCTATAATCCTATAACCACTACCCTGCAACCTTGTATCCCTTTCCTATAGACAAAATAGAACCAAGTTATGAGCCTTTAAGCATTCCAGAGTTGGACTTGATATCTGAAAAATGAAGCTGTTGAAGTAAACAGAAAACTTCCAATAGAAACTTGCCACAAGGAATAGTGTGACAAAATTCTGCTTTTCATTGGAGAATATTTCAAAACGATGTTACCCGATAATAATAGAAGCCTGAACGAGCACGAGGCTCTCTTTTACCTTTTTTGTACCCTTTTTACCTTTGTATAATTTACACTTGCTGGACCCCGCTTGGCAGGATTGGGCCCAAACCCTGCTCAGCAGTGGGTCCTGGGGACATCCTTGGGAAAGCTCTGCTTTCTCCGATTCCTTTAATAAATTTTTAATTTTTTACCCTCTTATTCGGCCTCAGCCTTTACTTTTCAAACATATAAGGCATCATATTCCTGGATGTCCATTTGGCTGCTCCAGCCACTCAAACCACACTCCCAAAATGTAGTTGCAGAGCTGTGCTGTTGGGAAGGAACTCAGCAGCTGGAATAATTGAGAATAAGGTAGAGCCCAAAAAAATCGCAGTAAGTATGTATGTCCGTGTTCTGGCACAGGGTCGGACATCATGGGAATGCAGGTCTAACACAAACAAGGACATTTCTTCAGTGCCTTCTAGATTTTTCATGACAGTTCCTGTTCCAGGAAATTGGTACTTGTAGAAAAAGCTCATAAGGACTGATGGTAAATTCTCACCCCTAAAAAGGGTGATTTCATCAGAACAAACATCACCTTTCTCGAAGAAAAACATCACCTTTCAGCCCACTGAGACAACCTAGGTGCTGACTTTGCCTTCAAAGCTCAAGAAAACAACAAACATGCCATATGCCCATACTTCAGAAACCCTGGTTCACTATGCAGAGAAGCACTYGGATGCTGAGATGTTGCTGAAGGAGTTGGTGCTGGGAGGCAGCCTGACCTTTAGCAAAATAATGAAAGGAGACTGAGAGATGTTTGTTTTAGATATGGGGATAATAACTGCCCCATGGCATGCCCAGAAGGAGCTAAAAGTATAGGTCAGGTGGATTGTTGTTAGAGAGGACTCATGGCAAGGAGGGGATTCTCAGGTTAGTTAGAAGGAGAGAAACCACAATTATTCATCAAACATTAAGAACTTCGGAGAACAAGAGAGGAACAGCTATGTTGTGTATTCTGGAGAAATTCAGAAAAGAAGGGGCAAAAGGGAGGTGAAATATAAATGTAAGATGGATGTGCAGAAAGGGCTTTCTCTTGGGGGAATGGGAGTGAAGGACTTGCCAATGCCTTCCAGTGCAGTTCATCTGGTTTTTTGTTATTCTCCCTGACAATAAAAATGTACCAGATGGATATGGTTAATCAAATCCCTTGAGGAGAAAGGTTTTAATTTTCTTCCTTTGCTTCTCTTCACCTTTATCAACACTGAGGAAGGGATGGGACCAAAACAAATGCACAGAACCATTCATCAACATCCCAGGGGAAACCAAATCCCTGTGCAAAGGTTTCACTGGCAGAAGGACAAATATGTGCTACATGCCAATGGCAGTCCATTGTGAACTTCCTGCATATTAATTCCCCTGCCTGATAATTTATGTTGCAAATATGGCAATAGGAGAGTGGCATCCTCATGGTGCAATATATCAATGTGCCATAAATAGCAGCAAGACAATGTCTGAAAGCAATTAGGGGCTATTGGATATCACCCAGTCAGTGCATTTAAAATGATTTGAAATAATCTTGTTCTATTCCCACAGATATGAATAAGGGTTTGTCTATTTAAATTCCCAGGAAAGAATTTACTTCTAAATGGAGTAGCATAACCCCCTGCATGAAGGACTATAGTTGCCTTTGATGATAAAATTTAGTTTGCTCCCAAAGGGGTAGTGGATCAAAAACTCTCATCGTGTTAAACTCTGTTTAAGACTAACACCGATCTTCATTTCCTGCTCCTGTGGAGCTGTGGCACCCAGTGGTGGCTGGACAGAAGGTGACATGTCCCAACTCCTGCTTTTTGTTTCTTGTGGTCTCTGGGTGAAAGGACAGATCTTGGGTTTGGACAATTTTGCTGGCGTACTGTGCTTCTTGTAGGGCAGTTTGAGTTGCAAAAAAGAGTAGGTTTTGGGGAAACTCACGTGTTCTCTGGTGGTTCCATGTCCAGGGCTTGCTTTGGTAAGGACAAGGACAGGATGTCCCCCCAGCTCAGGCATCTGGAAGCAGAAGTGGGTCCCTTGGTGCTGTGGGGCTGTTCGACCTGTCCCTGTCCAGGCTGAAAAGTCCCAAGCACAAGATGAGGCTGGAAGGAGGGAGATCACTGTGAAAGGTGAAGATTTCTCAGATCTTTGCAGTAATTCTTCTAACCGTAAATATAATTGTTTAGCTGCCTATACAACTGAGGTTGTATATTGGAGTATTAATTAATTCATACTGTATTACATTTAGAATTTATTTATTTATTTTTTGTAAGTAAGTGTTTTATTTGCAGGAAATTATGACAGGCATTGAATCCATCTGACCTTTACCAGTGGGAGTATGTTCCTGCAGCTGTTCACACTGGGAGGAGCTCCAGCAATGTCATTGATTTTACTTTCTATGTAACAACACCCCACTTGCTCTCTTAGACCAAACACCTGCCCCACTAATGTGGAATCACTTGTGTCTCAGCTGCTTCATTAATCACACTGATGTTTGGGTATTTTGCATTTCTAATCAAACTGCTACCTGCCATATCAATACCCAATTGATTGATTATGTTTACAGGCCTAGTGAATGCTTTGTAAGAATACTGATAAACTTTTCACTTAGAAAGTAAAACTACATAATCTGTATTTAACAAGAAGATAAAATCCAGAGCCTCAGTACTAGAAATAAAAAGAACACCAACCAGTTAATTTCACTGAGTTATCTCTGTGCTGAGTCTCATCATTCATGTGACTTAGGCAAACTTCAGAAAGGCATTTGGACACATCAGGAGATGCAGAACAAACCATTTTTTTTTTTGTATTTTGCTTCAATAATTTATAACCACCCTAAAATATATTTGCACCTAATTTCTCATGTAATTTTGTCTAGCCTTGCTTTGAATCATTATTTCTTGTTATGCCATTGTCCATAATTATAATGTGAATTAAAGAACACTCCTATTCCCAGTTAATATTGCTCTTGAAGTCATGGTCAGCTTAAATTTTTCTTTTCTGAGCTAAAGTGATGGTGCCATTTACATCTCCCACGGAATTATGTCTCCTCCAGTCTCCACAACTTTTTAGGATATTTTTGCACTCTCAGCAACACTTCATGATTCTTTTAATATAAGTATACCAGAATGTAACATTATCCTAGATCTATTCTAGCCAATTTGGTACATAAAGCTAAAAGTCATCTTTCCACCCTTAATCATTACTTCCCTCTTTACACTGTCAAGAATGTTATTAACCCTTTCTATCACAAAATTCTGAGCAGTTTATGTGTTCTGACTTCCCTGAATGCTTTCTAGAATTACTTTCCAGAATTTTCAACCCCCATCTGGGTGATAAAACCAGTACTCTGTCGGCCATAGCAAATGCTGCAGGCTATGCTCAGGCACACATGACACAAATGCCACCTGCATGCATGTCAGGTCTTTGAATTCTTCCAGGTAAATAAAAATTTAGTCATGTGAGCTCACAGCCAGTGTAAGAACGTACAGATACGAGCATTGCAATGACTATCTTGTTCATATGGAGGTAACAGCTCTTCTTGGTTTCAAAAAAGTCTCAGAAATTTGTGTGGACTCTACCATCTAGGAACGTGAGTCCCCTGAAAGATTTTCTGTATTTATGCAGAAAACATACCTGGATACATTCAGGTTTTCGTACTGGCATCTGAAGAAGAAGGAGCAGCCACTGATGCATTAAAAAAGGTCTTATCTGAAAGACTCTGCAACCTTCACCATCCTTGGCATGAAGAGCACCCAAGTCCCTGTCTTACTGGCTAGCCAGGGGGAGGCAACCATCCAGTCCCTCAGCTAAACTTATTCTGTGCTTCGTAGAGGAATGAGGGATTTGCTAATCCAATATCTAGTGGTTTAGCTGAGGATTTGGCACTTGCTTGTACAGGCAGAGGTCTGAGATCTAGTCCCTGCTCTGAGGGCAATACACACATTAGGCTAGAAGGGATTTGTTAAAGTGCCAAACTGCTTCCTACTTCAGGAACAGGAACCCTAACAAGCCAAGAGTTTACCCCAAACTGATCCCTGAACTGTGCTTAGATTGATTTATGACAACAAAGTTTCTGTTCTGTGCAACACTTAATTTAAATGAGTAACTGTAAAAATGTTTTGAAATGTGACTTTATCTAGGGTGGAATTATTTACCATAAACTTTGATTAAGTTTTCAAAAGGTTTTATTGATTTTGACACATACATTTCATTGTCTGTCTACAGGACTTTGTCTAGTAAGCTGTTATATGAGCTACAGAACAATTTTTCTATGATATTTCGGTTACACACCACATCACTTTTCTCCACTGTAGACCTACTTTTCCCACATGTTTTAACTCCAGCAGCAGCYTCAAAGACGTTTTTGTCTGTGCACTGGGTGGTAGTTAATTATGACCTCTAACAAGCCTGTTGAATTACACCAATCAAGAAATACATTTGCTGGGGCTTTCCACTGATGCAGCTATGTTGGTGTACTGCACATATACCCTCAAAAAACCCCACAGGCTTCCTAACTGCTCTGTGCTAGTGATTAGACAAGATTAACATTTCGCGGGAACTGTGTCAGCACGAATGTGAATGTGGTAAAATTGAGCACAGTGATAATACTTTGTGGTGAACAAGTTTTCAATCAATGATTCAAAATTATAGCATGTTATCTTCCCTCAGCTAAAATTGCAGAGGCTGCAGATAAAATGATGACTTTATTTTCCATATTTGACTGGAGATTATATATTTTCCTGTACTGACAGCTTGGAATTATCATTACAGATTAGCCTCATTCACGTCACTTTCATAGCAAACACTGAGAAAAGTATAAAAAAGTATATTCCAAGTCAATTTTTTTATCTCCAGCTGTGGGTAAAGGACATGGCTTGCCACTTTGCCCATTGCTACTGTTTTGGGGTGGTGATAGCGATGAACAGTATAGAGGAGTGGTTGTGGTTATCAGTGGACAACACATCTGCCTGTGCCTGGCTGTTGAAAGGATGGCAGAGTCATGTAGCCAGCCTTCCCCTCCATAAAGCAGTTGTGTCCACACCCTTTCCCTCAAATCCTGGTCTTGATGCCATCATAACCCTAAACTTTCCTGACTTCTTGTGGTTCTCTCTCCAAAGAACAAAGTCCTTAGGTGCTGTGGAGCAGAGGATACCAGATGGATGAGGCTGCCTCATTCACAGGGAAGATGATATGGGCGAAGTGACGAAGAACCTGCAACCCTTCTCCACGTCCAGGGGATCCCTGCCAGGCAGCAGGGGGAAGACATGGGCCAAGGAAAACAGGGGTACTCAGAAAAATTATTTTCTAAGAGAAAAGATCTAACTTTGCCAAAACCTCACAGGCATGTGGTTTTTGGCAGTTTGTTGAAATTCTGGTACTGAGCAGTGGCTTATTGCAAACCTCTGGAGAGTGGCAGGGATGTCCCCAACTTTTGCAATGATCTGTTAAGTCCTCTCCTACGTTACAGCAAAGGTTCAAAGGTCACCATTTTGTTGCAAATAGACACTCCATAAAATAAGCTAAGGAGCTTCTATTAATGACAGCTACATGCAGAAACACTGGAATCAGATGCACAAAACAACTAACAGCATGGTCTCTGCACTCCCCAAAGCACAGCAAACAGGATCAGCCAACAGTGGTAAGAATTTCCGCAGCTGATTTTCCCAGTCTTATATGCTGTTTGAAGACTCATGGAAACTCTGTGAGTGAGTGAGTGAGTGAGTGAGTGAGTGAGTGAGTGAGTGAGTGACCACGTCATGGCTGCTGCTGTTGGGTAAGAATGACCAGACAGACTTTTTTTATCAGCAAACTCCAACTATTCCTCACATTAAGGTGTTCTTGTCTCCAGCTGGAAACTCATAAGGCAATACCAACAACAAGTTTGACAAGTTTTAGAGTCTTAGTCAGCTGGAGGCCCTGTGCACACTGAAGAGAAACAATCCAAAGACGAAGCAGTTGTTGCAGAAAGGTGAATGGGATGAGGGTGGAAACTAAGGACAGAATATATGTGGTCAGTATTGATGGAGGTACACCACAACACATGGTCTCCAATACCAACTGGAGCAACACAGCAGGACCCTTGCCTATGGCTCAGCTCCGGAGCATTACACAGGTCTGTCCTGGGACTATTCTTCTCTAATACCTTTACCAATGCTCTGCACGAGGTGACAGAAGGCTTGCTCATCAGTTTTCCAGATGACATCAAACTGGGGAGACAGTTGTTATGCTTGCAGAACAGGGCTGCCATTCAGGTAGACCTAGTCTGGCTGGAGGAACAGGCTGACAGAGACCTCATGAAATTTTACAAGGACAAATGTAAAATCCTGCACCTCAGATGGTAGTACCCCATGCAAGGGTAGGACCCTATGACATGCTGGTCAGACACTAGGACCAGACTTCCTAGAGAAGTTGTGAATTCTCCACTGTTGAAGATACAACTTGGTTGTAAATGCTCTGGTCTAACTTAGAAGGTGCATCTAATTTCGAAGCTGGCTTTTTTTTGGAAGAGGTGTTAGAGCAAATGGCCTCTTGAAACCCTGGACAACATAAAACACCAGAACAGAAATCTCTCAAGAGAGCTGAGATCTAGGCAGGAGAGGTGGTGCCAGGAGAGCACTGAGGAGATCCAACTGAAGGCTGATAAGCATGGAAAGTTTTTACAAGACCCCTAACTGGTTCTTGCCCCTTCTCTATTGGTTCTTCTCCCCTTGAGAGAGCAGTGCTCACCTTGCCAAGAGACGAGACGGAGCTGGGGCCTGAGAGCATTAACAACCTTTTCAATTACAAGTCCAGCATGTGAAGGTCATAGTGCTGAGAAAATGAGGTCTTTGGTCATACCACATGGGTTGAAAACATGCAGTTTCTTCCTTAAGAACCACCCTTTCTGGAGACATTTGATAACATTTGATACTATTTGTTTTGTCTCTGGCAAGGCATCAGCAGAAGACATGATTTCTATGACACATATCAGACAAGAGAACCTCATCTAAATCAGATGTGGCTTAGCTTTTCCAGCTGATGTGACTGAATGTAACCCACAGGATTTCAGCAGTACATCCATCTTCCATCCGCCTGCAAAAAGGCCTGATAACCTGGGATCTCCCTCCTTGCTTTTGCTGGAAACACCTTGCTCAAATTATTTTAGACCACTGTCACCGAGTGCAGCTGAAAAATGCTTGATGCTCATTTTGTGTGAATAGAGATGACTGAAATATGATCAAGAGTAGCAGAGGCTGCTGTTTCTGAAATGAGAACTGAGGATAGTTCGGGTCACCTAAGGGAAGTGATGGTGCTRGAGGATATGAGGATGGAGGTGTCACAGCTTCCCTTTTCCAAGCAGTGATTGCTGCCACTCACAGCTGCAGCATCTGCTACAGGAAAGCGTGGAAGCAACTACAAAATCTCAAGGCCCTTTCACAACAGGACTTTCTGGAAACACTGCCTGGCACTCATCTCAGCTGGCTCCAGCTGACGCCAAGCAAGCGACACTTCTCCCCAGCTCTGTGTGCAGGTAAGGGAAACTTCTGTCCTCAGCCTCTCCGCCACCCTCAGGTGCGTTTTTAACCAGGCAGCTTCAGGAAGCAGGTCATGACCATAATCTGGAACCGTGCTGTACCTTCACTAGAGTCACAAAGGCTTCTGATACAGCTATAAAGCATAAATAAAACCCATAAATAAACAATCTGTGACAGAAATGAAGCATTTTAACTGATGTGTGCAGATCTAATTTTTGTTTCTTATCTGCCTTTGAACCTTTGCTACTTTTCATCCCACTTGGGCAGGAATATTTACAAAAATTGAAAAATACCTCACTTTCATTTTTAGAATCTAGCTGTAAGTTCAGATAAAACATTCCTGCTAGAGGATGCAGTGCCCTGTGTCCTGGCAGAGGATTGCTATGAAACAATAAAGTGAAATATAACTTCTGGTAACGCAATGCATTGGACCCAGGAGTTGACAGGATTGCCGCTGGAGATAAATGAAGGTTTTGCCACATGAGAAGGGCTGGGTTCTTGTCTGTGAGGCTCAGGATATTTGCTCCCTATTGGGACAGACCCCATTTCTCTGTGATGCTTGTACTGCAATGCGCTGATTACAGTGACCTTCTTCAGGATTTATTACAGCCCTAGATGGCACAAGGAAAGCTAAATAGGAATGACAGATTCATGCCCCCAGGGAGCATCCAGTGCAAGAAAAGCACACTAAAAGAGATGGCAAGGCACAAAAGATGTAGGAAGAAGAACAAAATATCCAGAGAAGAAGATGCTTCCATCCAGCTTTATACTTGCTGTCTCTGCCCCTTGTTGCTGTCAAAATCAGGGACAGCATCTCTGATGATGAGTTGGTAGAAGGCAAAGTGATGTAGCCCTAAGCCAGAGGTTTGAGCTCCTGCTCCCAGGGCACATGGCAACACGCAGACGTGTCAGTGTTCCTGATGGAGAAGCAGGCAGAGTAGTGTCACAGATGGACGAGTGTCTGTTGCTGGTATGACAGATGAGCAATGGATCTAATTATATAACAGGAAGAAGAGAGCCATCTTGCACTCTCCTGTGATCTAGGCTAGTCATTGCAAAGCTGCTGTGTAGTACAAGGAGCAGTGTAACTTTAGCTGATCTACAGCACTGCAATACATCACACATGTACCCATTGCGCAGCCACCCTAATAAATGGCACTGCCTCTGCTTGCCAGTCCATCACTTGAAAAAGGGACAGGAGGTGTAAAAAACCTCAGTCACATAACTGCACTGAGAGTGTGAGTTTCACACAACTCATGCAGAGAGGAATGAACTCTATCAAGGGCTTATATTCACTTTCCTCTGACTGCTCAGCAGCTACTTATAAAAGACCATGGAAAAATAATTCCAGTCGACTGCGTGTCCTAATGCATTTACGTTCCTATAATCATCCTGTTTTACCTCGATTATAACCAGAACGTGTGGACCAATGAGAGAGGGAGAAAGGCAGTAGGAAAGAAGAGGTACAGCCATACAGTAGTTACCTATATTATGTATACTGAGGCACATGGAAAATGATGTGATTATTGACAGTCAACACGGCTTCATTAAGGGCAGATTGTGCCTGACAAATTTGGTGACCTACAATGGGATTGCAGGGTTGGTGGATCAGGGAAGAGCAACAGACATAATCTAGCACAAGGTATTTGACAGTGTCTGGCACAACATCCTTGTCTCTAATCTGGAGAGACATGGATTTGACAGATGGACCAGTTGGTGGATAGGACTGGACTGGACGGTTGCACTGAAATAGCTGCAGTCAACAACTCAAGTATGCACTCTCCTAGTTCTCACTGTGGACGAAAAACCTGCTAATGGTATTGAATTATCCAATACAGTCAGTTAAATATGCTACCCTTGGGCTGCAGAGGCGTTTGAGCTTTTGCAAACCTACAGCTTTTTCTTTTATAAAAAATGACTATATGGAACAAGCAGAAAAACAAATTATATTGGTAATCCTCATAAAAAGTGTTTTAAAGTAACTATCCAAAGAAATTAAAAGGAAGAATTTTTACTGATGCCTTCTCTAGCTTAGCTAACAGGCTCCCTGCAACTTCAGTAGTGGATCTACATACTCTAGGACCTATGGCACTGCATTGTTAGTCAATGTTTAATGACCTTCTCACCTGAATGGTTTTTATATTTGCATCTGAATTCCCCAAGAGTAACCCTGCAATTTGGTACTGGGTATAAACAGATCATACCAGAGGTATGTGAAGGAGCAGCTGTGTAAAGATGTGGATGTGGCTGCACGGATCAAAACCAGCCTCCAGTAGGGAGGGGTGCCTGGGGTGCTGGGAATGTGTCTGGGATCCCTCGTAGTGGTAGACATTGCAGGGTTATACAGTGTTCACAGCAAATCAGTGTAGTCACCCATTATCACATTGTTGGGTCCAAGAAGCGAGCAACTCATCACTGCAAACTTCTTGAGACTACTTGCTGTTCTGTTGTTTGAACTGTCTGTACAGGTGTATTTTCATATGCCAGATGTCTCAGCAGGGCAAAACAGAGACATAAACACAGCCTACTTGTGGAGTGTATAAGATATCTGTCATGGGTCACATTTTCTTCTTCTTTTTTTCCCCTGATTTCACACTACTCTCTTCAACTGCTGATAACAGTTTTTAGAAGGTTGAAGCCCTTGGACAACTGGTGTGCTCAGGAAGGAATAATGGCTCACTAGTGATTATTATTGGTGTTGTTGATAATTACTACCTGCAGCATCTCCTGAAGTCTGCTGGCTTTTTGTGCCTTGCAGAATTTTTGAGAAAATGGCTTGGTAAAAGTTTTAGGAACAGGACTCCAGGCAAAGTTAAATGTACAAATAGGCTTCTAAAATCTTCATCTATATTTTATGCTTTGTGACAACTCTCAAATTCTTAATCTTAGGCTAGTTCAGCTCCTTATGTGCTAGGTACCTCACAAATGCAGAAAAAAACCCCAGATGTTTTATCTTGATATATTTGCCACCCAGGCACATACACTTTGCTTCTTCATTTTTGTATCAGTTTAATTAAGCATTTTAAAGAACAAGGAAAGGATGTACTTTTAAAATTGGTGCACAGACTGGAATCATGCTAAAGAAACCAGTGCAAATCCGGTAGTACTTATATACCTCAGTGGTCAACTGCCTTGGTTTAAAGCTATTAATTTCTAACAGACTTTCTCTGACTTATACTTGCTACATGTCTTGCCCTTGAAATGAATCTAATTTGTGCACAATGGATTTAAAAGGAGCCTATGCATATTATTTTCCAAAATCCCATTACGTTTTAATAAGATTTCTACTTCTAACGGACTGTGGTCTCTTGAAAAGATCAGCTTGAATTCCCAGTTTTCACACTAATATCACTGAATCAACTCTATGGTAGTTCCTTCCAGAAAGCTCAGTGTTAATTTTTATCTTTGTTAGCAGCTCCTCTCCTGCACTTCAGTGGTTTAGGACTCTCTTCTTGCTTGACTTGTTTTTGCACTTCATGTTTTTTTTATCATCCTTGCTAAGGATATCTCTGAATATAGAGTGACATTCATACCTGACACCATGAACAGGAAAATTGATGAGTCACAGCAGCTCCAATTTGCCACCTGCATCAGCAATGGAGAAATATCCAGCTAGGAATAACCATGTACTTTATAGTCAGCTTTTCCCGCCCCTATCACCCGGAGTTACAGATGTTTTCTAAACAGCACATTTACAAATGTGCACAAAAAAAAAAAAGCTTCAAGCTTTAATTTTATATAGGAATAATCAAGACACAGTGTCCATCAGGCATCAGCAGACCTGTCCCTCTACCTGGCCTTTTTCGATCAGCCGGAATCCTATTTCCCTTTGATCACCACCTCGAGGTGGGAAGCAGCCATGAGACGATGGAGGATGCTGCGAAGTCTGAACTCTGATAAGGCTGGAGCATCTCACAAGTGCTACATGAAGTAATACTACCAGGGGTAAAACATCTTATACCTCCTTTAAATTCCCCTTATATCCCTGACTGGCTGCCAGAAAAGCTGTTTACAAATGTTTACAAGCTGTTTTGAGCCCTCAGACTATGTATAGTCAGCCTGTAATGTATTTCTCACAAGCTCTCCAGCACCTCATAACTGGACTTACAGTGAAAGCCTGGTGTGGGAGTGGGGGAAGCTGGAGTTGCTGCTGTGCCTGGGGAACACCGAAGCTTCTGGTAGCCTCTTGCCATTAAATTCACTAGTGCTTTTCAGGATTTAATGCCTGGGAGATAGAGGGTGGGACTTTCAGTTAAGTGGCTTCTACTGCAGAACGGGAGTGATGTTGGACTTCACAGCACAGAGGACAGCAGATCTGTCCATCTCTTTGGAAGCAAATTGTACCTGTGAGATTTCAACTGGTGTAAAAATCCTCTCTAACTATATAGTCAACATCAGTGTCTTCCAGAGAATCCCTTTTCTCTCTAGAAGTTAGTTGTCTTTAGCACTTACTCCTATCTTACTGTGAGAGAGCCTTTGCATGCATTCCTGCTTTTAAATAATATGATAAAATCTATGGGCAGCTCAGGTTCTGTTGTGCTTGCAGCGTCTTTGATGAATACACATAAGATATATGCTTCCTGTATTCATTCTGAAGTATTTCAGAGACCTTATCACAGCGGGAGACACTGGTTTCCTCAGAAACACTCTGCTGAGCACTCCTCGCTGGGATGTTCAAGTTATGATCCTTGGCTCAGGGCTCTGCTCAGCATTGTGTGGCCTGTCATTGACAACAGCTCCATTCTTATTTCACCAACATTTCTTTTACACTAAGTGCCTTGTAAGGTGAGGGGACCAATTCAGAGCCCTTGCCCTCTCRTGGACTGTAAGGGACAGCTATGGAAGGATGTGCAACCTGGTCCCAGGGAATACCCTTTTGGCCATTAGCTGTCACAGCCCATGCTAGGGCTGGGCACTATTGCACCTGCACACATGAGGCCACCTCCGTGATGGTGTCACTGCCAGAGGGACTGGTTTGTGTCATTTCACAATAATGTATTGAATGTATTGCTGATTATGAACCCACAGTGTTACAAAGTGCTCCCTGTGTCCAGAACACCTTCTAGGCTCAAGGACTGCCCTGATCCCTGCTAAAGCCTGAGGGCTGGCATGACAATGGTGTCCTTCTGCTTTTGCTGCTTGAGCCTATGTGTCAGGGCATGAAGGTGTTTGTCCAGGCTGGTGCTATCCCATGGGACAGACTGGTGAGTTGGCCTTCCGCACATCCAGGCAAGCAGGGTGCTGGAGCCAGCCGCGCTCCGAAGGGCAGTTGTCCAGAAACCCTTCTCCTTCACCCACTCAATCCACCTAACTGCAGACATTGGCTCCACGCCACGCTCCATCCTGCCACTGAACCAATTATTACAACAGCTCTATGCTATCAGATTAAATTAGTATTTTTCGCATCTAGGAAATCGCACTCCTTGGAAGTGGGGAGGTGGGTAAGTGYCTCGCTCACAAGGACTCATCCATCTTATCCCAACTCCCACCTCCCACCATCTCGCTGCGGGGCTGAGGGAAAACCCTTAGTGCCAGATTGGGAGGCTGGGGACAATCACCTCCAGGGAAGCCAACAACCATCTCATAATGACACAAGAATGGACCAGGCTCTCTATAACCAATTAAGGACATAAGTAGGGCCCTACACGTCCAGCCTACTACTTTCCAAACACTTTGCAGGCTGACTGACTCTCACGGCTGAGAGGAGGCTCAGGACGGCAAATTCTGCTTGGAACCATCTTCAGTGTATACTAAAGAGAGTCAAAATGGCGAAAAACTCATGTTTGCAGCAAGTAGAGCTAGAAATGTCGCTTCAGTGCAGAGCTGTTAGAAACCACGATAGTTTCTGCCTTGTGCTATGAGCTGCGTGGTGTGTTCTCAGTGTACAACGAGCTGTGTTGACTTGTCAGTGATGTTCCTGCTCTTCTCCCTTACTGTGATGTCTTCGTTCAGTAAGGAAGCAAGAGAAGACTCTCCAGGTACATGTTTTAAAGGGTTCTTTGCATTTCTGCATGTGTGCTCAGTCTTGCAGTGGGGGTAATAAAAAGTGAATAGAAAATTAACATGATTGTATATGTTTCATTAAAAACAAACAGCAAGGTGTAAAGGCCAGCTCTCACAGACAGATTTAACTTGGATCTCATGGAGTTGAAAGACTAACCCAGAACTAGAAAGTAAAATCTACCACATTTTATTTGATTTTTCTTCCTGTCAAGGGTTAACCTGGAGACAGGCTCCAAGTCCCCATGCTATATTCTTCAGAGGAGAGGAGACAGCAAAAACAGGCTGCAAGCTTGAAGAAATGATTAAATAATTTATTTACTAACTCTACTAAGAATAGAAAGAATAAAAAATAATAAAAATATTAAGGCATAATATACAAATACCATTCTCCCCCCAGTACATTCCAGTCTTTCTTACTGATCACGCAAAGGACATAAACATGAGATTCTGATCTTGTGATTAAGAGTTCTTATTGCCACTTTATGGGATAAAGAGAGTTCTTTCTGTAGTGTAGTGAGATCCATCCCACGGAAGACTGTTCCCTAAGAAGTATCTTCAGTGTGGTTCCAAACCTTCCAGAAACACCACAGCTTGCCCTGGTTTTTGCAGTGGTGTATCCTCTCTCCCACAATACTCTCGGCAGTTTGTGGGTCACAAGAAAAGTCTGATGGGGTTAAACATTTTAAGAGTAAGTCATTCCAGCCTAAAGGCACTAAAGGTACAATCTCCTGCTTTACTTGTAATCTCCAAAGGCTGCAAATTTCATCTGCTCACAACATAAAAATGTTCTTCTTTTGGGCTGTTGAATTTCAAACTCCCCATGGCTCATATGTGGTTTATAGAGAAATTTAGTTTGGCATTATTCCAGATCACACAGCACAGCTCACAGAAGAAGGTGTGGTAAAGGGCTTCTCCAGTGGCACTTCCTGCCAATCCCGTCTTCTCTTCCGTTCGGCTGCTGGTCTCCATATTTAGCTCCTCCACGTGACTGCTTTCCTTTCTCTCTAGCTTAGAGAAGAGGTTAATATTTGCAGAAAATGCCTACAGAAGTATTTATAACAGTTTACATGCTCCCATAAGGTAATGCAGCTGTATGAGGCTTGCTGCCCAAGGCTCCTTCCCCTCCGTACTGCTTTCTCTGCACTGRCAGCCATCCAAATTTTAATAAGTCTTCTGACTGCTACTTAAATCTCTGCCTTATCTACAACAGCAAGGTCACTCTTCGATCTCACCCATACACCTCCGACAGGGGTGCTTTTTCTCCAGCAAATCTCAGCTCTCTCTGCATAGTTTGGCTTGGCTTAGCTGCTTCTCTGTTTGGCCTTGGTCCAGATGGTAATAGACCAGCTGCTTTCGGGTCCAAATGGCATGGGACTGGTAGGGGGTGAGGCCGGCTGCCCCCGCCAGCCCCCTGGGCCATGGGCCCCTGGAATGGGGTGGCGGGGGGGGGGGGGGGG